>CM060176.1:12619027-13864860 GCA_030549775.1 Tamarix chinensis
GAAGAATTGGGATGGTGCGAGGGTAAGGCAGAGAAAAGAAAAAAAAGAAAAGGGAAAAAGAAATGAAATGAAAAGAAAGGAAAACAGTAAAGAAAGAAAAAAGAAATAGAAAATAAATTTAGGGTTAAAATTATAATTAATTTTAGATTTAGGATTAGAGTAAAATTAAGTTATTTGGATTTCGGGTACTTGACTAGAAAAAATAATGCAAGGTAACATTAATAGAATTAGGGTGGATTTAAATAAAAAAGGAAAAGGTAATATAATTAGGATAACTTAATTTAAGAATTTATTTAGATTTGCGGGTCAAATGTTAAAAAAATAATTAAGTTAATATTTAAGGTTTAAGTTAAAATATAAACTAATTTGGATTAATATTAAATAATATTTTGGAGTATTACAAATTTTGTGTCCATTCCGATATCTTTTAATTTGGATATTCCTCGAAATCTTATGTATCATTCTTTATTTCTTTCTCTTATCAATTGTAAGTTTTTCGTCTGACCTGTTGTTATCGGAATAATTTAATATTGTAATCAAATCTTTATCCGTTTGTTATCATTTATTATTCTTAATTTAAATAAATAAATATTTTAGTTTTAATACTAAGTGTGATGATAATATTCTATAATTTAAATAATTTAGTTTACAATCAACTCTTTATAAAAAATAAAAATAAGGGTGTTAGAGACCGATTGTAGACTCTGCTCATCACGTCTATAAACAACTAAAATTTTCCCACTTTAAGTTATCAGGTTCTCCATTTTCTCCGAATATACGTGAATATACCCTAAAAAAAGGTTATGGTGTCGGCTATTGTAGTTTACATATATGTATATATATATATATATATATACAGAAAGAAAGAAAGGAAGTTTACGAGTAAATGGCAAATGGAAAAAGGCGTGATAAGAGATGGAGATTGTAATCTATCAGGACAGGGAGACACAAAGGCAATTCGGGAAGCCAGCGGTGATAAGTAAAGATCGGTGGCACCCCAAGGAAACCCATCATGCATGCCACCAATTAATGTTTTTTGTTTCTCCATGAAATTCATCAACCACCGATCTTTTGATTCAACATCAGACCTTATCTTTCTACCGACAGACAGAACTATCTAGTAAAGGATTATTTATTTAATTCTAACAAACAAACAAGGAAAAAATAAAGAATTTGCCTATAAATGGGCGTACTCGGTAGTCAGCAATCTTCACAATCTTAACAACAAACAAAATGACTTACACCCGCAGCAAGGTATCTCTCTTTCTGGGCCTTCTGTTTGCTCTTGCCGTTCTTACAACATCCCTAGAAGATTCGACCCGTGATGTAGAAGAATCTGCTGAATTAAGCAGTGAGTGTGTGTGGTTTTTTATTTATTTATTTATTTATTTTTGTATACATATTTATTGTCCCTCCTTCCCTAAGTTAAGAGTCATTATGCGGTACCTTTTTTTTGAACGCCATGCAACTATATAAAGTTATTACTTTTAGTTTATTGTCCCTCCTTATATATATATATATTGTCGCTCTGAAGCTTTTTTTTTCTTTTATTGAATCACCTCTTTTTTTATTATATATATATAATTAAGACATATAATTCATGAAAAATAAGTAAATGTTTTGCCAGCTCAGGCAAACCCAAGAGAAACCTCTCGTTTACCTATAGTCATGTAATTTAGGACTTTGTATCTTTATATATGTTCTACCTACCTCATTGCAGACAATTTATTTATTTATTATAATTGAACCCACAATGTTCGCATGCAGAGGCACACGTTGTCAAACATTACTTTGGCCGCAACCATCACCGTTGCCGCAAGTATGGTGTGAGCTGCAAGCCACCACAAGGACAGGACGTTAGTGAAGATGTACAGAATAAACAAGGAGTCGACGCAGAAGAGCAAGCCGTGGAAGACAAAAGTGAGTTTTCTAACTGATTCTCCTTTCCTCTGATATTTAAAAGTCCCCTAGCTAGCTAATATATTGAAGTCGTTCCGTCATATTTCGGTTAATAATCCGTCCCACAAAGTTGAACTAGAAGCAGAGGTACACGTTGTTGAGCATCTATTTGGCCACCACCGGCACCATATATTTGGCCGCCACCGTCACCGTTGCCGCCATGCTCATTGCAGACCATTTTATGACTATTTTTAAAATTGATCCCACAATGTTTGCTTGCAGAGATACACACTGTTAAACATTACTTTGGCCGCAACCATCACCGTTGCCGCAAGTATGGTGTGAGCTGCAAGCCACCACAAGGACAGGACGCTAGTGAAGAGGTACAGAATAAACAAGGAGTCGACGCAGAAGAGAAAGCTGTGGAAGATAAAAGTGAGTTTTCTAACTGATTCTCCTTTCCCCTGACATTTAAAAGTCCCTTAGCTAGCTAATATATTGAAGTCGTTCCGTCATATTTCGGTTAATAATCCGCCCCACAAAGTTGAACTAGAAGCAGAGGTACACGTCGTTGAGCATCTATTTGGCCACCACCGTCACCATATATTTGGCCGCCACCGTGTCCGTCCATGCTCATTGCCGACCATTTTATGACTTTTTAAAATTGATCCCACAATGTTTGTTGCTTGCAGAGATACACACTGTGAAACATTACTTTGGCCGCAACCATCACCGTTGCCGTAAGTACGGTGTGAGCTGTAAAGACCTTACATCAGCGCAAGGAAAGGAAGATAATGAGGTAACAGAGAAAGTTGGTAATGAAGGAGTCGTCGACACCAAAGATCAGAAAGGTGTTAGTAATGGTGGGAACAATTAGTTACTACCGCTACATGTAACGATTGCGGTGTTTCTTTTCCTAGACATATATCACAATATGGTGATATAGAGAGACACAAGTAAATTGTTAAGTTTGGTTTTCAATAAGAGAGGTACTTTTGGCTGGAAGTAACTCGCAGACATGCAAATATTAATGTATATAATGGTTGATCTCCTTTTGTGTCGGTACTTTCTATCATAAACATTGTTAATAAAAGATGGGAGTAAACACAAATATGCTTGTTGAAAATTTAAGTTACGTGGTTTACCCTTTACGAGCAATAGAAGAATTATCAAGGGATTTAGGCCTTGCGTAAAGCGAGTAAACACAATTATTTCATATGCATTCAAATTCCTCTTTTACACCTGTCAAACTTTCGTCCCATTCCTCCCCTACCTGTCGCCACGCCCACGCACCCTTACTCACGTGCTCTCTCACTTCTCAACATTCTCTCCTATCTAGAAGCTTTGTTTCATTAACACTCAAAATATATTATGACCTACTGTCACAGTGTTTAGAGGACGAGGTCTCTTCCGACAACGTAGTATTCCGCGTACCATTCCACCGACTACTTTGCATATCGAGCAAACATAATATTTTATAACAACAACATATACAACAGAGATGTATTCCTAAACACATAAACATGTAGGTACATTAAAGATTGCCTAAACTATTTGATAACCGTTAATCCGAATTTTTAAACAATCAAGTCTTATAAAATATAAAATAGACCGATAAAATTAGAAAAGAAATTATTTAATTACTAAATTTTAAAAACAAAACATAATATTCAAAACTAAAGTTTTGATGTCAACTTACAATATCTTAAAATTTACTGCTTTTTTTATTATTAATTTTTATGAAAGATAAATATAAAAATAATTGGATATTACTGTCATATAAAGTATAAGGTAAAACATTAACGAGTTTAAATAAGATAACTAGATAATATGAGTATCTTCGTAACCAACATAGAACTCTGAGTGCAATACTAATTAAAATACAGCAAAGGAAAACTATGTATCCAAAAGTCTATAAGATATCCAAACAAAATGTAACACTCATTTTTCGCATCTAAAAATTTCTTTAAAAGAATTAATTTTCAAAGTTTAACCATTCAAAACATAGTGTTACCCCCACATTTAGTATACATCTGTTTTATCTACCTTTCTTTCACTAGGTGCTAATGTAACATAAAAGAATTTACTACTTATAATTTTGTTTCGTGGAAGTAATAGTTACAAAAATAGTGGATGTTACCATCACACCTAGCATAAGTTTAACAACCTCTACCATTATTATACTAATTTCTAAGGCTAAATGCTACTTTGCTTAAATTAATAATAACCATAAAAACACAAATATAGATTTTAATATAGAATAACATTGCTCTAGTAGTCCAAAATATCATGTAAAAAAATTACAATTTAATGAGGAAAAGAAATATAGAAGGAGACATAAAAGTCTAAGAAAAATCTAGATCAAAAGATGTTGAGTGATAATCGAAAAATTCTAGCTCTCAACCCCTACTAGAAGCCATCAGCCCGATCCCTCAAAGCATTCTTACATGGTAAAGATTGTCCATTGAATTGCTAGGAGACCATGAAATGGAACCTGCCAATACAACAATACCAAGTAAACCACCACACAATACTAACATGTTAAGGCCACATGAGGCCATAATAGATAACACAAAGTATCATGACATAACACACTAAGTAGTACCTACCATAGCTAAGTGTCACATTTATACCATAAGACACATGTTCATCACACCAAACTTAACTGTATTATGACTATTTCATTAATCCAATTATACCAAGAGTATCTCACAAATGGGATAACCAAACCATAATTGAGGTATTCTTCAATAACCACCTCTATATCACTTATAACATGATAAGGAACACATTAAGACAATTATCAACCAATACATTAAATCTAGATAGTGCACGGGTGTAAATATCAAACCACTATACCACACAAGTCCATTTAAGGCCATAAACAACCATTATTTCCATTTTTAATTATTAGAGGGGATACAACAACAATCTAGAGTTATAAAAGTACACTGGTCATGCCATCACGCAAGGCATCACGGTACCCTCCCAACTATCCAACTTAGAGGAATAAGAACATTATGGTCATACTAGTGTACAAGGTGACACAATACCCTCCAAACCTATAACACCTAATCCTTAAGTATAAATACCCCTATATAGCCCATAGGTCATCTATAGAGGAAACTATGGCCTGAGCCGAAATGTCAAGACAGTTGATGAAACCACTAAGCTAAATCAAGGGCTCTTACCTTATTTCTAGGGTAATTAACCCTAGAGAGTAACTATTTCCAACCTTGAGATCTATAACTTTAAATATTAATATGTTAATAAGGTGATCACAAAATATCACATATTGCATAATAATTTTAATTCTATACTTAACCATAGTTCTCCTCTATTTTTGATTATTCAAGGCAACACTAAGGTCAACGGTCCAAATCATAATCAAAGTCAACACTAAGGTAACCTATCAATACACTAAGGGCATCCTATGCCCAATTATTCATATTACACATTAGGTCAAAAGTGAATAAAATGCCCCTAGGGCTATAATTACCACATTATCATCAATTTTAAATACTAATTTCTATTTTATACCTTAATTTGTCATAAAAAGGAAAAAATACAATAATTAAATTATTTAACATGAAAATAAATTACCAGACATGCCAAATGATCATTTTACCCTTGTGCACAACTTAACATGTAATACCTTAGAACATCATATCATATATTCCCATACTCAACAATAAATAACATATATTAGGCATGCTTATTAGAATAATTATCATGATATTCTTAAAATGATAAGAATACCCTTAGGGTATATCATAATAATAATAATAATAATAATAATAATAATAAATATGTGTTTCTAAAATATCAAATTACATACCTCTATACTTAATAATAATTAATACATATTAGGAATTCTTACCGGAATGCCTAAATGACCAAATTTCCCTTAGTGCATATAATAGTAATAATTGTGTTAAAAATGCTCCTTACCAAGCTCAATATATTATATTAGACATATGTGATATATATAATTTATTTTCGGTTTTAAATTCATTTTAACATGTATTCGTACACATAATAATTTATATAAATCATCATGTTCCATTTCACCAAATTTTATGCTAACATGTTTAGTCAAATAATTACAATGTAACAAATACTTTTAATATAATTTATACATAAAAAATCCTAATTTGATATCAGATGATATGTCACATTTTAGTAGAGTATAATGATTACATAATTTCTAATAAATTAACAAATAATTGTAACATGCCAAGTCAATAGGACCACCGGGGGATACTTTTGGATTGATCGGTTGGCTTCATAGATCAACATAAGTCCTTTAAGCGCGCTTTGTCCTCACTCACATACTATCTAAGAAATTTTCATGTTTTTAAAACTTTTTATGAGGGTCACCTATCCAAAAAATTGATCCATGAAAACACACTTAACTATTAATTTTTTACAATAGAATCATCAAAAGAATGGTATACCATGTTGATATAAGTATTTAGATCAATCCTTATAATACTCTACTCAATTTGGGGTATTAAGCTCACCCCTACTTAAAGAACGCTTATGAGATGGTTCATCCATCGTACTAGGGTATGGACTCACCGTTAACCCATGTAGACACCTTCGTCGATTATTTATCATGATAAGCTTCCTTGCTATCTGGTGGTAATGTTTCATAAAAAAACTCACCATCAACAAACCTTGGATGTGGAACGGTTTTGAGAAATAAATCCATATACCTTATCATAGCCCCTATCCATGGCTTAATTTGAGGCAATGTCAATAAAAAAATGGTATGACCTAAACACATATTGCTCCATGTACACACCATTCTCCATCATTGTTATACCCCAAGTTGAGAGAATTGTTATAAGGATTGGTCTGGCTACTTATATCAATATGGTATGCCATCCTTTTGGTGATTTTTTCCTAAGAACTCTATAGTTAAGCGTGCTAGCAGTGGAGTAATTTGTACGATTGGTCCTAAATGGACTCGTGTTGATCTGTGGGGCCAACCAATCAATACAAAAGTTTTCCAAGCTATCCCCTTGGTCGTATCAGCTCAAGGTGTTACAATCATGCCCCAACTGCTCATATAATAATACTATTTGTCTTTAATATCACCATAATGCGGCATCCTAAGGTGTGGTGGAGGGTACGCACACGGTTGGTATGCCATCTCACTACCTACCAAAGGGGGAACAACTACTTGGTTTTATTATCCATGCTATTCACATCACTCAAACTTAACCTAAATTAACCCCTTGGGCAACACAAAAACACTAATAGAAATTAGCCAACATGTATTACTCTAAACCATGAGTATATACAACAAATAAATAAACATACAATACATATTTTTTTTTTTAACTGGCGAAACCACCAACATAACCTAAAAGAAAAAATCAAACAAAATCAAAAGTGAAATCAAATAGAAAGGAAACATAAATTGTACACTTTCAAGCAACAATTCTCAATCTATAAACTATGAGCTTATATAAAATTTTTACAAATATTTTCACTAAAGCAAAAAAAAAAGCTGCATAATCACACTATTCCTAAAAGTCTAAAACTAAATTATAATAGCTATAAATTCTCCACCAACAAATAACTCCACCTCAAACCAACATGTAATAACACAAGTATGATATAAACAATGATAACTCTAAACCATGAGAATTTACATAAAAAATAATCCACAATACTCAAGGATTTATATATAAAAACGTCAATTTAAAGTAAATGACTAAAAAAAATAAAAATACAAATTGCATGAAATTAAAAAACAAAAAAAAATCACAAATTAAAATAAAAAACTAAAATAGCGAAGACACAAATCTCACCTAGCTAAATGGAGACAATAGTTAGCAAAAATGATTAAGAGAAGACCGATGACAACACCACAAAAAGCACAACTCAAGTTTGTAAAAATGGAGGAAGAGAGATAAGCAAGATAAAGTGAGAGTGATAGAAGACATAGGAGCCTTTTAAAAACTAGAACTAAAATAAAAGGGTATAAGAGAGAAGCATAACAAGATAACTATGGTTGGTAATCGAAGAGTATAGGGGAAATGAAGAGGCTGAAGAAGATATCTCACGAGCCAATCACAAGAAAAAACAAAAGTGTAGGAGACACAAGGCTGGAGAATAGCCACCAGAGACCACAACTAGCACCTCTTCAAAAATAGTTTTGATAACTATGGTGAGGAATAAAGCTATCCGAATCGGTAATGGAGGAACAATAGAGAGAGACCAAGCTAACTAGAAGTGATAGTGAGGTTAACTAATAAATGAACATTATGATTTTGTAAAATAAAGAGTTGAGTTAGAGAGAGAGGCGAATGGTGCGCATGTTTTAGATGTCGGTTTTCATTGAAACCATTATCTAAAGTGTTGCATTGTGGAAAATTTAGAAGTTGGTTTTCATTAAAATTGTTATCTAAAGTATTGCATTGTAGCAACTTTAGATAACCATTTTCATTACAACCAATGTCTAAACTATTGTGTGCAACCTTATATAACATTTTTAATGAAAATCGGCATATAAAGTGCATCATTTTCACCCACCTCAATTCTCGTGCTTTTAAAATATAATATTTTATGTTGTTTTATAAATTGGATTTAAATGTTGGGTATTACAAAATATGGTATCTAAATCCACGTTAATGATGGTTTTAATTAAAACCGTTATCTAAAGTTCAATAATTTTTGAAGGCTAGAGTTTTTATACCAGTTTTTAATTGAATTATCTAAACTTTGCATTTTTTTAGAAGATTTTGTGACACTTTTGGTGATGGTTTTCATACATCCATCATCTATAATGGGTCATCAAAACCCAATTTTGTAGTAGTGAAGGTAAGGGTAAACACACATTTCCTATTCTTTTCATTATGATCAAAAGGTAAACATACTATACATAAAGAGAACCAATTTTATTAGCATATACAAAAATAACCATATGAAAAAGAGTTAGATGCATGAGAACATGAGAGCCAATTTCTTCTAAATTGATATGTGTATACTCTCAACAAATGACTGTTTCAATATGGAAGTACTCTCAACAATTTCTTCCATAATCTTTTTTAATGTATCAATTCACATTTGATAAAACTATATAAACAAGATAACACTATTTGATATGTACCTAATACAAAACAAAAGGAGAACACATTCTCTAGATAGGATGACCACACCTCACTATTTGAACCAATAAACCTATAGGAAATAAATAAGTTCAAAAAATTAGCTATAAGTGAATCTATGACTCCAAGTGGGTATTGTAGAAAATAATGGGGCCAATTAGACCCATGTGTTGTATATCTGTCATAGTTATAATTGTCAAGGTGATTGGACATTAATGTCCTGGCAATAACATAGGGTGAGTTGGGTAAAATATATAATTATTTAGTAGCAGTTCTACTATTTTTTATATCCCCTATCTAAGAAAGTATTTTATTATATGTTGCACCATAGTTTCCTTTACTTGGAAATACATAATTGAATCTCCTCTTAGTTGTATTCTCTTCATACTGCTTAATTAAAGTATATGTCTAAATTTTGTCAATTGTAATACCTTTATGGTTTAATTATCCATTTGATTAATCTGTGTATGTAAGTGAACATATTTAAAGCTCAGATGATCAAGTCTTATAATTTCTATAGTCTTGAAAAATCTATAATTAAATTCCATTTTTTATTGTTTGCTTTTTCTTTCTTTTTTCATTTTATTTCTATTGATTTTTGAGATTTCATGGTTATGATGACATTGTGTACTTTGTGGCTTTAGTTTAGCAAACATTTTCTAATGTTGATGCTACTAAAAATAGATTTGTTTGAAGTTTACAGTTTCATTGGTGCTATATGATCATATTCCTTATTATCATGTATTTTTATATATGTTAATAAGTATTATAGTACCCTATAAAAAATATATCAAAAAAAAATTTAATTAGTAAATGATTATATATGAAAGGACAATTACCACACAAAATTAAGAATTATATATATAAGCTACCACATTAACAATTTTTATCAATATCTCAATCTAATGATGTTATGAAATTCTAGTTATGGTTTGGTCTTATTGTTATTCTATCTTGGTTGTGTTGTGAATGAAGATAAAAAATAACAAAGAGTATAGATTGGGAACTTTACCTCCATTAAAGAGAATAGAAACCTATAAAAGTAGAAAATTACTCCAACATTTGTTGTTGAAGAGCCTCCATTCCATGTTGTTACTACTTTTTATAGTTTTCAAATAGCTTTTGTTGGTGTTCTTAGCTTTCCTTAAACTATTCGATTCTCTGATCTTGTTGTTTATTGATTATTTATTGTTGGTGTATTTTTTGTCTTCCTTTGGAAAATGGACACATTGTAGTTTCTTTTCCACAAAAATATCCAGATCTAGTAAGAAACACCTCTAAGAGTATCTCCTCTTATGATTTGGTATCATCCGATGTAGTAATTGCATCCTTCAACTTTTCCTACAAATAAACCATGAACATAAATAAACTAGTTTTACATTAGCTAGATAAATGTATAATCATATATGAATTTTGGATTACTTAGTATCATACATGTATCTCCTTTGATTGGTTATCAACCCGCTCAAGCACCCCCTCTTGATTTTTGTGTGTGTTGGGTAAGCCAAATTACATAAGCAAAAGGCGTTAAATTATTGTTTTCTTTTTTTTTTCTAAAACAATCAGAAATGTTTTTATCAATATGTAATTCACAATATGAGCTAATATGAACTTAATGTGTTGACCCTTACCAATATATCTTTTGATTCTACAAATGGAAAGCTACTTGTTGTGTGTGTAGACCTCTTCTTGTATTTGTGGTTTTTTAAATTTCTTTCACGCATTTCCTCCATGTTAAAAGAATGTAATGTTAATATATTTAGTCAATATAAAATCTAATACCACCTTAAATTCATCATAACTATATCATTTTATACAAAACTCCCATTAGTCCGATGGAAAATTAGAAGGAGGATTCTACAAGTGTTCTTCATCAAATTTGCCAGGTTTAGCACTCTTATAATAGTAGCATAGGAGAGTTTTCCACAATCAATATAAACATTTCATAATATCGAAGACAAAATCTTACACTTTAAAATAATTCCCACATTCTTGGATGTCAAATTTATCATATTATGATACAAATAGGTTATCATAATAGTTAGTCTTGCATAAATAACATTTATAAAACTTGAAATATTTATTGATATACTTGTATCTCCTTCCACATGTCATCTCTAGCCATGGTGAATGACTCTTGCTAAATTTTAACATTTAATAGAACCTTTGTTCTTCTTACATTACCACACTCATTTATCAAATGTTGAGTATTTTATCCAATTGCTCAATTAATTTCATTAGGAATGTAAACTGTTGACTTAAATTTTTTTTTTCCTTTGATTTGCATTTCAACTACATAGGATTTATATTTTCCTCTTTGCCTCTATTTTTATTATTTTACTTATAGCTAATTTAAAATGATAATAAAACACATTAAGTTAGATTTTTGAAATAGAAATTCATAGTATACAAATAGTTTGGATATATTGAATTAATATAAGAGACTAATTTGTATTAAAAATAAGGCATATATATCAACCATCTCCATTAATTATTGAGTGTGCAAATGTATGTCCACTTCCATGCCTTTCTTGCTCATTATTTTCAAATTCAACAATCACATAGTTGTTTTGAGGCCTTTCCTCAAGCTCATGTTGATGAACAACATCATTGACATTTAATACCAGAACATTTCTCCTAAAAGGTTGTTCAATCTCTTCCTCTTACACATTTTGTGTTCTATATCTACATTGATATATAATTCACAAGTAAAAATGGATGAAGGTCAATGACCACAATTTAGTTTCAAACTCTAGCTTACCCTCACCTTTTAGTAGAGTATGTCTCTCCGATTCATTATCACTAGTATTTTTTCATCCAATAGCATATTTGAGGAACCAATTTCTATCAAATTTGATGCTATTATGCTACGTCTATTCTCCAACTCTCCTTGACCAACTATGTATATGTATTATAATCAGAAGATAAATTGAGAAAAACAAACATTAGGGTTACATTAATACATTGATTTTCAATGATAGATCTTGCACATATAAGAACATTCTTGAAATATATCATTTCCAAAATGAGCCTAAAATTACATATCTACTTACCTCTTTCATATATATGGTGATTGCTTTCGTTGTTATGTCATTCGTTTGTCCTCACCAACTCTCCTAATTCAACTAATTATTATTATTATTAAAATCTATAGGCATACATAATAAATAAACGTTGAACTTTTCCACATCACCCAACATATCACCATCTTCCACATGTTTATGATGTAATGTACCAAATTGGAGAACCTATTTAATAAAATCTAAAGTTCTCTCATAATTAGTCTCTTTATTGTGATTTCTTTAAGTATAACTATATATTCAGTTTCAAACATAAAAATTCACACTTAACAAAAATTCATGAAATGAAATTAAAAAGATTGAATGATATAATATTCAAAAATCTATTTATCTCTTGCATTTGTATGGCAGCTAGTGCTTCTCTTGGTTAGTTATCCCCTTATTCTCACTATGTTTCCTTGTCTGACTTAAATTTTTTTTTTATCATAATCAATAAACATTATTAAACAATAAAGAATGAATAATAAAGGATTATATAATTAATTTGAATTACCTTCATCATCTATCAAATTATCAACTTCTACATGTTTAATTACCTTTATCACCCTACTATTTGCTTTTATTGTCTTTACCATCCTTTCTTTGTCAAATACTTATGTCTTTCCAAGTTTGCTTTAAATACTATTGAATATTCCAAATCAGTTTAGAAGATATTTAATTTCTAGCAAATAATGAAAAATATTCAAAAGAAATCAAAAGAAAAACAAATAATGAATAAATAATATAAATGGTTCATCAATCTCAAGCATTAGAGTATATCTCCTCTTCTTCACTTGAATCCTTGAAAATTTAAATTTCACCATACTTAATAAATTCATCATCTAATTCTCTATCTCTTATCCTTTGGAAGTATAACCAACTTTCCCACACTTTCTTCTCCTTCCACTACAAAAACATTTGTAGCCAATGAATTGGCAATTTTTTTTTTTATCAAATTCACCTTCGCCTATTATATGACATTCAACGTCTACCTCCTCTTGCTAATATGCATCCACATCCATATTTCCTCCATCATTTTATTGGTTTGGCATATCATAAAGATCTCTAATTTGCGTCTTTATAACATATTTTGAGTCATCATATTTGGAATCTTATAAATAGTTGCTTCACTTGTGATTCCAAAATAAATAGCTCATCCATTTTCAATGATCTCGTTTTATTTACCATAGTCAAACCATATTCATCTATATTCTAGCATCTAAAATGATGCACATCAATTCAATCAAATTTAAAAACAAATACATAACTTCCACATGGATGTTGCAACAGAAATACATCTTTTAACACACCATAATATTCTTTATTGGAACTATTATCATCTCCCTTCACCATAATTCCACTATTTTGAGTTTTCCTATTATCACATCGATCATTTGTATGAAACCAAAACCCATTTACTCTATGCAAAAAATAACACCTCACAAGTCTTGAAGGATAACAAACTAAAGTATACACATCATTATAAATGAGTCCTTCTTTATGTATATCACACACTTATATAAGAAAAGTTATATATATAAGATATATCAATAATAAAAATATGAAACAAGTGAAGATAACCATTTTATCAAATCGTATACACATTGATGTATCCATTTTGCAAATGGTTACTTATGCCTTTTTTCCACATGTTGAGGGTTTTCTTTTTCCAACTTCATCGTGTGATCCCTTATAAAACATACCTTAAGATATCAAGTATTATACGGAAATATGCACAAAATTTAGAGAAAGATAAATAAAAGTTCAATCTTAACTTATGAACTCTTCAATATCACCAAAAATTTGAAGAACATATAAATGCACTTGTTCACACTCCTCAAAAGTAAAATAGTAGGACACACCTTGTTCTATCAGCTGACCAGGTGGTGAAAATATCTCAAGTTTACATCTCAAATGTCCCTCATAGTCATCATCATCATCATTACATTCTTTTTGATTTAGTTTTGTGTCAATGTCAACCATATAGCTAGAATAGAAGTCACATATTCATCTGCATGGTAACCTTTGGAAATACTACCTTCTAGGTGTGCTCTATTGCAAATATACTTCTTCAAAGTAAGTACCTAATAAAAAGTAATTCTCACCATAAATAATTTCAAATAAATATTAAAATAAAAAAATTGTAAAATTAAAACTTGTATCTTTTAATGGGATACATCTATCGATATCTAATTAGCCTCTCCAACTATATTACTAGATGGACCATGGCATTAAAGAACGCTAGAGGTAAAATCATTTCAACCTGATATAATTTATAGGGGATGCGTCTTTCAAGGATATCAAAATCTTCTAGACATATAATTTTAGAGAAAAGGTTATGAAAGAATAAACTTAGCTCAATTAAAGGTTCACATACATGTGTCGGTGAGAAACCCTAAATTATAATGGTCAGAAGCTACTCAATAAATGCATGATGCCCATGGCTTTCAAGCATGAAATATTTCTCACATTATCTTTAATGCATCTGGAAATGTTCAAAAAGTATCCATCTAAATATTTCAAGTGAGCAAACATCTCACAAATTATAGCTTTAGCATTAGCGTTCCAGGTATAACATGCTATTGGAACGTGCACTTTATCTTCATCTATGATATGGTGTAACTCATATATAATTTCTATTTTCACCTAATAAATTCAAGACTTTATGGTATATTTTGTCTTATCTTTAATGTTCATTATAGTATATAAAATATTATCATAGACATTCTTTTCGATATGCATAACATCCAAGTTATGCCAAATCTTTAAATTCCTTCAATAAGGCAACTCAAACAATATGATTTTCTTTTTCCAACCATACAAACTATTAGAGGCATCAAACTTTCTCTTTTTTTCTACTACACAACTTACCAAACATTTCATGTCAGAATTAGCTATGGTGTGCAAGTACATCATCATTATTCAAAGGAGTTGGGGCACTCTCTTTTTCTTGTGTATTATCAAAAGAATTGACATCATTTATCCCCTTGTGATTATGTGACAACCAATAACAATGTCCTATGTAACCACCCTTATTAATTAATGAAGTGAATCTTGTTTATTTATGTAAACATGGGAAATAAAAGTGACATTTTGTTGATCAACTAGATAAATGATCATATGCTATAAAGTCATTGGTGGTCCACAATATAGCTACATGCAACACAAAAATTGTCTTAGAGTGGACATCATATGTTTGAACACCTCTCCCCCAAATTACCTTCAATTCTTCAATAAGCAACTAAAGGTACACATCTATAACTCTTCAAGGAAATGAAGGTATTGATATGAATAGAGTTAGGATGAATAAATGAGCTCTCATACATATCCAAGGTGGAAGATTATAAGGAATAATAATAAATGGGTAAATACTATATCGAGAACATTTAAAAGGTTGAAATCTGTCACAAGCTAATCAAATTCTAACATTCTGTGCATCATTAAAAAATAAAGTGTAATAATAACCAAATTATTTCCAAGCCAATGAATCAATAGGATACCTCATTATCCTATATTCTACCCTCTCCTCTTTGTGCCAACACATATCTTTAGCTATCTTTCTCCGCATATATAACATTTGCCACAGAGAATTTAGTGGAAAATATTGAAGAACCTTATGAAGTACCTTTTCCCCTTTATAAGAGCTTTTGCCATCAGTCTTCCACCCAGATAGACCACAAGTGGGACACTTATTCAATTGTTCATTCTCTTGCCAGTAAATGATACAATCATTATTGTATGCATCACTCTTATCACACTTAAGGCCTAAGTTACTATGATTTTTGTAGCCTTATAGTATGAATCAAGAAGTGATGTTACCCAAGCTTTAGCATGTAACTTAAGTAGGCTATCAAAAGAATAATCACACCAATTATTAAGAACCTTAAAGAGCAAAAATTTCATAATATATGATAAGTTGGAAATTATTGTGCCATTTGTTGTCAATGACACTTGATATTCTTTCAAAAGTTGGTCATATGTTTATGCTTCACTAGTAGGCTCTTCAGACATGTCTATACAATCCTAAAAATTAAAGCCAACAACACCACAAGCATCTTCAAATGTGCTAACTTCACTATCATCATGATTATGCTCATCTTCATTTCTTAAACCACTTGTACTATCATAATAAAAAATTTCCCTACTCTAAATTTTCACATCTTTTGAGAGCTTAATTACCTTGACAAACATGTTAAAGAGTGTTGGGAAAGAAAATATTGAGATCAACTCCTAAACATGAGCGTTCAAGCTTATCTTAAATCAATGCATCTTTGTTTCCTTATTTTCCCTAACATCTTGTGCAAAACACATCGTATCAGTGAACTCTGAGTAATAATACTTGACTATAGAGAAAATTTGTGAAGTGCCATGAATTGATCATACAAACCTTTCCTAACATAGATCAAGCAAAAATGGGGTCTCATCCTCTGTTACATGTGCTCTCAAGTCTCTATGTTAAAGTTTCTATTATTATAAACCTTGAGTTACACATGGTATCCTATAACTATCAAAGTAGGGATTAGCTAGTTTATTTTTAATTGAATAAATAAAATTTTAGCATTTGATGCTTATAATCATAGAAATCAAGAATTAAATGATTTTGCACATTTTTTGAACTGTAAGAAATCGATAACACTAATAGGAAATAACATCAATCGACATCATTTCTTATGAACCTAATTGAAGTAGAAATTTCAATTTTCATCTTAAATGGTGCTTTAGAGTACTAAAAAACCAAGAAAGATCTGATCTAGTTTAGTCCACATTGCAAAATTTTCTAGAAATGGGGTCATCGATCATATTCGGTCTACTTTTTTACTCATACACACCTTTACTCATATGCCTATACAAATTCCATTCTCATAACATACTGCCAAACTAGGAGATTTAAATCTTATATATATATATACACATATCAAAAATTACATGTTCCATACCAAAGCACACAATTAAACCCTAATATGCTACCACCTGATTTTCACACTTAGTAACTGGATATGGACAACCTTATTTCCAAGATAATTGTAACACACCTATTTTCACTGCTTAAAAAAATTGTGTAAAAGGGGTTAATTATAGAAGCTAAAAAATTTAATAATGGAGCATGATGCTATTGCATTCAGTATATGTCTCATTTCCTCTACTATTCTTGCATTAAGTGTTGTGGATAAAATGTTAATTCACTTAAGTTAAGATCAATAATCATAAGAAGTAGAGTAGAGATTTATTATAGACTACCATCATTTTTATAATACACAAGATTGAACAAAAGAGTTACAGGTGACAAGATGAAGAAATAAAGAGCAGGACATAAGAGTCTAAAGGATATTTGCATCAAAAGGATGCCAGAGTAGAACTAAATAGTCCTAACTAACAACCCCTATAAGAAGTCATCAATTTGTACCCTCAAAATACTCCTACAAGGTAAAGACTGTTCATTGAATAGGTTAAGGACCATAAAATAGAACCCATTAGTATAACAATTCTTAGTAAACCACTACACAATGCTAACATGCAATGGTCACATGGAGCACTTAGGAACTAACACATGCAAACTAATGAGCTAAATCACAAGCACATGGATTTGTTATAGCATGACAAGGTCATATCCCATAAAGGCTTCAGTATCGAATATTGAATCTTTACTATTTTAGCTATCTAGATGAATCAATTTCAGAGAGTGAAAAATAACTAGATAAAAAAAATCAATTGGTAATGTTAATGGTAGTAGCAAAATCTAATTAAAAAGCTAGGATTGGATTGGTGTCATAAATTGGTAGTTAATGAATAATCAATTTAATTTTTAAACAATTAGTTAAATCTGAGAGGGTAAAATAACCTAAATTAACTAATAACATCTTTCAAGGTCTAAAAGTCATAGCTAATCCAATTCAATAGCCTATTTTCATGGTACTAAATCAAATTTAATTCATTACGTTATGCTAAATTAGTAAAATCCTCAAGAGAATCCAGCCTACTTTAGTGGTTTGATTTCTTATTCAATACTTAGATATCTACCTATTAATCTTCACTTTCAAGTTCTTCAATCAATCACCTATATCTAGCCAAATTAACGATCAAGCAACTCAACCACAAATGAAGAACTAAAAATTGAAATCAAGAAGTCAAGAAATCAAAACGAAAATTAAACAAATTTATCATTAATTAAAAATTTAGACTAGATCCAATTCTAAAAAAAATGAATCTACTCACTCATAGCTAAATCAATAAATGCAATAGAGAAATTAGACATAAATGAAATAAATAGAGTAAAAGATTACAATATAGAACTAACATGCTCACGATTTGAAGAGTCGATCACCATAACCGAATGATTGCAAAACTTCAAAATTAAATCTAGCTTTAGAATCAAGATGAAAAGAGACAGCCAAAAGGATGAACTAGAGCCCCCAAGTATCCTTTAGTTCATGCTCTATTAGAAGACAAAAATTGACCCCCAACATGACCTCGTAGGTTAACACGGTCAGTCTATGTTGGGGTTAGAGATTGAGTATTCACAAGGAATGTCTACATGACCATGTCGACTAACATTAACCTATCGTATTGGGTCCAAAAACTTTATTTTTACAACAATTTCTTTTGTACTTCAACACTTCCTTGTTGTTAGACACTAAGAGGCCGTGTAGCTTCTTCCCATGTTCTTCTTGACTCCTACTTTACTCCAATTTCTTGCTTAGCACCAACATTTCTTATATAATGCATAAATAGAGCAGTATCACAAACCTAATAGCTAAATTAGGCTAAAATATAAGGAACACACACCAAAGAACAAAAGCATGAGAGGAATAAATGATTAAAATATTGAAAGTATGCAAGTTTATCACAAACACGGCATGAAAACATCAAATAACATGGTTAAATTAGGTTAAGAGTAAAAAGGTTGTAACATATGCATCACCAAGGCTGTATGCACATCATACCATCATTTTAAACCATGGCATAACCTTATCATGAATATAAAATTGGTATATCCAAGACAACCATATCAAAATCCATAATTGAAAGGGGTAGGGAACTCAATCATCTACCAACTAGTCGAACCATTTCCAAATAATAAGGGCGGTGCATAAAGGCAACTATGGAACAAAAAATCCAATCCAAATCCAAGCATTCCAAAGGCCATAACACAAGGTTACTTTCTTTTAACTTTAAGGAAAGGATATAATCATGAATCGAGGACATTCTTGTGACTCGGTTATACAGGTGCACAAGGTGACACAATACCCTCAACCTTTACAACCCAGAGACACACCAAATACCCTGACTATGAATGCACACTAAGGAAACACAATACATTCTAAGGCACAAAGGAATCCATAAATATTGATACTCCCTATAGGGCCAATAATTCACCTATAGAGTGGAATAAGGTCTTTGTCAGAATGTTGAGGTATTCGATGAAA
Source organism: Tamarix chinensis (assembly GCA_030549775.1). Classification (NCBI taxonomy): domain Eukaryota; kingdom Viridiplantae; phylum Streptophyta; class Magnoliopsida; order Caryophyllales; family Tamaricaceae; genus Tamarix; species Tamarix chinensis. The sequence continues at coordinate 12,638,531 of CM060176.1, forward strand.
CCACCAAACCAAATTAGAGCTCCTACCTCTTCTCTAAGGTAACTAACCTTAAAGAATTACCATTCCTAATCTCAAAGGTCTTCTACTTTAAATATTATTTTTTAATTTGGTGATCAAAGTTATCATATAATACACATATGACAACTAATCCATATTTAACCATTCTCCTTTATTTTTTATTATTCAAGTCACCTTTAAGGCCAACGACCAAAACCAAAGTTAAAGTTAACACTAAGGTTAACCTAAGAATTTAACAAGGCCAACCTATATCTAATGTTTGACACTTAAGCACATTTTAGTCAAAAAACTAATATACCCCTAAAAATCCTAGTTATCTCCAATTTATCCATATTAATACTAAACTTGATTATAACCCCTAAATTCTCTTAAAAAGGCTAAATAAGTAAAAATAAACACTTTAGCAAAAAGGTGAATGATGGAAATAATTAGCAAAATTACCATTTTTTCCTAAAACACAATTAAGCCCATCTATCAAATGAAACACTAATTATGTATATCTATCATACCATATTTTACATACTTCACATGTTCAACATGATATAACATATAAGGCATAAATGGTGGAAAATTTTAGAATTATAGTAAAAAGATAAAAATACCCCTAGAGCATACAAAACTTAAAACATTTATTACTATACCTAAACATGCTCAAATCTAAACACATCATATGTCAAACTTCAAGAAAAACATGTGAGGGATTTCCTGTAATGCACAAAATTATATGGAGAAGATTTGTTAATGATTAAAATTCCCTTGGCCAAATCCTCCATGAAACTCATGCAAAATTTCACTCTACATCCAACTCTATTCTAGAATGCTATTATACATGTATGAAAAATACATAAATCTAGCAAGCTTTTATATAAATTTTATATGGCCACATATATAAAGAAAAATTACTACAAACATGATGTATTTATATACTTTAGGAAATTATAAGAAAAACATAATTCTTAATGAAGAACCACAACCAAACCCTATCATGCTAACACATGATACTCACACATTAGTATAAGCATATGGGATACCTCTTATCAAAGAAAATTAATGAAAAATAAGAACAAAGAAGTAACACAAGATCTAGCTCCTAACTTTTCCTCCTTCTCCTTAAAAATACAAAACTAATTAAAATAATTTGAACTAGAATCTAACACACTAAAATAATTAAGACAATAATAATAATAATCATAATCAAAGAAGGAGAGTTATATCCAACAAGGACATGGTGCACCACGAGAAGGAAAGGGAGAAGACATATCTTCAATTCTCTCCCACATATAACACTCTTATATTTAAGAAAATATAGCAAGTCTATATAAAGGATCAACAGAGGAAAATCCAACAAGAAAAATGGAGATAAGAGAAGGGAAGGTTTTGATTTATACAACTCAAGAACAAAGTTGAAGGTATTTAACACTTAGGAAATCTTCAACTAAACGGAGAGGAGGAGCTAACTTGGGGTTCATTGAGCCATACTTGAATGAAAAAGGTGATGAAAGATCGTATGGTGTGTAAGAGCGTGGGTGAGAGGTAAAATAAGGTAATTATGGCGAAGATCTTTGTAAAATGCAAGGGTACAAACAAATATTTGATACCAAGATAAGGGTAGGTTAGGGGAAGGTTAATAAGGATGAAGAAAGAGCCCACAAAACCAAAGCACAAAAAAACACAAAAAATAAACCAAATCAACCATTAATCATTTGCTTGACCCCCTTATGCTACATGTTAATGCCTCAATGCTTGCTCATGTAACACGCTAAAATTTACAACTAAAATTTCATTTCTAAGCAAAAGCATTAACATAAATAAGCAAGTGTCACAACTGCACTTAGTACAAGTTTGATCCATACCTTTCTTATACGAAATACAAAGCTAAAATGGTTGTGATAAATAAATAAAAATTTACAAAAATAGATAGATATAGGGAAACTTTTAATAAATTAAGCATAAGAAAATAGTATAAAGTACATGCTCTGGATAATATGCAAAATTGACATGATTGGAAGAATCATGAAAAATGAAACTTTTCGCAACAAATGAAATGTACAATAGAAGTATGATTTTAATAAGAGCGGGATATAATTCGATCATAAAAAGTTTAAAATGAATATCAAGGTTACTTACCTAGGGAAACTAAGGTTTAGGAAGACAAGGTATTATAGGTTGTTCGGATTGTAAATGCCATTTGACCATCTAACACCAAAAATCCCTTTTTTCAACTTAGTTAACCTAAACCATTTTTCACCCCAACCCAAACCCACATAATTAACTCATCCAATACATATTATCCACCTATAACTTATATTATTAGATTCCCATAACATTTCAAATTGCTATTATGTTCTTAGTTATAGTTATGGGAAATAGGGTATTACACTATGAGCAAAAATAAAAACCAAAACTGGCATATCCTATCCTCCTACTGATCTTCCTTCTTCTCCTTTAAAAACAAACCCAACAAAAAATATTAGATTCTAACATATAGAAATAATAAGACATCATCGGCAATTAACAATAAATAAACAAGAAAGGAGAACCCATACCAACTATGCCAAAGAAGGCATTAGTAGTGTGAGGAATGGACGGTGCAATGGGTGTTTTATGTATGGGGATCACACTATAAGGAAGGCTTAATGTGATCCTCTCATGCTACAAGAGGGAAACACGTGAGGAGGTCATGCTGCAGGGGCTAGTGGCGTGACCATGTGGCATGGCTAGGGAAGGGTTGCTTGAGATGGTGGTGAAGGGGGTGGTGGTTCACAAGAGGAAGAGCTTAAAATGTAGATGATGCACGGAGAAATAAATACAAAATAGGAGGATAAAGATGGGAGAATGATAAGGAAAGCTTGGTAGCAAGAGTTTTAGAGAAAGGAAGAGAAGAGAGATTTGATACTGGTGGAATGAATGAGAGGGAAAAAAATGGAAGAGGGACGAGGGACGTATAGGTTGGTTGCATAAAGATGGAGAAATGTGAAGGAGCTTGTCATGCAAAAAAAAAAAATTAGAGGCATGGAGGGGTAATGGTGTGGTCATGGTGTAGAGCCATGGATGGTGTGCAAATGAGGGGTGATGTGAGGGTGTAGGATTAGTTAGGTGTTTGGTTTGATTAACCAAGCCAAGAAACAAGTGGTTGGGTAAGGGGAAGGTTACGTGATAGGGGGGTGAGTGTGAAAGAAAAAGATAAGGGTTGAGGATTAAGAATGAGAGACATGTTACCCAAAAATTAGGGTTAAAAGAAATTTGGGGACTTACACTTTTGTTCAATTGACATATAACATGGACACAAAAAATCGATTATTATAGCATTGCCACACCGGAAGTAGTAATTACATATTAAAGGGATATTTACATAAATATAAGTATAATTACATGCAACGTGTTGCCTTTTATTGAACGGTGATACAGAACAAATTCTTTCCATGAACCAAAATCTATACAAATTTTGAACGGTATCAAGGGTAGAAAAACAAAGACTAAGAAGGTAGCCCGGAGAATATCCATGTTCCTTTTATAACCTAAAAGCATTTTTCAATTCAACCATCTCCTACATGTTTCACAATCTGTAATACAATTTTCCCTGATATAATTCAAAAGAAAACAGGAACTTTCCAGCTGCGTTAAAAGATTTATAAGTTAAAGCTGCGTTATAAGATTTATAAGTTAAAGAAAAAAAATTGAAGTACCTTGAAGAAATGAAATGCGGGTAGGATGTGAATGAAAGGAAGACGGAATGGTGTTGGCTCACCTCCTGAACTCAGAATCTGATGCTGGGATGAGCATCCATTGTACAAGGAATTGGAAGCACGTGAAACTGGTGTCGAGTATAAATAGAAAATAAGTATTGCAGTCCATCTCTGTAGCCACAGGTATCGAGTATAAATAGAAAATAAGTAATAAAGTAACAAACTCCCTTATAACTAGACCATGCAAATTTGATCAGAAGAGACTTGTTAAATAGCTGCAATATATTGACAGGAAAAGAGTTCACTCTCTAAAGAGTAACAAAAAGGACAGGACGGAGAGCCATGGGAACAGAAAGTTCGTCTAACTTCTCAAAGGGAACTTCCGCTCTTTTGCATCAAGCAACAGTGATTCGAGGGTCAAGATAATTTATCTTTGATGTCTTCTTTGGTCTTCATATCACGTTCCACTTCCTTGATCTTTCCTTTGGTTTGAACAATTTTTTTCTCTATGGTCTTGCAGGAAGATAACATGGATACGTATCTTATTAACATAATGAACAATTTAAGAATATATGTATACTTTTTAATTTTCTCCATCCAACTTTTTTACAAGCAAAAAGGTATCAAGAATAAATTGCGCTTCAGATGTCAAATTTTACTTTCGTTTTCCATCAGGGTCCTTCAATGGGGGCTTCCCTTTCTTTGCACGCATGGGATAAATCTACCTCCAGTTCAGACAAAGTTCCTGCATGGACAAACTAAAATCATTAGCTTGAAGCCCTGAAGGAGGGCAATGAAGGCTCATACGGCAAACACCAGCCTTCGGTTCATTCATTTTCTCACTTAGCTTTTCCATTTGTGCATTACGTGTCTTGGAGACACTACGTTGATGGTTAATTACAGATGATTAATTGCAACCTGCAAACGTTTAAAAAACCTTAGCAGGACATAAGAATTCGGTAGAGCGAGTTTTCACATTGCGCGCTCTGGAATTAATTTGCAGTCCACTTCCACTACACTTCAATCCGTCCACTAGGATTTAATTAATTATCATATATATAAATATCTTTTCCCATCAATTTATGGCAATAACTCAAAGTTACTGCGGCCTCTTGACTCATTCATGCTATGCAATGATGTATTACCCAATACGATCAGCAATTTGCAACCACTCAAGCGTCCCACACTCAACTCCTTATCTTAATTGCGAAACATTTGCCTATAAATATTGAAGGTTGCTCGTTCATTCTTATCATTCAGACCTCACCAATAAACAGATACTAGCTAAGCTTTCGCTCGATCATCTGAGTTCCAGCTGGAAAGAAAAAATGGCCAACACAAAGGCTATATTTCTTTTTGCCCTTCTTTTTGTCATTGCAGCTGTCTCAGCTCGTATGCTAGCTGAGACTGAAAGTACCCGTAAGTTTTCTCTGCTCTAAATCTTGTACACGTCACCCTATATCTCTCTTGTTAGCTAACACTTTTTATTTTTATTTTTTGGTATCGGGTAAATAAAAGAAATCTCCATTATATTTTTTAATATATAGTCTCTAAAGAATCGGAAGGTATATGCTCTCGTAGTGAATAACTTTTGAAAACCAAAGGTTAATCCATTCTTATTATTTTGTTATCTTTATAGTGATTGTGACCACCAGTATATATAGTACTTTCTACTTTGTACTAGTCTTCAGAGAATTCTTATAAATCAAAACAGTAAGGTGTTGAGGACGTTGTTATGTACAACACAAAGCCAAGCTAGATTTCTATATATACATGCTTGTGAAATGCAAAATATAGCTATTTGTTTACATAAAGTGAGTAACTACGTATTCATGACACGAGTTTAAAATCATTACTATCTTTAATTCTGTCTCTATAATCGGCTATTGACTTGTGTCGGAGATCATATATATTATTTTTGTTTAACTTAATAAACTTGCTATTTAATGTTGACAAAGCTATGGAGAAGACTAAACATAGTGATTATGCTGATCAAGATGGAGGAAATCGCGGAGGCTATAGTCAAGGTGGAGGATACAACGACCGTGGTGGTGGTGGATGCGAAGGAGATGTAGGTAATGGACAGGTTGGAGATGGAGGTTATAAAGGTGGAGGACATGGTGACGGAGGAGGTAGGGGTTATGGAGATCGTGGTGACAAAGGAGACGGAAGTTATGGACATAGTGGAGATGGAGGTTATCAACGTGGAGGACATGGTGACGGAGGAGGTAGGGGTTATGGAGATCGTGGTGATAAAGGAGACGGAAGTTATGGACGCAGTGGAGATGGAGGTTATCAACGTGGAGGACATGGTGACGGAGGAGGCAAAGGTTATGGAGATCATGGTGACAAAGGAGACGGAAGTTATGGACACAGTGGAGATGGAGGTTATCAACGTGGAGGACATGGTGATGGAGGAGGCAGAGGTTATGAAGATCGTGGTGACAAAGGAGACGGAAGTTATGGACACAGTGGAGATGGAGATTATCGACATGGAGGACACGATGATGGTGGAGACAAAAGTTATGGACGTGGTGGATACGGTGATGGTGGACATAATGGTGGTGGCCACTATTGACCAAACTAAGAAGGCAACTACTCAAGTTGCAGGTATGCATGCATGCCTTCTCTATATTACTAAATACCCGTGGTGTAAGATTGCAGCAAGGTTGGTTTTCAAACTAAAATTGTAATCCGTATGTGGTGCGACTAGAGGATGAGAACATGCATGGACTAGTTTCTTTGATCCCACTTAAGGCTTGTCCAAGTGCAAATAATCTAATCATGTACACTTACCAATGTTATCATATATATATAAATGTTAACAAAAATGGTATTTATCTCCCTTTACATTATATTTCTTAAGTCTTACAATGTCAAGAGATACTTCTAATGATATTTAGTCTTTTGATTATTTATCCTCGACATGGAGGACTTATTTGTATGTGTGTGTAACACCTACCAAATTTTACTCCTAAAATTTTTTATTTAAAAGAAAAATGTGCGGAAGACAAAGTAAGAAGTGGAGGACATTATCACCATATCTAACATAAGATAGATGCACATCATCTATGTCATACTAGATGCAAGGCTAAAACCTGTGCAACTAAAACTTAAACATCATCTATAGTGAGAAAATAAATTCCTATAAGGAGATATTCAATGGTTGATGTAAAGCGAGCGATTGTAGTGAACAAAATCATTACTGATAAAATCAATAAAAAAACTTATGAAATAACCCTCAATTTAAAAAATGTGGCAAAGTAATGGAAAACTAAAATTTGATTACAATACCCTTAAAGTTTCAATACAACACTTGATAATGTCCAAAATAAGTACAAAAATATAAATAGAAATCCCTAAGGGACAAGAACTCTGTGTGGTCTAACTCTCTCAAAGTCTAGGTCTTCAACCCAACAATGTGACTTTCGATATCAATCCTGCATGAGAGGTTTGCTCCCCATCATCAGTGGATCGTTACAAAAACCATTCAACCAATATAGTATTAGTATGGGTATAATATTGAGTAAATCACTACTACTTAACTCATGAAGAGCACTCAAAACTACTTAATCCATGGAGGGCACATGATGCACATAAAGACATGGTAATCATTAACGTACAATACTCATGCTCAAGTATAGATATGATACACGCCCTATTCCACTCATATAATAGCTAAAACGGTTTCATGAAGTATATAGCATAACATTAATCATTCACCCAATAGGTATTAAGGAAAGTCATACATGAAATGATAAGAGTAAGACACACATGTGATAACTAGAATAAGACATGCTAACATGAATATCATAGTCATAATTATTAAAGGTTCACATGATTACATGTGTTTACATATGGTAGAATATGAGATCATAGAATCATGATTATAAACACATGAATGGACAGGGTAACACATAAGGGTATGAGTACATAATGAAATATTAACTCATACTAAGTAGCACAACTATCCTAAAGATAACATTCAACACAAACGACCCACATGGATATAAAATAGTAGATCATGTGATAATAAAATAATAACATAAATCATATGTTAGCACACATGTAAAGAAGTAAACTAAGAGTTATGCATAGGATAATGAGATATGAAGTCCACAAATGAATGAGAGCAATTGATTATTGTATTTCATTATCATGATCAAAACCATTTAATTATATTACTTTGAGATAGAGACTCAAAGGAACCATAAGATCTAATCGAATACTCAAACAATACTACCATTAGCTCACTACAAAAAATTTTAACCAAACTACCGATAAATAGAACATCAAATCAATTAAGTATGCATACCCCCTATAGGGAATAAATATATTAAGATACCTATAGAGTAGAAAATGGTCTCTCTAAACCTCATAAGGCACCAATGATCACAGAAGGAAAAAAACAAGAATGGTACCAAATGAATACTAAACCTAACTCAAATAACTAGTTTGAGTGATACAAGTCTCGGCTCAAGATCTTTTACATTAAATGATTAATATATTATTTAAGGATTTAACCAAAAATTAATTAGGTTCATATAATAACATTTAAAATATCTTCCATCAACATAATGAAATTTCATTATTACATGTCAATTTTATCCACACACTTTATGGACAAGGGATTAAGGCCCACACCATTTGACATTAAAGTCGAATATTTCAAGTGGCATTAAAGTCAAACAATCCCAAGTGGCATCAAAGCTGATCAAATTCATGGAATTAAAGTCTAGCGTAAGGCATCACACTATTTTAATCCATACTTAACCAATTGTATAATTATTTATAAATTGGCTATGATTAAAACACACCTAAACATGGTCTAGAATAACCAAAATTTTCAAAAATTAGTTGAACATGTTAACCACATAATCATACTCAACCCTTAACATACTCAAACTCTTACAAACAATCAAGAGACATACCGATATGTGTTCACATCAAAACTTATTAGCTTATAGCTATGTGGAAGTACCATATAAGATATGATATACGCTTGACATACATAAATCACATAGAGCATACTTGTCATCTTCAACTTCAAGAAGACATATGCTTTATGATTCCACCATAAGTAAAGATAAATAGAGACTTACCTAAGTCTAAAGGTAGCTAAGAGAAATAAGAAAGAGATGGATATCACTAGCTCAAGGATCCACAAGAATACTTTCTTCGATCGCTAATAGAAATCATAGGACTAGGTTAGAAAACTACCTTATCGACCAATAATGCAAGTACTATAATTTAATCAAAAAAGAAAAGCATGACCTTGCTTTCATGTAAAACATAACAAAAACCTAAGACTCGAGAGTGTAGCTCCATTATTATTCAAAATTGAGTCTTAACCAAATTGAGTTGAAGAAAGATCACTTTGGGCGTTTCAAATTGAGTTGGAAAACTAAGGGAAAGACCATAGAAGATAAGTTAATTTTATAAAAAATGACTTACTAATTAGCTTTTGTAACCAAAAAGATAAACCAACCAATTTCAAAGAACTAATCCAAACTAATAAGATAGAAACATAATTTAAATGATGTTAAATTAAAGCTAGTAATTGACTGGGTAAAAGAAGTATAAAAAAATCAATTTCTTAAAACAATCACAAAAAAATAAGGTTTTAGGACTAAATACAAATCTGCCAAATCACTTTGATTATCTCAAATTTATAGTTTAAAAATACAAATCTAGATAATTAAATTTAACAAAAAAATTCTTATGAAAAACAAATTTAAGATAATCATTTTAAAAAGTTAGGGTTCTGGCCAGAGATGCAAACGTGGTCAGTTCATGCTTAGTTATTCAAACTGATGATCCAGATATGAAATTAAGAATATTCTGAAAATATTATATAATTAATATGGTTAAAAACCATAAAGACATGTCCCCATTAAACACATTAGAATTTTGATCTAAAATCCCAATTTGGTCATTATTATAAATTTTATTAAATTAGTGAATTAGAAATAAAAATAATCATATTTCAAAGAGTTTTGTAAAGCTAATTATCATAACCAACTCAAAAATGATATCCAATTCAATGACATAGCTCTCCTATTAGGGTTTGGGCATAGACATTCCAATTTAAGTAATTTATTCAATTTTATCAAATTAAAGCTACCAATATGAATTTAGATACATTTCAAAACATATTATATAATCAATTTATCAAAACTAGCTTAATAAGATGAGTCTTAGCAATTCGGACATCTATGGGTTAAATTTCAAATTTCACCAATCATTATCATATAATAAAATTAATCACTCCAAATCAGTCACACAACTCACATGTAAATTACCCAACAATCAATTAAACTTAACTAAGCCTAATTTATCCAAAATTGGTCAAAACCATAGACAAAGTTTAGGGAAAAATATACCAATTGAAATCTACAAAAGCGGAATGGGTAAAGACTCGTGGAACAATATCACCAGAGGATGGGGAGTTCTTGTTGATGTCCAGATGAACTTCACTATGGTTGGGTCAAAGGCTCAGAATTACCACTTCTCTACTCGCTGTTGTGATGTTTTGTGTCACTATGTTTTGCTACCATGGTGGAGTTGCTAATGTATTTCGATGGCTTTTTGTGGTGTGAAAAATCCATGATGGATGAAGGTGGAGGGAGATGGTGTTTGAGCGGGGTCGAGTAGCTTGCTTTACTCTCCTACTCATGTTGGTCTACAACTATGATGCTCATCTATGCTATTGGAGACAAAGAAGGGAAGAGGAAGGAATATGGTGGTGGATATGGCATTGAGGGTCGAAGGGTAGGGAGCAAGAGGCAGGGAGGTTGAGCTTGAGATTATAAAAGGGAAGAGGAGAAAAGAAGAAATAAAAGGGAAGGATCTTATTTTTATTTTAATTTTTTTACTAATACACATACACATAAGAGGATACAAAAGATCTAAAAAAATATTAATTGATGATTTTATCTAAGAATGATTTAATGAAAACCATTTTGTAAATATTTGAATATATAAAATCAATATAAAAGTTATTTATTGGATTTGAGAATAACTTTCGGAAAAAAAAATACCAATGAGTGTGAGACTTTGTATTATTTATGAAAATATATAATACGACATTGAAAAACATATAAAACTATCTAAAAAATATTTAAATCAAATTCTTAAAAATTGGGGTTAATTTCAATTCTTAAACTAAAAAGAGAAAAACTAAAGACAATTAATTTCAAAAGGAAGTTCATAAATAAGTTACACAAATCTTTAACTTAAAATTTTTAGAAGATCTTATCAACCTCATAAAAACAAATAAATTCAACAACAGTAATATATTTATGGATAAAAATAATTAAAATGATTTTAATACTTTAAAGGGGATTTTATAATTTAATTAATATACTTTGTTAACAAATTATAACTCACAAATAAAGTCATAATCACATAATGAAGTTAAAATCAAAAATGAATTCAAAACATTAAAAGCAAACATAAAGGAGCATAAATATATGTTTAAACAGAAATCAAAATTATATGAACACAATAAAAATTATAGTCGTAAACAAATATATCTAAAATAATCTGAAACCACAACGGTTAACTAAATTCTAATATGAATTCAAATTTGGTGATAAAGCCAGAAAATGAATCGAAATTAAAATAATTAAATATTTTTTTTATCAAATTACGTTAATAAAATCATTAAACTTAAGAAAATTAAATTTTAAAAATAAGGAGTATTACAGTGTGCGTGTGTGTGTGTGTATGCGCAAAAATTATTTCATTAACACAACATTCATTTATTTAGTAGTTTGAATCTTATAATTAGTTTATTTGTATAAGGATATTGTTTATTTTTTTCATAATGTATCTACATACTCATTTATTTTCCATATTTGTAATTCACCCGGGTCTATGGAAAGTCTTGTGTGTCATACATTTATTTATTTATTTATTTATAAGCATATGTAAAATTCATATACCATGCACCAGGGACCATCTATCAAGATGCTCTCTGTGTACCGCATAGAAATAATAAGAATAGTGACTATCTTGTCATATAGTAGTGATTGGGTAGTTGATTTTTTTTAATTGGCTTGATAATTATTGTACCACTTGACTGATAGTGGTGATTATAATTAATATTATTATAAAATTAATATATAAATTTAATTTTTTGAGCTGATATTATTATAGTTATAACTATGAATAATCACTACATGAAAATTAAATAATTAATATGTAAAAAAGGAAAAAAGAAAATTATAATGATTATGAATATGTATAAAGTATAAATAAGATTATATTAATAGTTATAAATACCATGAGTATGATTATATTAACTTAATACATATTATAATTGTATTATATATACAAATGCCCTAGCTAATACAATTATATTAATTAATTAGTTCTAATTAATTGAGTATAGTGATTATTATATCATAGAGCAGTAATTATCATATAACAATTTGATGATTACCTTTGTTATTATTGTATCATATTAAAGAGTGGTGCTTATTGTGTCAAGTTTTGTAATAATCCTATCATAGAGTAATGATCATTATAACAAAATAATAATTATTTTGTCATAGAGTACTGCTTATATACATATGGTGGCTATTAGCCTTGTTATTTTTGTAACATATATAATGAGTTTGGTAGCACATTTTGGATATCTAAAATGTTTTTTGATAAAAAAAACTCTTAAATAAAGTTTGAAGGTGTTTTTTATAAGGAGCTTAAAAACTCGTTTTTTCAAAATCTTGTTAGTGTAGCTTATGAAATTAACTCAAACTTTTAGCTTCTAACTTTCAACTTTTAGCTATAACTTTCTACTTTCATCTAGTAATATCAAATATACCCATAATAAATTGGTGATTATCCCATTAGATGTTGGTGATGGTCACAGACGGAGGTAGCTAAGAACACATGAGGTCACTTGACCCTATGGTTCCCAGCAAAAATTATATGTAATATTAGTCTTGCTTGTAGAGTAAAAAATAAGGCTGATTTGAGCGGTAGTTTTTTTTATAGTAAAACTATAATCTTATGCTCATTATTTATTATTATACATTTCAGATACCTTGACATTTAATCTAGTATTTTATAGGCATCATATATATTTAATAATTTTACTAAGATATTTTAACATTTAACATAATAATTTATGTGTCTTTTTTTTATTGTCTTTGACACTCATTATATATATATATATTCTCTATTTTTTTAATAGATATCACCGCGTATTTCAATGATAAAATTTGATCATTAATTCATCTTAAATTGTAATACATTATATTATAGAAATATAATTATTATATCCCTATTGACAAATACTTTTATAATATATTTTTTATAACTTTTATCTATACACATTAAAAAAATAATCAAAACTTATTATCTTACATTGTGATATTTATTAAAAATTGAGGGACTATTAAATATTACTCATATTATCATATGTCATACTTATATATTCTGTTATATGATGACCCCATGGAATTGAAGTCTTAGCTTTGTCCCTGGTGATGGTCATATAATAATTTGGGGGTTATTTTATGACATAGTAGTAATTATGTCCTTAGTGCCCTATTGGTAACTATTCTATTACATAGTAGTTACTATTATATATCAGAGTAGTTATTATCTACTATGTGTCGCATTCTCCTACATGATTCTATCACACATTGTTATAAATGATTATTTATTTATTTATTCAAGAGTATTCCATCCCGCATTATTTTTTTTCATAAAATCTCCACTTATGTTGGAAAACATATTTCTTGCAAATATATAGTTATTTGACACAACCTAGTGCATACTGCAAGATGCACTTGTGGGCATCGTATAATTTACCCATATATAGTGTTTTCATTACTCAAGTAGGTAATAATGCTACATTTAAAAAATAATATCAGACAATGTTTTTAGTGGGGCTTAGCTGAATTAATAAATATTTGGGAAATATAAACTTAATTTAGTTTCATACATTTTATAACCATTTAGATTCATAAAATTTTATGTACAAAATGTCTTGTTTGAATTAATACCAATAGAATCTCAAAAGGGGATTTTAACTGTAGGCCCACTAATGTGAGTATTTTTACCACTAATATATTTTAATACATATTGATAAAAAATAAAAAAAGATAATATTATGAGAAGTGCTTGGTCTCTTATATTTTGAGAGATATTAAAGGTTAAAGTGTAATCCCCCAAATTATGTTGTATATCATGGAGGCTTAAAATGATTAATATGACTATGCATATGAATAAGGCATACCTTTTTTTTTTTTTTTGAAATCCAAACTTGATAGTTAAACTTATTTGGCTTGAAATAGTCTAAGAATGGTGACCTCCTAATTTCTTTTTCAAAGAGCATGCAAGTAAGAACAAAGCATGTTGGAAAGGGGTTGTATTAATATAGGTGGCACGTTATCAATCGCGAAAGCACTCTTCTTAAGTATCCATGCCCATTGTAGGGTTGGAGTGTTAAACAAATTCAACCTTGAAATTTAAAAGTGACCTATTTTATGAAATGAAAGGAATACTTATAACATCCCAAGTCGATATGACTACACAAAATTTTCTTGGGAAATTTTATTTTTGAAATTATCCAAGAGGGTTACCCATTCTAAAAATTATTCCATGTCCAACACACTTAACTGTGGAATTCTTAAGTCGGAATCACTAAAAGGATGGTATGCCATAATGATATAGGTGGCCATATCAATCCTTATAATGCTTCCCTCAATTTGGGGGTATTACATTCACCCCCACTCAAAGAACACAACGTCCTCGTTGTGCCCGAACCACTAATTATCTCAATATAGTTTATTCTGAAAATTGTCTCGCTAGAAGGCTGATTGGTTCATCCAAATTCAGCGTGCTGCTGTGGTTTCACTTTGATATCATTTTTAACACCCCTAATGTAAGAGCAAACACTAAATAATTGGCATTTATAATTATGAAACCAATTTTTCTTCATTTAGAAAAGATCTCCTAGAAAATTAAGGACAAATGGATGGTTACGTTGCTAGTAATAGATGAATGTACCATACAAGATACTAGGCATATACGTGCATGTGCATGGCATGCATGGCTACATGAATAGGGGAAATAATATGCAGCTTTGATGTGCATATTAGTTGATTTAGTTACTTAATTAATTAAGTAGTAGAGTTATAGATTAGCTAGAGAATAAAGTAGCATAAATCTACCTTTTTGAAGAATATTCTATATTTTATTATCTATTTGCTAGGTATCTTTTGAAGAATTATAACTTTTAGCTAGTATCTTTTAATTCGTAGCCTTGGCTATATAAAGCCATAGAACCCACGATTAGAGATACATCATTGATTGAATTGAAGTTGAATGCCAATTGCAAGTATTGAATTCTATGTGAGTTCATCTCAAGTTTAATCAAACCTGTGTGAACGATTAATCTTAAAACCCTTAATCTCTTCATCTGTGTGAATTAGATATTAAGTAATATATTTTCTAAACTAGATAACCCACATCCTTCTAGCCATATTCATCGGCCAAACACATCCCAAAATTGAAGCCCTAATTTGAAAAACCTAACCCTAATTGTTGAAACTAAACCCTAACCCTAACCCTAACCCATGAAACCATCCATCATCAAACCCAAATCATTAAATCATCCTCATCATCATCTCATCATTGTTGAATCATATTCATCATTCATCCATCAAATTTGAGTCATTGTCATTGAATACCATCGGATCATCATCATCAACTTCGAATCAGCATCATCATTAATCTACCTTATTCAAATATCAACATTCTTAATTCAACACTTTCAAACCTTCTTATTCTTAATTGCAAAATAATCGAGCATTGGTTTTACATAATTGATAATTCCATATTCCCACACACATCAATTTTGGTATCAAAGCATTAGGTTTGATCTATTGTGATCAAGATCCAATCTTTCCTCAAAATTATTACAAGAACGTGTCTTTTCTTCAAGATTCTTCAAGAACATGTCTCTTCTTCAACATTCTCCCAAGAACTCATCAAGAAGACACTAAAATCTAGCACTTGGAGGCGTGTTAGGAGAAGCACCACTTGGTTGGTGAAGGAAGGAGATGGGGAACCAAGAGGAGGACTTGAGAGATGTTCTCAAGGTCCTGGTTGATGAAATCAAGGAGGTAAAGCTACGTGTGGGGAGAATAGAAGCTTCATAAGCTCAAGGGTCACACGTGCAGCTACAAAACCAAAGGGAACAAATAGAAGAAGACCACGTGAGAATGGCACAAAATCGAATGGAGGAAGGAGAAGAGAGTGTGGGAAGTTATGTAAGACCACATGACACCTCAATAAGAACCTATGATGATGTGGAGAAATGAATCCGATTTGATCTACCCAACTTCAAAGGTAATCTCAATCCAGAATCTTTTCTTGAATGGTTGCAAATTATGGAATCTATTTTTGAGTATAATGAGATTGATGATGAGAAGAAGTACCGAATAACAATATTATAGTTTAAGAAATTTGCTAGATTGTGGTACGATAATTTGAAAAGGAGAAGGGAGAGAGAAGGAAAATCGAGAATTAGGTCATGGAAAAAATTAGAAAAACAGTTGAAGAAGAAATTTGTGCCTTCATAATATGAGCAAGAGAATTTCATAAATATGACTACTTTGAGGTAAGGGTTGCTTGGAGTTGAAGAATGTATTAGAGAGTTCGAAAGATTAGCTCTTGTTTGTGATGTCCAAGAAAGAGAAGAACAAAGGTGTGCACGATTCATTGGAGGGACGAATATGAATCTTAGAGAGAAGGTGGAGGTGTATCCTTATGAATTTTTTGAAGACCTAGCCAAATTATTAATCAAGTTTGAAAAACAATTGAAGAGAATTAAGCCACCAAACAAGTCAACCAATGCTCCATATGGTTCGAATTTCAAGGGGGTGTCGAAGCCACTAATTTCTCAAGCCACAAATCAAGAAAATGTTAGAAATTTCACTCATGAATAAAAGGAAAAGGATCAAGTGGTTGATAAGGTGAACAATCAATGTTTCAAGTGTAGAGGTTATGATCACTTTACTCGGGATTGTCCAAACAAAAGGCCATTGACTTTGAAGGAGATAGCAAGTATGGATACTTGTGATGAGAATGAAGATCTTGATAGAGAACTTGAAGAAGAAAGTGATAGTCCAGAAGATGATTTGGAAGAGGACCAAGTGGATTGCTATGTGTTGCAAAGGGTGCTCCATGTACAATAACAACCTTTACTTACTCAAAGGGAGAAGATTTTCAAGGCCAAGTGTAGAGTTGGTGATAAAGTTTGTGAACTCATCATTGATAGTGGCTCATGCACTAATGTTGCTAGTGAGAAGATGGTGAAAAAGCTCGGTTTGGCAACCATGGGTCATCTAAGACCATATTCACTCCAATGGCTCAACAAAGATAAAGGTGTATGGGTAACCAAATAAACTCTTATCTCTTTTAAGATTGGAAGTTATTTTGATGATGTTTTATGCAATATTCTACCTATGGATGCTTGTCAAATTTTTTTGGGTAGGTCATGGCAATTTGATGGGAAGGTTGTGCATGATTTAGTCCTTAATGAGTATGTGGTGTGCAAGGGCCAAAAGAAGTTTAGGCTAAAACCTAATCTAGATAAGAAGGATTAAGTTTTGAGGAATAAAAAGGGGGAAGGAACGGAGAGCATGCAGCAAAAAAAGGAAGAAAAAAAGAAGGAAGATGTCAAGTGTTGGAAGGGAAGAAAGAAGAGTAGCATGGATATGTTTATCCTTAAGGAGTGTGAGATGAATGAAGCTATCAAAGATGTGAAGATATGCTATGCATTGGTGGTAAAGGAGGTCTAATGAGGGGAGAATACTAATATGGATCCAAAATTGCAACAAGTATTGAGAGAGTATGCTGATGTTTTTTCGGATTAGTTGCCAATTAGGCTACCTCCTTTGAGAGGTATTGAGCATGCTATCAATCTTATGCAAGGATTCTCATTACCAAACCGGCCATCTTATAGGTGCAATTCGGAGGAGGCTTAGGAGCTACGGAGAAAAGTGTAAGAGTTGTTTGAGTGAGGCTATATTCGAGAGAGTACGAGTCCATATGGGGTTCCATATTTGTTGGTGCCTAAGAAGGACAGTATGTGGAGGATGTGTATTGATTCGAGAGTAATCAACAACATCACAATAAAGCACTAATTTCTTATGCCAAGATTGGATGACATGTTAGATGAGTTTCACGGTGCAAAGGTTTTCTCGAAGATTGATCTTAGGATAGGCTACATCAAATGAGAATAAGGGAAGGGTACTAGTGGAAGACAACCTTCAAGACTAAGTATGGGTTGTATGAGTAGTTTTTGATTCCATTTGGGCTACGTAATGCACCAAGTTCCTTCATGAGATTGATGGCCAAGGTACTTCGACCCTTCCTTGGAGTCTTCATTGTTGTTTACCTTGATTATATCTTGGTATATAGCAAGAGTGAGTTTGAGCACATACAACACTTAAGGAGGATATTTGAAAAACTTAGAGGGGTGAAGCTCTATGGTAAGTTGGAGAAATGTGATTTTATGATGGAGAGGGTGGTTTTCCTTGGTTATTTTGTGAGTAGAGATGGTATTAGAGTTGATCCGTCAAAGGTAGAAGCTATCCAAACGTGGCCTATTCCTATTAATGTCCACGAAGTTCAAATTTTCCATGGGTTGGCCTCATTCTATAAGCGGTTCATCAAAGACTTCTCCACTATTGCAACACCTATCACACAATTGATGAAGAAAGGAGAGTTCCTTTGGAATGATCAAGCGACAAAGGCTTTTGAAGGCTTGAAGAAAAAGCTCTCAAACACACCATTATTATCTTTACCTTGTTTTAATAAATTATTTGAAGTAACATGTGATGCTAGTGGTGGAGGCATTGGGGGTGTGCTCTCATAAGAAAGGAAACCGATTGCTTTCATTAGTGAAAAGTTTAAAGTTGCAAGACTCAACTATTTGACCTATGATAAAGAGTTCTATAGTATTGTGCGTTGTTTGGAGACATGGAGCCATTACTTGAGACCCAAGCCTTTTGTACTTCACTTGGATCATATGAGTTTGAAGTATCTACATGGTTAAAAGAAGATGAGTTCTATGCTATTGTGCATTGTTTGGAGACATGGAGCCATTAATTGAGACCCAAGCCTTTTGTACTTCACTCGGATCATGAGAGTTTGAAGTATCTACATGGTTAAAAGAAGGTGAGTCTAAGACATGCTAAGTGGATAAGCTTATTGCAGACATTTGTGTTTTCTACAAGATATGTGGATGGCAAAGAGATTATTGTAGTAGATGCATTATCTAGGATGACAATGGTACTTACAATTATGGATGCAAAGCTTTTGGGATTTGAGATGTTGAAGAGTCAATATGCCATGGATGATGATTTTGCTATGATCTTCAATGATTGTGTTGTGCTATTTCCGCAACCGCACAGATTCGTTATAGCATTTCAAGGTCGTATCCTACAGGGATTTGTAATTGAGTACACCTCTTTAATATTTCAACTATCTAAACCTATATAAATCAGGGGTATGCTAGCGAATAGCGAGAATAATTTCGAAAAGCTTTCTAATTGCAAATGCTAAACAATAGGAGTAAACCAAGAATCAAAATTCGGTCTCCGAATTAATAATCAATAATGAAACAACGAATATGTCATAGATTAATTTGCTAACTGTGGGCAATTGGTCTTATTATATTCATTAGTTTATTTCAAGATCTAAGAACATATTTAATCTAAATTTCCAACTACTTTTGTGACTCACAAATTAAACTAAATCCATTAAGCATCACCAATTCTAAAGTCCCTAATAATTAAACATCTACTTTTGCGATTGTTTAAATTTCCATGCACATGCTACTTTCCAATAATAATCTCAACGCTTCAGTTGCATATTACATCTAAAGAGGTCAGATTTCATCAAATTCACTTTACAACAATTAAACCTAGGATATGCAACAGTATAAACGAATCAAAAATACAACATAATACTTTAATTTATCATATTGATCACTAAAACAGTACATAGTTTAATCCTAGAAAAGAATATTACTCAATGATATCTTCAAATGAAATTAATGAAATAAAAAGCATGATAATCATAACAAAAATACAAAGATATGAAGAAGAAGAAGAATTAGATTGAATTAACTATAATCCAGAGGAGAACAACGTTGATTCTGAGTCGATCGTACATGAATTATACACTTGAATTTCCTGAAAAATCAAAACTAATGGAAACAAAAAATTACATGAAGCTAAAGTTCAGTAATGAGGGGTCTAAAGAAGCTCTAAAACCTCCCCCCTCTCTCCTTAAGATGTCCTTGAGGCGTGCCACAAAAATTCCCATCACGCCGGCCATATCGCTCACATAGATCTTGAGGGAGACCGTGGTTGTACAGCCATGCAGCCCTTGCACGGCCTGGCCGTGCAGTTTCTTAGCTCTCAAATTGATGGAATCTTGGTTTTTTCACGGCCGTGTAAGATTTTAAGCCTTGACTTTTCATCACCGAATTCCGCACTGCTGTGCGATCTATGCACCGCCTGGTTGTACGGTTCTGTTTTCTTTGAAATAACCAGGGGAGTGCTGCACGGCTGTGTAGCTGGGTGTGCAACCGACCGTGCAACTCTCTTTTATTACTTTTTAAGACTTTCTTGGTACATCTCTAGCTCTCTTAGCTTCAATACACTTCCATAAATATGTTGGGTCGATGTACTCCTCTCCAAAGCCTTCCATGCTAGGTCCTTTGCTCTAAAAACATGTAATTCCTTCTCAAATTTGGCCTTTTTACGAAAATTCCTACAACACAAAAATCAAGAAAGTAGTAGTGAAAATAATAGACTAGAACCATAGAAAAATATATGAAAGAGATTAAATGAAGCCCCAAAGCGAAGGCAAAGAGAGGCAAAATTATGGAAAATATTCACTTTATCAGATTTTAAGAAACAAAGAAGTTATGGAGCTTATGTTATTCAAGATGGATTCTTTAAAAATACAACAAATTGTGTGTGCCTAAGACCTCAGTTTGAGATTTACTAATCAAAGAGGTGCATGAGGGAGGAATTGCAGGACACTTTGGAGTTCACAAAACTTTAGAGTTGTTGCAAGAACATTTCTATTGGCCAAGAATGCAAAAGGGAGTACAAGCCATGGTTGCTAAATGTGCTACGTGCCAAAAGAGCTAGAGTTTCTTCCACAAAGGGTTATACGTGCCTTTATGCGTGCCTACCCAACCATAGGAAGGTGTTAGTATGAATTTTATTTTAGGATAGCCTAGGACACAAAGAGGCAAGGATTCTATTATGGTTGTGGTGGATTGATTTTTCAAGATGGGTAATTTTGTTCCATTTCACAAGACCGATGATGCTACTCATGATTCATATTTGTATTTCAAGGAGCTTGTGAGATTGCATGGAATTCTAAGGAGTATAGTTTTGGATAGAGATGTGAAGTTCCTAAGTTATTTTTGGAATACATTATGGCATATACTAGGATCAAAGCTTCTATTTATCATATTGCGTCATCCTCAAAAGGATGGAAAAACAAAAGTTACTAATAGAACTTTAGGTACTTTGCTAAGGGGATTGGTGAATAAGAGTGCTAAGGATTGGGATGCCAAGTAAGCAGATGTAGAGTTTGCTTACAATTGAATTCCTTCTACTTCAATAAGCTCTAGTCCATTAGAGATAGTATATGGTATTAATCCATATATGCCGATTGATATGGTACCATTAGAGGTCACAATTGGGTCGGATGGGTTGGGGTCGGGTCGGATCATTCTCGGGTCAGGTCATTTCGGGTTATTTGTCTTTTGCGGGTTAGTTGTGGGTCGAGTTGGATATGGTCATATGGGTTTAGGTCATTTCGGGTCATTGCCTTATTTGGGTCGGGTTCGTTTTGGGTTAGGTCATTGCATTTTCGGGTTATTTTGAGTTAATTTATCGAGTCGGGTCAGCTTTTGGTTAAACAAACTCGGGTTCTGATCATTTTGGGTTAAATTGATTGGTAGGTTCGGGTTGGCTTCGGGTCATTTTCTGGTTAACATGGCTAGGTGGGCGCAACCCGTTCAGGTCATTTCATGCAATTTGATGGGTTGGTCCAGTTGGGTCCAAGTAATTGTGGGTTAACTTGATGGGCCGAGTCATTTCGTGCAACTTGATTGGTTGAGTCAAATTCGGGTCCAAATAATTATCATTAATTATATTGTACTAGTATAGATAAATGAAATAAAAATATTAAATACGCTTTATTTTCACAAGTAAATAATAAAGATATTTATAAATATTACACGATTTAATCTAACAAAAATATTTATCATTTATTTGATTACTTAAAAAAAAAATTTATAAGATAAAGGTGACCATAATATGACTATACAATGTATAATTCTCATTTCTTACATTTTACATATTAGAGATAATCATAAGATTACTAGTATAGATAAATGAAATAAAAATATTATTTGCGCTTTATTTTTACAAGTAAATAATTAATATATTTATAAATTTTAACAATAAAAAATATTGCATGATTCAATCTAACAAAGATATTGATCATTTATTATATTACCTAAAAAAAGATAATTTTAAAAAATAAAGGTGATCATAATATGACTATACAATGTATAATTATCATTTATTATATTGTAAATATTATACAGAATCATAAGATTACTAGTACAAATAAATGAAATAAGAATATTAGATTTGCTATATTTTTGCAAGTAAATAATAAAAATATTTATAAATTTTAACAATAAATAACATTGCATGATTCAATCTAACAAAGATACTTTTTATTTATTATCATTTCTTTGATTACTAAAAAAGACAAATTATAAAATAAAGGTGATCATAACATGACTATATAATGTATAATAATCATTGATTACGTTATAAATATTAGAGATAATCATAAGATTACTAGTACACATAAATGAAATAAGAATATTAGATGCGCTTTATTTTAATAAATAAATAATAAAGATATTTCTAAATTTTAACATTAAAAAATATTACATGATTCAATGTAACAAAGATATTTATCATTTATTTGATTACTTAAAAAAATATAATTTTATAAAATAAAGGTGGTCATAATATAACTATACAATGTATAATTATCATTTATTACATTGTAAATATTAGAGACTTTCATAATATTACTGGTACAGATAAATGAAATATGAATATTTGATGCGCTTTATTTTCATTTGAAAATAATAAAGATACTTATAAATTTTAACAATAAAAAACATTGCATGATTCCATCTAACAAAGATATTTATCATTTATTATCATTTATTTGATTATTTGTTTATTAA
The DNA here is from genome assembly GCA_030549775.1 of Tamarix chinensis. NCBI lineage: Eukaryota > Viridiplantae > Streptophyta > Magnoliopsida > Caryophyllales > Tamaricaceae > Tamarix > Tamarix chinensis. The sequence continues at coordinate 12,661,562 of CM060176.1, forward strand.
ATTATTATTATGACTTCTTAATGTTGTATTTTTGTATGAAAACCCTTATTAGAATATCATTAATAAATAAGGATGTCTAGGGTAAAAGTATGAAAAATAAGTATAATTTATAAAATATTGTTTTTAAAATCTTTAAATGAATAATAAAATATGTGTATTTTATTATTATTATAATATATTTTGATGCCTCGTCGGGTCAACGTCGGGTCGGGTTGGGTCAATGTTGGATCGGGTCAGGTTGGGTCGGGTCTGGTCACTATAGTGTTGGGTCACTATTGGGTCATGGATTGGGATCAGGTCGGGTTTGGTCTAAGGCAGGTTAATTGTTATCGGGTCGGGTTAGTGTTAGGTTATGTTAGGGTCGGGTCAGGTCAACTTTTGCCGGCTCTAGATACCATTGAAGAAAGGTGAAGTAAAGAGTTATAATGCACAAGAAAGAGTGGAGTTATTTCAAAAACTTCATCAACAAATCAAGCACAATATTGAAAAGGCAAATGAAGTATACAAAATAAGAGCAAACAAGCATGGGAGCAAACATGTTTTTCAATCGGGAAATTTGTTATGGTTGTACTTGAGGAATGAGAGATTTCTTAATCTAAGGAAGAACAAGCTTATACTAAGGGTGGATGGTCCTTTCAAAGTACTTTGAGAGTTTGGTGAAAGTGCTTATGAGCTATATTTGCTAGATTCATATGGTGGGGTATTAAGGACATTCAATGTTGGAGACATTAACCCTTACTATGGCAATGCAAATTTGAGGGCAAATTTAAGTCAATAAGGGGAGAATGATGGAGGAGAAAATACTCAAGAATTGGCATTCATCATTATGGAACCAATTGTTCTTCATTTAGAAAATATCTCCCACAAAATTGAGGACAAACGAATGGTTACATTGCTAGTAATAGATAAAATGTACCATGCAAGCTACTTGGTATATACGTGCATGTACATGTCATGCATGGAGTTTATGGCTACATGTGTAAGGGAAATAATATGCAGCTTGGACGTGCATATTAGTTGATTTATTTAATTAATTAATTAAGTAGTAGAGTTAGAGATTAGCTAGATAATAAAGTAGCATAAATCTACCTTTTTGAAGAATATTCTATATTTTAGTATCTTTTGAAGAATTATACCTTTTAGCTAGTATCTTGTAATCGGTAGCCTTGGCTATATAAAGCCATAGAACCCACGGTTGGAGATACGTCATTGATTTAATTGAAGTTAAACACAAATTACAAGTATTGAATTCTATGTGAGTTCATCTCAAGTTTAATCGAATCTGTGTGAATGATTAATTTTGAAACCCTTAATCTGTTTGTTTGTGTGAATTAAAGATTAAGTACTATATTTTCTAATACATAACCCGCACCCTTCTAGCCATATTCATCATCGAAACACATTCCAAAATCGAATCCCTAATTTGAAAAACCCTAACCCTAATTTTTGAAACTAAACCCTAACCCACGAAACCATCCGTCATCAAACCCTATCATCAAATCATCCTCATCATCCACTCATCATTGTCGAATCATATTCATCATTCATCCATCAAATAGGAATCATCATCATCATTATTCTACCCTATTCGAATATCAACATTCTTAATTCAACACTTTCAAACCTTCTTCTTCTTAATTGCAACATAATCGAGCATTGGTTTTACATAATTGATAATTCTATATTCCCCTACACATCAACCCCAAGTGGATACGACCACGCGGGGTACCTTGGAGCACTTTTGGTATGATTGGCTAGCCTCATAGATCAACATGAGTCCTTCAGCACGTTTTTTTTTTCACTCACGTGCTTCCTAAGAAATTTTTAGAAATTTTTTGAAACTTTTCTAGAAGGTGACCCATCCTAAAAATTGCTCTACGGCTAGCATACTTAACTGTGGAGTTCTTAGGATATAATCACCAAAAGGATGGTATACCATGTTGATATAAGTAGTCATATCAATTTTTATAACGCTCTCATCAATTTGGAGGTATTACACTATTACCATAAACATCTAATAATAAATACACTTTGAAAGAAAATATATTTTTGTTACAACTTAGCTTTTGTTCCAAAGAGAAAGTTATTTTGACAAAATTAATATCTAATTTTTATTTTTATCTTTTATTGTCTACATATTAAATGGTTTGGTATTTTCCAATGAAGAATATAAATGTGATCATATTAAGATTAATTTTATTAGTTTATTAAATAGCATACAATTTGTTAAATAGACTTTCTTTTTCAAATAAAAGAAGTATATCATAAGACATGATTCAATTAATTAATTATTACGTTTTTCAAGATACTACCTAGTTATTTGATTACGTATATTCCAAAGTGATCCTTTTTTACCATTGAGCTTTGTAAATCCATATAATTGTTGATATTAGTTGACAATTTGGAAGAAAAACTAGGTACAAAGTAATGAGGATAGAGGGGCATGCGTAATCAAATATTCATATACACCGTATTGGATATCTGCTCCTTATCTCTTTGACTAAAAATTTAAATTTTGAAATATCCATAAATATGGATTGGATATATATTGAAATACTATTTTGACAATTTTCATAAAATTGAAAAGAAATTTTTGTAAATAAAAATCACATATCAATTATATTTATATCTATATTCATACGATTATATTATTATATCTAAAAGGAGAGTATTAAAATATAATTATTAATGTTTAAAGTACAAAATAAATAAATTTCAAAAACTTAATACTACAAAAATAAAAATTATGTTATATTATTAAAATAATCAAGAAAATACTACATTTGTTTTCTAGATTAGATACTTCTCTCATAAATCTAGTATTCTAAATATTATATTTTCTTTTGACAAAGATTGAGTTGAATATCCTAAATATCATATTAAAATTTTCAGATATTAAATCAGAATTTTGGATCATGGATTTTTTTAACATTCTCAATCGTTTTTATATATGCCTTTTAGAACATTCCCCCCCCCCAACAATTTTGGCCATGTTTAATTGAGGGAAATTTATAGCCAAAAGTTTAGGGTACCCCTACAACAATGACCACCCTTCTTGTCACATTGGATTGTCGTTATATAGGTATATTTTTCTTTTGCTTGCTAGAAAAATTGTTGAAGGGAAAGTTATTGCCGTAAACTTGTGATGATCTTCAACCCACTACGATGACTATGTTTTTAAAATGATTTTTTTTCAAAAATAAATTCCAAAATTTTTCTAGATAAAATGAATTTTCTGGTCAATCATCATAATACCCTTACAACAATGACCTCCATTTGTATAAATAAATTGTTAACAATGACCCATGTCATCATGATTACCCTATTATGACAATATGCCCTATAATCTTCTCGGGTTTTTAAATGAACACAATAAAAATGTCTTATCATCACTATATGACCTCCTATTACGATGATTGAGGTTGTCAGAAAGAGAAAAAAATGCATCCTATTGTGAATGTAATGTTAATTTTTCAAATTAACTTACTAGTTCTCTCATTAATCTATCTCTTAATAATAAAATAGTACAATTTCTAATGGTAACGTTTAAGTTAATTTGGATAGCTTTTTTTTTTTAAATTTAATACTTTTTAATTTTCAAGTTAAAAAATTACAAGTTCTCTATTTTGAAACGACAAAATTATATTCAAAGGCATTAATATAAAGGCACAAATGTTCAGACTTTTTTTTCCATCAAGACATAAACATTTTTTAAATGAAAATTTTAAGGCATGATCTTTTAGACTTTTTTTTTGTAAAACATAAACATCTAGACTTTGTCTTATTAAGCCATTAATAAAAATGACCAAAATTACCAAGTTTAAATTTTTGCAATCATTATATCTCAATAGCAACAAAATTTAAATATTTATTGTAACACCATAAAATTTACCACTTAAACATTTTATTTTAGCAAAAGCAATTGAGAAAAATAATTAGCTGTTACTACCTGATCAAATGCGGAGGTAGGTATGACCAATACCCAACCCATGCTAGATGTAAGGTTAAAACTACTCAAATACAAAAATTAAGTGCGGTTAACACTTAATCCAAGATCGAGATAAAAATAACAAAAAACTAAATAAGAGAATGAGAGTTAAAAATACAATACGCAAAGAGTTTACATCACTTGATGTCCCAAAGGATGACAACAAGACCAAAAGAAGCACAACCTGAACAAGAGACATGAAATAGCCTTATAACTCTCTTAACCAAACCTAAGCCTCCACCAAAACTTGCAAGATTAAGGCTAATTATTGAATAGGTAATGGATGATAATACACAACTCATAAGTACAATGATATTGAGTAGACTACTATACTATACTAATCATAAAAAATTTATATAGAACACATAAAAGGAAATACAAAGAATAATGGCATAACACATCAAATAGTACATGCCATAACTAAGTACCATAATCATGCCATAATTTATGTCATACCATATTCCACATGCTCATGACATGATACTTAACCATATTAGAAGCATTCATTAGTCAAATTTATACCAAGAGTGTCCCATGAAGGGGGAACAACAAATCATAGTTAAGCTTTTTTTTCCAATTATCACCTATATACCACTCACAATAATATAGAAGAAAACACTAAGATAATTACCAATTAAGATACCACAACCAATTAGTGCACGGAGTAACTAACAAGCCAACATACCAAAACCAAGTAGTGCATGAGGGTAAGTACTAAAGCAACAAATGATATCCTAGTATTGTATGGAGGCAACAACAAACCAACATGCCAAAACTAAGTAATACACAAATACAACTACAAAACCAATATACCAAATCCAATTAGTACATAGAGAGAACATCCAAACCAACATATCAAATCCTAGTAGTGTGCTAAGGCAACTACCAAACCAAGTAGTACATAGAGGTAACTACCAAACTAACATATCAAAGCAATCCAATTAAATAACCATAGAAGAGACACTTCCATTTTAATTTACTCAATTCGATACAAGAATAAACCAAAGATGTATAAAGTACACCAATCATATTGGTAAAGAAGGAAACACATTACCCTCCAACCTTATGACCCGAAGATGTATAAGTACAACGGTCATATTGGTGCACTAAGGAAACATAATTCCCTCCTATCATAAGACATTTAATCTTTAAGAATGTATACCCTCTAAGAAGTTCCAAGTATTAATTGGAGTATATTAGGACCTTAGTCAAAATATCAAGGCAATCAATAAACTACCAAACTAAAGGCTCCTACCTCTTCCCTAAGGTAGCTAACCCTAACGAGTAAACCATTCCTAATATTAAGGTATTCCACTTTAAATAATAATATTGTATTGAAGTGATCACTAACAACACATAGATACACATACGATAACCAATCTATACTCAAATTTTTTTTGTTCATTTCTAATTATTTAAGCCAACCCTAAGGTTAACCATACAAACCAAAGTCAAGAGTCAACACAAAGGTCAACCTAAGAATCCACTATGACCATCCTATATCCATTTATTCAACATTTAGCTAGAATAAGTTATAATTGACCAAAACACCCTTATAGATTATTTACTCATTAATATCTTGTGTGAGCCTACTTATAAAAGTAGTTATCTAAAATAATTACTGATTTTAGAAACTTTTTACTCAAAAACGTTTCTAAAATAAGTACTTATTTTATCTAACTACGTTTGACAAGTATCCCTAAATAAGACCTAAATTTCCACTTTAATACCAAATGTTAATAAAAATAAACAAAGTTCTTAACATAAAATTATAACTTAAAATTTTTTTAAGAAGTGGCATAATTACCATTTTTCCACTAAAACACACTAAAGCCCATTTAACACATAAACCCGTAATGATGTATATGTAGCATACCATATTCCACATGCTTAACATATATAATAATTTAGAGTATAAAATCTACACCATTGCTAAAAAGTATTCATAGCATATGTAACATGACATTTCTACCCCTAGAGCTTACAAACATTAAATCATGCGAGACTAAGTCTATAGATGCTCAAATACAAACGTATTATATATCAAACTTTGAGTAAAACTTGTGGATAACCTAATGGTAAGAACCAAAATACAATAGAATATCTCAACAAGGAAAATAATTCCCTTGGCCGAGGCACCCTCATAAATCTTGCACAAATATTTTATCGCAAACAACCATATTCTAGCATGCTATCATACCTATATGAAAATAAATCAATCAAATATGCTCTTGTGTAAAAACAACATGGTCTCATACTGAGAGAACATAATAATTCCACAAGGTGCATACATATTTTTCATGGAACTACAAGGAATCATAAATTACACTAGCATAATATAGAATGCCCTAAACCTTCAATAGCATGATTTTTCACATATTTAGTAGGAGCATATGGATTATCTTTGTTTAAAGAAAAATAGTAAAAATAAGAACAAAGAGCCACCAAAATCTTTATCTATCAATCTACACATCCTTCTATTTAAAAAACCCCAAAATTAGAACTAAAACACATAACAAAAAAGATAACCACAAAAAAACAAAAATCAAAAATAAAAGATAGCCATACCAAACTAGAGGTTGTGCACCAAGGAGAGAGAAAGAGAAGGAACAATATTTTAAATTTCTCCTAAATCTAACACCCTTATACTTAGGAAGACATCATAGGGCAAGATAACATATTAGAGAAGGAAAAGAAGCAAGAAAATGGAGAAATAAGATAGAGAAGTGGGCAGTTGCAGCAGCTCAAGAATAATGGTCGGAGGTTCTAAAACATTTATGCAATATTCATCCAAAATGGAAGAGAGAGTACAAAGTATAAGTGGTTGAAGAATAAAGAAACAAGAAACAATGAGGGAGTGTGGTTTGAATATCATCAAAAGGGAGACTTAAGGGTTTCTTAAGCCACACTTGACTAAAAAAGGTGATGGGAGAATGTATGGTGTGTAAGATAGTGGGTTAGAGGTAAGGTGAGATGACAATGGCTATATGCTTTGTTGAAATGAGGAGTACAAACAATAATCTAGTCCAAAGTGAGGGGAGGTTGAGGAAGTCCCACGAGGTTAAATGAGGGATGTCTATAATGTTGTAGCCTCACTAGGGTCGTAGGTATTTACTGTAGAGCACTTTTGGGATCAAATAATTGGCCTTATAAATCAACATGAGTCCTTTTGCACGTGTTTTTTTTTATCAAATCACACACATCCTAAAAAAATTTCTAGGATCCATCCATCCTTAAATTTCTCTACTTCAAGCACGCGTGACTATGTAGTTCTTTAATGATAGGTTCCTTCTTGAAAAAAGGTATACCTAGTTGATATATGTAGTCTTATCAATTATTTTAATCCTCCACTATCTACCACTAAAATAGAGAAATTACATTAATACCCACTCAAGAATAAAACATCCTCGATGAGACTTAACTGATTGTCTCATTATAGTCTATCCCAAGAATCATCCCACTAGGGGATTAATTGGCTCATCCAAGTTTAAATACACTTAATTGTGGAGCTATTTAAAGATAAGCTTCAAAAAAAGAAGTATACATTATCGATATAGCTAATCTTATCAATCCTTTTAAGCCTCTACTATCTATCCCTAATTTAGGGGTATTACAAAAACCACCAAAAGTCAAAATATATCAAAAATCTATGAAAAATAAACGATGGTTGACATCTAGATGACCGTCGATCATTTGCATGGACCCCCCATTGTTTGCGTTCTACCACCACATTCGATTTCCTGCCCCTAAGGACCGAGGATTTGTATTTGTTTATAAATTCTCCTGGCGGATGGGTAATACCTGGAGTAGCTATTTATGATACTATGCAATTTGTGCGACCCGATGTACATACAATATGCATGGGATTAGCCGCTTCAATGGGATCTTTTATTCTGGTCGGAGGAGAAATTACCTAATAGACCTCCCAACCCTAAAATCCTATTTCAATTTAGCTAATCCATTTCCACCCTAACCCACATACACATAATATAAAACATCCAATACATATTATATTCTTATTATTTCTATAATAAAGCTCACATAACATATCCACATACAATTATGTTCTTAATGAGGATTTAGGGCAATGAGGTATTACAATTATGCCATTATGAAAACTCAAAATTAATTATGCCTTATGGGAACAAAACTAAAACATTTATTTCTTTAAATACACTTTTTTCATTATCAAACAAAGGGGATGATATTTAATAACGATAATCGTATGTGTTATAATCGTAGTTAATAAATCTCTAATAATAATAATAATAATAGTAATAGTAATAATGTACTATTATGGACGATTTGAGAGATTTTTTTTTAGGTTCCGATCATAAGTTTTCAACCATAGTTTTTATACTTTTATAGAAAATGTAGTAAATTTACTTTTTTTTTTTAAAAATAAGTTACAAAAAACTAACTATAAAACCACTACGATGTACTCAAACCATGCCTAAAAAAAGAGTCACAGAAATTTATTGGACCAACTATTTTTATACATTTCTATGGACCAAAAATATATGAACTAGTAAGTATAGTATAAGTTTCAATGAAGTCATAGTCAATTTTATGCCATTTGTTCCTTTTTTGCATCGCATTCATGAAGTTGGTAAGTGACTAAAATGTTGGTAAAAAAACACAAGCATAACATTATAGTCGATAAACATATATCTTGATATACTGTGTGTAATACCCCAAATTTAGTGGAGTATTATAAGGATTGATCTAGCTACTTATATCAACATGGTATACCATCCTCTTGTTGATTCTATCCTAAGAACTCCACATTTAAATGTGCTGGCAGTGGAGTAATTTCTAGGATGGGTGACCCTCCTGAGAAGTTTTAGAATTTTCTCAAAATTTTTCGAGAAGTACTTGAGTGAGGACAAAGTGTGCTGAAAGGACTCGTGTTGATCTATGGGGCTAGCCGATCAATTCGAAAGCTCTCCAAGGTATCTCTCGCGTGGTCGTATCAACTCGGGGTGTTACAAATGGCATCAGAGCGAAACCGCGACCATTAGATTAACTTGGATGAGCCAGTTAGCCACCTAGCGGGACGATTCTTGGGATAAAACTATATTGAGAAATTTAATGGTTATGGTGCAACAAGGACATTGCGTTCTTTGAGTGGGGATGAATGTAATATCCAAAATTGAGCGAAGTGCTATAAGGATTGATCGGGCTACTTATATCAACATGGTATACCATCCTTTTAGTGATTCCATCCTAAGAACTCCATAGTTAAGCGTGCTGGCCGTGGAGTAATTTCTAGGATGGGTGACCCTCCTAGGAAGTTTTAGAATTTTCTCAAAATTTCTCGAAAAGTGCGTGAGTAAGGACAAAGCATGGTGAAAGGACTCGTGTTGATCTGTGGGGCTAGCCGATCAATCCGAAAGCTCTCTAAGGTATCCCCCATATGGTCATATCAACTCGGAGTGTTACACCATGCATATATCTTAATAATTCAAAATCAATAAGAGCAAGAAGCTTTAATAGTTATGGATCAGAGACCAAACTTCAATACAGATCAATTCTATCCAAATCTTCAAGAGCCAAAAAAAACATTGAAATATATTAATGAATAAGATATACCATTTATATAATGATCTAGAATACTAATTCAATGTTAGATTATGAGGTGCTAATTGTCATAACACTACTGCTAGCCAATTTCTAGCACTAGGTGTGCTAGCACCAATAGCATGGAAGATCAAATCTTTAGAATATAGGTTTTGCATGACAATAAGTTAAAATGTTAGTCTCATCTATTTTGTATATTTTAATGTTCATGGAAGCACAGGCAGTGGCTCAACTAGGATTAAAATTCTATGGTGTCCTTGTATAAAATAATACTAAGTTATATAAATACATTCCACTTAAATATAAAATTATAAATATTTTTACAACATTATTTGTCGAGTTTTCATACTTTAAAAGCGATCTACAATGACATCATAGCTAATATAATTAAATACATCTCTATCTATAAATGTTACTAAAAAATCATGAAGCCATTGATCACACATTTTATTCTGTGATGCAGTCTTGATGAAATTTATTATAGAAAAATACTCTTTGGCATTTGTAGTTACTATTGGCAAAATCAGAGTCAATCTCACAAGTCTATAGATGAAAGGATATGTATTATGTTTTTTGGTTTGCACTAGTTTTCGTAAAAGATCAACAAGTCATTTCAAGCCATGAAATTAACCTGCTTTCTTATCAAACATTTCTAATATAATTCTCAAGTTGATTGTCTAACACCACAACTTTAATATTAGAAAAATCCTTTGGATAAAAGGGGGTCATTCTAATTAATGTTTGCTCATTAAAAGCTTCAAACGATAATGAAGGATGCAAACATACAACACAACTCAATAATTCAGTGTTCACCACATTAAACTTGCAACTAAGCTCTTTTAACAGCGAGTCTATAATGATGTAGATTTATGATGATTGGAGCTTGGCATATTGATCTCTTCCCCTTAACATATTGCTCATTCATGTTGGGCACATATGTAATACCCCATTTTTTTTTCAAATCCTAATTACCATACATTATTGGTCTAGTAACACATCTAAAAAAACATATGTATTCTATTATCAAGTCTCATTATATTCATATTAAATTTTAAATATTTTATCGATCATTTCTCTCATTTTTGGGAAACACATTTGTTATAATTTTTTCAATTCTTGCGTTTTCACTCTTTTCAACTCATTCAAAATTTGGGAATCGATCAAAAATTACTTTTGATTTAATTCTTCCATTCTATTCATTTATGTTTCACCATTTCCTTCCAACTTGTTAAATTACGGAAAAATCCGCTTGTGCGATTAGATGATTTTAGCCGTTTTTGCTATTTTTAATATATTACTCGTCAAATGAGTTTTGAGACCAAAAACATTTATATATTGGTTTTGTAAATATATTCCACATCAATTGGTGGTAATTTGAACCCCCCGTTATTTATTTTGTGCATTTGTAGAAAAATATGTTTCTGTGACTTATCCGTTTTTGCCATTTGGTCATTTTTCATCCGTCGAGCTTCAAAACAACTTCGATGGCCACTATTTTTATATATTTGAGCTTCTAAAATTTTTTCGGACCTTTCCATTAATTTTTGTAATTTTTGGAACTCAATACATATTTTTCCCCATAAGTACCTATTATTGAGGTTTCTTACAATTTAATTAACCAAAATAAATTTTAACCAATAAATTGATCATTATTTTAATTCTAACTAGTCTCCTAAACAAGTCAAATTATATTTGTTACTTAGTTACCTTTTACCCAACTAAAAAGTGCAATAATCATGAGTTTATGACATTCCTTTTACTCACTGAACTATAGCATAATACCTTTCTTGCACCCCTAATCCTAGCACTCAAGTGAAGCTAAAGTAAAACCAAAGACATGCTACACACTCCTCCCTATCAAATCTCACTTTATTTTTTCTAAATTGTGCGTTCCATTGCAAAACGTACATAAAATCATAATTTTTCAACAGTGTTTTAAGTTAATTTCTTTCCAACTTCAGCAGCATTGTAATACCCCAAATTGAGCGGAGTATTATAAGGATTGATCTAGCTACTTATATCAACATGGTATACAACCATTTTGGTGATTTCATCCTAAGAACTCCATAGTTAAGAGTGCTGGCTTTGGAGCAATTTTTAGGATGGGTGACACTGCTTGAAAGTTTCAGAATTTTCTGAAATTTTTCTAGAAGTGTGTGAGTGAGTATAAAGCGTGTTGAAAGGACTCATATCCAAAAGTGATCAAGGTATACCCTGCGTGGTCGTATCAACTCGGGGTGTTACAAATGGTATCAAAGCGAAACAGCAACCATAAGCTGAACTTAAATGAGCTAGTCAGCCACCTAGCGAGATTATCCTTGAAATGACTTGTATTGAGATAGTTAGTAGTTGAGGTGCAATGAGGATGTTGCATTCTTTGAGTAAGGGTGAATGTAATACCCCAAATTGAGTGGAGTATTATAAGGATTGATCTAGCTACTTATATCAACATGGTATACCATCCTCTTATTGATTCCATCCTAAGAACTCCACATTTAAGCGTGCTGGCAGTGGAGTAATTTCTAGGATGGGTGACCCTCCTAGGAAATTTCAGAATTTTCTAAAAAAATTTTGGAAGTGCGTGAGTGAGGATGAAGTACGCTAAAAATACTCGTGTTGATCTGTGGGGATAACCGATCAATCCAAAAGTGCTCCCAAGGTATGCCCCACGTTGTCTTATTGACTTGGGGTGTTTCTCTCTAGCTGTCCTTTTCTTTTGGTTTTTGTTTCATGTGAAATATTGCATTGCATACTATAACTCCATACCATTTTCATCCCTGAAATTGAGACCCTTAAAGCTTCTTTTAAACTAAACTTTTGCTTCCTGACCAACTTCACAACTATAGTGAAGCTGATTTGTTTGTGATTTCTAGTAGCTATCACACGTCAACCTTGCTTCTTATACCTTATATTATTGTTTGGTACTGCTCCTTCCATGTTATAATTCATCTAGGAACCATTTCCAACCACGAAATCGTGCCCCTCACCTCTTTTGTTTCCTCTCCTATCTACCTTGCTAAGCAACTTTAGAATTTTTGCTGCAGTTATTGCATGTATTGTAGCCGAGATTTCTACCTTTCCTCCCTTATTTTCTCCTTATTTTCCTTCCCATTAATCCTCCAAAAAATTGATCTATCATTCCTTGGTGGTTTTTGTTGTTGTTTTTGTGGTGGTTTTTAAACCTCCATATTCAAGAGTAATCGTTTTCATTTCACTTTTTTCCTTTCAATTCTTTTCTTTCCCATTTTTCTTATTTAATAATCTTAGTTTATCTAACTCTTTTATCTTATATTCTCAAAGGTGGCCAAGTGGGTTTAGAGAAGGAATTGCTAGATTACTTACTTTAGCTTTGCCAAGGAGCTTAGGAATTTCAGTAACTAACTAACATTAAGAAATAGAATTTTGTGCTAGGTGTTTTATATATTATTTTTTGCATGGTTAGCTTTATGTTAATTATAAGAATAAGATATTATATTCTGAATTATTTTATGATATGTGTATGTTTATATCTTATGTGTTGAAGCATGAAAATTTAATGAAAAGATGAATTGTGTGATTTTGTACATGTTCTTATATCTACGAGAAAGTTGATTAATATTTAGTAGAGTAGTGCTGAATGTACAGTAGAATCGTAATGAATATTTAATATATTAACGATGAATATACTTGGATTCGAGTTGTTTAGCTCATGTCCTTGTTATTTTATGTGATTTTTTGTTGTTTTAAATTTATCTAATTATTGCATTGTATTTATAATAGTGTATAGAGGCTAGGTTATGAATGTAGGATCACTTAGAGTTAAAATGAATTCATTTAAGATTTGAACATATTTAATGGGTATATTGGGTATTATAGATTATTTTTGAAAGTTTTAAAGTGTACCATTGTATCAATTGGGTCTCTTACATGAAATTTGGTATATTATATGCTAGGGCTTGATATTATTTAGAGTAAGTTATGAAGTTTTAGAAGTCTAAGGTAATTCTTAAGTGAATAAGGATAATTATGGCCATTCATGTAATTATGGAAATTTTGAGACCTAAGTGAATATTATATTAATAAATAGGTTAAAATGTATGAATTAACACTTGGGTTACATTTAATGAGTAGACATAGATACATTAATTAAAATAGTTAATTAAGTAAGAAAAAAAGGGAAAAAAAGACACTTTGGGTGTATTGAGTAATCTTTGTATTTTATCTTGGTGTCCCAATTATATTTCATCCTAAGAAGCCAATTGGTTAAGTATCATCACTTTAGTATGAAATACACCTTTCATAATATCAAGGTAATTAGTGGGACTTAAAGATATTTGAATCATTGTATGTGCCTTTAGACTAGTTATTTAATTTAGTCTTATAAGTGACTCCTTGGTTCAATTAAATGTTGGCTATTGATCCTTATCTCAAATAATTGAAGTTAATATACATTAAGATCTAATTTTATTGGGCCTTTCATGGCATGAAACTTAGACTTTAATGCCTTAATAATCTTCTTTGGGCTTTAATGCCTCATATAATCAACTAGACTTTAATAGTATGTTAATGGGCCTTTGTGCTCTAGATGGTTGAACCTTTATTCCTCTTTGGATCAAGTTCATGGATAATATTGGAATGTAATAAAATAATTGGTCTATGTTCATGGAAGTGATTAAGTGATATTCTATGGCATTTGTTCTTATTTGACCAAAATCTTTGATAAAATATTAATCAATTAAAGTGAAATATCTTGAGTCGAGACTTTTACCACTCGGAGTAGCTATCCGAGTTATATTTGGTATTCACTTGATACCATTTTGGTGTTTTCTATTTTGTGATCCTGGGTGTCTTACGAGGTCTGCAGAGGCCCTCTTCTACTCTGTAGGTGTCTTGATCTATTTTGACCCTATAGGAGATATGCATACTTAAGTGATTAGTTGTTCTATTATTTGGTGGTTTGGTTACGTTTATGGGTGAGTCAGCTAGGGCTAGTACTGTTCGAGTACTAGATTAGTTGTTATTGTTTCTTTGGCTCTCTGTCCTTGAGTTAATATAATATATTGGTTGTGATCACAATAATAAAATATAATAATCAATTAGTCTCATCTATCCATACATTTGTATCACATTATTTTATACTTGGTGGTTGAATTTTATCCTACTCAATTGACATCTATATGTAAGCATGTTATTATCTTGTTATTATATGTTCTATTTTTTTCTTCGCATGGACCTTGTACATAATGCTAGCTTTTTAGGATAATTGTGTTACTCAGTATAAGATGCATACTAATACTACACATTTGTAGAAGTTGTGTCATAAGTATATGATGATGATTCTGCTGACTTTGAGTAGGTTCCTCAAGTAGAGTGATGCGGGTTTATACCCCGAGGTTAGGGCATAGAGTTAGCTCTATCCAAGGTTGCACATCTTATGTACCTTAGATTCTGGATATCTCTTTTGCACTCATCATCTTTTTTATCCCCCTTATCCCTTTTATGTATTATATTATCTAGACTATGTACTCTATACTCTATCATTATGTTTATTTTACTATTTATATCTATTTCCGTAAGTTTTGATTTATTTGTCGTAACATTTTAGCCTTACACTTAATAAGAGAAAGGTATGGATTAGGCTTGTGCTAAGTGTGGCAGTAACACCCACTATATTATGTTAATGCTTCCACTTAAAAAATAGAAAAAAAATAGTAGAAATTTTTGGGGTGTTACAAGTTGGTATCAGAGCTTTGGTTTTGAAAACAATGTTTTGTTTTTAGAAATGCCTTTTCAATGATTTTCTATTGGTTTTAATGATATCCTTCCACTTTAAAAGTGGAGTCCTTGATATTTTTAGACTGGTTGTGTGAGAAAACATAGAATGGGTAGTATTAGGTGGTTATTGTATGATTTATGTGACTAACCCATTATATTAATAAGATTGTACTTTGACCTAATTAAAATTTTTTTTTGTAGCTCAAGATGGCTCAAAATGCCAGATTTGACCACATAAAGGAGCCTTTAATTGCGATGGCAGAGAGAGACATACATCAACCACAAGCTCCTCCACCATTTTAGATCCCTATCCATATTCCCACAGCAGCTCCAAAAGAGGACTGGTTGCATAGGACGTAATCACACTCACTACCAATGTTATTGGGCACTGAGGACCCACTTGACTTGGATAGCTGGAAAAGGGAGTTTGAGAAGATCTTCAATGCTTTTGAATGTCCACCTGATAATAGGATGAAGGTTGCTTCATTTTTCCTAAAGGGTCATGCTGACGATTAGTGGTGTAGTCAGTAGGTGTTGGGAGCACCCATAGAGACATGGGATCAGATGCTACAACGGATATGGGCATGTTTTTTCCCTACCCATGTCAGGCTAGAGTTGTATGATTGCTTTATGGCACTTTACTAGGGTTTTTCCTCTATTGAGTGGTGTTACTTAGAATTTATGGATATTATCCATTTTACACCGAAGATGGATTCCGATGAGGAGAAGAAGATGCATAAGTTTAAGATGGGTTTGAACACCCGGATTCAAGAGTTGATCTCTAGTTCTACCTTTCATACACTAATCGAAATTTTTGATAAGGTGACTAAGGTTGCAAAGGTCATTCAGGTTAGGACTGGGGAGTCCTCTATGAGTATCATGGGGGAGATCATAGGGTGCACCAACACACTAGAGGACATTTTGGTCACCAATCTAGGGTTCACATTAGAGCGCTAGGCCTGAGGAGGCATTTCATCTTGAATTGTTGTGGTAAGGATCATCATGGGAAGGACCATTCAAGGAATCTAGTTCAATGTCAAGCTTGAGGAAAGATAGGGTCACCGGCATTTTTAGTGCTTTAAGATGGCCGATAGTACAGTGCAAAGTGTTTCAATACCACAGAGGG
Source organism: Tamarix chinensis (assembly GCA_030549775.1). Lineage (NCBI taxonomy): Eukaryota > Viridiplantae > Streptophyta > Magnoliopsida > Caryophyllales > Tamaricaceae > Tamarix > Tamarix chinensis. Next base: position 12,678,010 of record CM060176.1, read on the forward strand.
GACCAAATTTAGCTCTACAGCCTTAATAGAGAGTTTCTCTAGCTATTAGTACTCTAATTCGAGAGAGTAAGGGGAGAGTATAGGACTCTTGCCCTATCCTACCAAGTAGTTGTGGTCAGATGTAGGGTTTTGGAGGTTTTAGTAGTGGACATTTGGATAGGCACCTAAATGTCTTAAGTTCGATTGAGGTATACCATTAATTCGGTGTTCTTATGGGTACTTTCACCATCCTCTCTTTACCCGTATATGTATTATTTGATTTGAGTATATCATGTTCATTCATATCTTCTAGATTTGTTGCTAAAGCTACCATCACTACTACGAAAACGGAAAATAATAACGGGACATTAATAACGGTGGTTCGAAAACCGTTTTCAAATGCGTGAAAATTAATGCGTGGGACAGTTTTGATAACAGTTATAGTTCAAAACCGTTATTAAAAGGGCAACGTTAAAATTTGCGCGGATGTTTTAATAACGGTTTTACTTAAACCGTTATTAAAAGAGGTTTTAATAACGGTTCATACAAGAACCGTTGTCAAAAGTCCGAAGGTTTTAATAATGGTTCTCTAAGGAACCGTTATTAAAACTCCAAAATCAAACTTTTATTTCACTCAGTTTTGTTTTGTGCCAAAAGTTTTAGACTATCTGCACCTTCATTCTCTTACTCTCCTTCTCCTTGCAAACCCTTGCACCACCACATCGTGCACCACCACTCTGGCTCCTCTCAAGTAAGGGAAACCCTCGCACCACCAACTCTCCACCACGCCTTTGCCATTGTCGGCTTTGCATGTGTGTGATGTCATTGTTCCGAAGCTAGCTAGCCAGCACTTGTACCTTCATCCTCCGTTGTGTTTGAAGCCGTTGCCTCTCTCAACTTGCTCGCCGTCGTGTTTGTAGCTAGCTCACTTTATGTATGTGTTTGTTCTTCCTCTCGTAACTTTTTATCTACTATATATATATATATACACACACATATATATAAATGTATGAATGTTACTACAGGGTTTTGTTTGTTTGTTATTGAAAGATTGCGGTTTGTCGTTCGAAAATGTGTTGGTTGAAAATGTTGTTGTTCGTTGTTGAATTTGTTGCGTTATTTTTATATATTAACAAATGCATGTGTTGGCCGAGACCTTTACATATATATATAATATGAATATGAGTGTAGAATTATATACATTTTCACTCATGAAAACTATATATATATATATATATATACACACACACACACACACACACACACACACATTTTCATTAATAAGTATAGGACACTAGCAATAAGATATAGGAAATGTCATATAATGAAATGAAAATATATTTTATATATGCACATCATTAAATGAAAATTTGAATTAGAGATGCATATGTTAATGATTACTATTCGATGAGGATTAAATAGATATAGAAAATAAGGAATATATAAAAGTGAATAATTAAATAGAGAGAAATAATTGTGTATGATAATAATAATAATAATAATAATAATAATAATAATATGATTTATATATTATGGTTTAATTACAGTTAGTTAGGTTCAGGGATTAGGGTTTTATGAGGTTTAGGGTTAGGTTTTATTATAATAAATTATGGTTAATTAGCTAGGGTTAGGGTTTATCATTTATTATGGTTAATTAGGGTTAGGGTTAGGGTTAGTATTAGTATCTTTTTGGAAACGTGTTAGCATGATTCGTATATATATATATATAGAATAGCATGATATATTTGAGATTAATTCTTCTAAGCATGATTTGTATCGGTAATATAATGGTATATTATTCTTAATACATAACATTCTAACATAATTTATTTATTTATTTTTTGTAGAGATATGGCCAACAAAAACATTGATAGGGATAGCAGTGATGAAGAAGGGAAAAGAGGACCTACGATTATGAGAATCATCACAGACATGAGGAATGAAGGAGAATTAGTCGAGTTGGAATGAAATACTTACAATCTTCCCATTGGCCCTTACGCAGACATGTTCTTGACTTACATTTCACTTGTGACCCGTAACCATGTTCCTATCTCCTATAATAATTGGAAGCACGTTCCAAAGGGTCATAAGGAGCATATTTGGCAGGAAATCACGGTAAATATGCTATTTTATGTAATCATTTTTGTATGTCAAATGTTATTGATTTTATTACATTAACATCAGTATACATCTATATGTCTTATTTTGCAGAGAGTGTTCAATGTCCTAGAGAGTAGGAAGAAATGGCTTCTTAGACATTGTGGGGAGCGTCTAAGAACATTTAGGTCATATTTAGCTCGTAGGAAAATGTATAGAAAGAGGGATGGTTCTCTACAGCAGAACCCACCCAAAGGATACGGTTTCATCGATCAAGAAAGTTGGAACCAATTTATTGCATATCGTCTTATGGGGGATTTTAAGGTACTTGTTAGATAACAATTAAACTTTTTGTATCGATCCCAGTATTATGCTTAATATTGAAATAACCATGTCACTATGTTTTGTCTTGTCACATAGGAAAAAAGTACCCAAAATAAAGAGATTGTGAAGCAAAACAAATACCGGCATAATATGGCTAGCAAAGGCTATGCGGGCCTTGAAGAGGAATTGGTATGAATTTTTTGATTTATCTATTTACATGTAAATGTCAAATTTTATAATAATATTCTTAATTAAGAATATTTTTTGATTTGTAGCTCCTAGCCCAAGACTTGGACCTATGTACCTCATCCATCAATATTGGTACATTATGGAAAAAGGCTAGAGCAACAAGAGATGGATATATTAATGAATATGTTGTTGTTGCAGCCAAAAAAATTATAAGTTTGTAGATATCTAGAACCCTACTTAGTTTTCTTTTAGAAAACTATTATATTGTGCTTATTCCTATAAGTTAAATTTACATATATTATATACATTACAGGACGAACTTGAAACATCAGATGGTGAGGAGGGGGTGGACCAATATAGCATTGTGTCTTAGGCTATAGGAATTGTAGAAAACCCTGGAAGACACAGGGGCCTTGCATTAGTTGTTATGAGAATGAGAATATGTGGTCGATCTCGTAGTTCTAGTAGCACTAATGAGCAAGTCGCCATCCTCACCCAAAAATTGAACGTGTCATTTGAACGGATGGAAACAATGGAGCAAGAGTTGTCATTTATTAAATCTCAAGGGTGTAAGCCATCCAATTTAGTAGACGATGATCAACTTCACATACCTAATGTAAATAGCGTCAGAGATAGTTGTGAAGCTGATGCATGTCTTTCTACTCTTCCCGAGGTAAGTATTATAAACTATGAATTGTTATTAAATATATTCGGTGTAATAAATAATTAATAATGTGTAATATTTTTTTTTTAGGTTTTGCATAAATGTGATTTATTAGCGAATGACCTTTCAACACTTTTGGTGAAATGAAGGGTCCGCATCAGTCACTGTACCCAGACGCAAACAATCCATGGGTACAATTTAGCCCTAAATACAAGGCCGATGAATATTGACACTCCAATCATTGGTAGTGTGCACTTGCCTTGTTATAAAGAGGGCAATGAGGCAACCACAGTACTAGAAGCTCATGGAAGCTTCGTGGCTTGGCCTACGGATCAAACACGTCTCACTACTGAAGAGGTATTGACATTTGACATCTTCATTAGACCTTTTCTAGTAGTTACACTATTCATACCTTTTTCATATATATATTTATATGCTCAATACATATTTGTTTAATATTATCAATTAAGGAATCAATAAAGGAAGAAAAAAAGAATACTGCTCCTGTTAATAAAACCAAGAGAGGTACTGGCAGAACGAGCAACACAAAAGAGGGCGCTACTAAAGGAAAGAGAGCTAAATCTGAAAAATCAGTTGCCCCACAAAAGATTCCTTCTTCAGATCAGAAAGCCAACCTCCACCATCAATAGCTTTATTGTATTTTTATGCCCAAAACTACCTCAGGGACAATTATATTTTCATTGATTGTCATCTTGAGTATGTACTCTTCCTTTCACTCAATGAACACCAATCCCAAACTCCTTTGTCCCTCCTTTGATTTCAAACCCCCTTCCTCCCTCTTTCCTCGTCTTAGTGGCACTTTTAACTCCGATTCCCTATCCATACCCTCCTCTCTTGTCTCTGTGATGTTTGTTGTCCATATCTGGTAGTGGTAGCTATGGTGGCTTGCAAGTTTCTTGCAAATAATGCATGTTGTTGCTGTGTTACTTTTCTACATTGTTGCTTCACACTAGCTCGTGAGGTCAAGTTATTGATGGTTCATGACAATGGTGTGTTGGTGGTCTCAAACCATTGGAGGAAGGGAGGAGGAGTGAGATATATATGGAGGAGAAGGGTGTGAGGTGCTCATTCTTTCTACCATACTCATGATTTTACAACCCTTTTTTTAATTTTTAACCCCCCATTGTGGAGCTAAGAGTACATATGCATGGTATCCTTCCTCGAGATAAACCTGTTCCATAAATAATTTGTTGAAATTAAAATTAAAAAATATTTTAATATAATTATTTATTTTTAAATATTTATCTATCTTAATAATTCTCTTATTCCACTATGATAGGAAATTAAAATAATTCTAAACTTATTTATACAACTTTATATAACACCTAAGGCTCAAACTCTCACTGGTAGCTTAAACAAGCCCGACTATAATAGTTTTTGGACCCTAGAAAAGTATTAGAGACCTATATATATAAACAATAATATACAATCGGAATAATATGACTGAAACAAGTATTAGAAAATATCAAGTCTAAGATCGAAACTAGATTTAGCAAAATAATAATAATTTAAGAGTAGATTAGAAAATGGGATGAAGTAAGATGCATAAAGTGATGAAAAAATGTATACATGTTTTTTCAATGAAATAAAAAAAAAATTACACCCTTACTAAATGTAAAGCTTTTCTATATTGATACACAACAAGAAATATTACTTTGGGCAACAAATTATTTCGTTGCCCAACAAAACAAATTTGTCGCCCAAAGTTTGGGCGACAAAAAAATTTTGTCACAATTTCGTCGCCATAAGCCCGTTGCCCTTGCTTAGGGCGACGAAAAGAAAAATTTTTTGCCCTAAATCTCCTTTTGTGCAACGAATATTTTTTGTCGCCCTAAACCTCTTTTGTGCGACAGATATGTTTTGTCGCCCTAAGCCTCTTTTGTGCGACGTAGATGTTTTGTTTCCCTAAACCTCTTTTGTGTGACACATATGTTTTGTCGCCCTAAACTTCTTTTGTGCAACAAATATTTTTTGTTGCCTAAACCCACTTTTGTGCGACGAAGTTGTTTCATTTGTGGCCCTATTACTTTTTTTGCAACAAAATCAATTCCTAGTCTTTCTTCCAATCTACAAAAATATTTTGTAGCCCAAAGACCTGTATTATGTATTCATAATAATAGATCATCCTGTAATGCAGTATCATTCATATAGATACTCTATATTTTTGTAGCCCAAAGACCTGTATTATGTATTCATAATAATAGATCATCCTGTAATGTAGTATCATTCATATAGATACTCCACCATATTTCATTACCCTGTAAAATCATATATCATTCAAACCATGCATAGATTACGATATCATTGTCCAAAAACAAATGTCATTCCAATTTCAAAGTATATGATACTGCAATATACAAATTGGCAAAAGTCATGCCTAATGGGTACCATAAAAATCAATTATGCTATCTAGCTTGAAGGACCACCAAAAAATGGATGATGTTATCTATAGTTCTGCATACTTAGCTTCATCAAGTATATTGCAGCGTCACAAAATATGCTTCAAGTTAATATGCAATTCATGAAATAAAAAAATATAAATTAAGATTATAAAGAGATATGCAATGGTATCTATTTATAATTTTCCAATTCCCTTCAATTAAAAAAAGTTGTAAGCCATATTATAAAAATGAATACAAGAACTAACTTACATTCATAAGTCCAAAAAAGCTCCTTGCCTCTAAAATTTTTTGTCATTTTCTAAGTCCAATTAGAACTCCCATCTGTAAAAGAGAACAAATAGTATAGTTAGAATACCTGATGCAAAAAGTCATCCATCTCAATTTCAAGACAATGAATATCACATGTCTAACATTGGCACAAACTACAAATTTTAGTTCCATAATTTGTCCACACTTATAGTGCAGAGTTCTAACGTTCAAACCATTAAAAATGGGAAATTTTGAATGGATTAAATATACCTCATACTAATTTAGTGAGTTGTGAAGATTGTTGTGTTCCTAGAAAGCCTGCAATTTGATCTCTCACAACTTGCATCATTTCGGCCTTCAAATTCTGCGTGGCCTCATCAGCATCTGCTCTAAGTTTCCTTTCTCGTTCCTCCGCTTCTTCTCTTAACTTTCTCTCTCTTTCTTCAGCAATTTCCTTCATCTTTTCCATTTCAAGCCTTAAATTTTCCTCCCTTAAGGCATTTGAATGTTTAAGCTCCTCAATTTGTTGACGAAGGCTAGCCTCAATTTCATTATCCTTTTTGTTACTTAAAGGCATAGGTCCAACTCCTAGCCCTCTAATATAGTCAGAACGATGCTCAAATGCTTGGGTATATGCTTCTTTCACACTAAGATTATCAACTCCATACAACTCCTTTTGCTTAGCATGAAGTTCAGTCAACTTTTGGTATTTTGCATATGCACCATCTTCCCATGTATCATCTTTTTTCCTATAATAATATAAAATAAATAATAAAAAAAAACCTTTCAAATTTGTGTAAATTAACTTATATTTACATACTTCTTCATATCTGACACACCTTTTGGTCTTTTCCCATAATCTAATATAATCTGGTTCTTGCTCAGGCTCCTCAATCGACTCATCAGCATTTTCAGCTATAATAGAAGGCTCTTTTGATGGTTGATGTTCCTACATATAATAAATCTATGTGAATATTTAACTGAAAGAACAAGATATCAAGAGTCAAAGAAGATAAGCCTTTGCTTTAACAATAATAGTTTATTCTATTGTAATACTTTTCATATACAAATATATAGAATTGACCAACCTTTGTATTTTTGATAGAACAATAGTAGTAGCAACAAAAATAGAAAAAAAAATCAAAAAAATTTCATTAATATACTTACAATTTCATGAAGATAGCGCGATGTTGACTTTCCTCCATTCCTAGAAATTTCAATTTGTCTTGATTTATTTCTACGATTCACTTCACTAATATGCTATATGTGAAAAAAAATGAAAAATAATGATTTCATAACTCTTTTGCATCTCATTAGCCAATGCATATCCATCAAATAAACTAAATTTATAAATTAGAGTGGAAATACTTGTCATCGGAAACTTAAAAAAAAAATAAATAGTAGAACCTTTTGCTTAGACGAACCCCAAAAGTCCACCACTAACCACCTCCATACAGTAGCATTTATTGTTTGAGGTCGGTTTGCAATAGCTTGTGACGTTGAAAATCCATTAAAATATCTCTCTTTTAGCCTGAAACGCCATTGTCTATACAAAATTTGACATTGCATAGATAATGCTTTGTCAACATGACTACCCTCTGGAAGTGTCCACTCAGCCTAAACCATATATAAATATCAAAGTAATCAATTGGTTATGAACAAAATAAAACATGTAACTAATATGCAAAACTAAAACATTAGCTTTAAATTTTACCTTTATCTTATTGAAAAGTCTTTCTTTCGCGGTAGGATCCATATATTTCCAATTTCTACACATATAATTAAATATTCCAAAAGAAATACAATTGATAAGAAAGTTTTTTCAAAAATAGACATGTGCAAATAGAATTAGAATCATTTCAACTAAGGTTTACCGTGAATCAAGAGGACAATAATTTTTTACCCACACTCCCAACTCTGTGATGAACTGGTTTGCATCAGTGCCTACAATTCTATTCATTTCTTCGGTGATTTTAGCATATGGCTTTGTAGTGTGGTCATTTAACCGTGAATTAAAATATTTTTTTCCACGAGTGGACCCCCGCTTTGGCCCTACATCACACAAGTATATTGGTTCAACAAATAATGATAAATATGTACAAGAAATATATAATTAAAAAATATATTATAGAAAAATAGGCATTCTTAACACAAACCTGTCCTTTTTGATTGTTGCAACCGACAGCGTTGCCTATATGTCATATGATTGGCTAAGTTGTCAGATCGCTCATCATGACCATCCGGTGAAGTCTCCTGATTTAAATGCACCATAGCTTGTGATGATGAAAGATTAGATGCCATTAACCTGTAAAATCCAACAAAAATAAAATAAATTGATTGATATGCTAATTAAATAAATTAAGATACAATATTTATATCATTTGGAAATTTATCACCATCACCTTCGACTTTGAAGGAAAACTAAAATAATATCATACAATATCTTCATCTGATTCTAAATCTGAATAGTAATTAACTTCACCATTTTCATCTTCGAGTCCCTCCTCCTCCTCCTCCTCCTCCTCCTCCTCCTCATTATTCATAGCCCTTTCAACGTCACAAATATCAACTAAATCAGGTTCAGTATCATCACGTACCAAAGGAATTTCATCCCAATTTAAATCTTGCATATCAGAAATCGTAGTAGTCATCTCATTCTCCCAATTTGCATTTGAAGGTTCACTATCATCATCAATGTCCTCAATAATAGGAAAATCAAAATGATTTCGAGGACTTTTCTTGACAACTATCCTCCACTGAGGTTCTTTATGGGCCTTTACATAAAAAACTTGCCCTACTTGAGAGGCTAGAGCAAAAGGCTCATTATATCTTAACCTACTGTTAACATTAACAAGGGTAATTCCATATTTATCATCTCTCTTTACCCCCATCCTCTTATCCTATACATTGAACCATTCATATCTAAAAATAATGGTAGTAGGACTACCATAATTTTTGATAGGGTCGTATTCCAACACAATCACCTCCTCTAGTAACCCGTAAAAATCCACACCTCCACTGTCATCATCTCCTTTTACCATTATTCCACTGTTTTGTGTCTTCCTTCTTATTTGGCGCTTTCTTGTATGAAATCTAAAACCATTCACAATATATCCCTCATATGTAAGCACATTCCTCATTGGACCTCGAGCTAGACATAATAGTTCATCTGTAATCCTTTCATCCCCAGCATCTCTCAACTTTGTTATCTATATTACATAAAAATTAAAAGAAATAATGTAAGACATACGTTATTACTATAATATATCTATTATTTAATTCATATAGATTATAAGTTCACTTACTCTTTTTTCAAACCATTTAACAAAAGCAACAAGTTGTCCTTCATTGTCATTCATATACTCCCTATCATAAAGAACAATTATTAATCTTTGTAGCCCTATTTACATATTGTGTATTCTATATAAATTAAAATAATCTCACTTACTCATAAAATGGTTGAACTTCTTCACAATTTCTTAGAATGTACAGTTGCGCTTGCTCCCAGTCTTTAAAGCTTAACTCTTTAAGTGTAGCCTTCCCTAATGGCTTACCATACTTACAGAAAATAGATAAGCTATAGGGAAGTGGATGATTCTCATCATCATTCCTCTCTTCACGATTAAATTGTGTCTCTATTTTACTCAAATAGCGTGAGCAAAATGTAAGGCATTCATCTGCAATCTAACTTTCTGCAATCGACCCTTTTGGACATGCCTTGTTGCCTACAAACGATTTATAAGTACGCATTTCCCTACAATAAGAAAAAATTCATAATTTTATGTTTACATTACAAAATAATCAATTAAAAAATATATCCTGTTAAAATATTATAACTTTACATTACCTTTCAAAGCGCCACATTGAACGATAACCCACAGGTCCTGCTAGCTTTGCTTCACTAGCTAAGTGCACAGTTAGATGCACCATCACATCAAAAAAAGAAGGAACAAATAGCCGTTCCAATTTGCAAAGGGTGTTGGCTATATCTCTTTCCATTTGCTCCAACACATCAATCTTTAATGTTTTTGAACATAGTTGCTTCAAATATCTACTCAAATCTACCAAAGGTTGAAGCACCTTATCATCTAACACACCTCAAAAAGTCGGTAGAAGTAAATCTTGCATAAACACGTGACAGTCATGACTCTTCATTCCAGAAATCCTACCATCTTCCAAGCTTACACATCTTGATATATTAGATGAATAGCCATCTGGAATTGCCAAATTTGCTAGTAGGGCAGCGACCTCCCTCCTCTCAAATAATGTTAAACTATAAGATGCCTTCGGAATATGAAACTTTTCCCCCACCAACTTAGGACGTAAATGCGGATGCATCTTCATCTTCTCAAGGTCTAATCTAGCATTCAAAGTATCTTTATTTTTTCCGGGTATATCCAACAATGTGCCCAAGATATTGTCACAAATATTCTTCTAGGCATGCATCACATCTAGATTATGCCGAATTAACAAATGCTTCCAATACGGGAGTTCAAAAAAATACTCATTTTCTTCCATTGATGCACCAAGTATCGCTCAGATCTCTTTCGCTTAAAAGATTTACTTTTTCCAAATGTGACATTTATAACTCCACTCAATTCCTCCAAAATATCATGTCCAGAAAGTGATTCTGGTGGGGGCCCTCTTTCAGTGTGTCCAACACCAAAGTCTTTCCTATTCAATCGCCATTTATGTTCCGGTTCCAAGAATCTCCTATGTCCCAAATAGCAGTGCTTACGAGAGTGCTTTAATCTTTGAGAGCAAGTATCTTTATGGAAATTAGGACAAGCAAGGGTCCCTTTTGTGCTCCATCCAGACAAATTAGCGTATGCTGGAAAATCACTAATTGTCCACATTAAAACAGCATGCATATTAAACACCTCACCAGTATGTGCATCAAATGTCCTAACCCCATTCTCCCATAATTCCTTCAATTCTTCTATTAGTGGTTGCAAAAATACATCTATATCATTACCTGGTGATTTTGGACCAGGAATTAACAAAGATAACATGAAGTAAGCACTTTTCATGCACATCCAAGGAGGTAAATTATATGGGACAAGAATAACAGGCCATATGCTATACTTGGAACTTAAGTGTACTCCAGGGTTGAACCCATCACTCGCAAGTGCCAACCTAACACTCCGTGGATCAGCGGAGAAAGTGGGAAATAATTCATCTAGAAACTTCCAAGCTTTTGAATCTATAGGATGCCTCATAATTCCATCGTCTGGACGATGCTCTTTATGCCAACGCATATGTTCTGCTAATTTAGAGCACCTATACATCCTTTGAAGCCTAGGGATTAAAGGAAAATGGCGTAAGACTAGTTGAGGCACCTTATTTCTCATATGCAACCCATCACCATCACTGCTACTTCCATCATCTTGATTCTTATCCTTCCATCTAGAGCATCCACAAACTGGACAACTATTGTATTGAGAATATTCTTTCCAAAATAATATGCAATGATTAATTCAAGCATCAATTTTTACATAATTCAACCCAAGTTCCTTAGTGTATTTCCTTGCTTCATACGATGTCTTAGGAAATCCTTTATCAAAGTTAAAGGCTCTATGCAAAACTTGAAGTAGCATATCAAAAGATTTATTACTCCATTTATTACTCACTTTGATATGGAGTAAGTTAACCAAAAATTCTAATTTTGAGAATGTCTTACAACCTGCATACAACTCTGTCTCAACATCTTTCATCAACTTAAAAAACTTCTCTAAACCAACACCATTTTCCTCAAGAGACTGACACCCTACTTCTAATTCAATATTATCAATACCCATGGAAAATTGAACATTTGTCACATCTTGTACCAACGGACCCATATTATCAAGATCTGCCTCATCATCCGCATTAACTCTAGTCTCTTCATCATAAGTATTATGAATACTATTATTATCACCCCTGATACTGCTGCCATCACTTTCTCCATGAAAAATTCATGGATTATAATCATTCTTGATGCCATACATCATCAAATGAATCCACATAGTACGTTGATTTTGGGCTAAAATAAAATTACAATTCAAGCAAGGGCATTTAGCAAAATTCCCTCTTCCTTTCCACCAAAACAGAATTCTAAAAATTCATTAAACCTTCAATATACTCTGGCTTTCTCCTATCATTTATTCCCTTATGGTTCATCCAACTTCTATCCCCAGGCATTTTTGAAACAATGACTATACACGCAAAAGCAAATAGGAAAACATATATTAGGAAATGTTCATCGGTCAAATATAATCAATGACTATCTTCAAATATAATCAATCGACCAAATCACTTCAAATACAATTAGGATCATTTCAACTACTTCTATAAATTTAATTTTAGAAAAACAACTACACAATTAACCAATTTCATAATCTCACTTGAAATCTAGGGTTTTATGCCCGAAAACACAATTCGGTTGAATTCTATTAATTCAATCAAATTGAATGTTTAGAAATGCAATTAAACACATTTTATAACATATCAAATAATTAATTACTCAAAACCAATAAAAGAAATACACAATTTAGCACAATTAGGGTTTTTGATCCCGGAACGCAAATCCGATCAATTCTTGCCAAAACATATCAATTGAAACTTCGGAAATGTAATTAAACATATTCTAATGTAATTTATATAGCCAATTGAATAAAATAACCCGATTACACAATCCAATTTAAACCTGCAGGATTTTTGACCTAAAAATCCAATTCCGATCAATTACGCACAATTTCCCAAATCAACACTTCCAATATAAAATTAAATACATTTTAAACGATATTATACAATCAATTGAGTGGAACGACTCAATTATATGACCCAATTTGATCACACATGAATTTTGACCTAGAAATCAAATTCAATAAATTCTGCATAAATTTCTCAAATTGACTGTTCCAACATGAAATTAGATACATTTTAAAACATATTGTATAATCAATTTCCCCAAAATAGCTAAATCGGACGAATCTGAAAATTTCGGACATAACCCCGCCAAAAATTCAAATTTTCCAAAATTTCAACATAACCATACAATTAACCTATCCAAATCATTCTCGCAGCACATATATACATTATCAAATAATTAATTTAGCTTATCACAAGCTAAATTATACTCAATTAAACGAATTAATATTAGGGTTTTTCAGAAAATTATACCAACGAAATTGACAAATCGGGACAAAGGAAGGCCGGGGAAGCTTCGTCGGGGAACGGGGACAGCTCGCCGTGGTCAGCAGGGCCTGCCGTGGCCGAACGGCGGCGCAACCAACGCAGCTCGTCGCTGCCGCAGCCTGCTGCTACCCGGTGTTGCTTCTGCACGCTGCTGCTAGTTGCGGTGGCTGGCAGTGGCGGTCGGAGTTGTGGCCGGCAGCGACTGGTGGAGCTGGGGAGAAGAGGTGGCTGGGCTGAGGGGCTGCGAACAGGAGTAAGGCAGGCGCAGGGGAGTGTCGGGACAGGGTAAGAGGAGATAGGAGAGAAGAGAGAAAAGGAAAGACGAGCGCGGCAGGCGTGTGTTTTTTTTTTAAACAAAAACACATAAAAAAAATATATGGCGGTAGAGGTAAAAACTTTGGGCGCCAAGGAAAAGAGTACCATGGGCGACAAAATATATAATCGTTGCCCAAACTTATTTTTGTGCAACGAGATTAATTTCGTTGCCCTTATTATCATATCAAACAATATATTTTACTTATTAGAAATTGATTTTTCGCTGCCCCTAAACCCCTATGGGGGCGCCCCCTTATGTAATAAAAAAAATTAATTTTACGATTTAAACAAACACACATTTCAACATAGTTTTAAAATTTTATGTTTTCATTTGAGTATATAATAGAGTGTACTTCCCATATTAAATATACCCTAAAGTGTTGATTTTAAAATTTTTAGCAATTATTTGCTAAGGTATGGGCAACGAAAACATAATATTGTTGCCCAACACTATATTATGGGCAACAAAATAATTAAATCGTAGCCCAAAAGTACAAAGGGCAACAATTATAAGAGTTTGTTGCCCTAACGTGTTGATTTTAAATTTTTTAGCAATTATTTGCTAAGGTATGGGCAATGAAAACATAATATTGTTGCCCAACACTATATTATGGGCAACAAAATAATTAAATCGTAGCCCAAAAGTACAAAGGGCAACGATTATAAGAGTTTGTTGCCCTAAAGAAAACAAGGGCAACGACTATAAACATTTGTTGCCTTAAAGAAAAAAAGGGCAACAATATATTTTCGTCGCCCAAAATAGAACAAAGGGCAACAAAATCCGTTCCGTCGCCCTATTATCATAGAAATCGTTGCCCAAACTCACTTTTCTTGTTGTGATAGTAAGGGTGAGTTTTTTTAATGATGAGAATCACGCACAGCAAGATTGCAATTTCTTTTGTTGATAGCCTAACCTTTTGTAATATTTAGTAAAAAAGATATATAGTGCACCTACCGATAAAGTCGTAAATGAACAGAGCGAACTCACAAGCTTTTTAGACTCAAATTGACTGATTTATTTAGCTAATCGAACCTAAAAATAAGGCACTATGCAAAAGCTCGTGAGCTCGGTTTTTGTACCACAAAATCTCGTAAGTCAGCTCTACTCAACTCATTTATAAATGAATTGAACTCAAAATTTATTTTTAGGTTCATTTATTAAACAAGTCGAGTTCAAGCCTACCCTAACTTGGTTCGGTTCATTTATAGCCCTATCTACCAGTAGAAATTAACCTCTTACCATTTATATTTCAATGGGTGCACCGAACCACTACTCCATTTAGCCTTTTTTTTGTTTCAATATAGTATCTAATCTTATGACAACATCCAAATCTCCCGGCTCTGCTCCCCCCCCCCCGAAAAAACTCTAATACTATTTTTTCTTCAATTATGCATATTTGAGCTTGAGTTGAGTTATATATTTAATTAGTAGAGAATTAGTACGAGTTAAATAACTTAAAAAGGAGGCAATGTTAGACCTTGTCCCTCCGCACTGCCATACGGTACTAAACTCTTTAAATTTTTTTATTTTATTTATGACGTTTATTATTGTTATTATTATTTAGTTGTTTCCTACGCGTCTGCGTCCCCATGTGTCCTTGGTGATGTCTATTATGATCTCCTATGAGTGACCATCTCTCTTTATCAAATATAGAAAGATGAGGGCAGACTTAAAGGCCTTATTGATCTAATATGAGATAGATTTAATAGATTTGACCCAATATTTGGTATTAGTCCTAGTCCGTCTAGAATCTCTAATACGAGCTTATTAAATCTAGTTTGTTATATAATTGTCAAAATTTCGACACAACCTAAACTTAGAACTAATAATAACAGAGGACAATGCCGGATATGTAGATATTTTTGTCCAAGAAATGCACGTAGAATAGTTTTGTGAGCCGTGAAAGTAGTAGTAGTAGTATTTTTGTCCTAGAAATGCACGTATAGGGTAGTTTTATTGTGATCCGTGAAGTGAGGTGACGCATTTGTGAGCCGGTGGAGTTAGGCAGGATAATCCTTAAAGCCAAAAATTAACGAAAATATCTGCTCTGAGTGTGTTTAGTATAAATATCTGCCCTTAATTAGTTGGGTTTGCCTTAAATATCAGCTAATATTAAACTTTATCTTGTTTAGCTTCATAATGCTGGCCCAAAGTCGTCTCAACCCTCAACTGGCCCAAAGTTGCCTCGACCCTCAATCGAAAATCTGATAATATCATTAGTGAATGATGATGACTGAAATGGCAGTGGGGTTACTGGGGTAATACAGTTTAGAGTGGTAGTAATTTAATAATAACCATCATCATATTACATGCTATCTGGGGATGCCATTGCCACGCCTTCTACCAAGTTGGATTAGATTTGGAAGCTGCCTGCTACTCTCCGAGATACACAAAAGTCAATACAATCGTTGGAGGGAGGTGAAATCTTGTTAAAGATGATATGGCTTTGGCCAATCCTCAACCCAACTTTGGTGGTTGTTATCCACACGTTTGCTGGTAGCCCTTAATGGCTAATTTCTTGATCGTATCAGTGGTCTAATCTAACGGAACTAGTAATTTGATAACTGCTTGATTGGTTTAGAGGTAATAAGAGTAGAACAATTACCCTCATATTATATATATATATATATATATATATTTTATATTCTATTTATAATTAAATATTTTTTATGATAAATATCCTTTTTAAATCTTAATTTAATCTTAAATAAATATTTTATTAAAAAAATATTATTTTTAAATACTTGATATAAAAAATACAAAATAGAACTTATTCCCATCTCTTTTTTCCTAGGTATGGCAAACAATCCCTTAAATATGAAATTTGTATTGGTTTTTTAGCCTAGAAATTTTTTATAGATTCCTTCTTTTAAGAAAAATTCCTTCTAGAACTATTCCTTCCAAGCGAAACCTTAGGAAATGGGTACCTACCACACATAATCATCATATATGGTGTGGTTCGAATCATGATTAATTGAGTTCGTCGTATATCCAAATATGCACTAGACAGTTGCATCATGCTTTAACAAGTGGTTTCTTGATGACCGCGATATGGTCAGGCAAGATTGTGGCATTCTGTGGGTTATTTGGAAACTGTACGTGACGAGATCACCTATCTTCCAAAATGCTCGGTTAATGAAACCTCGAGTGCTATACTTTTATTTTGTAATTTTCAGCGATATTCATAAATTTCTTACACTTTTATTCTCTTATTTTCTATGTTTTTTTTTCTCTTCACTAGAAGAAAATAAACTTATTGTGACAACTTATTTAGTGTCGACAGGAAGTTGTCCCTAAGTTTCCTAATTAGCAACGGCAAATTGTATATAAAACTTTTTTCATTAACTTGAGATTGGGAGGAAATATAGACTATTAGCAATGACAGTGTCATGGCAAATAGTGTGGTAGTTAAATTTTTCTCCAAAAATTTTCCAAGATATAATTTTTTTTATTCAAAGTTCAAATCAGTGACTATAACTTTGTTGCTAAAACACCTAATAGCGATGAATATATTGGCTAAAATTTTGAAGAAAATATTTCACCCAACGTTGATGTTTTTTTTGGACAACATGTTATTGCTAATAGGTCACGTGCCTAGCACGGTTATTCTTTTTTGAGAACTTGGTGTCTTCACTGTTAGGAGTCTTCACAAAAAGGTTTTTGAAAACTCTAGAACCCTCAGTGTTCTTCTTGCTCATTCCTTTCTCTTCGCCTTTCTTCACTATTTTCTACCTTTGTCGAGGCGATGTGCTAGATTTTGGTGAGATTACCTGCTAATATTAGTTGTTTCATTAATTTTTTGTTGCATTATCATCTATTATGTTTGTTTCCTACTAATTTATGGAGAGTTTTCTTTTAGTTTCTCCTCCATAAATAGCCACCACCTCCCACCACCTTACACCACCACCTCCGAGAACATCCTACGCCACCACCTTCTCCATTTTGTTTTCATTTTCTACTCTTTTTTTTAATTATTATTTTATTAATCTAATTATTTTGTTTGCTTAAATTTTTGGCTTGTTGAGGGTAGTTGTGACTCCACCGTACTATCGATGTTATATAGCCACTGTCACCCTATCATCGTTGTCGCCACATCTAGCCAGCCTTGTTGTATGTGTAATTTTCATGGGAATAACACTGATTGCATGGGTCTAAATGAATATCAGAATTAACAAGATAATTGATCAATTGATAATTAAATTGTAAGGTAGAACAATTAGGAGGAAAACAGAGATCTTTATTCGTGAACTTGTGCAATTACAAAATGATTCAACAAGTTAATCAACCAATTATATAAATCAATAATTCTCTAATAAAGAGAATAATATGGAGAAGAAGAGGTTTTTGCATGCATGACTTGATGGCTAGGGTTTTATCACATCTCTTTTATATAAGATAAAACCTTATAAGGCATAACAATGTGTTTTGTAAAGTCACCAACAAATAAGGTCCGTGTTCATAAACATGGGGCCCTTGTGTTAATTTTTTTACTCTCAGCATTTGTCCAAAAATTCACCCCAAAACATTCTATGAAAAAACACAACCAATGTTAGTTAACACAAGACCCTCGTGTTTGTCACAGAATGCATAATACCAGCATCAAACTTCTCCAACACTTGCATGAACCAAAACCATGTTATGTTGTGCATCAAATACTTAGTCAAAGCTCACAATTATTCACCTTGACATAGTGTTTATAAAGCATAACATGAAAATGCCTCTATAAAAAATATCTATAACTACAAAGGCCCTCATGACTTATGAACACCAATCAAGTTAGAGAAACACTTGAACTTGCCCATAGTTGGTGGCTTTATTAACTTCAATAGCTCATAATTATCCACCTTGACATAGTGTTTATGAAGCATAACCTGAAAATACCTCTATAAAAAATCCCTATCCCTATAAAGGCCCTCATGATTTATAAACACCAATCAAGTCCAAGAAACATTTAAACTTGCCTATAGTTAGTGGCTTCATTAGCATATCACTCGAATTGTCTAAATTACCCATTTTCTCCAACACAACTTTGCTAACAACAACAATACCTTGGATAAAATGATACATAATGTCAATGTCCTTCATTTGATTATGGACATAATTCTAACTCTTTGATAAATAGATAGCACTCTAGCTATCACCTCGAATAACTAAAGCACCATGACCAAACCCCATCTCATGTACTTAATCACCACACCACAAGTCTTCTTGAAAAGCCTTTGTCATAGCCATGTTCTCTACCTCAGTAGTGGGAAAGACTATCACCTTCTACAAGGCATATCTCTAGCTAATAGTTGAACCAATAAGATAAAATAGCATATCCACTATTTAATATCCTTTTATCAAGGTCTCCACCATAATAAGAGTTCACAAACCTAAACAGCTAATTGGTTGATCTCCCATACTCTATACAAGCTGATGTTGTGCCCTTCAAGTACCTCAGGATCCACTTCATTTCTTGTTAGTGATTCTTTCCCATATTCGCAATATATTGACTTAGAACACTAACAATCTAAGCAATATTAGGCTAGGTACACACCATAACATACCTGATGCAACCAACAACATTGAATAGGGATCAACAACCATGAAAACATATTTATATTTGGATTTGGGTCAATCCAAGGCTGACAATTTGAAGTGACTAGCTAATATAGTGTTCACCAACTTGTCATCCATTACATGAAACCTCTCCAGTAACTTGTTCATATAGAATTCTTGTGACAAGTACAAAAGCTTCCACTTATAGTCTTGTATGATCTCCATGCTAAGGATCCTCTTTACAACTCCAATATCCTTCATCTCAAACTCACTCTTTAGAATTTTCATCACTTTATCAACAATATACATATCTTTTTCTTCCACTAACATGTCATCAACATATAGCAAAAGATACACAAGAAAGCCATCCTCCATATCCTTTAAGTACACACACCCATAATACTAACTCCTAGATTTTAAACCACACTCATGCATAAAATTTTTAGACATTTTAAACCAGTGTCTAGGAGACTACTTCACATTATATAGCGACCTTTTCAATAAGCTCCAATGGTCATGTGTGCCCCCAAGAAAAAACCCATTAGTATTATGCATGTAAATTTTCTCCTAGAGTTCACCATGCAAAAATGCAGTTTTAACATCCAACTTCTCCAACTCTAGATCATGTATAGACACAAGTGCAAGTAAGGTATAAATAGAAGTATGTATAACCATAAGAGAAAATACCTTGCTATAGTCCTTGCCTAGAATTCAACTGATTCCACATGCAACTAAATGCACCTTTTACTTTAGTCTCTTGAACCTTAAAGCTCCCTATTTTAACTTCTACATCCATTTACAATCTACTATCTTCTTCTTCCTAAGTGCCTTCACAGGTTTCGATGTTTGATTCTTCAATAAGGACTCCATACCCTCCATAGCACCACACCACTCAATAGAATCATAACTCACAATTGCCTCTAAAAAAGATGATAGATCATGCACATCAACAATAATATCTATATTAGATAAGGTGTAATCAACCAATTCTTTAAAATCATACTTGACCAAAGGCTTAACAAGCTTCCATGCCTTGCTTGGAGCAATGCCCTTTTTCTTCATCTACTACTTGGATCTAACCACCTTAGGAATAGTGGGTGTATCCTAAAGGTGTTTCTCATCCAAGTCAAACTCAACCTCCACCTAGTTCGAATCACTAACCTGATCCACCTCCTTAGATTTACAATCATAAGACTCAGTCTTGTGGAGAAACATGGACTCATTGAATTTAACATCCATATGAGTTAAGAACTTGGATGAAGCTAGGTCTCATAACTTTTATCCCTTCACCCCAGACGTAAATTCAAGAAAGATACACTTCTTAGATCTAGGATCAAGTTTACTATCATTCGCATAAGCATATGTCAGATAACCAAACACATGAAATTAGAGTAACCAACTAGCTGACCAGACCATAGATCCTCAATTATCTTCAACTCAATGGACCGATTCACTAGGTATGTTTCCATGTGAATTGCCTCAGCCCAAAACTCTCTACATATCCCTCCCTATGATAACATTCAACGATCCTTCTCCAATAGGGTATTATTCATCCACTTAACAACTCCATTATATTATATCCTCCTAACACAATCACATGGTCTTGATAGATATTAGTGAAGCTCTACTCAACAAACTCAAGACCATTATCTAGGATCAAGACCATTATCTAGGATCAAGACCATTATCTACTCAACAAACTCAAGACCATTCAAGAAAGATACACTTCTTAGATCTAGGATCAAGTTTACTATCATTCGCATAAGCATATTAGTGAAGCTCTACTCAACAAACTCAAGACCATTATCTAGGATCAAGACCATTATCTACTCAACAAACTCAAGACCATTCAAGAAAGATACACTTCTTAGATAAATGTGAACAAGTACCGAGCATATCATTCTTATGCTTTAAGAAAGGAACATATACCTTTCCACATAATTCATCAATAAATGTGAACAAGTACCGTAAACCACTTTTGGAAACCACTCTCATTAAATGGATATACTTAAGAGGCGCTCTCGTACTATGCTTAGCTGTCAAAATGTTAACCCACCTCTATTTTATAGACACATAGTGCTCATAGAAATTCATAGTACATGTACTTTATCCATCCTGCAACACCCTCTTAAATAGCTTAGTTAGTCCTTTAACACTCATGTGCCCTGATCTTATATGCTAAAGTCTCATAGCATCTAAGTCTGTCAACCTTGATGATGTCATAACAGCTTTTCCCACAATAGTGGAACCCAACAACTCATATAGCGTCCCAACCCATTTCCCCTTCATTGCCACCAAAGCCTCTTTTGTAACTCTGTGGGTGCCATCCTCAATAAAACTAATACCCATTACAATTCAAGGAACTCAAAGATATAATATTATTGGTTATATCAGAGACATATCTCACATTAGATCGTGTCTTGACCACACCATCATGCATCCTCACCTTCACCTTCCAAATTCCAGTAACTTTACAAGTAAAATCATTGCCCATCAAGATAACTACCCTAAATTGCCTCAAATGTCTGAAACCAACATTGGTTGGGACATATATGGTAAGAAAACCTAGAATCCAAGTGTAATTTAGCACTTGAAAATTCATTTAAAAAGAGTTTATTGTGGAAGCTAAACTAATAAAAACGTAGGGTGTTACCGCCGCACTTAGTATAAGTCAGGTTCCTCTACCTTTCTTACATTAAGTGTTAAGGCTAAAACATTTATCCGCTTAAATTAAGAATAACAATTGATAAGAAGAAGAGAAAGATTTCATTTCAATATTAAACTGTTTTGATAACAAAAGATTAAACAAAATAGTTACAACTGACAAAAGAAAAAAATACATAAGGGGACATAAGAATCCAAAAGATATCCAGATCAAAAGATGTCAGCATGGACACTGGACACTCCTAACTCTCAACCCCTACCAAAAGTCATCAAGTTGTACCCTCAAAGTACTCTTGCAAGGTAAAGAATGCCCATTGAATAGGTAGAGGACTATAAAATGGAACACATCAATACAACGATCGTAACACCCCCAAAATTCACTACTGAAAAATTTCGTTAATTAAAAGGAAATTAGCGGAAGCAAATTAATAAACCGTGAATTTTGGGAGTATTACCGCAGCACTTAGTACCAGACCGGTTCACTCATACCGTTCCAGTACTAAGTGCTAAGGCTAAAGGAAAATGAAATACAATTTGCAAGAATTTCAACATACTTAAATCAGAGTAGCGTATCAAACGTTTACAAGAATGAAATCCACCCATGGTGGTTACAATATCAACATATACATTTAAAACCAAAAATTTCAAAGAGAGAGATAAAAACCCTAGTATTTCTAGATGAGACCTTACTCTCTTTCCCGTTTCCCACTTGAGTAGCACCTGAAAAGACCCGCAAGGGACACTGCCCATTGAATAGGCAGGGGCCCCACGAATGGAACCCTTCAGTACTACGGTACTGAGTAACCCTTTAAAGTCCCACTTAAAAGCAGGTCCGCAATGCAATAAATGAAACAAGCTACATACATATATAAAATTCACATAATTAACATTCACATAGCATATCAATATATCGTTACGAACAATCGGTACTTACGGTCTTAAGCCATGTCATAATGTAAACTCAAAACAATCAGGCCTTAAGCCATTGTTCCACTATAAGTGATTTGTACTTTCCCATAATTCTATTCACATACATAACTGGTTTTATTGAGCTCGGGACCCCCACTATTATTGCCGGTGGACCGGAATATATATGTATATCATCATCCAGGGCACAACGCTCCTGGCCACTATTATAACCAGTGGACCGGGATATATAAAGAATCATCATCCAGGGCACAACGCTCCTGACCACTATTATAACCGGTGGACTGGTACTCAATATCATAATCATCTGGGCCCGGCTCATTAATATTCCACTTTCAATAATAGTATCTTTCCTTTCTTTAATCAGTACATCAATCATATTTATTTGCCTCGAATGGGAGATCAATAACCCGGGACACAAAGGTACACCAGTCGTACCGGTGCATATCCGCTACTCAGTACCCTTCAACCACGAACCCAAGGACACAAAGGTACCCTGGTCGTACTGGTGCATAAAGCTAACTCAGTACCCTACCGACAAGGACACCTAATCCATAAGTATACATACCCCCTAACTAGGTCCGTAGAGCTAGAAAGAGTAAGATATAGGGCCTGGCTGGGGCACAAAGGCACACCAGCAAATACCAGAATAATCGTGGACTAAACCATGTCCTTAGGGTAGCGACCCCTAAGGAGTCACCATTCCCGATCTCGAGGTCTTTCACTTTAAATAATAGTGTCTTAATTAAAGTGATCACGAAAAGCACGATAATCCGATACTTATTCACTTTCAATCGTTCTGATATCATTAATCGTTTCTTATTCAGATGATTATCCAGGATATCACAGAGAAACCATTAAGGCCATACTAATTATCAGATACTCTTACTTGGCTAATCAGCCTTATTTAAATCACATTATAACATTCCACAATCACAACAACAAGTTAGGTACAAATTACTTATTTACCCCCTTACTCATGTAATTGCTAAGTCATCCCTTCCTTACTTGACAAATTATCATATTGCCCTTTAGGTTGCATAATTACCAAATTACCCTTTATCGCTATCATGATTACCAATTTGCCCCTTTAGTGGGTTAAATAATCATCACTTTACCCTTTAATCGGCTAAATTACCAAATTGCCCCTTTAGTTGGATAAATTACCAAATTGCCCTTCCCCTTTATCATAATTACCATTTTACCCCTCAACCATTATAATTGCCATTTTACCTTTTCCAATTATTATAAATACCATTTTAACCTTGTACATAATTATAATTATCAATTTACCCTTCTTTATAATTATAATTACTAATTTACCCTTCTCAATTATTAACATTACCATTATGCCCTTTAGTTAGTTAATTTACCTGATTACCCTTCTCTAGTATCATACATTCACACTATCCAATTACCCACCTGTAATCATAATTTAATTACTCAATTATCTTTAGTCGTTATCATAATTACCAAGTTACCCTTACTCCCAAATTACCATATTGTCCTTTTATTTACAAAATTACCACAATACCCTTTTACTTATAAAATTACCATAACCCTCCTTTTTACTTTACAAATTACTAGTTTACCCTTTTACATCCAAAAATTACCATCTTTATCTTCCCTTACAAAATTACTATTTTGCCCTTCTTTTCCAAATTACCATATTACCCTTTTACTTCCAAAATTACCATAATACCCCTTATATAATTACCATTTCACCAATCACTTGTAAAATTACTATGTTATTCTTTTACCCCAAAAATTACCATAATACCCTTCTTTCTCACAACTTACAATTTTATCCATTTACTTATAACTTATCATTTAACCCCTTTCTTTTGAAATTACCAAAATACCCTTTTGTTTACAAAATTACCACTCAACCCCTTTATTCACCATTTTTATGAATTTACCATCCCTACATAAAATAACAATATTAGCACTCCATTCTTATCACTTAACTCCACCAACTTGTCATTATTCAACACAATACTCATTAGCAACTAAATATATTAGATCCCATACTTCATATCACTAAAATACCCTTAGACAATAATAATACACATGCATTAGCAACATAATACATCATAGACAAGCATTTAATATTTCCATTAATAATCAACTCCTTCCTTAATTATCATACCTACACATGGCACAAAGGCTATCATGCTTTTCCCTTTTTCTCATCAAACAATATAACAACCATCTATATATCATGCTAGGCATCACATAACATGCATAAAATCATAATAAAATTCCTAATATGCTAGCATACGTTTCCATGCATTTAAGGGAGGTTTAACGATTACCTTAATCCTGCAAAGTACCAAATCTTACCGGTATCCCGGTTAAAGATTCAAGCTTAATTAACAATTCAACACCTAAAAATAATATCCATCATTATTATGTTAGAAATAAGAATCCAAGCATAAAACTTTATTAAAATTTAATTAATAAAACACTTAACTTAAAATACTATTATACCTTAAGAATTTTGCATTAAAATATTAGATTATGCAGCAGCTCATGCAGCATGAGCTACATGCAAAATACAAAGGGGAGTCTCGAAGAGGGGGTTAAGGGAGGCAAGATTTGTTATTTTTGGGTTAGGGTTTTTAGGCTAGAAAAGAGGGTAGGTGGGGGAGGTTTCAAGGTAAGGGAATGGTGCAGAAGTGAAGAGGGGGTGTTGGTGGTGGCTAAGGATGGTTTCGCGGCGGCAGAAGGCGGCGGAGACGGCGGCGGCAAGGTGGCGAAGATGGCTGGTGATAAGGGGAAAAATGGGGAGAAAAGAAAGAAGGGGTGAAGAAGGGAGGAAGTGTAGGGCTCAAGGGGGCGGCGTGGGGGTGCAGGGCAGTATGGGGTGGTGGTAGGAGTCGGCGCAGGGGTTGGGTGCAGCGGTCGGAGAGGCGGAGGGCGGCGGCGTGGAGAGAAAACAGAAAAAAATGGAAAGAAGGAAGGAGAGAGGAGGGAGCTCGGGGGAAGGAAGATGGCTCGAAAATGGGGCAGGAAAATGGATGAAGGGGAGAAGAAAAAGAAGAGGAAGGGTAAGGGGGTAGATGGCAGTGCATAGGGTGGCAGGGAGGCGGTAGGGTGGCAGGGAGAGGGTGGCGACAGGGAGGAGGGAATTGCAGACATGGATAGGGTGTAGGGGTAACTTGGCTCGAAATAGGGGAGAAGAGGACGGGGTAGAGAGAGGGAGTAGCAGGGGGCAGGTGCGGTGGCAGGTGGCGGCAGCAAGCGGTCGGGTAGTAGCGGACAGGTTGGCGGCTGTCGACGCCTAGGGAGAAGAAGAAGGAAGAAGGGAGGCTGCGGGCGGCCGGTCGGGGAAAGGAAAGAAAACAGGCCGACCGATCCAGGGGGAAAAGAAGGAAAAGAAAAGGGGAGGGACGGCCGGGTCAAGCACGCGGGAGAGAGGGGGAAAAAGAGGGAGAGGTGGGCCGAGGCCCACTGCGTGGGGAAGGGCTGGCCTGGGTGTGGCGGCCCGAGGGAAGAAAAAAAGGAAAAAGAAAGGAAGAAAGAGGAAAAATGGAAAAAGGGCAAAAAGGGAAATGAGAAAATAGGAAAAATAAAATAAATTAATTTATAAAATCCTAAATGTAATATTCTTGATATATTATTTAATTTAATAATTTAATTCATTATAATCTAATATATTAATTTAAAAAAGGATAAGGTTAGTAAAATATTAGCTTGAAAAATTATTTAAATAAAAGTATCATGATAAAATAACAAAATATCTCTTTTAAATTTACTAAATATTCCCATCCAAATTTATGTACTCAAAATCCATAAATTAATTAAGTTAGATAATTTTAAAAGCTAATTTATTTCAAATAAAAACTATTTATTAAATTATTGGTTTTCTAAAATTTTGGGGGATTACAACGATACTGAGTAAACCAATATAGAATACTAAGCATATAAATATCATATGGAGCACATAGATGGTAGCACAAAGTATCATTTCATAACACATTAAATAGTACATACCATAGCTAAGTACCACATACATACCATAACTTATATCATACCATATGCCACATGTCCATCCCATCAAACTTAACCATATTACAACTATTTCATCAATCTAATTATATTGAAGGTGTTCCATGAAAAGAAAAACACCAAACCATAATTAAGGCCTTTCACAATAACTACATCTATTCCACTTATAATATGATAAGGAAATCATTAAGACAATTACCAACCCATACACCAAATCTAAATAGTGCACGAATGCAACTATCAAACCAACATACCAAAACCAAGTAGTGTGAGAAGGCAACTACCAAATTGACAAATCACAACAATCCATTTAAATCCTTATACAAAAATTATTTATATTTTAATTACTCGAGGGGATACAATAATAACTCAGAGACATATAAGGACACTGATCACACGGACGCACTAAAGTAACACAATATCCTCCAAACTTGTAACCCAGAGACATACAAGTACTCCGGTCATACTGGTGCAACAAAGCAATGCAATATCCTCCCATCCTATGACACCTAATCCTTAAGTATCGATACCCCCTATAGGGCTCGTAGGTCACCTATAGAGTATACTAGGGCCTTAGCCGAAATGCTAAGGCATCCGACGAAACCACCAAACCAAATCGAGGGCTCTTACCTCGTCTCTAGGGTAATTAACCCTAAAGAGAAACCATTCCCAAATCTCGAGGTCTTCTACTTTAAATATTAATATCTTAGTAAGGTGATCATAAAATATCACATAATGTAAAGCGATTCCAATTTCATACTTAACCATTTCTCATTTATTTTCAATTATTCAAGTCGACCATAAGGTCAAAAATCCAAAACAAAATCAAATTTAACTCTAAGGTTAACCTAGTAATTAATTAGGGTCATCCTAGTCCAATTATTCACACTTTTAGGCATAATAAGTCATAAATGACCAACATGCCTTTATATGTTATTTACTCAATAATTTCCCACTTTAATACCAAATGTTATTAGAATTAAGAAAAATTCATGGTATGACTAAATAACATTAAAATATCTACATTAATATAAAATTTCAATTCTATAATTTTTCAGGAGTCACAAAAAATACCATTTTCCCCTAAAACACAATTAAGCTCATTTTGCACATAAAACCGTAATCATGCATAATTATTTTAACACAAACAACCTTATTTTAATATGCGATCATACATATATTTAAAAATACATAAATTTAACATACCCTTACATAAAAAATATATGGTCACACACTTAGGGAAATTAATAACAATAGATGGTGCATGCATACTTTTTTATGAGATTACAAGAAATCATAAATTACACTTAAGCATAACATAAGAAACTCCAAATATGCTATCACATGATTTTTATATATTTAGTAGGAGCATATGGGTTACCACTTTCCAAGCACAAATAGCAAAATAACATAAAGAACCTATAAAAGAATATCAACGCCTTCTAAAGATGGAGGCACAAGAGGAGAAAACAAAAGATGACAACGTTACAATTTAACCAAAAATCTAACCTTCTTTACTTATTCAAAAATAACTAAAGGCTAGATAGAAGGAAATTTAAAAGTGATAACAAGAGAATAAGGATAAAGAGAAGAGAATGGGTCTTGGTTATAAGCTTAACAAAGCTTAAGAATACTTAGCAAAAATAACAAAAATAAAGAGAGAGGTGGGAGCAACCAATAGGAGAAAATGAGATAAATGTTGAATGAAAACATAGCAAGACAAATGGGGTATAAATAGGGGATGGAGGAACCAAAAATATGCAGCCACAAGAGGGGCAAATGTAGCTTGTTCAAGACTTGAATGATAAAGGACAAGGTGGTTGAGTGTGTAAGGTGGTGGAGTGTGTTTAGGTTTAATGAAGTTATGAAAACCAACCAATCAACCAAGGGATGGGGGAGGTGATGGTGTTCAGGTCTAAGGTCAAATTTAAGGATGGGGAATGCAAGTGAAGAAGGTTGAGTGCAAGAAAAGCCAAAATGACACAACTAGCATTGGTAGAAAGTGTATGAAAGTAACTTTGGATAAATTTTAGTTGAATGAATAAGACAATGGTCAACTTATAACAAATCGGATCATGGAGGTGTAGGGAAGTAATTTCGTGCATGAACAGTAATTTTAGGAATTATATATTATTTTTAGTGGTGGAAAGGTCAATAAAGAGGATAAAATTAATAAAAATAGAAAAAAAGCTTATAAAATTAAAAAAATTAATGAAAACCCTTAAAATAATATTTTAAACTCACATGTAAAATTTTATGAATTTTTAACAATATTTGATATATAAAATATTGAAATGAAGGTTAACTGACAAGCTTAGGAGGTAATTACTAACACAAATACCAAAACAATTCCTAATATCATGAAACTTTGTATATCATCTTATTTACTCATTTAAAACTTAAATATAAGTTTTAATAATTTTTAACACACATTTGATATGATATTTAGCTAGCATACCTTAATTATATATTTTGCATGTAAAATTCAAAAGGGATAACAAACACAAAAAAAAAACCAAAATTTTTAGATTTAAATTTAAACACATTTAGGACGCAAATAATATTTTACAAGGTTTAACTTAAAATTTCACATACATAAATAGTATTTTATAAGCAAAGAGTGTTTAACCGTAAAATCGCAATTACTACAAAATCACCCAAAACAATCTTGAGGCTATAAAATATTCTAAGATAATTTATTTAATTAAGTACAAATAATTAGAACTAGTACAAAATGGGGTAGTACACCAAGATCCATGTATCACTAATCTTGGTCTATCTATCAGTGGTTGTGAACACTTCTCCATCACTATCATCCCAGACAACAACAACATCATCCTTCATGTTAGAGATGACTCACCAAACTTCCTAATAGGATTAAACTTTCAAATATGCCCATTCTTGTGGCATCCATAATGCATCACATTCTTCTACCAACACTACTATGGAAACTAGTTTCAATAATGCAACATTAATAATGGTAGTAGTGAAACCGTTGATATAAGTGTGAAAATTTTAGGAGGTAAGATTTAATAACAATTTTAATGAAAAATTATTATCAAAACCTCAATTTTTAGGGCCATATGTAAGGCTTGGTTTTAATAACAACTTGATAGACAAACCGACATTATTAAAATCGATTGGAGAGGAGGGAAGCAAAATTTTTAACACTTCACTCCTACTATCATAAAACCTCATTTCTTATCCTTCAATGGTAGATTAGCAACCAAACCCCACAATTTTCAAGTTCTAGCCATAGCCTCTAGTGACCCTTGCTCACGAATGTTTTTCCTATCCTAAAGCTTTGTTTTTTTTCATGTAGAATAATGTTTCAAATTCTATAAATTCTCATTCAACAATGCAATCCAGAAGATGAAATTTTGGATATCATTACCCATTGTCATTCATCACCATATGGAGGTCATGTTATGCTAGCACCTCCAAAATAGCAGCAAGAATACTTCTTGTAGGATTTTATTGGCCAACGCTCTTTAAATATGTGAGGAGTTTTGTGCTGGAATATGATCGCTGCCAAAGAACTGGGAATATCTCGAGACGAAATGAGATGCCCCTAAATAATATCTTTGAGGTAGAGTTACTCGATGTGTGGGGGATTGATTTCATGGGACCTTTTCCTTCATTTCACAACAAAAAATACATACTGGTCGTAGTGGATTATGTTTCAAAATGGGCAGAGGCATTAGTGTCTCCAATGAATGACGTGAAGGTAGTCATTAAGCTATTTTAGAAGGTTATTTTACCCCATTTTGGAGTTCTGAGGGTTGTGTTTAGTGATGGAGGATCTCACTTTGCCAACAAGGTCTTAAGCAAGCTCTTGAAGAAATATGGCTTAGCTCACAAAATGACCACTCCATATCATCCTCAAACGAGTGGTCAAGTGGAGATCACTAATAGAGAAATAAAAGGGATCATGCAAAATACCATATCCAAGTCAAGAAAAGACTGGTTCTCCCGGCTAGATGACATTCTTTGGGCCTACCAAAAGTGAATAACTAAATAGAGAGGAATAATTGTGTATAATAATAATAATAATAATAATAATAATAGTGTTTTAATAATAATAATATAGGATTTATTAGGGTTTAATTATAGTTAGCTAGGTTTAGGATTAGGGTTTTATGAGGTTTAGGGTTAGGTTTTATTATAATTTATTAGGGTTAGGGTTAGTGTTTAGCATTTATTACTAAATATAAAAGTGACAAATTTATTAGAAAGGAATAATTGTTTATAATAATAATAATAATAACAACAACAACAACAACAACAACAACAATAATAATAATATAGGATTTATTAGGGTTTAATTATTGTAAGACCCCCAAAATTCACTACTGAAAAATTTTGTTAATTAAAAGGAAATTAGCGGAAGCAAAATAAATAACCATGAACTTTAGGGGTATTACCGCCATACTTAGTAACAGACCGGTTCACTCCTACCATTCTAGTACCAAATGCTAAGGCTAAAAAGGTAAAATACAATTTTACGAGAAACTTAAGCATAGGTAAATCAGAGAAGCGCAGTAACACTTTACAAGAGAAAAATTCAAAAACAGAGGTTACAAAACAAAAAATACATTGAATTTAAAAGAGAAAAACTAAAACCCTAAAATTTCCGGACAGTACCTTACACTCTTCCCTGAGAGCCCACTTGAATAGCACCTGAATACCACCTATAAGGGGTACTGCCCATTGAATAGGTAGGGGCCCATGAAGGGAACCCTTCAGTACTACGGTACTGAGTACCCCTTTAAAAACGCACTTAAAAACAGGCACGCTATGCCACACATGGTACTACATACGTACACAATGAAAGGTAAATACTTAAGATCCACAGTCATACAACCACATACTTAACGAATCAATAATTATTAGTAGTCCATAGCAAACGATCGATACGTCTGGGCCTTAAGCCCTTAATCCATCATTATCAATCATCTCAATGATTAGTATTTTCCATAATTTATTCACATCCAAAATAAATTTTATTGAGCTCGGGACCCCCACTATTCTGGCCGGTGGATCGGAATACATATATATATATATATATATATATATCATCCAGGGTAAAAAACGTCCCGGGCCACCATTATATCTGGTGGATCGATACTCATGAACATCATCTAGGGCAAAACATCCTAGGCCACTATTATTTCTGGTGGATCTGTACTCATTAAATAATTCAACTGGTCTTGGCACGTTAATCTTTCACTTTAACAATTAGTATTTTCCCTTTTTTTATTCAGCACAACAATTCCATTTATTTGCCTCGATAGGGAGATCAAGAACCCAGGACACAAAGGTACACCGGTCGTACTGGTGCATAAAAGCAACTCAGTACCCTTCAACTAGTAACCCAGGGACACAAAGGTGCCCTGGTCGTACTGGTGCATAAAGCTAACTCAGTACCCTATCGACAAGGACACCTAATCTTTAAGTATGCATACCCCCTAACTAGGTCTGTAGAGCTAGATAGAGTAGATAGAGCCTGGCTGGGGCACAAAGGCACACCAGCAAATACCAAATAATCGTGGGCTAAACTACGTCTTTAGGGTAGCGACCCCTAAAGAGCTACCATTCCCGATCTTGAGGTCTTTCACTTTAAGTATTAGTGTCTTAATTAATGGTGATCATAAAAGCACAGCAATCAGATAATTATCCAATTTTAATCGTTCAGATATCATTAGAAATTTCTTATTCAAATGGTTGTCCAAGGTAACATGAAAGAATCATTAAGGCCATCCTAAACTCATCTAATTCTGAATTAGAACTCGTTCTCGTGATACTTACTAATCATCAAATATTCTTACCTTGTTAATCAGCGCCATTTGAGTCATATCACAAATTCCATAATCACAATGACATATTAGATACAAACTACCCATTTACCCCTTATAAAATTATTAAGTCATCCATTCCTTACTTGACAAATTACCATATTACCTTCCTTGTTACAAATTACCAAGTTACTCCTTATTCGATTTAGGTTACCAAATTATTACTCATACTTATTAGGTCACTAATCCCCCTTAATAATTATTACACATAATATGATTTCCATTTAGTGGGTTAGATTATCACTTTGCCCTTTTTCCTTTATTATAATTAATAAATTATCCTTGAGTTGATCAAATTACCAAATTACCCTTCCTCCTTATCCTAATTTTCAAATTAACCCTTTATTCAGTTAATTACCAATTTACCATCCTTTATTATCAATTACAAAACTACCCTTCCTCATTGTCAAAATTACCAAATTACCCTTTGGTTGGTTAAATTACCACATTTTACCCTTCTTCGTTATTAAATTTACCACATTACCCTTTAGTTATTTAAGTTACCAAATTGCCCTTCTTAATTGTCATAATTACCAAACTACCTACTCCATTATCAAAATTACAAAAATACCCTCTAGTCGGTTAAATTACCAATTTACCCCTCACATTTATCATATTTACCATTTTACCCTTCTCCATTATTAAATTATCAATTATTTAAATTACCAATTTACTCCTTTCTAATTTCCTTTGTTATTTAAATTATTATTTTACCTTCTCAATTATTATAATTACCAATTTACTCCTTTCTAATTTCCACTTTTATCGCTTTGATTTACAAAATTACCGTTTTACCCCTTTACCTTCAAATTTACCATTTTACCCCTTAACTCCCAAAAATTACTACATCGCCCTTTTACTTATAAAATTCCCGTTTATCCTTCAATATGATATTACTATCTTACCCTTTAATTAGAAAATTACAATTTTACCCTTTTATTACAAGATTACCAAATTGCCCTTTTATTACAAATTACCAAATTGCCCTTTTATTATAAATTACCAAATTACCCCATTTATTACAAAATTACCAAATTGCCCTTTTATTACAAATTACCAAATTGCCTCTTTTATTACAAAATTACCAAATTGTCCTTTTACTACAAAATTACCAAATTTCCCCTTTTATTACAAATTACCAAATTGCCCATTTTATTACAAAATTACCAAATTGTCTTTTTATTACAAAATTACCAAATTGCCCCTTTTATTATAAAATTTCCATTTTGCCCTCTTCTTACAAAATTACCAATTTACCATTTAATCACAAAATTACTATTTTACCCTTTATTCACAAAATTACCATTTTACCCCCTTACTTCCAAAATGACCAATTTACCCCTTACTTCCAAAATTATCATTTTATTCTTTTATTGACAAATTTACTATTTTTCCCTTGCCTCCAAAAATACCATAATACCCTTTTTAATTAAGAATTACCTTTTTCACCCTTAGCACACCACTTATATTAAATTATTATTATTACTACATAAAATATTAATATTAATGCATCATCCACAACTTTTATAGTTAATACAATACTCATTAACACCCATATATATGTCAAGCCATTTTCGTGTACAATATACATTAATAAAATCCCCTAAGGCTCACAAAATATTAAACATGTATTAAATATTACAATAGTATAAAATAGTATGGATAATACTTAACATTTTCCTTAACAACCAAATTATTACCTTAAATATTATTTCCATACATATCATATAACCTATCATGCTTCATTTTATCAACCAACACAATAACCACACATAATATACTAAACAACATATAGCAAGCATAATACACATTAAAAATACCTAATGTGCTAACATGCGTTAATCCATGCTTTTAAGCGGGATTTAACGATTACCTCTATTCCCGCTAAAAACAAACCTTACCAGTATTCCGGTTTAAGGTTCAAGATTTAATTATCAAAACCAACACCTAAAAAAAATATCAAGGTTTATTATGTTAGAAATCATAAAAATTAAGACATAAGTCTTTATAACAATTAATAGAATAATTAAATTAAAATATAATTATATCTTAAAATTATTAAACAATTAGATTAAGAAATGTAGAAACTCATGCTGCTAATGCCGCATGAGCTGCATGCAAAGGAATGAAAAGGAGGGGGCTCAAAGGTGGTGGAAATAGGGAAAATGGGTATTTTCGGGTTGGTGGCTTGGGGCTAAGAGAAGGGCATGGTGGAGAAGGATTTGGGGAAAGGGGATGGTGCAGAAGTGTAGAGGGGGTGTAGGTGGTGGTCGGGGATGGGTTGAAGGTGGCTAAGGGCGGAGGAGGTGGGGGAAGTGGGGCGGCGAAGGTGGCGGCCAAGGAGGGGTCGAAATGGAGGGTTGGTGAGGAAGGAAAATGGAGGGGAAAAACAAGGGCCTGCAGACGGTGTTTTTGGCCAAAGGAGTATTAGGGGTGGTAGCTAGAGGAGGTTGCAGGGATTAATAAGGTGGCTCAGGTGGCGGCAGAAGCGGCGAGATGGCGGAGGATCGGGGCTGCACAGGGTGGTTGCCGATAAGGGATGGAAGGGGAGAGAAAAAGAAGAGAGGAGGAAGAATGGGTTGCACGGTGGCTCGATGAAGACTGTGATGGATCGAGGGTGAGGTAGAGGGTGGCATGAGGTGGTGCAGGTGGTGGTTGAGGTGGCGGCAGCGGCGGAGATGGGTGGCAATACCAAAAACAAGGGGAGAGAGGGGAGGAGAAGAAAGGGAGAAAAGGAGAGGCTCAGGTAAGGCATAGGACTCGAAAAAAAACGCAGAGCATGGAAGGAGAATAAATAGGAGAGGAAGAGAAGGGAAGGGATAAGGGCTCGAGGGGTGGCTATAGGTGGTAGGGAAATGGGTGTTGCAGGGAGGGGGAGAAGGGGTATGGCAATGGCAGGGAGAGGGAGAGGGAGAGGGAGACCAAGATGGGCAGAGAAAATGACGTGCGGAGAGAGAGAGAGAGAGAAGGAGAGACAGGGGAGTCAACGAGGGAGAGGGAGCTGTAGGTTGGGCGGCGAAAATGGTGGAGGGTGGCCGGGATTATCGCTGGTGATGGAGGAATAAGAAAGAAAGAAGAAGAAGAAGAAAGGGTCAGGGGTGCTGGGCAAGACGGGTGGACCGGCCGAAGGAAAGAAAAAAAGGAGTGGGCCGGTCGAGAAGAAGGAAAAGAAAGAAGGCGGCCGGGTGACGTAGGAAATGCAAAGGGAGGAGGAATGGGCCAGCGGCCCAGCATAGGAGAGGGGGTTAAGGGCAGCCGAAGCAGGCCGGCAGCCCAAAGAAGAAAAAGAAAGAAAAAGAAAGAGAAAAAGGAGAAAAGAAGGAAAAAGGGGGAAAAGGAAAAAGAAAGGGAAAATGGGATAAATAATTTAATTGATAAAATAATAAAATAGAATAATTTTGGGTAATAAATTGATTTAATAATTTAATTTAAGATAATTAAAATATAAGGGTTAAAAAGGATAGTTTTTTTTTTGTAAAATAAGGGTTTAAATTTTTATTTAAATATTAAGAGTATAATAAGATAACAAAATATTTATTTTAACTTATTAAATATTTAGACCCAATTTTATTTACTCAAAAATCCATAAAATAATTAAATTTAATGAATTTAAAGGCTAATTTAATCCAAATAAAATTTATTTATTAAAATATAAGCTTTTAAAATTTCGGGGGATTACAATTATAATTAGTTAGGTTTAGAATTATGGTTCAATTAAGTTTAGGGTTAGATTTTTTTATAATTTATTAGGGTGAGGGTTAGGGATAGGGTTAGGGTTTAGCATTTATTATACTAAATATAAAAATGAATAATTAAATAGAGAGGAATACTTGTGTATAATAATAATAATAATAATAATAATAATAATAATAATAATATAGGATTTATTAATTTTTAATTATAGTTAGATTAGGTTTAGGATCATGGTTCAATTAGTTTTAGGGTTAGTTTTTATTATAATTTATTAGGTTAAGGATTATAGTTAGGGTTAGGGTTTAGGTTTAGCATTTATTATACTAAATATAATAATTAATATGTGCTCTTATAACAAACTATTATATACATTATTCTCAACTCTACTTTTAATAGTATCATATTATTATACTTAACCTATATATATATATTATCTTATTAATATCTACTTGATTTTACTATGCGTAGCTTGAACGATTTGATGATAGTTTGATGTTCAACTAGTTTGTTAAATATATAACTAAAAATTTTGTCCTTATTTTAAATAGTTTGATGTTGTTAGCTTTACATAGTTGGTTAAGATCTGGTAGAAAATATTTATGATTTGTCTAGCTAGTTTAAAATCAGTTTACATATTCTGTAATTTATATCCTTTTGAGAACAACATTGATGATAATATTTAGTGGTTATCATTTATAGGTAGTGAGATGACATACCCTCCACCATATCTATGCATGGTGCCACATGTAGATCTACAGACTCATGTCATATGGTTATACAACGAGCTAGGTTGGTTGTATGTGAGTGGCTCATCCTATCACCCCCTCCATTTGATATCATATCACCTATGTTGACCCCGCCTCAGATAAAGCCATGGGTGTTGGTTACATCTACCTTTTTTCTTTGGTTTATCCACCACACTAATGCACCACACCTGAGATTTATTGAGGGTGAGGTGTTTGCCAGAGAGTATGATAGGATATTGAGAGAGTTGATGGTCATTGATGATGAGTGGAGGTTTCGTCATAGCTTGCCTCCGAGTGTCCACCTCGATTACCCTAGAGTATCCGTGAGTAGACTCTCTAACGATGATGTCAGGGATCAGATGAAATATCGTGATGAGTGGACTTTCAAAGTTATAGTTATTAGTCAGGCTCGATGAGGCTACCGAAGGATTTAGTTTTACGATTATGAGTTTTTCTTTTTTAGGTGTTTGGGTTGTAGCAACCTTTTGATATATATATAGTGCTACTATTACTTTAATTCCATAGTATGTATATCTTTTGTAATTTGAACTATTATACAACGTTTTTCTATGTATGTATGTATATATGTATATATATATGAACTCTTTCTATGTATGAGCAATTTGAGTATTAATATCTTTTTGGAAATGTGTTAGCATGATTCATATATATATATATATATACAAAATAACATGATACATTTGATATTAATTCTTTCTAAGCATGAGCAATTTGTGAATTATTAAACTTATAATTCAATTGATTTGCAATAATTACTTTCACATGGGATACATCTATATTGAAAAACTATGGATCGGAAATGGTTGTCTGCAAATCATCTGCCTAGAGAATATAATAAATGAGTGGAGTTTTTCATCAAGTTTGCTGTTGAACATGCTCGGGACTCTAGTAGAATAGTCTGTCCTTGTTTGAAATTTACTTATATTTAGCATATCAACACTAATGATTTGATAGATCATTTGTTTGTGTATGGAATTGATACAAGTTACACTTGTTGGATATGGTATTGGGAAACAGAGTATAAATATGATAATGATGATGTTTGGAGGGAAGGTAGTGGATCATCATTTGAGAACTATGAGGGACATTCATTAGAGTAGATGACTCAAAAGGTTGAGGAAAGTGTTCGGGATTGTCCAAAAATGTTCAAGAAGTTATTAAATGACTTAGGGAAACCTTTTTAGGGTGATTGTAATACATTTACTCAATTAT
This sequence comes from Tamarix chinensis, assembly GCA_030549775.1. Classification (NCBI taxonomy): domain Eukaryota; kingdom Viridiplantae; phylum Streptophyta; class Magnoliopsida; order Caryophyllales; family Tamaricaceae; genus Tamarix; species Tamarix chinensis. Next base: position 12,716,097 of record CM060176.1, read on the forward strand.
CTGCTACTTTAAGGTTATATAACTTAAAAGCATATAATGGATGGAGTGATAAGAGTTTCACATAATTATTTACACTTGTAAAGGATATGCTTCATAATGACAACGTTCTACCTGATCGTACATATGAAGTGAAGACGATTCTATCCTTTATGGGCATGAGTTATGAGAAGATACATGTATGCCCTAATGATTGTATTTTATATCGCAATGACAATGCATTTTGGGATTGTTGTCCTAATTCTGAATGCAAAGCACCACGATACAAGAAGAACAAGGTGTCCGCTAAGGTGTTATGGTATTTTCCTACAATACCAAGATTAAGGCAGATGTTTAATGATGTTGAAGATGCCAAGAATCTAAGATAACATGCTGATGAGAAGATAGATGACGGGCTTCTTAGACATCCATCTGACTCTCCACAATGGGTGATGATTGATGGCTTGTTTTATAAATTCGTTAAAGAAGTAAGAAATGTGCGCCTTGCGCTTTCTGTAGATGGAATGAATCCACACAATCAAGGCACCTACAGTTTATGGCCGGTGATTTTAGTTATATACAATTTACCTTCGTGGCTCTATATGAAACAAAAGTATATGATGTTGTCTTTACTCATTTTGGGGTCAAACCAACCTAGGAATGATATTGATGTTTATTTATCACCTTTGATCTATGATTTGAAGCTCTTATGGGACATGGGCGTTAAAGTATTTGATGTATATAGTGAAGAAATTTTCACTTTGAGAGCAATGTTATTCTATACTATAAATGATTTTCCGGCGTATGGTAACTTGTCAGGTTATAGTGTGAAAGGCCATATGCATGTTTGATATGTGTGGAGAATACTTCATTTGTTAAGCTAACACATGGCTGGAAGACTTTTTTCCTTGGGCATCGTAAGTTTTTACCAAAGAATCATCATTGTCGTAGGCAAAGAAAAATGTTCAATGGATTTCGAGAAGAAGGGCAGGCACCAGTCCAGTTGACGGGTCGACAAGTGTGGCTGAAGATGAAATAATTTAGTGTCAAGTTTGGGAAGAAGAATAAAGATAAGCCTCCATCATTTGGGTGGAAGAAGAGGTCAATATTCTTCCACCTTCCTTATTGAGAAAATTTATATGTGAGACATGCCCTTGATGTGATGCAAATTGAGAAAAATATATGTGATAGTCATGTTGGTACATTACTTAATGTTCCATACAAGACTAAAGATGGCATCAATGCTCGAATGGATATGGAAGAAATGGGTATAAGACAGGAACTTGCACCGCGAGACAACAAAATAAGAACATATTTACCATCGGCGTGTCATACTCTTTCCAGAAAAGAAAATTTTTGTTTTCTGAATTCTTTCACAGTGTCAAGGTTCCGGAAGGGCATTCTTGGGATATACCATACGCCAGAAAATCATTTATAGTATAGAATAACAACTATCCAAAGATGCATTGTCATTGCGATATAAAATACAATCATTAGGGTATGCATGTATCTTCTCATAACTCATGCCCATAGAGGATAGAATCTTATTTGCTTCATAGGTACGATTGGGTAGAACGTTGTCATTAGGAAGTACATCCTTCACAAGTGATAATAATTCTGTGAAACTCTTATCACTCCATCCGTTACATGCTTTTAAGTTGTACAACCTTAAAGTAGTGGATAATCGTGTAAATTTCTTACAATCACCGTACAAAGGTTTCTCCAAGTCATTCAATAACTTATCAAACATTTTTGGATAATCCCGAACACTTTCCTCTACCTTTTGAGTCATCTCCTCTAATGAATGTCCCTCATAGTTCTCAAAAGATGATCCACTTTTTTCCCTCCTAACATCACCATTATCATATTTAGACTATGTTTCCCCATACCATATCCAACAAGTGTAACTTGTATCAATTCCATACACAAACAAATGATCTCTCAAATCATTAGTGTTGATATGCTGAATATAAGCACAGTTCAAATAAGGACAGACTATTCTACAAGAGTCCCGAGCATGTTCAATTGCAAACTTGATTAAAAACTCCACTCCTTCATTATATTCTCTAGACAGATGATTTGCAGACAACCATTTCCGATCCATAGTTTTTCAATCTAGATGTATCCCATGTGAAAGTAATTATTGCAAATCAATTGAATTATAAGTTTAATAATTCACAAACGCTCATGCTTAGAAAGAATTAATCTCAAATGTATCATGCTATTCTGTATATATATACACGAATCATGCTAACATGTTTCCAAAAAGATATTAATGCTGATCAATGAAACTGCTCATACTTAGAAAGAGTTTATGTATATATATACATAAATATGTAGCAAAACATTGTACAATAGTTCAAATTGCAAAAGATATACATACTACAGGATTTAAGAAATAGCAACACTATATATATAAAAATATTGCTACAACCCAAATACCTAAAAAAAAAAACTCATATCCCTAAAACTAAATTCCCCAGTAGCCTCGTCGAGCCCGATTAAAAACTATAACTCTGAAATTCTACTCATCATGATATATCATCTGATCCCTGACATCATTGTAAGAGAGTATACTTATGGATACTCTAGGGTAACCGGGGTGGATACTCCGAGATAAGCTATGATGACACCTCCACTCATCATCGATGACCATCAGTTCTCTCAATATCCTATCATACTCTCTAGTAAACACCTCACCCTCAATAAATCTCGGGTGTGGTGCATTCGTGTGGTAGACAAACCACTACAAAAAAGTAGATATAGCTGATGACCATGGCTCTATCTGAGGTAGGGTAAACAGAAGGTGATATGATTTGAAATGGAAGGGCTGATAGGATGAGCCACTCGCATACAAAATGACATAGCTTGTCATATAACCATATTACATGAGTTTGTACATCTGTATGTGACGCCATATGAAAATACGGTACAGGGTATGTCATCTCACTACCTACAAATGAGAACCACTAAATCTTAACATCAAGGTTGTTCTTGAAAGGATCTAAATTACAGAATATGTAAACTGGTCTTCAACTAGCTAGACAAGTCATAAATATATTCTATCAGATCTTAACCAACCATGTAAAGATAACAACATCAAACTATTTAAAATAAGGACATAATTGTTAGTTATATGTTTAAAAAATGGGCTAAACATCAAACTATCATCAAATCGTTCAAGCTACGCATAGTAAAAGTAGGTAGATATTAATAATATATATATATATATATATATGTAGTAAAACCTAGCTACCTATAATTAAACCCTAATAAATCCTATATTATTATTATTATTATTATTATTATTATTATTATTATTATATACAATTATGCATGTCTATTTAATTTTTCACTTTTATATTTAGTATAATAATCGATAAACCCTAACCCTGACCCTAACCCTAACACATCTGCATTATAATAAAACCTAACCCTAAACCTCATAAAACCCTAACCCTAAACCTAGCTAACTATTATTAAACCCTAATATATAAATCCTATATTATTATACTTATTATTATTATTATTATTATTATTATTATTATTATTATTATTATTATCATCATCATCATCATCATCATCATTATACACAATTATTTCTCTCTATTTAATTATTCACTTTTATATATTCCTTATTTTCTATATCTATTTAATCCTCATCAAATAACAATCATTAACATATGCATCTCTAATTGAAATTTTCATTTAATGATGTGCATAAGTAAAATATATTTTCATTTCATTATATGACATTTCCTATATCTTATAGCTAGTGTCCTATACTTATTAATGAAAATGTGTGTGTGTGTGTGTGTATATATTGTAATACCCCATTTTTAAATAGTTATAATTATGTGTAATTAATTAAATAAATCATTGTATAACATTTTAGAGCCTCAAGATTATTTTGGATGATTCAGTAGTAATTGCGATTTTGCAGCTAGGCGTGCCATGTTTATAAAATGTTGTTTATATATGTGAAATTTTATGTTAAAATTTGTAAAATATTATTATAAACTTTTATTTAGGTACTAAATGTGTTTAGATGTAAATCTAGAGATTTTGGTTTAAATTTATTTGTTTTTGTTATCCCTTTTGAATTTTATATGCAAAATATATATTTACGGTATGCTAGCTAAATATCATATCATATTTGTGTTAAAAATTATGAAAATTTATATTTAGGTTTTAAATGATTAAATAGGATGATCTGGAAAGTTTCATGATTTTAGGAATAATTTTGATATTTATGTTATTAATTACCTTCTAAGCTCGTTAGTTAACCGTAAGTTCAATATTTTATATATCAAATCTTGTTTTCAATTCATAACATTTTACAGGTGAGTTTAAAATATTATTTCAAGGGTTTTACAAAGTTTCGTAATTTTATGAGCTTATTTGCTATTTTTATTAATTTTATCCTCTTTATTGATCTTTCCACCACTAAAAATAATTTATAAATCCTGAAATTACTGTTCATGCACGAAATTACTTCCTTACACTTCCATGATTAGATTGTGTATCAATTTGACCATTTTGTTATTCATTCAACCAAATTTTGAGTTAAAGTTACTTTTATACACTTTCTACATTTACTTGTTGTGTCACTTTGGCTTTTCTTGCACTCAACCTTCTTCACTTACATTCTCCATGATTAAAGCTGACTTTGGAATTTCACACCATCACCTACCCCATCCCTTGATTTATTTATTGGTTTTCATAACTTTATTTACACCTAACTACACTCCACCACCTTACACACTCAACCATCATGTCCTTTATCATTCAAATGTTGAACGAGCTATCTTTCCCCCCTCTTGTGGGTGCAGATTTTTGGTCCCTCCATCCCCTAATTATACCCCATTTTTCTCTATTTATTTTCATTCATCATTTCTCTCATTTTCTCCTTTGGTTGCTCCCACCTTTCTCTTCATTTTTCGTTATTTTTGCTAAGTATTCTTAAGCTTTGTTGAGCTTATAACCAAGACCCATCCTCCTCTCTTTATCCTTATTATCTTTTTTTTTTCACTTCTAAATTTCCTTCTATCTAGCCTTTATTTATTTTTAAATAAGTAAAGAATGTTAGATTTTTGGTTAAGTTGTGAAGTTGCTATCCTTTATCTTCTCCTCTTGTGTCTCCATCTTTCGAATGTGTTGATATTCTTTTGGGAATTCTTTGTGTTATTTTGCTATTTGTGCTTGGAAAGAGGTAAACCCATATGCTGCTACTAAATATATAAAAATCATGTGATACCATGTTTAAAGTTTCTTATGTTATGCTTAAGTGTAATTTATGCTTTCTTATGATCTCATAAAAAAAGTATGCATGCACCATATATTGATACTAATTTCTATAAGTGTGTGACCATGTATTTTTATGCAAGGATATGTTAAATTTATGTATTTTAAATATATGTATGATAGCATATTAAAATAGGATTTCTTGTGTTAAAATAATTATGTATGATTACGGTTTAATGTGCTAAATTAGCTTACTTGTGTTTTAGGGGAAAAATGGTATCTTTTTCACTCCTGAAAAATTGATAGAATTGATATTTTATATTAATGTACCTATTTTAATTTTGTTTATTCATACCATGAATTTCGCTTAATTCTAATAACAATTGGTATTAAAGTGGGAAACTATTGAGTAAATAACATATAATGGTATTTTGGTCGTTTATGACTTATTATACCTCAATGTGTGAATAAATGGAATAAGATGACCTTAATGGATTCCTAGGTTGACCTTAGAGTTAACTTTGATTTTGTTTTGGATTGTTGACCTTATGATCGACTTGAATAATTGGAAATAAAATAAAAAAGGTTAAGAATGAAATTGGAATCATTGTGCATTATGTGATATTTTATGATCACCTTATTAAGATATTAATATTTAAAGTGGAAGACCTCGAGATTTGGGAATGGTTTCTCTCTAGGAGTAGCTACCCTAGAGACGAGGTAGGAGTCCTCGATTTGTTTGGTTTTCAGGTGTGCCGGTTGTGCCCCAGTAAGGCCCTAGTCTACTCTATAGGTGACCTACGGGCCTTATAGGGGGTATCGATACTTAAGGATTAGGTGTCCGAGGATGGGAGGATATTGCATTGCTTTATTACACCAATATGACCAGAGTATTTTTATGTCTCTGGGTTACAAGTTGGGAGGATACTGTGTTGCTTTAATGCGTCGGTATGACCGGTGTATTTTTATGTCTCTGGGTTATTATTTGTATCCCCTCGAGTAAATAAAATATGAAAAATTATTGTATAAGGATGTAAATGGATTGTTGTGATTTGTTGATTTGGTAGTTTCCTCCGTGCACTACTTGGTTTTGATATGTTGATTTGATAGTTGCATTCATGTACTATTTGGATTTGGTGCATTGGTTGGTAATTGTCTCGGTGATTTCCTTATCATGTTATAAGTGAAATAGATGTGGTTATTGTGAAAGGCCTTAATTATGGTTTGGTGTTTTTCTTTTCGTGGAACACCCTCGGTATAATTGGATTAATGAAATATTTGTAATATGGTTAAGTTTGTTGTGATGGACATGTGGCATATGGCATGATATGAGTTATGGTATGAATGTGGCACTTTGCTATGGTATGTACTATTTAACATGTTATGACATGATACTTTGGGTTACTTTCTATGTGCTCCATGTGATATTTACATGTTTAGTATTGTATATTGGTTTACTCAGTACTGTTGTACTGATGAGTTTCGTTTTATTGTCCCCTACCTATTCAAAGGGCAGTCTTTACCTTGCAGGAGTACTTTGAGGGTACAAAATGATGGCTTTTGGTGGGGTTTGAGAGTTAGGACTATCTAGCGTTCATTTCGGCATCTTTTGATCTGGATATCTTTTGGACTCTTATGTCCCCTTATGTATTTCTTTCCTTTGTCATTTGTAACTTTTTTGTTTAATCTTGTGTTATCAGAACAATTTAATATTGTAATGAAACATTTATCTTCTTCTTATCCATTGTTATTCTTAATTTAAGTGGATAAACGTTTTAGCCTTAACACTTAGTGTAAGAAAGGTAGAGGAACCGGACTTATACTAAGTGCGGCGGTAACACCCTACGTTTTTTTATTGGCTTAGCTTCCACAATCAACTCTTTTAAAGAAATTTTCAAGTGGTAAAAATGGAGGTGTTACAAGTAATATAATACTCCAATTTGAGCGGAGTACTATAAGGATTGATTTGGCTACTTATATCAACATGGTATACCATCTTTTTGGTGATTCCATCCTAAGAACTCCACAGTTAAGTGTGCTGGTCATGGAGCAATTTTAAGATGGGTGACCTTCTGGGAAGTTCTGAAAATTTCTCGAAAAGTGCGTGAGTGAGAACGGTAGCCCCCGCATGGTCGTGTCGACTTGGGGCGTTACATATATAGTTTTTATGATGAGTGACATTATTCATAATTTGAAGTCTTTTATTTCTCTGACTTCATATATATATAATTCTACACTCTCATGTATGTTATATATATATCAGTAGAGAAAAAGCTACGAGGGAAGAACAAACACATACGTAAAAGGAGCGGCGGCGTGCAGGAATATATATATATATATCAGTAGAGAAAAAGCTACGAGGGAAGAACAAACACATACGTAAAAGGAGCGGAGGCGTGTAGGAAACCGGCGGCGAGCAAGTTGAGAGCGGCAACAACCTCCAAACACGGCGGAGGATGAAGGTAAAAGTGTTGGCTATGTTCGCAATAATGAAAGCACACACATGAAAAGTCAACAATGGCAAAGGGGTGGTGGAGAGTTGGTGGTGCGAGTGTTTCCCTTACTTCAAAGGACCCGGAGTGGTGGTGGGTGTGGTGGTGCAAGGGTTTGCAAGAGAAGGAGAGTAAGAGAGGGAAGCGATAGAGAGTCTGAAATTTTTGGCACGAAATAGAACTGAACGAAATAAAAGGCATATTTGGGGTTTTAATAACGATTCCTACAAGAACCGCTATTAAAACTTTGAAACTTTTGACAATCGTTCTTGTTTGAACTATTATTAAAACCACTTTTAATAACGGTTTTACATGAGCAGTTATTAAAAAGTCAGTCCACATTTTAACGTTGCCCTTTTTAATAACGATTTTTAGCTATAACCGTTATTAAAACTGTTCCCCGCATTAATTTTTATGCGTTTGACAACATTTTTTGAACTACCGTTATTAATTTCTGTTTTTGTAGTAGTGCCTTTTGCATATTTGATCAACAATTATAAATATTGTCTAGTTTATTAATTTTACAAGAATATCTAACTCGGTTTGCCATGAATATGCAAAAGTTAATTTTTACTATTAATTAAAATAAATATATTAATGTCATCATAACATTTTACTTTACAATATCATAAATAAATTTATGGTAGCATTCAACATGTGTAAATAGGCTACACATATCAAAAAATTTATTTACTAAAAAATACATTTCATGGAAGAATATTCAACAAATATTCAGATCTACAACTATAATACCAAATATATGTATGTATGTATGTGTGTGTGTGTGTGTGTGTGTGTGTGTGTGTGTATGTATGTAGTAATGAAACAAATAATATCAAGCATAACCTATAATTTAACTAAATTAAACCATATGTAGGAATATGATCATATGCAATCAAAATTTGGATAAAAAACGAGACAAAATTATGAAATGTTATCTGAACAAAATAATTACACAAATAATTCGAAGCGAAAAAACATTACCTGAAATTATTGGATGAAGATTTAAGGGTGAAATTTAGTATGCAGATTCAATCAAATGGGATATGGAAGATGAAATTTTTGAGAGGATTGAAGTTGGAGTTTGATTGTGTGAGTTAGGGAAGAAGGGAGTGAGAGGGTTGAAGTTGGAATAGAAATATGTCGGTAGGAAGGAAGTTTATTTGTATATAAGGCTCAATAAATACGTCTAACTATTAGGTATATATACAGCTAATTATTAGGCAACTGTGTTTGAAATCTGCCCTGCAAAAGCTTGACATTTTGAATGATTTTAATAAAACATGCCTGAAATTTTGTACTCCCTCACGGCAGTACTGACGGAGGGCTATTTTGATTATTGTATAATTGAAATAGTTATTTTAGTATTTGATCAATAAAAATAAGCTACTTTGGTAATTGGCATTAAAGTTTTATAAGTTGGCCCACCACTCCAACTCAGATTTTGGAACTAGGATGAGCATCCATTGCCCCTGAAAACTTGGCCAGATGAGACTCGTTGAATAGCCGCAGTTGACAAGAAAAGAGTTTCACTCGCTAAAAAGTAACAAAAATAACAAGATAGATTCTGGGGTCAAGATAGTTTATGTTTGATGAACGCAATGCTATTTCCTTTCTATCTTCTTTGGTCTGTATATCACCTTCCTACTTCTCAGTCTTTTCTTTTGCTTTGAAGTGTTGGTGCAATGGCAACCATGTGGGTGTTTTTCTATTGTCCCACATTGGTGGTGAATAGGAAAAGTATTCACTTTTTATATCCCCACACCTTTTGGGTTGTTTGAATAATGAGCTTGGGGTTGTTTTGTGGGTTATGGGCTGGACTTAATATACCACACACACGCGCGCGCACGTCGCCGCCCGCCCATCCGGTCCGGGCTGGTGTGGGTGTGGTCTTCGATTTTTTCTTTTACCGTTTTTATCCGATTGATTTGGTCTTCGTCAGTTGCATTTTTACCTATTCTACCGATTTGTTCTTGAGGAGTGAAGAGTGGAAGACGTTCCACTCTTGCACTAACTCGGTTTTGCCTATTTAATAACAAAGTTTTTTTTATTTTGTTAATAACGCACGAAAGTTTTATTTTTGAATAGAAAACCGCAAGCCGACGGCTATTAACCCTAACCTTAACAAAAATCATTGCTCTCCAAAATTCCCGATCTAGTTATTGATCTTTGCAAATTCCATCCTTCAATCCCGAATGCACGAGATCGAAGGAAGTTGTGTTAACCTTGGGGGTGAATCGACCAAGAAGGGATCTGCGCCAATTGTCCGGTCGAAAATCACTTCAGGGCAGTGATTGTTATTCACGGCACAACGTTAATCTCGATTTGGATTTAATTATTTTATTAATTTCTGCGTTTATCGAAGTTAATTTTCTTACAATCTGAAGTGATTTTTGAGACGCTTATAATTTTGTTTTTTGTGGCAATTTATTCCCGACCTGCTGCTACTCGGATTGATTAATTTTAATCTCATTGTGCTGCTCATATTGCTTTCTTCATACCGAAATTTAATTGGCCTCCATTTTTGTTACATTATTCGCCTTTTGCTGCTGCGAGAAGTTATTGATTTTGCTCGGTTCTTGCTGCATTATATAAGTTGAAAATATATCTGATTCGGCTTCTAATTTTTGGGTCTTCATTCTGCTCGAATTCACAAGGTCGATTGTTGCTGGAATTTTTTGGCTTTGTATCTCTAATTTTTGCTCGAATTATTGCTGGATTAAAAGTGTTCTATTCGAAGTGTTAGAGCCTCTTGAGTTTGGTGTTCTTTCGTTGGATATAATAATTTGTTTGGTTTCGGTTTTGGATAATCGACTCTTGCTACTTGTTATAGTAGCTTCTGTTCAATAATCTTGTTGTGCTAGTTTTCCTGAATCTGATATGGCTTCAAGTGTACCAAGAGTCATCCCCGATATGTCAAAAGTTGAGCCACTTGATGGTACTAACTACCGCAGATGGTCTCAGAGGATGACAACTTTGTTTGAGGCTTTGGAGGTTGATTATGTTCTGTTCACTGATCCACCGACTCAGATTGACACAGATGTTGATCTTGCTACTCCAGAAACTACCCCAGTTCTTCCTGCTGCAAAGAAAAGTGATGAAGCTGTGAAAGAAAAATACGAACGGGACAACAAAACCGTTCGAGGTCATATTCTACAACATATGAACAACAAGCTTTTTGATATGTTCTTCGGTGTCGAGTCTTCGAAGGATATCTGGGACACTCTGAAGAACAAGTATGGTTCAGATGAAGCAGGTAGAAAGAAGTATGTTGTTGGAAATCTTTTGCGATTTCAAATGGTTGATGACAAGCAGATTATGAACCAGGTCCATGACTGTGAGCTGTTGGTTGCTGAAGTTTTGGGTGAAGGGATGAAGATATGTGAAAATTTTCAGGCAAACATGCTGATAGAAAAGTTCCCCCCATCCTGGAGCGATTTCATAAACCATCTGAAGCATAAGAAGAGGGATTTGACCTTGCCAGAGTTAATCAGTCATATGAGGACAGAAGAGGCAAACCGCTTGAAGGACAACCGAGTACCTTATGCCTCAGGTTTCATGAGCGCTAATATAGTAGAGTCTTCTGTTGGAGCTGACAAGTTTAAGGGAAAAGGCAAAAGGACTCAGAAAAAGGGTCAAGCCAAAGGTCAACCTAACTTCAAGAAGGGTGACACTAGAATTCAGAAGAAACAGCTCACTTGTTATGTGTGTGGTAAGTCGGGTCACAAGGCTTATCAATGCTTTAAGATAAAGGGCCCACAGACTCAGAATCAACAAGGTGGTGACCCTCCTGCACCACAAGCTAATGTTGCTCAGACAGAGGAAGTTATTGCTGAGGTGGCTATGGAAGCGAACCTGGTCGAGAACAAGACATATTGGTTATTGGACACCGGGGCTTCAAAACACCTGTGAGCGAACAGAGAACTATTCCACCAGTTCCAGGATGCTACAGATGGAGAGCACGTCTTTATGGGAAACTCTGCAACTGCTGGAGTTATGGGAAAAGGAAAGGTTCTTCTGAAACTCACCTCTGGAAAATCTTTAATGTTAAATGATATGTTCACTACAAGAAACAGGTGCATTAACGACCAATTTAGCGACCAAAATTTTTTCTAGTCGCTATTGATATATTATTAACGACCACCATTAAAAGTCGTTGTTATTGGTATATCTATAGCGACCAATGTAATTTTTAGTCGTTAATAGTTAATTTTTTTGGTTGCTAAAGACGTTTAAGTCTAATATATATTTATATATTTTTTTAGTAGCAAAAATTTAATAATTTTTATCTGTAGAAAATATTTACATCTATAAATTTATTTATTTTTATGAGATCGATAAGATCTTCGAAAAATTTTATATTTAAAATTTCTGCAACATCTTTATGATTTCTTTTTTATGTTTTTTCTATTTTTATTTACGAATGACATTTTTATAAATATGTTAAATTATTATTATTTAATTAAATTTGTATAAAAAGAAAATTTATTTCTTGGATCTTTACCTTATGGTTTTTATTAAATAAAATTCAAATAAAATTATCCATTATCATATTTTTCATACTTTAAAAAAAAAATCAGCGATCCGGCCCCCGCCCCCTTTTCTTTCCTACTCTCTCTTCCTTTCCCGTAGCTTTCTCCTGCGTTGAGGCCCGACCCCCTGCTTCCCTTCTCCTTTCCCTTTCCTACCTCTGCGTGTATTCTTCGGCCACTACCTGACCACTGCAACACAACACCACTGGACGACGGCAGCACGGGAGCGAGGCGGCAGCAACTATGGTCGGACGAGCAGCGCGAGCAGGGAAGCAGAATGGGTCGCTCGACCCTGCTCCAGCGCCATTTCCACGACACCACCGCGACGCCACCGCCGGCCACCTCCAGCGACGTCCACCATCGACGGAAGTTCCTCGACCTTTGACGAAGCTCCCGTGCCCTTTATCCGCCCTATTTTAGCTGATATTATTTGGTATAAATTATCCTAAACCCTAACTTTTGTTTTCATTAAATTTCTATGAATTAGCTTTGATTATGCTAAATTATCTACTGAATTGAATATCTGTGTGTTGTATGATTGATTTAGATGGGTTAATTACGTGGTATATGCTTGATTTCTGAAATTTGGGAATTTTGACCCGGTTATGTGAGGATTGTTCTGAATTTGGGAATTTGGATGTGTTAATTATGTGGTAATGGCCTTTCTTGACATATATATATATAATGGGTATGGAATTTGGAAAAAGGTAGGTATTTATCTTTCATGGTAATGGCCTTTCTCGACATGAGATTTCAAGATTTCATGGTGATTTGCCAGGGTAGCTAGTCTGTAAAGGAGTAATATAATAAGTTTAGAAACATGGCTTATTTCTGCACCTGAGGTCGAGGCAAGTGAAGAGTTGGATATTTATCATTTTTTTAGGTCTTGAGACAAGATTATAAAAACTGCTAATGGGAGCCATATTACTTGATCTTATGTCCATGTATAAGAGAGAGCTCGAGGGAGCATGTGAGCTTCAGCTTTGAGGCATGGTTGCAGGAAAGAAGCAAGAAGGGGAGGATAGTTTGCATCCCTATGGTATCAAGATGGTTTAAATATATGGCAACAAGTAGAGAGGATATGCATTCCAACATTACTTAAGCCATCTGTTAAGGCACTTTTTTTGCAAGTGATTCAAGAGGGACTATACAGGAAAGGATTGTCAAGGCTATTAGGTTCAGTGTTATTATTGTAGTGTATGCATATCAAGATAATTGGAGTGTCGCCGCACAAATGATAGTGTCCATGAGAATGAGCCTAAGGCATATCTCTAGGAACATCGGGCCATTTCACCTTCTCTTTTCACTTGATGTCTTCTTAAACCTTATTTTTATCTTATTTGGGGTCCTCTTGTGTTTCTACTGACACTATAAAAATTTACTGCATTTCTGGTAGGGAATACATTTATTTTAAAGGGGTAGTAACCCCCATCCTTTTGGTTACTCTTGATGGTCTGTCCTTAATTAGTATGTGTTCTCAGTTGAACCTTCCTTAATTTTTGTATATGTGGAGCATCCTTGATGGATTACCCTTGTTATAAGCCCTAAGCATATAACAACAATACTATTGTATAATATAATCCTATGGATCACATAAGCAAAATTAACCAACATCTACGATGCAATATATATATACCGAAAAATTAATTACAACTAAAAAAATAACTAATTAAAAGAAATTAAATTACAATAAAAATTTTAATGACTATAAAGCAGTGATAAAAATAACATAGTGATAATTTCTTCTCTCGAAAAAATCTATTAAAATAAAATAAAATAAACTCACAACAACCACACCGTTTTATTGCTAGTCTTAAACAACTAACTTTCTATTAGAAGATATATAGCATCGATGTTATGTAGCACAGTCGCGCATCTTCTGTGAGACGCTCTCTTGCAGAAATCAGGACTGTCATCATGTTCCCAACAACTGGGACTTAATAAAGAGCGCCCAGCAGTCTAAGTATTCTCACCAGGTCGAGGTAGTTAAAAAGGATAGGCCTATTTAAGCCCCAAAAAAAACATCAAACAGTAAAAGGTCCTAGTTGCCTGCTTAAATATAGTAAGAAATATTAGGCCTACAAGACAATAGATCCCTTATTTTTCAAGCATTGCTTGAATAAATTCCATGAACCCATGGATGGATGCCGGAATATAATCAAGCTCTTTACCTTGACTGCCTTACAGCTCTAGGTGGAAACTGGGAACCCAGTTGTAAAATTCGGACTAGACTAGCCATGTAATACCCCAAATTGAGCGGAGTGTTATAAGGATTGATTTGGCTACTTATATCAACATGGTATACCATCCTTTTGGTGATTCTATCCTAAGAACTCCATAGTTAAGCGTGCTGGCCGTGGAGCAATTTTAAGATGGGTGACCTTCTGGGAAGTTTCAGAAATTTTCTGAAAATTTCTCGGAAAGTGCGTGAGTGAGGACAAAGCATACTGAAAGGACTCGTGTTGATCTGTGGGGCCAGCCGATCAATCGAAAGGCGCTCCAAGGTAGCCCCCGTGTGGTTGTCTCAACTCGGGGGCTTACAAGCCAGTTCAACCAAGAAACTGCTGAACTAATCATTTCACTAGTCTGGTTAGTAACTTCAAAGACCAGATTGCCCAATAAATACAAAATAAAGAGGAAGCAAAGGTGATATTGCGACATTATACAAAAAAAAAGTGTCATGGAGCAGGAGGCAGAGTTGTAGAGGTAAGAGCAGCACAATTAAAGACAATGGAAGAAGGGGGAGAAGTAGAAGGCTTGAATGTGCGCCGCGGAGGTTTGCATCAAGTAGTTTGGTTGAAAATGGCAAAGCTCTTTTAGGTTTAAATTTTTCCTGAGTTTGATGCTTGGGTTACTGAGGTAGCTTGGTTATTTGGGCTTAGTAGAAAATTAAATCCCAATATTCATCATGTATAAATATAGTATTTTGTCACATAAATCTTCTAATGGGTAGTTTCGATATTAGTTCAAGTAAAGACAATTGTACAAACAAAAAATTAACTTATAATATATACCTTTACTGGTGCGCCAAAAGTAAAGAAGCAACAAATATAGTAGGCTACAGCTGATGATGGCAACATATTAGGTTGTGTTTGGTATTGGGGTAAAACAGATGTAAAAAATACAAGGGAAATTATTTCCCTTTTCTTTTATGTTTGGCATGGGGGAAAAAAATTTTTGGAGTAAAATTATTCCGCTGGGTCAGGGAAAATTATTTCCCAATCGGACCCTTGGGTAATTATCTTCTCCCTACCTATGTCTTCTGAATCTTCTCTCCTTCGGCGTGTCTTCTCTGCCTCGCAAGAATCTTTGACACCAACCATTGTCACTTGCCCCTGCCTCGCAAGAAATAATTTCCCTACATCAATCGATTAACCTAGTGACCTGTCTTTTTTGTTTTGTTCTTGTCAAATTTATATACGACTCATTATTCATGTTGATTTATGCTAACCATCTCCCTCTTCTCCTTAAGAACTGATTCTATTGACAAATTAATTTCATGGAGCTTCGTTGAATTTTTTGTTGTGCTATCAAATCTAATATATACTTCTACTAGGTATTCTGAGGATGTAGGAGCAGCCAACTCAAGATTATGAGAAGCAGCTCTGAACTGGTATGTATGTCTAGGCAGTCTTGGGACTAAAATAACGTAAATAACTTGATTTGGCTGGCAATTGCAACTTAGAATTGCTAGTTGTTCAGTGGCAATAGTGTCAATCTCTGCTATTTGTTTTCTATTTGGTCCTTGGGTTTTTGCTGTAGTTTATATTTCTAAGTTATAGTTGAGAGCGAACTGACCATTTCGTATCTGCTCGCCCCATTTGCTCATAAATCTGATATAAATAATACAAATTTATTTTATTCCATGTGGACATTCATGAAATCAAGTGCTCGAAACAGATAATCAGCTGCTTTGATTCTATATTTTTTTAATCATACAGGATAGGAGAATTGAAATAATATTCTTTTAAATTGAATCTCTTGGTGTTGTTAGTTGTGGATAATTGAGTACCGAAGCATATGCGATAACTTGTTTTCTGTGCATGGAATGGATCAAATATTCAAATAAACATGTGCATTATCTATATGGGCAAAAAAAAACCAGAAATATTCAAATTGAATAATGGTCCAATAAATGTCGAGTAGAATGCATTTCAAGGTGTGGCTAATGTATTATACTCTCTAGACAACAAAAGGATGTCCCAGAGGTTGTGAAGGGTAGAAAAGAATCAGTGAAGAAAATTAAGAGTTGTTCTTTGGGCAAATACTTTGGTTTTACTGAACATACATACACCAATAAGGACAATATTGTTCACTCTAACAAGGATACTCTTAATGCCTTACAAATGTGTGCATAATCAGGAAGTGTTACTAATCTTTCAAATTACTAATAAATCAAGTTTATTAGTATTAGACAATTTACTTGAGTAGTGCAGAAAAGAAAGGAACCTAACCAAAACTGCGGGTTTCAGAGACCACAAAAGTTTTTTTGTATGAGAAAAATACCATACTCATTGTGCCTCGCAGTAACAAACCGTATGCAATAGAGAATTGTGCAAATTCTATTTCCACCGACGGTGCAAAATGCCTTCAAAGCAGTTTATCAGTCTTGCTATAGGAGAGCAGGAGATGAGAAGCATGTGTTATCGACCTTAGATAGAAGAACCCATATTCTAGTATATGTAATAGGAAAAAATAATTTTTTGAATGTAGGATATTGATCTAAACCTTTTAATCAATTGGAAAAAATAAAATTAAATAATCAATTCATTAATAAACTTGTATAGGTATTACTTCTTGCAATGTAAGATTGATTAACTTTGTTAACAAATAACTCATTTCTTGGCTTTGAAGAGTTTCATAGCCACAAGTTTTCCTATATCACTTGCAACCATGAAGATATATAAACACATCATCATATCAGCACTATATAAAATGATAGATGACAATTTAACTAATGAAAAATGCATTCGAAAGGGCTCACCTTTATTGTTTATTGTGATATTTTTTTTTCTTTTAATATGATATGTCATTGTTTATTTGATACTTATATTAATTATTATTTTTATATTTCTATTGTTGCAGATCCAACTCATTTTGACAAGCTGACTAAGTCTATTAGGTTCAGTGAATAGGACGATTAATTTTTAGGTGGTTTCTTATTATGATATTTATGCAATACAATGATATCCTGTAGTTTTTTTGTAATATATTTAAATTTGATCAAATATTTTGTTGTACCAGGCATTTAATACAAACTATTTGTATGAATATTTAGTTAAATATTTGTAGGCAAGTATTTAGAAAATTATATTCATGTGAAAAAAGGGATATATATGGATACAGGTACAAGGTTTGAGAAGATTGTAATGGAGATATATATATATATATATATATATATATATATAGGTGTAGGGTTTGAGAAAAATGTTGAAATGCCAATTATATTCTTGAATATATAATTATGGCATTTGCGACTAATAAATTATGTCGCTAATAATAAATGGATTTTAGTAGTGCAGGAAAAATTAGTCGGTATTGGTGTGATGATTATTTATTTATTTAATTACAAAAAAAAAAATTGATTGCCAATATTATTTACGATGATATATTTTTTCCGTCGCTATTATTTATAACGACCAACATTATACGTTGTCGCTATTGCTTAAAGCGACCAACATTATAATCCGTCGTTATTGCTTATAGCGACCAACATTATAAGCCGTCGCTATTACTTTAGCGACCAACATTATAAGCCGTCGCTATTGCTTTAGCGACCAACATTATATGTCGTCGTTATTGCTTTAACGACCAAAAAATTTCGGTTGGTCGTTAAAGCCTTTAGCGAGGGAGCAATAACGACCAACAATTTATTTGGTCGTTATTGACATTAGCGACCAAATTTTGGCCATTAACGACGAAATTTGTTGGTCGTTAAAAGCCTAGTTCTCTATAGTGGTTGTATGTCCCCTCCCTCCGTAGGAACTTAGTTTCTATTAGCTTACTTAATAGGGATGGTTTGAAATTAGTTTTTGAGGCTGATAAGGTCGTGTTGACCAGAAATGGGGACTTTGTGGGTAAGGGGTATTTGTCTGATGGACTCTTTGTTCTGAATGTTTTTTTTGCTCCTATTAATGAAATTGGTTCTTTTTCTGCTTATATTGCTGAGTCTGTATCTGTGTGGCATGGTAGGCTAGGGCACGTGAGTGTGGCTTCCATAGACAAACTGAAACGAATGAATTTAATTAATGTGTTGGACACTAATGATTATGAGAAGTGTCCCGTTTGTGTGGAAGCCAAGTATGTTAAAAAGCCCTTTAAACCAGTCACAGCGAGAACAACAGAATTGCTTGAATTAATACATACAGATTTAGCAGATTTTAAGAACACCAAGGGACAAGGGTAGAGGAGGAAAAAGGTATTATGTGACATTCATTGATGATTATTCGAGATATACTAGAGTTTTCCTCCTTAGGTCTAAAGATGAGACTGAAGGTATGTTCTTAAAATATAAGGCAGAAGTGGAAAACGAATTGGACCGAAAGATTAAGAGGCTTAGGTCTTATAGGGGTGGTGAATATGGAACTAGCTTTTTAAAGGATTTTTGTGATGATCATGGTATAATACATGAAACTAGTGCCCCTTATTCTCCCCAACAAAATGGTGTAGCAGAAAGAAATAACAGAACTCTAAAAGAAATAATGAATGCTATGCTTTTGAGTTCTGGTATGTCTGACCAAATGTGGGGGGAGGCTGTCCTATCTGCATGCTATGTTTTAAACTAGGTTTCCCATAAGAAACTAGACAAGACTCCCTATGAATTATGGAAAGGTTTTGAACCTAATCTGAAAATTTTAAAAGTGTGGGGGTGTCTAGCTAAGGTTGGTTTACCAGACTTTAAAAGAATCAACGTGGGAACAAAGACATTTGATTGTGCATTCATTGGATATGCTAAAAAAAAGTGCTGCATATAGATTTCTGTGTTTGAATGATTATTCTATTTGTGAATCTAGAAATGCAGAATTTTTTGAGAATGTGTTTCCTATGAAAAAGAATGCATGTGAACTTGCTAGTTCTTTTGACGCTTCTTCGGTGCCTTTGTCTTCTTCACCTTCTCTTGGTATTGAAAATGATAATATTCATGAGCCTAGGAGGAGTAAAAGACAAAGACTAGAAACTAGCTTTGGACCTGATTTTATTACTACTTTTCTTGTTGAAAATGATGGCATTGACATGATTAATGTTGACTTTGTGTCTACATATCTAATTGAGGAGGATCCTAAATCCTATAAGGATGCAGTAACTTCTGTGGATGCTAGTTTTTTGAAAGAAGCAATAAAAAATGAGTTAGAATCGATTATGTCCAATCACACTTGAGATTTAGTTGATTTGCCTAAAGGTTGTAAACCAAAAAGATGCAAATGGGTCTTCATAAAGAAATTAAGAACTGAGGGGACCATTGATAAGTTTAAGGCTAGATTAGTAGCTGTAGGCTACAAGCAAAAGAAAGACGTTGACTTTTTTGATACTTACTCTCCTGTGACTAAGATTTCCACTATCCGCTCCTTGGTCGCTTTGGCTGCTATCCATGGACTTATAGTCCATCAAATGGATGTGAAAACAGCATTTCTGAATGGTGACCTGAAAGAGGAGATCTATGTGGAGCAGCCCGAGGGCTGTGAGGTTGAAGGTCAGGAGACTAAAGTGTGTAGATTGAGAAAGTCATTGTATGGCCTTAAACAAGCTCCTAAACAATGGTATGAAAAGTTTGATCAGACTTTAGTCAGCAATGGTTATATAGTAAATGCATCTGATTCTTGTGTATATTATAAATTGATTGGACATGAATGTGTGATAATATGCTTATATGTGGATGACATGTTGATTCTTGGCACAAGTATGTCTGTGGTCGATGAGACCAAAGTGTTTTTATCTTCTCATTTCGAAATGAAAGATTTAGGAGAAGCTGATGTAATTCTTGGCATTAAAATGAGAAAAACCGGGAATGGCTTTTGCTTGAATCAATCTCACTATGTTGATAAGATTCTAGAAATGTTTGAGTGTCAAGATGAAGTGCCTGTGAAAATATCCTATGATCCTAGCATACATTTGAAAAAGAATCTAGGTGCTAGTGTTTCTCAAGCTGAATATGCTAAAATCATAGGTAGCGTGACGTTCCTAATGAATTGTACCAGACCTGACATAACATATGCTGTGAGTAGATTAAGTAAATATACTCACAACCTAGGTAGTGATCACTGGACTGCTCTACGCCGTTTACTTAGATACCTTAAAGGTACTAAGGATTGAGGTTTGCATTTCTGTAAATTTCTTGCTGTACTAGAGGGATTTACGAATGCAAATTGGATTTCTGATAATGATGAAGTCAGTTCTACCAGTGGTTATGTGTTTACCTTGGGAGGAGGAGCTATATCTTTGAAGTCTGCTAAGCAGACTTGCATAGCTCGCTCCACCATGGAGTAAGAGTTTATTGCCCTTGGGGGACACTACGTTGATAGTCAATTACAGATGATTGCTTTCAACTTCCAAACGTTTAAAAAAACCTTTGCAAGGCATATGAGTTCGGTAGAGCGAGTTTCCACGTCGCGCGCTCTGGAATTAATTTGCAGTCCATTTCCACTAAACTTCAATCCGTCCACTACGACTTAATTAATTAATTATCATATATATAAATATCTTTTTCCATCTATGCTCGGCAATAACTCAAAAATACTGCGACCTCTTGACTCATTCATGCTATGCAATGATGCATTAGCCAATACGATCAGCAACTTGCAGCCACTCGAGCGTCCCACACTCAACTCCTTATCTTAATCGTGGAACCTTTGCCTATAAATAGTGAAGGTTACTCGTTCATTCTTATCGTTCAGACCTCACCAATAAACACATACTAGCTAAGCGATCGATCGATCATCTGAGTTCCAGTAGAAAAAGAAAATGGCCAACGCCAAGGTTATATTTCTTTGTGCCCTTCTTTTTGTCATTGCTGTTGTCTCATCTCGTGAGCAAGCTGAGACCGAAAGTACCCGTGAGTTTTCTATACTCTAAATTTTGTACACACCCTATATCTCTCTAGCTAGCTAACTCTATCTTTTTTTGGGTCTTCCGGTAAATAAAGAAAAATTTTGGAATATATATTCTCTATGGCGTTGGAAGTGATATGATCCGGTGATTAAGACTAACTTTTAATACCTAAAGATTTATCCTCTTTTGTTATTTTAGTATCTTTATAGTGATTGTTACTATCTATATTGTACTTTGTTCTCGTCTTTACAGATTTCTTATAAATGAAAAGAATAATGCGTTGAGGATGTTGTTACACAGAATAGGAGGCCAAGCAAAATTATTATATGTACACACGCATTGCAATTCCAATGCAATACACAGCTATGTGCCTGGATAAAGTGACCAGTTATTTTTTCACGACCAAACTTTCCCATGTGTTTAAAGTCATTACTATCTTTAATTTTATCGCTATAATCGGCTATTGATTTCTGTTGGAGATCATATATACGAACTTTGTTTAACATAGTAAACTTGCATTTTAATATCAACAGAAGCTACGGAGAAGAATAAATATGGTGATTATGCTAGTCAAGATGGAGGAAATAGTGGAGGCTACGATCAAGGTGGACAATACCACGGCCGTGATGGTGGTGGACAAAGAGGAGACGTAGGTTATGGACGAGGTGGAGACGGAGATTATAGACGTGGAGGAGATGGAGGTTATGGAGATGGGGGTGATAGAGGAGACGGAAGTTATGGACACGGTGGAGATGGAAGTTATGGACGTGGCGGATACGGTCAAGGTGGGCATAATGGTGGTGGCCGCTATCCACAAAACTAAGAGGGCAACTAAGTGGACGTAATGGTGGTGGCCGCTATCCACCAAACTAGGAAGGCAACTTATCAATCTGCATGTGTGCATGCATGCCTTCCCTATAATAATAGATACGAATGGTGTATGTTTGCGACTGTCTTCGTTTTCCAAAATAAAATTGTAATCGGTATGTGGTCCGAATGGAGGATGAGAACGTGCTTGTACCGGTTTCTGTGAGCCCACTTAAGGCTTGCCCAAGCGCAAATCTTCTAATCATGTACACTTACCAGTACTGTCATCATATATATATATATATAAATGTTAACAAAAATGGTATTTGTCTCCCTTTACATAATACTTCCTAAGTCTTTCAATGTCAAAAAATAATTCTAATGATATTTTAGTCTTTAAAGTTTTTATCCTCTGCAAGGGGGGTATTACTGAAAAACACAAAAACTATTTCACTAACACAACGTTAATTTATTTAATAACCCAAACCATATAATTAATTTCTCCTTGTAAGGAGAATATTGTGTTTCGTAATTGTATCCGCATGCTCCCTTTTTTTTTTCTTCATATTTTTTGTCACCTAGTCCTATGGAAAGTCTTTGTGCCATGCATATGTTTATTTATTTATTTAGACGCATATATACAGTTCGCATACATTACAACGGACACCATATAAACAGATGCTCTTTGTTTACCGCATAAAAAAATTGAGAATAGTTATTATCTTGTCGCAAAGTAGTGATTAGGTTGTTGATTTTTTTTAATTAGCATGTATCATATAGTAGGGAGAGGTGGTTATAATTATTATTGTAATAATAATTATAATAATTATGTAATGATGAATTTTTTAGGTGATATTATTATAATTATAACAATAAATAATCATTGCACGAAAACTAAATAATTAACATTATATATATATATATACATACATCAATTATAAATAAGATTATATTAAGTACCCCAATTATCATGAATATAATTATATTAACTAGTTGTAACAATTATAATTGTTTATAAATCTAATTTTTTGAGCATATATAACTATATTTATAATTGTAATTGTATTAATTCATTAGTGATAATTTATTGAGTATAATGATTATCAAGATCCTTATTTTTGATAAACTAAAACATTGGCTATTTAACATTAATTGATAGAATGTTAGTTTTGTTAATTATGTATATTAATATCTATATAACTATTATTATTATTTAACATTAATAGTATAGACCTATAAGGTTAATATTTTGTTAATTTATGATGTCATTACTATTAAAAATTAATTACATATTTTAATATTGTAGTTTTGAATACACAGTATGATTATACTTGAAAATTTATTATAATATAAATTTAAGGTTGGTATATTAGATAAGCTACACTATTATTATTATTATTCAACACAGAAAGGATATTAGCTATCAAGATTACACACTATGTATGTATGCATATATATATATATATATATAGACACACACACACACACAGAGACAATGTGTATATATTAATTTTGTAATATCATCATTTATCTTTTCTATTCTATAAGGATATAATGTTAGGACTTAAATATTATTCTTCCCCTTATTTGTGGACCAAAATTTATACGTCGGTGGATATATTGATAAACATTTGGGAATCAATAAGATCCATTGAGGAGAGGAGTTGGTGTGTTTTATTTCCTTATTTCAATTGTAACTTTAATTTAAGTTTTGATGAGTAAAGTTATAGGAGCAAATAGAATATGATTGAAGGTGTAAGAATGATATAAAAATCATATAAGAAGAGTTGAGGGTATAATAGGGCAACTCAATTTAAAAAAAAAAACTAACATAAACTTAACAAAATAAACAATTAATTAAAACATTAATAGAAAAATTCTACTAAAAACTAACATACTATATATATAATATTTTTATAAATTAGATGAACTTCTTTGTAGGTCATTCCACTCATAAGCAACTAATACTAATTGCAATCATGCAATCTCCTATATCCGTTAATTACCTAGTAGTATAATTCTTTTATGAAATATATATATCTTAACTGAATAGGTGGATGATAATAATAACATTCAACATCTTCATTTACTCTTATCTTTTCTCACTCTCAACTCAGTATAGGCATTACATAAAAGCATGGGAGGATGCATGCAAGTGAAATGGTTCAACCCAACTTTTTGTATCCTTTAAGGAACTTATTTAGTAACACCTATTGCCTTTATAGGTCAGTGTCGTGGCTCAATAATGTTTAGAAACATAGGAATTCTTCGGGCTCCTAGCAGTCGTACCAACATTGATAAGTGGATTAGCTTCCAGTACGTTGATTCTTTGACAATTGATGGTGGTGGAATGTTTGATAAGCAAGGTCAAATTGCTTGGTCGAATGCTAGAGGATCTGACCCTTGTATTGTAAGTATAATTTTTTACTCAATTAATTATTTTATTATTATTATTATTATGAAATACATGGTACATAATTTCACAGGCTGTAGATCAAGGTGGCCTAATACGTACATAGTATAATCTATTTAGATCCATCTCTACACCTTTACATATGATTATGTTTCTTTTTTTAGCTAATGAGGTTGGACTTTATGAGTGATTCGCGGGTAAGGAACGTGTATTATATCAACAGCAAAAAAATTTCATCTATTGATTTTTTGATCCCAAAACATGCATATTAATGGCATCAAAATAAGGGCACTACGAGATAGTCCGAACATGGACGACATCATGATTGGCCAATCATATGAAATCGAGATCTCAAATACGGATATAGGGATGGGAGAAGACTTTATAGCACTCATACATGGTAGTAGCAACATTAATGTCACTAATGTTGATTGCAAGCCAGGTCATGGGATTAGTATGAGAAGGATAGGTGGGTCGCTAGATGAGGATTCGGTTACAAACGCAATAGTAAAAAATAGTAGCATTTCCATTGCAATGAATGGCTTGTGCATTAGGGAATGGGGTAAGGAAAACCCTACTTCTATTTCTCACATTACATTTGAAGATATCTTTGTCAAGGAAACTCAAACCCAATTATCATTGATCAAAATTATTGTCCATCGGGGAATTATCCCTTTATAAGTCATCGACTATCTCATCCCTTAACGGTTAAACTACGATGTTTTGATTATTATTATTATTATTATTATTATTATTATTATTATTATTATTATTATTATTATTATTGTGAAATCAATATCCAACATTTTATTTTAAGATAGATCAGTGAATGTCGTGCGACTTACTTTGATGGTTGTTGTTGTTGGTTTTTTCTCTTACAGAGCAATTCCTATGTTCAAATAAGTGATTTCAAGTTTCATAATTTTACCGAGACATCACTGACGAAGGTTACTATAAATCTACAATGTAGCAGAGAAAAACCATGTCGTGGGATTCAAATAAAGGACATAGACATTAAGTACAGTGGGCATGGAGGAATTGGAGAATCAATGTGCTCTAATGTTTGAGGATTAGCTCACGGAATTCAACAACCTCCATCTTGTCTTGATGGGTCGTGCTTCATAATAAATCAAGTGTCTTTTTTTTAGAACAAGATGATTGCATATGTGGAATTGAAACTACGCCCAAATTTAACTTATGAGACGATATTAAATTTATTTATCCGTTTGGTTTGGAAAATTTATTAGCTGTTATAAGTCGTGTTTATCTCTTTTACATCATTTAAACAACAAATTTACTAAATTCAACTTATATCAATATAAAAAGAATCAAAATTGAAAAGCTGTAGTTTGGTAGTAAAACCTCCCTCCCTCCCAAACTATACTTAGGCATTAACCTTTTAACAAGCAAAACTTATACGCACTATATGATTAGGTCATTCATACCTTTATGCCTATGTAGGGTTTTATGTGTAATTACAACTTCTATAATTAATGGTAGATAGTCCATTTAGAAACCCAATATTTGTTTGTTCATTTATGTTAGAATCATGGATACAATATAGGAGGAAAGTTTGGTATGTGTATAACATAAATGTTGATTATAAACAACATTGATGAGAGTTAAAATTTAGGGGGTGACCTAATGGATATTATAGATAGTTCCAACGGTCATAATTAACCCAACCCACACTATTCATGCAATCAATGATTCGACAAATGGAGGGTTAAATGGTTAGTGAAAAATGAATTTAAACCTAGCATATCATAATATGTGATATGTTCAATTTAGCCATGGGTTATAACACTTTAATAGATACAAACTACTAATCAAGATCCACCACTTCTAACAGTACTACCTCTATGACCAACTTAGCCTGTCAGACCTTCAGTATGTCAGTCGTGTTATAACCAACACTTGATCAACTATGACTTGGCCGAATAAGTCTCAACATGTGCCTATTATATCCCACTTCAACCTGGCTTATCTCCATCCACCCTAACACAATGCAGGGCCCATTAATCCCACACATTATATGTCACATCCTAATTTTCACTACAAAAATCTTTTATTTTGTTAAAAGGTTAACGATAACAAATTATAAAACTACTTATGAACAATAGGTGCTACCACTATATCTTATATAAGATATATATATTACAATATGTCCTATACTAGATACAAGGTCGACTATCCAAAACTAACCAAGCTTAGAAAAACCCAAACATGTAAGATAAGAGTAGAAAATGATGAAAAAATTTAGTTCTTACAAATGAAACCTATTCGGGCCTAACAAGAGCAAAATACACATAAGGGGAAAAGGTTCGGTAACCCAATAAAATAACAAGATACAAGGAAAAATATCTTGATTACAAAGAACCGTCAATATAGGAATGCCTTCATAATTCCTAAGCACAAATTAGCCTAACAAGCCTATAATAGCGGGAGAATCACTCATCCTCAAGAATATACACAAGACCTCCTTGTAATACACTGATATTTTGGGAAAAACTTAGTTATTTTGAATTTTTATTAGAGGATATTTAATTTCCTTATTTTGGTAAAAAAGACACTATTTATCACTCTAGCGTGTCTTAATTTTGTATTTTGAATGTGTGAAGTTTTTTCTAGTTATCTAAATTTCATGAAATTTGATTGTAACACCCCGAGTCGACACGACCACACGGGGGCTACCTTGGAGCGCTTTCGGATTGATTGGCTGACCCCACAAATCAACACAAGTCCTTTCAGCGCACTTTGTCCTCACTCACGCGCTTCCTGATAAATTTTCAAAACTTCCCAGAAGGTCACCCATCCTAAAATTGCTCCACGGCCAGCACGCTTAACTGTGGAGTTCTTAAGATGGAATCACCAAAATGATGGTATACCATGTTGATATAAGTAGCCAAATCAATCATTATAACACTCCGCTCAATTTGGGGTATTACATTCACCCCCACTCAAAGAACGCAACGTCCTCGTTGCGCCTCAACCACTAACTGTCTCAGATACAGTTTTATCCCAAGAATGGTCCCGCTAGGTGACCGACTGGCTCATCCAAGTTCAGCTCACGGTCACGGTTTCGCTCTGATACCATTTGTAACACTCCGAGTCGACACGACCACACGGGGGCTACCTTGGAGCGCTTTCGGATTGATTGGCTGACCCCACAAATCAACACGAGTCCTTTCAGCGCACTTTGTCCTCACTCACGCACTTCCTGAGAAATTTTCAGAACTTCCCAACTGTGGAGTTCTTAAGATGGAATCACCAAAAGGATGGTATACCATGTTGATATAAGTAGCCAAATCAGTCCTTATAACACTTCGCTCAATTTGGGGTATTACATTGATATCATCTAATTTTAATATTATTAAACTAAATATTATCCAACAATATTCCATTATTATTTAAATACTTTTGTACTGTAAAAGTCACAAAATCATATTTCTCTTCTTCAATTGTTATTTAAACTTTATGAGAGTTTCATTATTGATACTAAATCATTATATCCTCTTGTTTTACCCCTCAAATTTTGTGTCCCCTAGTTAGAGGTAGTAAATTTGGTTTTATCTTCTTTACAGATATGTTTCATAAATATCTAAGGTTAGAAGCTTTTTCTTCTTTCCTTCTCCTCCACCCATTTCATATGTGTTTTTGCTCAAGGATAACCTCTAATTTCTTACCTTCCATGTGGCTACACCACCTCTTCCAATTATGGTGCATGTTTAGATATTTTTACAAGTAAACTAACTTTAATACCCTTCTAATCTAACCTAAGCCTTAAGTCTTGTAAAATAGGAAAATTCATCATTTTCCTTTATATATCACCACTTAGACCCTTCTCTGTTAGTATCCCTTCCATTTCTTACACTTAGGTGGTTCTTAGTAAAGGAATTCCCAAGAGTAATGGCATTAGATTCGAACTACTTTCCTCCATATTCAACACGTAGAAGTCTATTGAAAATATAAGTGTACCAACCTGCACAAGAACATCTTCTACACTTGGGGAATGCATTAGAACAATTGGCAAATTGAATGATAACATTATCTTTCTTAATCTCTCCTAAATAGTAAGATGCATATATAGAATATGTCATGACATTAATAGATGAGTCTAGGTTTAGCAAGTAATTTTCAAACATGTTGCTGCCAATCACACATGGGATAGTGAAGCTTCCAAGATCTTTACACTTTGGAGGTAATTTTCTTTATATGACAGTGGACAATTGCTCACTCATTCTAACCACCTCCTTCTTCCGCAATCTCTTCCTTTTGGTGCATAACTCCATTAAAAATTTTACATATTTGGGAACTTGCTTAATAGCTTCTAAGAGTGGAATGTTGATCTGCACCTTCTTGAATGTATCCAATATAGTTTGATCACTCTCATCCTTCTTTCACTTGGATAGCCTGCTAGAAAAAGTAGTAGAAATAGGGTTAGTAACAACAAATTTTGAAATGGTAGAGGATTTGCCACTCAAAGAACTCTTAGATTTGGGTTCAATAGTGGGTGAAACAATTGTTTGTTGGTTTCTGCTCATATTCTCTTATTTTTCATGATTTTCCATTCTTTTATAGTGGGGTCTTCTTCCAATTGCTCTAGATTCTCCTTGGTTTTGTTTGAAGCACTCTCACATGATTTACCACTCCTAGTTACAACTGCATTAGCTGATTTAATGTTGGCCTTTGGATTGGGTATGGTGCTCCTAGGCAATTTTCCTAGATAGTGTAATTAGTTTAGCTTAGTGACAAATTCCCCCATCTGACGCTCTGTATTCAACACTCTTTTGTCCATGTTTAGTTGGCTTTGTATTAGTTTATTCTGTCCATTTGTCAACACCTCGAACATCTTGTCATATTTATCAATGGTTGGAGCTTAAGGTTAATAAGATCCTCCCTGCGATTTTTGATAAAAATATGGTGCCACTTGGTTGAAGCCTGGAGGATTAAGAACATTATTATTATTATTATTATTATTATTATTATTATTATTATTATTATTATCATCATCATCATCATCATCATCATCATCATCATCATCATCATCATCATCATCATCATCATCATCATCATCATCATCATCATCATCATCATCATCATTCCAATAGAAATTAGGATGGATGCGCATACTTGGATGATAAGTATTTGAAAATCCAATAGCATTTGCTTGCACATGATCCCCTTCTCCAATCATCTCTGATCATTTATCACCGGGATGCCCTATTGCTGAACATACTCCACATATGGTAATAACTCTAGAAGCTATGATAATCTGCGTAACAAAAGTAGTGAGTTGGTTAAATGTATCATCAAATTGATTTACACTTACCTCATTTACTCTTGCACGGGTGGAAAGGTCATCGTATTGTTGTGCGGTAGAGGCCGGTTTTTCAATAAGGCTTAAGTTGAAGTAGGATCTTTATCCATGAAATAGCCATGATTTTCTATATCCAACATATTCCTTTCATGTGGAGTGAGGCCCTCATAGAAGTATTGCAACAAATTCTATCCCCTTATCTTGTGTTGTGGCCACTGTGATAGCAAGGCCTTGTACCAATTGTAGTATTCATGGAATGTTTTGTTAGGCTCTTGCTGGATCCCAGCGATCCTATACATAAAATACACTTAGAGTTTACAACAAGTTAAAACAACTAATGATAATCATCACCATATCTTCTTATTGTAAAGTGTCATCCCATGTATGCCATAGTCTTGCATGCTTTGAATGCTTGTACACTTAAGGTGTGTGAACATCTTCTCCTTGCAAATATATAACATACCTGTAAGAACAACTTGAATTATTTTCAATACCAAGCATAGACATATTATCAAGAACATTTAATATGATTGGCTCCAATATTAAGAAAGCTAATTCTTCCTTACCTTGAAAATCTATAGGAATATGATAATCATTAGATACTCCTGCATCAACAACGACCTCTCTAAGAGGTTATTTATATGTTTTCTTAATTATCCTCTCTAGGTTTATGGAATTACAAATTTAATGACCTCTCTAGAAATACTAGACTTACACAGCCATATGATAATTAGTTTTGAAGTGCATTATTGTGTTTAAAAATGATTCCTCACAAAATATAGAAATGAAAGTGTATGATCAGTTATGATGGAAGTAAACAAGTTAGACAAATAAGAGCTACAAGTATAAGAACAATGTAGCTAAATATAAAGAACAAATTGAGCACTAGATAAGTTTGATTTAAATTTTAAAGTGTGAAATAAAAACTCCCTTTGATTTTTTTAAGATATGAAAATGATTATTTTAAAAGAGTTGTGTTAGCTTCATCACTGTTTATTAAAGTCTAACAACTCCTATATATAGTGTTATAAGATTAGAGAACTCAACACTAGCCATTGGGTATGGAAACTACTCTAACAGGTAGAAAATCTTAGAAATTCTTAGATCACTCAATTGGTTTCACAAAATAGTCTATTGGTTTGAGAAATTAGTTAATTCATTTTCAAACTATTAGATAGGTTTTAAAACCAATTCATCAACCACCTAGTTTTCAACGCTACATACCGTTACAACAAAATACCATAACTTGAGCTACAAATATTAAAATTGAGTGCCATTTTTTTTCTCCTATAAATTAAAAATCTTAAGCTTTCTAAAGAGATATTATTCACCTAAAAAATAATATATATAGAATTTATGGTGAATTTTTCAAGTAATTTTATATGCAAAAGGGATTAACATAAAATCAATTTTAGACAACCTTTTGTACAAATATTGAAAAATATTTTTGATGCATAAAATCACTTTAAGATCTTTCAAAATAATTTTTGAATAGGAATAGAAATACCAAATCACTAAAAAGTCTTATTTCTCAATATGTAAACCATATGACTATAACATACTCCTTAAAGCTTGAGTTTTGGTTTTTTGATAACATTAGCGTATCCCTTTATAGTTTGTGTATTCCACATATGAAAGTAAAGTACTTAAAGATAAAATATTATTTTATCCTCCTTGTTTATTTTTGGCTCGTGCTTGGGATATGATTTGCAAAATTAAACTTTTTAGCACTCTTTGACTTAGTTAAATTTTGAATACTTTTGTTTTTGACATGATACACATGCACACTTAACAAGATATGTCTAATTTATAATTAAGTTTGTCATCATAAAAAAAAGGTTGATTGACATATAACTTCAGCAAATAGTTTTATCCTTATGCAAGAGTGAGTGGAAACTTTTGAACACTCAGTGGTTTTAAATAGGATAATCAAAATCCGTTAATTAATGAAAATATCTTCTATAAGTTTGTGTTGGTACAAATATCTCCACTTAATGTAATACTCTAAATTTTATTATTGAAAATTTTGGTTTGTAAGCTAAAGAATAATAATAAAATAACAAATGTTACTACCACACTTAGCATGAGTCTAATCATCTTACCATTCTTGCACCAAATGCAAGGCTAAAACAATTTTGACTAAAACTAAAACAAAGTGAAGATAAATAAGTTAGTGGAAGACTTTAATATAATAGACATAAAGAAACAAGTATAGATATCAACTCTAGATAATACATCAAAATGGATGAGGGGAGAATGTAAATCATAAAGGATGAAGAGTCCAAAAAGAGATATCTAGGATCTAGGACACACACTATATTATCTTGAATAGCTATAACTCTACACCCTAACCAAGTTGAACCCAAAGATCACTCCACCAAAAACACATCCTCAACATTTGTAGGATCGTCATCAAACACCCATGACACACAAAAAATAAAAGTGTAGTATCTATATGCAACACATACTAAGTAAAACAACCTAAACTAAATAATAACACAAAGGTCACATGTGATAACATACAATATATTATGCGATATCATGTTTCAACTGATTAAAATGATAATGAGATATGCGATAACAATATGATAATCAGGTTGACCTAGACATATATATATGTGCATGCTTAGATTTACTCTAGAATATCCTAGCAACATAAGAAATCACCAAGAAAAAAGCCTTTATCACACTTATATCAAATATAAATTTCCACACTTGTTCATACAAGATATTACATCACTTAACCAAGGGGTAGTACATATTGTACTTACCAAACCACTACAAACCATTTAGAACATGCAAGGGTAGTGCACTAAGCAACTGCAAAGCCATAAAAATAATGATTTCATATAAACAATGGTAGTCAATTATTATAACTACTAAGGAACAAAGCCAATTACTTTCTTTTTAATTATTCAATGGGATACAATTCATCAACCCAGGGACACTTACATGCCTCGGTCATATCAGTACACAAGATGACATAATACCCTTTACCTTACAACCCAAGGATACTAAGATACTCACAAACATATAGGTACATGAATCCATATAATACCCTCTCATACTGGTTAACCTAAACATTAAACATCGGTACCCTATAATAAGTAAATAGATATAATTAGAGTAGAGGTAGGGCCTTACTTAAGACACGAAGCCACCGAACAAGCCGCCGACCAAATCCAGCCTTTCCACCTTGTTTATAGTGTAGCTAACCCTAAAGAGTAATAAATTTTAAATCTTGAGGTCTTTCAATTTAATTATCAATATTTTATTCAAAGAGTCAAATTCATCATATATCATGGCCCATCTAAAAACATATACAACTACCGTAACCATACTTAACCATTTATTAATTAAGATCAAATAAATTATAATTATGCTAGATCAAGGATAGGTAGAAATTCAACAGTTGATCATAAGCCAAAAAAAAGTCAAAATATTCAAAAAGGTTAATTGGAAGGTGAAAAAAACTTAGTTAACCTAACTATCACATAAAATGACTAAAGTGTCATTAACATTATTAATCACATTTTAAGACCATAAAAAGGCATATTAGGCTAATGAGGATGGAGGGTCCAAATTAATCAATTATTTACTCAGATAAATATATTAAATATTTTATCCTAAATTTCCCAAACTTTATGAGAAGACCAAATTACCTACTATTATTATGTTAAATTAATCATTTACACGTAGAAACCCTAAGTTCACTCATCTACCACCACCTAAATGAAACGCTCTCCTTAACTAACTTATTGTATTCACATATTAAACTCAAATTTCTAGAATTGATTGGGAAAGACAAAAATGCCCTTATATTTTCTTAATTACCTGAAAACTTCTAAAAAACATAATTAGTACTAAACAACTCCAAACCTTGAAATATTATGCATCAAATTTCATGTAAAAGACCTAATGAATCCAATCGTTACCTAGAATTTTCAAAAGCCAACTAAAAAGACCATAATACCTCTAAATAGTATAAAGCCCTAAGAACCCTAAATTCATTTTAATTTCTTTTTAACTCAAATTGATACCTAAGCTTCTATATACTAATGCAAACATTATAGATACCTAAACAAATTTAAAAAAAACTAAAAATTAAGTAAAATATCAAATGATTGAAAGTTTCCATAAGGTTAAACATGTCATAACTCATCCAAAATTCATAATATACTCATTTACACTTATATAAATGCTTATATATATATATATATAATCATGCTTAGAAAAATTAATACTTAGAATAACATGGAATGATTTCATGGTAAAAAATATTAATTGTTAAGAAATGCCATATTTCTCAAAATAATTCATAAAAAAATATAATATACATAAAATTATAAAAGTAAATCTTGTAGACACTTTAAACATTTTCTCATTCCATTCTCCCTAATTAATAACATAATTTTTTTCATTTAAATAATAAAAACACAAAGAAAATATACAATATATTTCTAAAGGTTAGATTATTTTACCTAATCCTATGCTCTAAGCAAAAGCTAAAATAAAGAGCTTATCAACTCCTCTTCTAAATCCCTTACCTTCACGAAAACAAGGTTTAAAAGTTATGATTGGCATAAAATATAGATATGGAAAATAAAAGGAAATAATTGAAATGGAATGTATTACTCTTGAATATAGAGTCTTAGAAACTATCACAAAAACCTTTAACAACCACCATGGAGTAAGAGATCAAGGTATTAGAGGGTTAATGGAAGAGAAAACAAGAATAAATGAGGGAAGGAAATACACGAATTTACTACTAAAATACACTTAGTAGCAACAACAATCACAAGTTTAATGATCGGCAAGGGAGAAAGGAAGGGGAAAAGAATAGAGAATAAGGAAGTTTTAGGAGAGGGAAAAGAATACGTAATAAGGAATTTTTTTTAGATAATATAGGTGCCTAGATGTAGTATGAAATGTGAAAAACATAGCCAAACAAAAATGGAGAAAAGTCACTAAAGAATTGAGTTGTGGCAGAGGCCTAATTTGGCAACAAAAAACAGGCCTCTTTCGAACTATTATGGTAGGTCAAAGTTGATCGAGGGTGAAGAAGGGTAAAAACAAAAGGGGCATAAAGCTATGTATCAAAGGGAAATTGGGTGGTTATGAAAGTAGATGTTGTAAAAAAATAAAAACGCAAAAAAAAAAAAGAATGTTAAAGCTAAAGAGAAAGGTAACTAGATGAACAAAAGGCTAAAAATTTCAAAAAATAAAAATAAAAAGTAAAAGAATAGCTTGGTTATGGGGAGAAAAATAACAAAGTGTGAGTTTGAAATGGTGATTTATGCCCGATTTTGGTAAACATGTGGAGAGTGGTTGTGAAATCTAATGAAAAGGAGATAGAAGGTACATTTTTTTTAGCATTGACCTCGCTTAAATGTTAAGTATTAGTAGGCTAAATGCTATATTCGAGTGTGTAAAAAATGTCATAATTAAATTTGTGGTTATACTACTTTAATGTACTTTTAATTGGGTAAAAATTAACTAGGATCATTAGAGGATTTATTACAACTTATTTTGAATAATGAAATAATAAAAAGGTCCATTAATTAGCTTTTAATGGGAAAAAATAGCAAATAAATTTCAAAAATTATATAATTTTATGAAAATATACAGAACAATTTTGGAAACTCAAATATATAAAAGTATTGAGGTATAAGAATTGGTTTGAAACTTGATAAATAGAAAATGAGAGATGACAAAAACTCTTCTATAGTGTATTAGTTACTAGATTGAAGAGAAAGGGAAATATAAAGAGTCATCCCGATTACAAGGGATCGAACGCTAGTTGTTCTGCTTCATCCAAGAGCCATTTCCACTCACGTTGTGCTTTTTAAGGCTGTGCTGAAAAATTGAAATCTGAAAAACCGATCCTTATCCGAAAAAACTGATCTGAAATTTTGGATATCTGATCCGGTCAAATATAAGTTTGACCGGAGTGGATATCCGATCCGATTTTTTAGTGGATATTCCGATCCGCCAAAAATATCCGGTTTTAAGAATAAGCAAGTTATATTTAGGCATAATTTAATTTATAATTTGATTTTTTTTCTTTCAATCTTCAAGTTTGGATCAATTTTTTTTACTATAGTACATAAGTCCAAAAATAGTTTACTAAACTAAAGTCTAAAATAAACATCCACACTCTACAAACAGTCAAATAGATCAAGGCCCATACACACGCAAGCACCCAAAAAAAAACTCTTAAATTTGTTGAGCTTCTTAGCTTAGGTCGCTCTACGGTTTTAGAGCGTCATTGTTCACAAATCTTGATTGCTAATTTTTATGAATACGATTAATCATGTATTATATCTTTTTGTATGCGGGCTGAATAATTAAAGAAGTGTTTCTGCAGAAAAAATAGTTATAGATTATATATGTAAATTTAATAATCTGATATTTTTTTTCAATAATAGATATATCCGAAATCCGATCCGATATTTTGGATATCCGGTGTATTCTGATGCGGATTTGGATATAGGATATCAAATATCCGGTCGGATCGGTTATCCGAAAAAAATATTCGTTCAGATACGGATATCTGACAATGCACACCCCTAGTGCTTTTATATAACTAAAAGGAGTTCTTTTTTTATAATATATATTAGCATTCTTGTACAAAAAAAAATTTTGAGGCCCCCCTATATTGGAGGTCTTGTGCGGCAGCACATTGGCACACCCCGAGGGCTGGCTGTGCAAAAAGCTAATGATTTGTGACGGCAGCACATTGGCACACCCCCTATATTGGAGGTCTTGTGCGGCAGCACATTGGCACACCCCGAGGGCTGGCCGTGCAAAAAACTTTCCACTTAATGTGGCGGTCTCAGACGGACAACTGCTTTTCTATTCCCACTACAATTACTAGAGGAGAAAGAAATTCTTGGAGGCTAATTCTACATGGCCAAGTTCCACACATTCATTCCGAGACACGTTCCATAGTTTCAAGATTATACTCATGCCTTAGGCAAGATCTCTGCTCCCTAATGACATGCATAATTTTATTTGGACATGCGAGCATAGGAGCATTAATGATTTGTGACGTAAAGAGTTAAGGGTTAGTTTTTTTTAACAAATGTGCTTAAAAAAAATTTCAGCTTGACTTGTTCAAAAAATCCGAGCTATTAATAAGACGAATCGAGACAACTCATGAGCATTCATATCGTAAATGAACTTGAGTCCAAATTATTCATGTTAAGATTTAACTCATTAATTAAACGATCTAAAAATCGGGCTTGAGTTAGACTCATTTTACTAAATGAATAAATCGAGCCGAGCTGAGTCTTTAATGTTCCAAACTTAAAAAATTTGTGAGCCGCTTTTGTTTGCTTAAAATACTACACTTGCACACCAATTGGATTTGGCTCAACCTCAATACAACTTCCAAGAGAAAATCGGTAATATGCAAATTGTTTGGCTATATGCACGTATGGTTACAGATTATATGTGGCCACTAGTCGCTTTAGGACATTCACGGATCAAATATATGATTTTTTGGATATTTGATTAGATATTAAGCAAAAAAATTGAATATCTAAAAAATTTAATATTTGAAAAACAACCTTCGAATATTCATGTGACTCCCCAAAATTTATTAGTAAAAATTTTCATTTTGTAGAATCGTTAGTGTAATATCCCACATTTTTTTGTAATGGATGGATGATAATTTTTGTCAAATTTTAGGCCTTTGATTTTAATTCAATGTTATGATTTGATTTGGAATAAAATTTGATTTAAAATCATGTTGGAAATTGAAGATTATTGAGTTATTCAAGGAAAACCATTGACTGGTTTCATGAACCAATCGACTAGTTTGTCATTTTAGCCAAATTGAGTTCCTCGACTAAATTAATCAACTAATTTGGGGAAATAGATTGAATGGTGGATGAACATTCGACTGGTAGACCTAAACAGATCAATTGGTTTGTCGAACTTATCATGTTTTCAAATTTTAATTTTTCTAGAAAAATCCCTTACACTAAAATAAAACCTTACCAACTCATACAGATTGTCCCTAAGAGATTCCTAACCATTTTCATTATGTGTTTAATCCAAAAAATTTCCTCTATTTGTTTTGGAGGTCGATTGAGACACATAAGATAGAGAGAGGTGACCTCAACCATTATCTTATTCCTCTTCTCTCTTCTACCCAATTCTGAGATCGATTGCTTCGACCTAAGGCATACTTCTGAGCAGCTGGAAGATTCCTTCCATGCTAAACTCCCATTTCTTCATTCATGTATGATAAATCTGTCCTGATTGAGCTGAGTTCCATAAAGTCATCAATTGAGATCAGGAGATTGAGTTAACGAATTCTAGGTAAATCTATCCATTTTGATCGAATTCAAATGATCACAAGTAGGCTTTTGAGTTACCTTTCAAACCTTCTAAGTTTTTCTTCAATTAGTTAGCTATAAATAGCCCCAATACTTTCTACATTGCACTTTCTTTTAGCTACCAAAATTCCTCTGAGTTCTGCATTCTCCTCTCTTCCCTCCACACTTTAAGCACATGCCAAATTATTTTGCACACTCTCCTAATCCTACCTCTAGCTGTATCTTGTTTCAATTTTTAAGCAAGGTGGATTTAGATTTTTGAAAAAAAACTAAGTGGTCCAGTTGAGTTTTCTCAATTTTGTCTCCGTGGTATGTCCTTCTCACTTTTTTTTTTCTTTTCAAAAATTGATAAATTTTTGGTATAATATCTTAGTGAAGATTTTAGCTTTTAAGGTTTTAAGAGTTGAAGTTTCACAAATTTGGAAATTCTATTTTTAAGAGATTTAGCCTGCATCAAGTAAGTAATTCTTACTCTTAAAATGTTAGTAAATGTTCCTGCATGAAAGGTGATACCTTTTGTTTGTTGATACATGTTGGTATGAAGAAATGCATTTGTATACACGATTTTCATGTCTAAGTGATATAAATTGAGAAAAGAGTGTGAAAAATGAAGAAAATAGGTTATGATGACATTATGGTAAGAAAGGCATAATAATCTAGTTAGAAATATGTTGGCTAATTGTGATATATGTTCTAATGTGAGTAGAAATAATTATTATGCAAAAATCAGCATGAAATTTGTGAATTGATGTTGTGTTATGGTAAATCGATTAAGTCAAACTAATTGAGTTGTTCCTAGAACAATTGGCTAGTTGACCCAACCCATCGGCTAGTTTGTGTGTTGAGACCTTGGTCTTACTCTCTCCTTAAACCCATCAACTAGTTTGGAAAAATCGATGAACTTGTCTATGAATAGTCGACTTGCTTGCCCAAATCGATCGACCAATTTAAAGGAACCATGGTCTGGTTGAGTTGAACCGGTTGACTAGTTGGGTTAGATTATTCGACTAGTTTAGCTGGTTTTGCATAATTTGTTTCCTTGTGGTTCAGTTATGCTTGGGGGTTATGTTTGGGACTATATCATGATTATTAATGAGATAAAATGCTAATTTTAACATGGATTATTGGTCTAATTAAGAGATTAAAATAGGTCATAACTTATGGAATACATTATGAGTATTGTAAAGGCTAAAGGTGTACTTCACTTAAGATAAGTGATAATATGGAGATAAGAGTAAAGGAAATCAGTAAGGTATGAATCAAACCATATGATGGATATAAATTTCATTGGCTAAGTATATATGGTAAGCCCAGATGGTTGGGGAAAATGGAAATAAAAGGATCAATATGGTTTATAATGGGAGTTTACCTTGTATGCGTGTATGGGCCTTGCATGATCACCCATCCTTATGAATAAAATACTAATCACTTAAAGCGAAAGAAAGTCAAGTTAAGTATGGGTCCAGATTACCCGATCCTCAATTAGCTATCAGGGGTTAGTTTTCCTTTGGGCATTTTTGGTGCCTTTGGGCTTTGTCATCAAGAGGGATCCTAAGAGGTCCTAGTGCCTTACCTACTCTAGACACTGATGATGTAGTAAGGGGGATCAATACTAAAGAGTTTGGTTACCTAGGTGGTTATCTTTGACCTAGACTTATTTCCATATTGGTTAGCTTTGGCATGGACTTATGTCCATTGTGGTGATTGTTATGCCCCTTTTTAGATAGGCTTCCATGGTATATGAGACCATGGGGTAATTCACAATCCATCATTCGATGATAATAAACTATAGTTGTTAAGTAAGTAATTGAACAATTATAAATGATGATAAAAAAGTATGGCTAATACTTAGTAAGAATTCAAGTAATGGTATGATTGGTCAAAAATGAGTAAAGCTGGTTATTACACTTAAATAATGGTTGATCTAACTACTTGATTATGAAATGGAATATTAGTGAGTTGACTCACTTATCTCTTACATTGATGAACTGATGGTACAACCTAAGGATTTGGCTAATTAGAATCAACCCTAGAGGTTTCTTGGTTCTCTTTGCCATTAAATGTGTACCTACTTAAGTGAAAAGGTTGTGAGTCTATGCATAAGATATTCCACTTGTTGAAATTATGCATCATAATATTTCTTCATGTACTTCTATCTTTATACATATGGTCTTATCAAGATGCATATTATACTCTATATTTATGTGGGATAATTTGTTATACTTGTGTACATTAAGGGAGAAACTCAGCTTACTTAGTATTTAGTATACTAATTAATGTGCCCGTTTACTCTGTTACCTACTCATTCCCACTAGTAGAGGACCTTGTGTAGGTTTTTAAAGATGGCGAGTAAAAGGCCTACCTTAGTTAGGCTAGGGCTTGTGAGCAAAGTATATCTAGAAGGTTTTGATGGGGTCCATAGAGGACCATGGTGTTTGTTTTGGATCTCATGCCCCAAACCATGATTTTTAATTATGTATTTTTAATATGTATTCTATAAAGAATTGATCAGAACCCATAAAGGTCGCTTCTTGTAAACATTTAAGAATCCTTTCAATTAAATCATTA
Organism: Tamarix chinensis; assembly: GCA_030549775.1. NCBI lineage: Eukaryota > Viridiplantae > Streptophyta > Magnoliopsida > Caryophyllales > Tamaricaceae > Tamarix > Tamarix chinensis. Next base: position 12,756,839 of record CM060176.1, read on the forward strand.
GTTGCATACTTTGATGTTTTAGTGTTTTATTAGTTTAGCCTTGTATCTGATATGCGGTAGGCAGTGGACATCTAACCTATGTGAGGTACGTCGGTAACACCTCATTTTTCTAAGTGTTTTATGCTTCCTCAACATGTTTTAACAAAAAAAATGGGAATATTACAATTAGTTACAAAAATAGTGGATGTTACTAACACACCTAGCATAAATATGACATTATCTACCATTCTTATACTAGGTGGTAAGGCTAACCATTAATTTGGTTAAATCAATAACAACCATAAAAACAAGAATATAAACTTCAATACAAAATAACATTGTCCTGATAGTCCCAAAACTTTAGGTAAGGAGTTAGAATCTAATGAGGAAAAGAAATATAGAAAGGGACATGAGAGTCTAAGGAAAATCCAGATTAAAAGATGACAGGCAAACCTTAGATAGTCATAACCCTCAATCCCTGCTAGAAGCCAGCAAGCCCAACCATCAAAGTACTTCTGTAGGTAAAGATTGCCCATTGAATAGGTATGAGACTATATAACGAAACCCACTAGTGAAATGGTACTAAGTAACCCATTATACAAAAATAATATGAAAAGCCTGCATGGAACACATAAAAGGCATCACAACAAAATATGGTATAAAATATTGAAATATACATGTGATGAACAAAATAAAATAATCATATTAGATAACAATAATCACCAAAATCACATACTACACATACTCATTCATTTAAAACATAATGAAACTTACACTACCACAGAACAAACCTTTAATATCGATGAATTTTTATATTAGATAATGATACTAAGTTGTTATGGTATTTACGATTATCTAATGTTTGATAATGATGCAAAAATCATCATCTAAAATACAATAAAACACTTATATTGTGACTTTAGATGTCGGTTATTACTCATAACCATTATCTAAGGCTAAAAAGCACAAAACTTTGGATAATAGTTCCTTATGTGACTTTCTAACATTTACCATTTGAAATCTATTTAAACACTTTAGATAATGGTTATAAGAGGAATCATCATCTATAGTGGCTGAATTTCTTTGCTTTAGATAACGGTTCTTAATATAATTGTTATTTAAAGTGTTTAAAAGAATTTAAAATGGTAAACTTTAGATAGTTGTTATATTAGGTTGTTTTGAAAGATATGTTTCCCAATAATGATTTTTTCCTGATCACACCTATGAAGCCAAAAAGATTCATCCATCCATAGGAATAAATTATGTGAAGATACATGCATACCCTAATGATTGCATATTTTTTTTGCAATAAGTATGCATCCTTGAATACTTGTCCAAATCTCAAATGCAAGGCACTATGATACAAGAAGAACATGTTTCCAACTACGGTGTTGTGATATTTTCATATAACACCAAAATTTAGGCAAATGTTTAACTATGAAAAAGATGTTAGGAACTTGACATGGCATACTAATAAATAATCCACAATACTTAAGGATTTACATAGTAAACAATGTCAATTTAAAGTAAACCAATAAAATGAATTAAAATCACAAATTCCATGAACTTTTAAAAAAAAAATACAAATTAAAACAAACCTAAAATAGAGAAGAGACGATGCTTACCTAGCTAAATGGAGATAATATTTGAAAAAAATGACTAAGAGAATATTGATGACAACACCACAACAAAAACAAATCAAGTCTATAAAAATGGAGGAAGAGAGATAAGCAAGATAGAGTGAGAGTGATAGAATCCATGCAAGCCTTTTGAAAACTAGAACTGAAAGAAAAAGGTACAAGAAAGAAGAATACCAAGATAACTATGGCTGGCGGTTGAATGCTATGAGGAAAATGAAGAGGGATGGATAAGACAACTCATGAGCCACCACAAACAAAACCAAAGGCAAAGGAGACACAAGGCTAGAGAATAGCCACCAAAGACCATAAATAGAACCTCTTAAAAAATGGTATTGATAATGATGGCAAGGAATGAAGCTATCGTACTTGGTAATGGAGGAAAACAGAGAGAGAACAAGCTAGCTAGAAGTGACAATGAGGCTAGCTAATAAATAACTGTTGTGATTTTTTGAAAGAAAGAGTGGAGCTAGAGAGAGAGGTCAACAATGCACGTGTTTTAGATGTTGTTTTTCATTAAAATTGCTATCTAAAATGTTACATTGTGGCAACATTAGATGCTAGTTTTCATTAAAACCATTATCTAAGGTTGTATGAAACACTTTAGATACCGATTTTAATGAAAGACATTATCTAAAGTTGTGACAATGCAACACTTTAGATAACAAGTTTAATGAAAATCAACATCTAAAATGCATTTTTTTCATCTACCTCTGTACTCGCACTCTTAAAAGCTAATATTTTATGTTATTTTATAAAGTGGATTTAAATGTCAATTATTAAAAAAATGAGTATCTAAAGCTGCATTAATGACGGTTTTAACTCAAACCATTTTCTAAAGTTCCATATATTTTTTAGGCTACAATTTGATACCTTTTTTTAACTAAATCATTATCTAAACTTCATGTTTTTTTTTCAAAAAAATTTGTATTTTGTGGCAAGTTTTGTAATACCCCGAGTCGATACGACTATGCAGGGGCTTTCGAGGAGCACTTTCAGATTGATCGATTAGCCCCACAATCAATAAAATTCCTTTCAACGCTCTTTATACCCCACTGACACTCTTCTTGATAATTTTTTAAAAACTTTCTAGGAGGGTCACCCATCCTCAAAATTGCTCTACGGCCAACACACTTAACTGTGGAGTTCTTAGGATAAAATTACTAAAAGGATGGTATACCATGTTGATATAAGTAGTCATATCAATCCTTATAACACTCCTTTTAACTTGGGGTATTACACTTTTAGTGATGGCTTTCATATACCTGTCATCTTTTATGGGTCATCAAAACCTAATTTAGAGGTAGTGTTACCAACCAAGCATATAAGAGTTGCTATCTGAAATAAAATATTAGAACCAATCAACATAATAACCATAACCTTCATAATATATCTCATATCTCAATATCAAAACTAGTAATATCCATTACACCACAGGTAGGGCTAAAAGGTAAAATTGTTACACCTCTAAAATTTATAGCTGGAAATTTTCCTTTCTTAAGGAAAGTCATACACCAAAATAGGGGTGCTACCATTGTGATTAGCAGAAGACTGACCCCTAGCTAGCCTCAGACTAACCACAAGGCTAAAAGATACAAGGAACAATAATATGAGATGATTAAAAACTTAAGCAGCTCAACATTAAATACAGAAACCAAAGTGTGCAAAAGTTAAGGTTAATACATAAGTGAAATGAAATACACGTAACTTCTCGCTACGAGGGAATAAAAATAATAGAGACATAAAAAGATAAATAGTCCAGAGAACACCCTCTATAGCCCCATCTTCGAAACATCAAAATGTCACTCTGCCCCAACTAGCTCATCATAGACATCAAAATCCTCAAGGGTCTCATTGCCTACCTCCACAAAGTCAGTAGGGTCCACTACTCATGGGGATGAGTAGCAACCATGATAGGGGTGATTAGTACGCTACATACTGACTAAGTTAACCATATAGTTAAGATAGAGCACAACACATTAAAATAGAGATAACATGCAAGCAATAGGTTTTATTAAATTAATTACCACTGTTAGAGTTTCAGCCATTAGTACCAACCTTATACTTCTCTCGAATTATATCCACGTGAGTATAAAGACCCCACTATTATGGACGGTGGAACAAAAATCACTACTCTAAGGTAGATCACGTGTAGCCACTATTATAGCTAGTATAATAGAAATCATGATAATCTCTAAGGCAATACGTTCCTAATCACTATTATAACCAGTGGAACAGTAAGCATCCTAAGTCTGGTCCCGACCCACTTGGTGTTCCACTACAAGTAATTAGTATCTTTTCCATGAAATATTATCATCCAAGGTTTAACTTATTGAGCTTGGAACCCCCACTATTTTAACTGGTGGAACGGGTACATTACTCTAGGATAGAATTCGCCTGACCACTATTATAGTTAGTGGAATAGTATCTAGGACAAAATACTTTTGGCCATTATTATATCCGGTGGAACGAAAGTGAACATCCTAAGTTTGGGTCCGGATCAATGATCTTCTACTTTAAGTGATTAGTATTTTATTGATATCTTATTCAATAAGTGACCCCCATTTTGGCATGCACACCTCAATGGGCTCTCCTGAGTCATTACCACCCTACCAACCCAGACTTCCTAAAATACCGTCCCTTAACCTGGGACTTCTACATCCCCCATGACTCCAAGACCCCCTATATACCTCCCACCATACTCATAGATGAATCAGAACCTCCATATATATGAGTCAAGGCCAACTTCCCCATTTCTCCACCTATGCTCATCATCGCCCACTAGGGTTTTCCCTTAAAACCCTAACCTAGCCTATATGGCCCTAGCCTCTCTTCTTCTTACTCAGCTCACATTCTCCCTTAATTCCAACACCATCACTATACTCAGTCGACTCTCAACCTCACAGCCTAACTCCTCAGCTCCCACATATGATAATGATACCCTAGTTTGTCACCCCCCAAAACCCTAATATTTTCCTATTCCCTCCACACCCTCTTCTCATACAGAACTCTACCCTCCATTTGACTTGACCCACACCCTCCATGTGGCACACCCCTCATCACAACACCAATTTCCAACCAACCTCCTCAACATTTTCCCACAATACCCCTATCCTTAGGGTTTCTCCCCCGAACCCTAATTTATGATCCCATGCCTATTTCCCTCATCCCACATACTAACTCTTTCCCATGTATACCAATCACCCAAAATACACTTTCCTCCCCATGGTCAACCCTCAAAATAGATTTTTCCATATAAATCTTTCCCTTATGCAAAATGCATACATCCCATACAAGGCTCACACTCCCCATGCAAGATTTTCCCATAACCCTTCCTTTTATTTTTTTCTCTACCATATTTCATGAGACATTTAGGACACTCTCCATAAATCACCTCACTCAATCCACCCTCTTCTTTTTCTTCAATCTCCCATAACCACTCAAAACCACCTAGGTCATCTGGGCATACATACCACAATATTTCAACCATACATAAGACAAGTCCATACATAGTAAGTCAAAACCACATATACAACACATAAAAAAATCATGCTCACCATACCTTAGCTCCTTACAAGCCAAGATGCACCACACACATACTTAGTTCACGTTCACATATATTCATGCATAACACACCAATACACCTATATGAACAAGATTCATAACATAACCCAAGCCCTAACCATATCCTTATCTAGTTGGACTTTAGGCTTGAAGCACGAATCCTACGCCTCCTCATGGGGAAGAGTTTGCTTAAAACCTATAAAGAGAGCATCACTAAGTCATTTAACCTTCTTCCTACTTCTTTTTCCTTTTTTTATTTCCTTAATCAAATATTGATGATGATGATGATGATGATCATCATGTTACTAATTATAAATTAGTAAAATAAATTATACTAAATAAGTAGGAGGGAGAAGGGCACAACTAGAAGGGAGACTAGGTGAGGGGGTGACATCACATGGTGGTGGTGGAGGATGGTGCAAAAGAGGGATTTTGGGGTTGGAAAAAAAGGAGGGATTTAAGGTTTCCATAGATGGTAGGGTTCCCTTGGTCAAGGGGTTTGTGGTCGTAGTCGTGGCCTTATGGAGCGGCATGGTGGTGGTAGCAGCGACAATCGAGAGGGATAGAAGAGAAGAGAGCAAAAAGGAGGGGGGAGGAAAAGGAAAAAGAAGTGGTGGTGTGGTAAGGTAAAGGAGGTTTTTTTGGGCAGGAAGGGAGGAAAGGAGAGTTGTGGTAGCGTAGGGTGGCACAGGTGGTGGTGGAAAGTGTAAAAGGGTAGCTCGAGCTACCTACTTTGTAGAGATAGGGAGAGAAGAGGAAGGGGAAGGAAGGGCAGGGGAGTGGTTCATTAAGTGTAGGGTGATGCAGGGAAGAGGAAGGGAGGGTGTAGCGACGACAGAGTGGCTTGGTGGTAGCTGTTGTTTGGGCGATGAGAGTAAAGGTTGGGGGAGTGGATCGACAAAGAGAAAGAGAGGAAAAGAGGGAGTGGTGAGGGGTATTTATAGGTTCAGAGGTTGGGGGAAGTGGATAAGAGTGGGAAGAAGACAAAGAAAGGGGGTTGGTGACTACCAGCCGGTGTACAGGCCGAAGCATTAGTGCAGTAAGGGGGACAGGGTGGCAAGTTCGTAGGGCAGGGGGAGTAGGTGAGGGGCTATGGGGTTTGTAGGAGGGAGGGGGACCATGTAGGGTCATACCTGTTGCATGCCTTGTAGGGCCAAATGGGGAAAGGAGGAGGGAGAGAAGGGAGAGAGAGCTACAAAGTAGCCATGGCAAGCTACGTAGATGGGGGAAGAGAAGGAGGTAAGGGTAGAAGGGGAAAGAAGTGAAAAATAGAGGGAGAGAATAGGAAAAGAGAGGGGGTGTTGCGAGAAGGCTTGGGCCATTCAGGGGGAAGGAAAAGAAAAAGGAATGTGGGTCAGGGAAGTGAGGAAAGGAAAGAAAAGAGGGGGAGGGGGAGCTGGGTTGCCACAAGGAAGGCAAAAAAGAAAAGGAATAAAAGGAAGAAAAGAAACAAAAATGAGGGAAGAAAAAAGGAAAATGAAAAAGAGAAAATGGGGTTGTAGGGTATTTTAGATTTTTTTTTTGAGCTTTAGGAATAATAAATAATAATAATAATAATTTTTATTATTAATTTAGAAATTATTAGGATTCATTTATAATTTATCTTAGATTAGTAAATAAATTTAGTCTCTATCAAGTATGTCCCTATATCATTTTTCTTCTTTTATTGCCATAATTATTATTATTACTTTATTAGAAATTGAACATATAATTAAATCTTATCCAATAATTCCTTATTTTATTCTTAAATCCTAAAATAAAGTTTTGGGGTATTATAACAATACCAACATAAATCCATAATATCATAGGTAGGGATCAAAGGCTACTACAAAACTACAAGTAGAGATAAAGGCTACTACCTACCAATCTAATAACTATTTCAATCAAGTAATAATCATTTTCATTTTTATTTACTCAAGAGGATATAATAATAACTTGGAGACATAAAAGTAGATCAGGTATACTAGTGTGAGAGACATCATGGTATCCTACTAGCCATCAAACCCAGACGGATAACAATACATTGGTCATACTGGTACATAAGGTGACACAATACCCTCCCAACCTAGGTCACATAATCCTTAAGTATTGATACCCCCTATAGGGCTTGTAGGTCACCTATAGAGTAGATTAAGAGAGCAACGACACACTACTGAACCAAAATAAACTAAAGGCTCCTACCTTATCTCTAAGGTAGCTAACCTTAGATAGTGACCATTCCCAAACTCAAGGTCTCCTACTTTAAGTAATAATATCTTAATTAGGTGATCATAAAAAATCACATATTGCAAAATGATTCAAATTCTATACTTAACCATTTTTTTCTTTATTTTCAATTATTCAAGTTAACCCTAAAGTCAACGGTCCAAGTCAGAGTCAAAGTCAATACTAAGGTTAACCTATCAATACAATAAGGTCATTCTATGTCCATTTATTCATATTAGGTGCATTAGTCCAAAAGTGACCAAAATACCCTTAAAGACATAATTACCACTTTATCATCCATTTTAAATAATAATTTTATTTTATTTATTAATTTGTCATGAAATGGATAAAACACAATAATTAAATTTCATAACACATAAATAGATTAACATACACGCCAAATAACCATTTTCCCTTTATAGATGATTTTGCACATAAGATCCTAACATGCATTTCTAAAGTATCAAACCATATATTTCGATGTTCAAAAATAAATAACATATATTCGGCACACTTGCCAAAATCATTATCATGATATGCTTAAAATGACCAAAATACTCCTAGAGCATATAATAATAATAATCATGTTAAAATATGTATTTCTAAAATATCTAATCATATACCTCTATACTTAACAATAATTGAGACATATTAAGCATTATTATTTGAATAAAAATTATGATATACTTAAATGACCAAATTGTCTCTAAGGAACACAATAGAAATAATTATGTTAAAAATACACCTACGCATGTTCAACCTATCATATAGGCTTACATGACATATATAATTTATTTTTGGCATTAAATCCATTTTAACATACTTTTGTACACATATTAATTTCCACAAGTTTACATGCTCCATTTCATCAAATCACATACTAACATGATCAAGCAATTAACTTTAACTCGACCAACATGCTTAATAAAATTTATACATCAAAAACCCTAATGTGCCATTATACAACATCTCACATTTTAGTAGAGTATGTGGATTACCTAATTTTCAATAAAAACACAATTTATAGGTAGCCTGCTAAAATTTATTAGGCTCCACTAATTAAACTTGTGTACCTAAAAATAATAATATATTAACCATATTAATATTTAACTAATAAATAATAAATTTTATTAAAATAATTATAAGATGAAAATTACCAAAATTTCAATAATGCTAAAAAAGGGGTAGGAATTAATTTTAGACATGTAATGAGAGTTGGGAAAGGCAAGAGGCTTCAAGAAGCTGGTTGGCTGGGTGGAGGTGACAACAGGTAAGGCAATGGTAGTAGATTGTAGGTTTGTTTGTGTAGGGGGTGGTGGTGGCATTGGATGGTGTTGTAAAGAGGAATAAGAGGTGGTTTAATGGAGGCTAGAGTTTAATCGAGGGAATATATATAGAGGGGATGGTGGTGTGCAAGTGAGAGAGAAGATAGGTAGGGTGGTGATGGAAGAGCATAGAGGAGGGGAGACAGGGCACTAGTGGAGGTTGCCACAGGGACAAAAATGAAAAGAATTGCTACAACCTAGGGGTGCAACACAGGGAAGGCTACAAGGGTAGGTGACTAAGGCTAGAGAGAGATTTTGTGGGTCATGCTATAAAGGGGTTGGAAACAATGGTAGTTAACTATGGGTGTTGTAGCATGGAGGAAATCAATGGTGGTGATGTTTGTTGGTTAGTTTTGCTAGAGGTTAAATCGAACACAAATGGAAAGAAAATAGAGGGCTGAGGGTTGAACAGTTAGAGAGGGAGGAAAGTGCATATACGTAGACAGTTGGGGAAAGGCATCTTGGGTTGCATTTGGATGATGGCAAGTTATAGAGGTGGCTAGGGAGTTGGTGAATAAATCAGAGACAAGGTTAGAGGCTAGACATGATGACTTCTAACTGTAAGTGCACAGTTTTGAAATAGCATGCTAGGTCGATCCCACAAGGACTAGAAAGTGAGAAATGGGATAGTGAAAAGATCTTCTATATCTATACTAACGATAGGGGCAGATGATTTCTAACTCTAAATAAAAATAAAATGCGTAAAAAAATCTAACTATAATATAAGAACAATTGAAATTTAGTTATAGAAAAGGCTAAGGTTTTGGTCAATCCCCTTAACCCAAATGTGATCAAATATTAACCCCAAATCCCAAATCATAATACTTTATCTTGAATGCTAACCAAAGTATGTAGTGTAATGCTCTCTCAAGCTGCAACACTCTATTGTCTATTAAGACTCATCTATCTCTAGTATAAATTCAAAAATAGGCAACGCATTATTATGTATCATATTCCCTTTTTTTAGTTGTAGAGGCCAACCAATGTCTCACGACTTTCTGGTTCAATCTCTAGTCATGCTAATGAAGCCCACTCCAACTCATCTCTCAAATCTCACTCGGTTCCTCTAAATAATAATAGAAAAGTGATTAATTTTTTCTATTATACCAATTAAAGCATTAGCACAACACATATGATAAGAAATTAGATGGGGTAGGGTTTAGATTCTCAACATACCCTGATCATGGTATTTTCCTTCACCTCGGCATAGATCAATTAGCCAATCATGGCTTTCCTTAAGCTCAACATCTTAAACATAGAGAATTGCATCAATTGAAAAATTAAATAAAATACAATACCTGCTTTATTCAAGATGAGAAATTCAATGTTCTATCCATCCAACCGGAATAAAAAATTGAGATCAAGAGATGGAAGATTGTGGATGAATTGGGGGTGGTATTGGATTGGATGATGCTAAAAAAATAACCCTAAATCTCTCTTTATTGCTGCCAAATTGCCGTCTTTTATCCCCTTCATTTCCTCCCTCGAACTAAAATAAAAATAAGTCTATATATATGTGACCGGCCGTCAATACAGCCATGTAAATCAACACGGTAGTGTTGTGTCTACAGGCGTTGCTTCAGCTTTACTCATGTTTTATATTTAGGCCATAAATTCTTCATTTGACTTTGGATTGAGCTAACTTTTGATGCATTATAAACATAATAAGAATATATACAAATTTAATGTTCAAAAATTTCCAAATTTAGCTCGCATCATAGTTGGTTTTGCAAGTCTTTATTCCTTTTCATACTTTGAGCAATCGTGTTTTCTTCCGTTTTGTTTTAGCTATTGCATTTTAGCTCCTTTTGATCTCATTTTCTCAAAATACCTAAAAATATGATCAAGAGCAGTAAACAAGAACAATTGGACTAAAGTATGAAAAAAATCATCATATAATCACATTAAATCTTCATTTTAAAGTCCATAAGATTGACATAATTCATGCCTATCAACTTCCCCATGATTGACCTGTTGCTTGTCCTCAAGCAACCAACACATGCGCATAGTAGAAATGATAGTTAAAAATGAGATCCCTTTCTCAATAAAGATTTTTCAAATGCTCACATCACACCAAATCAAATAAACTCATCAAGACCCCAAAAATTCATCAAAATATAAAAACATAATTCTTAAAATTATTTTTTCAGGTTGCATACTTAGGAAATAAATAGAAATGTATTATTGAATTCTCAAGTCAAAATCATTCAAAAAGGATCATGAAAGGATAACATGTTGTATGGGTTGCAGGCAACCATGAGCTAAACTCGTACAAGACCCGAGTTTCAAACTAGTAACCTCACTTTAGGTATTGTGACACTCCTCTCTCGTGTTTATTTATATAAATCGATTTCAAAGTTTTTCTCAAGTCCTTGCACTCATAAACATGACCACCCATATGCTTGCAATTCTTCTCAATTCTCTGCCACTATAAAGACTCAGAACACTTAATCATCAAGAGGTCTTATTAGGTTTTAATGGGACCAAAGGTAAGAAGGTTAGGGCATCTTTTTTTTTTAAAAAAAAGTGGGGCTACAAGTCTAGAACTAATGAGATGTTATTAATAATAGCTATACAAGTCTCTTTCACCTTATTCAATATTTTTTCTTTTTCTTTTTTTTCTCTTTTTTTTTAATAGTCCCAACTTCTTCAACATGAAAAACAAACCTAAATTTCTTATTCTTTTTTTTTCATCCTACATAACCATTTACCTTTTCACACCTCTCCCATACTTAAGATACACCATACTCATATGCTTGTTCTCAATATACTCATCACCCCACTAGCTATAAACTAAGGTAGGGATACACACATAAAGGTTACAAGTATGGTTAGATCAACAAAATATAAAAAAGTTCAAAAGGGTTAGCAAAGGATAAAACATTAAGGTTAGGCTATTTTGGCTAATGAAGGTTTTATAAGAAAATAAAAGTGCCTCTACCATCTTAATGTGTGTCATAAGTCATATGTAGTTTCGAAGAAAATCATTGCAAGTTCTAGTTTCACAACCCTTGGTGAGACATCACGCATAAGAAAAATATTGAGACTTCTTTTTGATGAATCAATATTTTAGGTTCAAAATCTCACAAGGTCCAAATAAAAATGCCAGTTCTTATCCTTCAAATCATAGAACAAGTCACCACATTAATTACACTTCAACGAACCACAGAAAAGTCTTGATGCATATATAACCTTCAATTTCACCAACATAATTACACTCATCCCTTAAGACTATAACCAAAACATGTAAGCTCAAAAATAAAAATCATTTTTAAGACAACATTAAGGGGTCTCAACAAGTCAAGTCAACTTACTGCAACCTTATGTTAAACATTCTTCTATTTTAATCAATAAAAGGTTATTTCCCACTTTTATTGCTCTTTTTTTTTAATTTCAAATTTCAAAATTTTTAATACTTTTAAAGAAACATAAGAAATGCATAATTATATATAATGCAAGAAACACAAGAAAAGAAAAATTTAGCACTACAATATATCCCCCATGCTTATAATTTACATTGTCCCCAATGTGCAGACGAGGTAAAAGGGAAGAGAGGAACTCATAGATAATGTTTACTTTTACTCGGTGATTGGTGTAGTAGTGGCAGAACTTCCCTTGCCAGTTCTAGATCTCTTTGGATCCATGAGTAATCTACAATTATGGTTGGGAAATCAAAAGCCTCAATTTTTGCAGAAGGAGAATAAGCCTTCGATACGAGTTGCTTGAAATTAATGATTAAATCCCAAAATCTCCCAACACTTCAACACTTAGATTTTTATTTTTGTTTCTTTATATTTTTTTTTGGAAGAAATTCATGATGGTTAAAGTTCATTGAGATAAAAGGTAATGAAAATGGATTACATGATTACAAAGTATAAGGAAGAACAAGGCTACACTATTATAAAGTTTAATCACATATGATTCTATCTATGTATTACATTATTAAGTTGTGTAGCTTTGCTCTTCTTTTTTTAAGAAGAGAAAATTATATATCATAGGGAAAGATTACATCCAACCCTATAGAATTTATCTATATACCCTACATACCCACCAAACTTATGGTTGGGAAATCAAAAGCCAAAATTTTTGCAAAAGGAGAATAAGCCTTCAATATGAATTGCTTGAAATTAATTCTTAAATCCCAAAATCTCCCAACACATCAACACTTAGATTTTTATTTTTGTTTCTTCATTTTCTCCTTCTTTTTGTTGTTATTATTTGAAACAGACATCATCCTCTTTGAGACTTCATCACCTAGACCAATAAAAAGACAAAAATATCTATGAGTTAGTACGTGCTACAAAAATCAAAAGTGAAAAAAAAATCTAGGTAAATGAAAGCATAAACTTGGATTGCCTCCTAAGAAGTGCTTGTTTAAAGTCATTAAATCCACTCCCTTATTTCTAATTTTTGTTCATCAAGAGAATAACGGTCTTGAGTTATTTAACACCACCGCCATTATATGGTTTTAATTGCTGATCACTAACCATGAACGTTCCTTTTTCAAGATGTGAAATTTCCACCGCATCGGAGGGATATAAGTTTATGACCAAGAATGGGCCAAACCTTCAGAATTTCAACTTTCCACAGAAAAGCCTCAACCTAGAATTAAAGAGAAGCCCTTGTTGTCACTTGAAAAGATCACCCTTGAAATATGCTTATCTTGTAACTTCTTAGTACGTTCTTTGTAAAGCTTTGCATTCTCATACAAGTCAAAATGAAACTCATTCATTTCATTCAGCTAAGGTTTTCTGTGCTTACCTACATCACTCAAATTAAAATTCAGAAATTTTAATGTCCAATATGCTTTACGTTCAAGTTCAATCGGAAGACGGCATGCCTTCTCATACACCAAATGGTAGGGAAACATGCCAATCAGAGTTTTGTATGCTATTCTACAAGCCTAAAGTGCATCATCTAATATGATAGACCAATCTTTTTGGGTTACACTTATACTTTTCTCCAAAATCTATTTAATATGCCTATTGGTTACTTGGACTTAACCAATTATCTAAGGATGGTAGGGAGTTGCCACTTTATGTGTGGCTCCATACTTAGCTAGGAGGGATTGAAATTGTTGATTGTAAAAATGCTTCCCTCCATTGCTAATGATTGCCCTAGCTATGCCAAATCGCATGAAAATATTTTGGTTCAAGAGTTTGACAACCACCTTGACATCATTCATGGGAAGTGCCACAGCTTCTACCCACTTGGACATATAGTCCACAACCAAAAGGATATACTCATTACCAAAAGAACAAGGGAATGGTCCTATGAATTCTATACCCCAAACGTCAAACAACTAACAAAATATGATATTAGTTATGTGCAATTCATGTTTCCAGGATATATTCCCATTCCTTTCAAACCTATCATAAGCAGAAACAAAGATGTGAGCATCCTTAAAAATATTAGGCTAATAAAAGCTACATTGTAAAATCCTAGCTATGGTACTAGTCGGTCCAAAGTGACCTCTAACCTCCCTACTATGGCAATGTTCCAGGATGGAATAAATCTCCTCATCATTCACACACCTCTGAATTACTTGTTCAGCATAAATTCTAAACAGGTACAGATCATCCCAAAAATAATACTTTACCTCAAAAAGAAACTTCCTTCTATAGTGATATGAAAGATGAGTGGGTACGATGCTATCTACCAAGAAATTAGCTATATCAACATACCATGGAGTAGGATGTGATTTAAACATTATAAAGGTGCTCATCTGGAAATTCTTCATTTATGGAATTGATTGGCTCCTCTATGATATATTGGAGAAGTCAAAAGAGATGATCCGCAACACTATTCTCACTCCAATTTTTATCATTGATCACAAAGTCAAACTCTTGGAGTAAAAATATCCATCTTATTATCCTAGCCTTAGTATCCTTCTTAGTAATCAAGTACTTTATTCAACAATAAGTAGGAATAAAACTTCTCAAATGCAAATACTGTTATCAACAATTCTTTTTTAACAGTAGCATAATTATAATGTGTAGAATTCATAATTCTATTAACAAAGTAAATGGTTTGAAAATTTTTATCTTTCTTTTAACCCAGTACAACACCAACAGAAAAATCACTCACATCGCACATTAATTCAAAGGGAAAATTTCAATAAGGAAATGCCATAATAGGTGCACTAATCAACTTTTCTTTCAAGGTATTGAATCCATGCAAGAATTCATAAAAAAAATTAAAGTAGAATCTTTAAAAAGAAACTCACATAGAGGCTTAGCTATTTTTCAGAAGTCGTTAATGAACCTTCAATAAAAGACAACATGCCCCAAAAAACTCCTGACACCTTTAACAATAGAGGGAGGGGAAAGTTTTTTAATTACTTTAATTTTCACCCTATCAACTTCAATCCCCTTGTTAGAGATTTTATGATCCAGAACAATCCCCTCTTGGACCATAAAATGACATTTTTTCCAATTAAGGACTAAAATTGTGTCTTCGCATCTTTTCAACACATTATCCAAGTTTTTTAGGCATGCATCAAAAGAACATCCAAACATAGAAAAATCATCAATTTCCTAAAATCCTCCACTATATCAAGAAAAATTGCCATCATACATATCTAAAAAGTAATCGGAGCATTGCACATTGTGAAAGGCACTCTTTTGTATGCAAAAGTACTATAAGGACTTGTGAATGTTGTTTTTTCTTGATCCTCAAGTGTAATAGGGATTTTTATGTACCCCAAATACCCATCTAGGAAATAGTAGAATTTGTGGCCTTCCAATCTCTCTATCATCTGATCAATAAAGGAAAGAGGATAATAGTCTAGTCTAGTGGCATCATTTGCTCGTCTATAATCCATACAAACATGCCAACCTATTACAGTACATGTAGGGATCAATTAATTCTTGTCATTAGCCACAACAGTAATACCCCCTTCTTCAGGTACCACCTATACCGGACTAACCCACGCACCATTAGATATTGGATATATTCTGTCTGCATTGAGTAATTTTATCACCTCTTTTTTCACCACTTATTACACCGTATGATTAAATCGTCATTGAGGTTACACTATTGGCTTATAATCCTCATCCATCAAAATTTTATGCATGTATATATATGGATTGATTCCTTTTAAGTCTGTAATGGTCCACCCTAAAACACTTTTTTGCTCCTTCAGCACCCTCACTATCTTATCTTCCATTAACCTTCTCAAAGAAGAGGACATAATCATTGGAAGAGAAGTAGAACCATCTAAAAAAATATATTTCACATGAGAGGGGAGAGGTTTGAGCTCAAGCTGAGTAGGCTCTTTGATGAAGGATTTTAATTTTTTTCTCGTCACACTCCAAGCCTCTAAGTGGTGACCTTAAAATTTTAGGATATGAAGGAGATGCCTTCAACTAGTAGATTGCTTCTGTAAGGATTTCATATTCCTCATGTTCATCAAGTCTATTCAGGAAACATGCTTCTAATGGGTCATCTGATCTGTTCACCTTAAAATACTCACTAACACACTCATTAATAAAACCAATGCATAAGCAAGTATCTTCTTCGTGAGGGTGTTTCATGCCATCAAATATATTAAAAATAATTTATTTATCATTAATCCTCAAAATTATTTTACCCTCATGAACATCAATAAAACTTCTACCTGTGGCCAAAAATGGTCTAACTAGACTTAAAGGTACCTCATGTCCACAGAAAAGATGAACTTGTCAGATTTTACCAGCACATCTTTAATAATACAACATATATACATGATTGATTGATCTTCCAGTTGAAGAGATATGGTTTTGCCCTTTAGTTCAACAAATCCAAGCTTCTTGAAAATGGAAAATGGCATGAAGTTAATGCTTGCACCAAGATCGCAAAGAACCTTATAAAAATGTAAAGTACCAATATTGTAAGGAATAGTAAAGCTCCCTGGATCTTTTAGCTTAAGCAGTAGTGTGTTTTAGAGCACAACAAAACACTCCTCATTAAGTCTGACAATCTTGCAATCCTCTAGTTTCCTTTTTATTAGCTAAAATTTCCTTTAAAAATTTAGCATAACTAGGTATTTGGGTTAAAGCATCAACAAATAGAATACTTATATGCAATTTCTTAAAAAATTCAAGAAACTTAGAAAATTATGTATCCAATTTATGTTGTTTCAACCTTTAGGGAAATGGGATATGAGGTTGATAAGGTTTTACCTTGAGATGTGAACCCTCACCAAGTGTGGGGTCATCTTTTACCTCCTTTTAATAATCAAAAATTTCTATGGGCTGCTCATTAACTGCCTTTTTCTTACCCTTTTCTTCTAAGCTTGGAGATGGTATATCAAACAACTCTTTATGACTCCTCAAAGTGATTGCCTTTTCATCCTCTCATGATTTCCTTTCTATATTGCTAGGCAACGCTCCCTGGTCTCTTTTCGAGATCACATTTACCAACTGTCCTACTTACACCTCTAAGTTCTTCAAAGAAGCCTCCTGATTTTATATTTGAGTGCCTTCATTTTGGAATCTAGACTTGCTTTGGCTTATGAACTCAGAAAGAAATTCTTCCAAACTTATTTTTGGTTCAGGGCTCGTGGTTTAGTATCCTAGAGGTGGTCTTACTTAACTTGGAGCCTAAGTTGGGTTTTGATTTCTCTGAGAAACTTTTGGGTGATTCTTACAACCAAGATTGTAAGTGTTCGAGTAAGGATTTTTGTTGGACCTGCCAAAATTTGAAATAAAATTATCCTACTCATACGATTGTACAAAAGGGTTACCCACCTAACACTTAGTGCTAGTGTGATTTTCACCACATAAGTCACATCTCACAATCAAGACCAGCATAGCAGAATCACTCGAGTTAGCCACTTGTTTAGTTAAACCATCCAACTAAACCTAAAGAGTAGTGACCACATCAACAGAATAGATGTTAACACGTATACTAGGTAATCTCTCAGCATACCACTAATGACTATTAGCTACTAACTCCTCAATAAAATCATAGGCATCTTCTGGAGTCTTGTTTGTGATTGTCCTACCTACAACTGCATTAAGTATGGAATAGTTAGTAGAAAATAAATCGTTATAAAATGTATGAACCTATAACCAAATAGGTAGACCATGGTGATGACATTTTCTCAGCAATTCTTTGAATCATTCCCATACTTTATATAACGATTCCTGATCATATTATACAAAAGTAGTAATATCATTTCTCATATTAGTAGTTTTTTATGGTGGAAAATTTTTTACAAGAAATTATCAAGCCATATCATCCCACGTAGTAATCAATCCCATTGGCAAATAATGTAGCCAACTCTTAGCTTTATCCCTAAGAGATAAGGGAAAAATCCTTAGCCTTGTGGCATTATTGGAAACCCCATTCTACCTAAAAGTATCATAGATCTCAAGAAAATTAGCAATATGAGCATTAAGTTCATCATTTGGCAATCCTCCAAATTGGATTACTATTTGAATCATCTGAATAATGGCCAGTTTAATGTCAAAGTTGTGTCCTTAAATGACTGGCTATATGATGTTGGAACCTATACCATCTAGATTTAGGGTGGCATAGTCTTTAAGAGATCTGCCCATTGGAGCTTGTAATTGCACTTGAAGCGGTGCCTTTGGAAGAGCCAGATTATGTTGTAAGTTTGGATTCAACACTTGTGGATTACACAAGTCTTATGCATTAAGAGCTTGTTGGTTCCCGGCATTATCTATGCCTTCAACACATCTATCTAATCTATGCAACCTATGAAAAGTCCTCTCAATCTCTAGACCAAATGGCTCTAGTGACCCCCACAAGAGCGGGTCATGCACTAGAGATCCTCTACAAATTCAGAAAACCACTCGAACAAACTTTAGAAGGATTAGAAATAAAATGGAATAAAAAGAAACACAAATGTACAAAGAAAATAAAATCTCTCAGATCCTGAGGTCACATGTTACCCAGTCCCTAGCAACAACACTAAAAACTTGATGCTTTCTAACCGCAAGTGTGCAGTGTTGAAGTAGCATGCGAGGTTGATCCCATAAGGACTAGGAAGTGAGCAATAGGATAGTGAAAAAATCTCCTATGTCTAGACTAACAATAGGGGTAGATGATGTTTAACTCTAAATAAAAAGAAAATGTGCAAACAAAATCCAACTATAATATAATAACAAGTGAAATTCAGTTAGAGAAAAGGCTAAGGTTTCAGTCATTCCCCTTTAACCTCAATATGATCGAATATTAAGCCCAAATATCAAATCAAAACACTTTGTCATGAATGCCAACAAAAGTATATAGTGTAATGCTCTCTCAAGCCACAACACCCTATTGTCCATTAAAACTCATCTATCTCTAGTATGACTGTAAAAATAGGCAATGCATTATTATGTATCGTATTCCCTTTTTTTTAGTTGGAGAAGCTAACCAATGTCTCTCGACTTTGTGATTTTATCTCTAGTCATGCTAATGGAGCCCACTCCAACTCATCTCTCAAATCTCACCGGTTTTCTCTAAATAATAATAGAAAAGTGATCAATTTTTTTCTATTATGCCAATTAAAGCATTAGCACAACACATATGACAAGAAATTAGATTGGGTAAAGTTCATATTCTCAACATATTTAGATCACGAGATTTTCCTTCACCTTGGAATAGATCAATTAGTTAATCATGGCTTTCATTAGTCTCAACATCTTAAATATGGAGAATTGCATCAATTTCAAAAATAAATAAAATCTAAAGAAAAAAATGCAATACCCTCTTTATTCAATATGAGAAATTCATTGTTATATCCAACCAAATGAAAATAAAAAATTGAGATTAAGAGATGGAAGATTGTGGATGAATTGGGGGTGGGATTGGATTGGGTTATATCAAACAAATAACCCTAGATCTATCTATAGTGCTTCCAAAATTGCTGTCTTTTTATCCCCTCCTTTTCCTCTCTCAAACTGAACTAAAAATAAGTTTATATATACGTGACCATCCATCAAAACAGCCATGTAAATAAGCAGGGCAGTGTCATGTCAACGGGCAGTACGTCAAGTTTGTGCATGTTTTGTATTTCGGCCATAACTTCTTTGTTTGACTTTGGATTGAGACGATTTTTGATGAGTTGGAAAGGTAAAAAAAATCTACAACTTTTAGATCACATCATGGTTGGATTTGCAAGTC
The DNA here is from genome assembly GCA_030549775.1 of Tamarix chinensis. Classification (NCBI taxonomy): domain Eukaryota; kingdom Viridiplantae; phylum Streptophyta; class Magnoliopsida; order Caryophyllales; family Tamaricaceae; genus Tamarix; species Tamarix chinensis. The sequence continues at coordinate 12,776,664 of CM060176.1, forward strand.
TTTATACCTTTTCATACTTTGAACACTCACGTTTGCTTCCGTTTTGTTCCCGCTATTGCGTTTTTGCTCATTTTGATCCCATTTTCTAGAAATACCTATAAAATATGATCAAGAGTGGTAAAAAAGAACAAGTAGACTAAAGTATGAAAAAAAAAACATTATATAAGTACATTAAATCTTCATGTGAAAGTCCATATGATTGACATAATCATGCCTATCAAAACACTTGAAGGCTAAGGGATATAGGTGGTTGGACGAAGAAATGGAAAAATATGTGAGGAAGCATGTAGGGAGGTGGTTTAGTTAGAAGAGGAAAGAATAAAAATTAGGTTATGGGGGAAAAATAGGGGTGTTTGGGATGGGTAAGGTAGGGGTGAGGGAAAATGAGAAGGAAAAAAATAAAGAAAAGAAAGGAAAAACACTTCAACAATATTAGGCTATTATGATGACATATATTATAAAGGCCTCGATGGCAACAACATATCGTTGGTGAATGGGCGATTTGACGTGTGGAAAAACTAAGACTATAGCAACAATTTGGGTCAATATTGTATGGTTATTGTGGTGAATAACAATTAAATTTATTTCCCCATTCTAATATTTAAAATAAATGATAAAAAAATAAGCTAATGCGACGACGGGGTCATCGTAGTATCGTTAAAAATTCTATAGCCACAACAGGTCGTTGTTGTAGGGGGAGTTTCCATAGGTGGGAAATTTCCCCCCTCTTAAAAATTATTGCTGTAAATTTTTTGTTTCGGGTATATTACAATAAATAGTTAACGTTATATGGTATAGTGTCGTTGTAGTATAGTAAACCAAAACACATTTGCTTGTTTAAATGGGGTCTATTGCAGCAAGCCCGTCCCCGCAATAGGGGGCGTCGCTGAAATAGAGTTGAGTTATATAAATGAAAAAACCTTACTCCTCATCATCTTTGCCATGAGTTTGTCTCATATATTCTTCTATGCCGCTCGTTTTCCTTGCCTCTCTCTCATAGATTTGGTACGTAATATGTTGTAATTCATGTTTTTTTTTTCTCATCAAAATCTTGAGTATTATTGTTAGTTTTTACTTTTAATTTCATTTTCTATGTTATTATGGTTTTCCATAGAAGCCACCATAACTATCACTTTGCACCACCTTCTCCTCTTATTTTCTCGGATTAATCCTTTTTTTTTACTCTTTATGTTAGTTTATTTTATTTTAAATATTAATTATTTAATTCTAACAATTTTTTTGCTTAATTGATGGTTTAAATTTGTGTCTTCGAAGTAGTTGTGCACTACCACCGCTGCTACCGGAGCTTGTCGTTGCCACTGCCAGTACTGCTTTTTTGCTTAATTATTATATTATATATATATTATTGTTAAATATATGATTATTTTTAAATTTTTGTTGTAATATATGATTATTGTTCAATATTATATGGATGTTGGTGGTGGTAATTATATGTATGTATGTATATGTTGGTGGTGGTAATTAGAAGATGGACGTGCACACACACATTACTAGAGTTTAAAAATTTATCTCTGTAATTACAAATTTATTAAAAATGAGAATAAATAAAATATTATTGAATATTACAAATTTATGATTAAATAATTAAACACTGACAACTATCTCTGTAAATAAAATATATACATTCATATCTATCTCTATAAATAATATTTACCGAAATTAAAAAACTAATACAACCCTATTAGTCATTAAACATTTAATGAAAAGTTTTAGGGAATATAAAAATTTAAAGAGAAATTTTTAATACATTAAGAGGTTAAATTAGGAAAATTAATCAATCTTTTGCATTTATTATGCATTGGAGGTAATGCACCTAGAATATCATTTATTTTAGATAAAAATGATTTTGGTAAAATAACATTTATTATGAATTGGAGGTAACGCACCTAGATATACTTTGTAAGGTACATTTGAATGCAAAATAGACAAAAAAAAAACTATGCACAAAACATAGTTGAACATATGTTATGAATTATCTAATCAATGACAATTGTTGTCATAGTCTCATCTTCGATGCCTCTAAATCTACAATAAAAAAATGAGAATTAATAAAAAATATTATTAGACTTTGAAGATTTATGATTAATCAATTAAGTGGAATAATAAGATATTATTGAGCATAATTAATTGATTGTTAAAATTTAAAGCAATAAGAATATAAAACTATTAAATAATTAATTATTTCTAACTTTAGATAGAGTATTATTAATAAAGTAGAATAATAAGATAACAAAAATGTAACTTAATAATATATTGTTAAATATTAAAAAAATTATGATTGAATAATTAAGTGGTATAATAAGATAATAAAAATTTAAAATAATAATATATTGTTGGCCATAAATAATTTAATATTAAAATTTTAAACAATAAGAATATAAAAATATTATATAATAAATTATTTATAACTTTAGATAAAGTATTATTAATAGAGTGGAATAATAACATGACACAAATATATCTTAATAAAAAAATGTTAAATATTAAACAATTATGATTAAATAATTAAGCGGTACAATAAGATATTGGAAATATATTAAAATTTTAAACAATATGAATATAAAATTATCAAATATTGGTGGCCTTAAATAATTTATTATCTAATAATTTGAAAATTTATAATTTAATAATTGAAAAAGTGGAATAATAAGATAGTAAAAATGAGAATTAGTAAAATATTATTGGAATTTGAAATTTATGATTGAATAATTATATATTACCCTAATTCATTACATATTTTTCCGTTTTGTAGGTGATAAGATGTCTCTCTTACCTAACACATGTTTTTCAGCCTACTTTTTCATGTCTCTCGACACAAAGATTAAGTACCATGTGAGATGAATATGTGATGAGCTAGACTACATGATAGAGAGAGGTTTATATGTGAGATCATATAATTTTGGGTCATATTATATTTTGTATACATTGCCATATATTACCATTATTATGGGCAAGGGCTAGATATATAGATGAGTTTGGTCATAGTAATCTTCTAAACCCTTGGTTTATTGAGGGTGGACATTTTCTGGGAGATTATAATCACAATGCAAGGGAATTGATAGTGATTGATGACGAGTGGAGGTCTTGGTACGAGATACCGCAGTGTATATATCCTAATTACCTAGATCATGGTTACAATTCTATTGAAGATGTGAGAGAACAAATGCTTCCACAAAAAGTATGGACTCAGTGAGTGATCGATTGCATCTGAGGTGGAACTAGGGTTTGATTTTAGTGAGGCATTATAGGTTGTAGTAGCTCTATTTCAATATGTATGAATATACTTTTAGGTATTAAGGTTCATAATATAACTAGTATGTTTATCCATGTTTTGTCTTCTTAAGCTATAAAATAATAAAATATTGTCGACCTTAAATAATGTCATAATACTTTTACAATACATACACTTCTTGGTCACTAAGCCAATGTAATAATTATATATAATTGACCTATCTTTTAATATTCCTTACAGATACACAATGCCAATTTATATGAGAGTAATCAAAATTTTGATGAATTTTGGAATGGTCTTCAAATAATTATAGGATTGGCAAAAGATAACTTACGATCGGATGGATTAACACGTTGTCCTTGTACAAGATGTGTTAATTTTATATGGGATACAATAGATAGGGTTAAAGCCCACAAGTTTCTATTTAGGTTCATTAAAGATTACGATACATGGGAATTTCATAGTGAACTTAAAAAAGAACGTGTGGAAAAGGAGCTCATAGATTAGATGACATATGTGTTAAGTGATTTATAGGTGGTGATCCACAATTTGAGGATAGTGAAAGAGTTGAGGATATTAATGATGACTCTAGGGATAACAGAGATCCATATTTCGAGGAGTTATTTCAAGAGATGAATACAAGGTTATATCTAGGATGCAAAAAAAATTCTTCCTTAATTTTTTTTGGTGAAACTGATTAACTATATATACTACAAGTGTACAATTTACGCAATCGGGATCATATGAATACACTGATGAGTTATTTTCTTTTACCTGTGGTCCATCAAGAGTGGTTACAACTTATATTATTTGTATTGTAAACACCGTTAGATTCTTAACTCATGAAAGAGAAAAAAATAAAAGAACATAAAATAATGGTGTGTTTTTCTCCAAAGTCGACAATAAATGCTATTATGGGTAGATACAACATATCATCGAGATATCTTATTTGCACGACTGTTCTATTTTGTTGTTCAAGTGCAAATGGTTCGATACTAATGCAAGGAATAAAAGAATAATATTACAAGTATTTGTACGAGGTATGAGGAGGATTGTTATATATTAGGATCTCAAGCAAAGCAAGTTTAGTATGTTGATGATCTACTAAATGGTCTTCATTAACAAGTTATTTGGGAATTCAACCATCATCACATATGGGATCTAAATGACGATGATTGGATTGGTGTTGTATATGGGGTTAACTAATATACTATTGATTTAGTAGTCAAAGCAGGCGACCTTGATAATTTAACTTTTCATCTTCATACTATTAGAAGTGATGAAGCCCAAACTAATGCTGCTTCTAACGATGAGTCCATACCTAGTACAACATATAATATTATTGATATGGATCATGATGCTTCAAACTCAAATAGTGAAGATGCATGTAGGGATGATAATACTTGTACTGATGACTAGTTTATCTTGTTTATAATTTTTATGTTCTGTATATTAGGATCTATTTTATGAATATTATGTTGACTATATTAGAATTTATCCTTCTATGACTAATATCAAATTCGTTTTATTATTGTTCATTAATTTATTGTTAAAGATTGGTAGGTATGGCAAATGTTATGATGAGGTACCATGATGGGGAAGGAGGTAATGACCCCCTCAACAATTTTCTAGTATCCCAGCTTAGTATGAGTCAGGTAATGATTTTTTTCCTTTTATTATATTATTTTTTACGCATTTGGTTAACTAATGTCATGCATGTTGTAGCTCCAGGACATCCAAAATAATCCAGGTCAAAATCCAGCATTATATGTGAAGAGTTTAGGGGAAATGGTTACATGAAATTATGCCTTTAGTGGTTGTCTCAATTTGATAGGGCTTGGAGACCCATTGGTCATAATAGTACATTATTTTTTAGGCATGTAGGAAATAAGGTTGGAAACATAATCCCTATGTACTATGACGATTAGGATCATGTCCCAAAGGAGGACAGAGATAAGATTGGCCCCTGAATTGAGGTAATAGTTAATCACAACCATCTTTTTATTTAAAATATTTTTGATTTTTAGTTGATTAATCGGTAATTTTATTTTTTTAGCAGAAACATTCTGACTTGGATGAGTGGAATGAGAAACCACACTAGTCGCGAGTATGGGATTTGGATTATAGGTTACTCTGTGACACCTATTAGAGTAGAAAAAGTTACTTTAAGAATTGGGTAAAAAAAATCCTACAAGAAACCGAATGACTTGGACGATGAGAACTGAAACAAGCTTCAGTAATTTTGGGATACTCCTGAACAAAAGGTATTTGTATAATATTATACATAGATAAACTTAATATGTATTAATATTGACCAATTTTTAATATTTATTGATTAGGGGCAAGGTTAGAAAGAAACATAAAAAATAGGAGCAAGAAACAGTATCCTAGCTTCTGTGGCTTGTCATCAATTTCTCAATTTCACCATAGGAAGGTATTATATACCCACTTTATAATTTCATTCATTATTTATAATGTTATTCATAATGTTCTTTTTATTATTATTATAACCATAGGCCGACCCTAACACCAAGAAAATTCTGGGCGGAGTTGAGACTTTTAGACAAATGCACTGTAAGGATGAGAAATTGGTGAGCGAGGATGATGAGAGAAAATATGTCATTTTATAACTCTGTAAAGGAATTAATCTAACATTAATTTTTTTATAAGCTATTTATTCTTCTTTTTAATTTTTTTTAGCATAATATGGTGGAGATGCTACAAAAGATGATGGAGGAGGATCGAGTCCAATCACTTGAGAGTAAATGCGGGTCTAATGTGCCAATACAAATTGATGAGGCGGCCATTGTATGTGACATTCTTGGAAAACGGTGTGGCCATAAGAAATCTATTGGTAAATTATTAAAGGGCTATTCATGAGCATCGTCTGCAACTCCATCAACACCAGCATCACCACCTTTTGCTAGTACCAGCACCAACACTTCTGCTTTTGAGGAAAAACTTGGGAAGCTAACTAAAATTGTTTAAAATACATCAAAGTGATAAGGTATAAAAAAGAAACTAACAAGTTTCAAACTATTATAATACAAGACATTTGACATAGTTTTATGGCGTTAGGGTAAGAGGTAGGGGAGGAAGAAGAAGAGGATGGCAAGGATGAGAAAAATGAGTAAGATCTAGTTGTTTACTCCAAATAACAAAATTGTAATAACAATTTTAAATTGTGAACAATATTTTGTTTTGAATGGGTTTTTTTATTTAATATTATGAATTACATATTAATATTAATTTAAAAATAAAACATATTTAAATTTTACAGGATCGTAATAAAAAATTAGAAAAACTAAATTTTCCTTTTAGTGATGGATAGAGTCATTGTTGTAGGCTAATAATATTTTCAAAAATTGGGCATACAATGATGACATGTTGCTGTTGTAGACTCATTAGTCAGTGCTATAGGCTGATGGAATTTACAAAAATTAGGCATACAGCAACGACAGGGTTACAACTGTAGACCCATCAATGGTCGTTATAGTCTAATAGAATTTTTCATAAGTTTGGCATATAATGACGATGGGTTAGTGTAGTAGACCCATTAGTCATCGTAATATATAATTTTAATTTCTAGATTTTTTTTAAAATTTTGCCATCACAATAGTAATATAGCGACAATGCAGTCGTCGCAATAGGAGTTATTTTTATAACAACTTCCATCATCATAATATCGAGTCTTTTACTATGAAAAAATTACTACGACATATTAGTGACAATGCGTCATCATAATAGAAATTTTACAACAACATCTTATGTCTACAGCGACGAAAGAAGTCATAGTAGAAAACTACATTTGTAGTAGTGAAAGAAAAGAAGGAACGACTGTGCTAAGGTGCAAGCTGGGGGGAAGAAAAAGAAAAGAAAGAGATGGTTAAGGATGGGAGGCCAAGGAGGAGAGAAAAGGAAAGAAAGAAAAAAGGAAAGAAGGAAGAGAGGAAAAAAAAGGGAAAAGAAAGAAAAATAATAAATAAATAAATTTAAGGTTAGAATTAGAATTAGGTTAGATTTAGGATTATAGTAAAATTAATTTATTCAAATTTAGGGTATCAGATTAGAAAAAATAAATCGAGAAAAATTATCTGTTTAGGGTAGGTTTAAATAACAAAAAAAAAGAGAAAATAATAAAGATAAACTCATTTAAAACTTTATCTGCATTTGTGGGTCAAATGTTAATAAAAATACTTAAGCTAAGATTTAAGGGTTAGGTTAAAATATAAATTAATTGGGATTAAGATTAGATAATATTTTGAGATATTACAATTCATTACATTGAATATCCCAAATTTTGAATCAAATCATAAATAGTCAATTGGATAATGAAAGCTGAATCAAGTCATAAACGAGAAATATCAGGTAAAAAAAACTTTGATCAATAGATAATAAACCAACCAATATGATATAATAATTTGATTTTAGTATTAAATGATAATATATTAAATTAATAATTATAAACTTTGGTTAATATTTAAATATTTAATAAAAATAATAATTAAAATGTATAAAGTTTACTGGCAATAAACAAAATAAAATAAAAGAATACAATCCACAAGATATACAACAATCTTTGCATTTATATATAATTATATACAATAAAAAGTCATGAAAAATAAATAATTTTTAGATTATATATGTGTATATATATATATAATATTGGATATTTTATTTATATAATTTTTTTTATAATCGAATCGATTATTTAATTTTAAAATTAAAATATTTTTCGGTGATATTTTTTCAGAATCTAATCAATTTAAATATGAGATTAATTCATTAGATACTAGATAGCTGCTGAATATTATTAGATAATTTAGTTCAAGTATGAGTAGGGGTGTGCAAAACCAGATATCCGTATCCATTCGGATATTTTTTCGGATATCCGCTCCGTATTTTTTTAGACCGGATATCCGAAAAATATAGACCGGATATAGACCGGATTCGGATATATCCAATATCCGTATGAAAATACTATTTTATCAATTTTAATAACTTTTACTATAATATTTTTAAAAATAAGGATCATATATCAATTAATATTCATATCTATATTCATATAAATATCTTATTTTATCTAAAAGAAGTATTAAAATATTATTATAAATATTTAAAATATAAAAATAAATAAAATTTTAAAACTTAAAACTATAAAAACACAATAATATGGTGTATTATTGAAATAATCAACAAAATATCGGATATTTTTTCGGATCGGATAATTCAAAAAAAAATCGGATATCCGAATATCGGATATCCTTTTAGAATAAAACCGATTCGAATATCCGAAATATCGGATCGGATTTTTAAATATCGGATCGAATTTTCGGATCCCGAATTTTTTGCACAGCCCTAGGTACGAGCGTCATATGTACAGAAACGATACGTCGACCTGCGAAAAATCTCAGTGATCATAAGCCACCAAAATCTTAATTAGATACACACGAAAGCCTTGTTATAAAAAGCAAGCCAGAGTCTCCAACCACGTGGAATTTTAGTATGATTCATATCCCAGCTCATCACACCAGCCAGTAAAAAATAAACACCCGACGTCCTTGGAATTAAACATAGTAGTATCATCTAGTGGTGCCAAAATGTCTTAGAAAAGTCCAGCAACTACGCTGTTCTTCATGTACGAAGATCTACGAATTTCGTTAACTGTCCATGATTTGGGGTAACTAGTTATCTTTTCTCTCAAGAATTTCCAACGGAGTTAATCCTATTCTACTAAATTATTTGATGTATCAATCAGTGAAATATCTATTGATGGATAAAATACAACCTTTTCCCAAGATTTTATGGGAATGGGGAACGAGGACAAAATGAAGAAACGATAGTTTTTAAAAATATAGGTTTCGGATGTTTCCGAAACGGAAAGTCAGATCGATAAAATTTTCGTGTAACATAGTTTATCCCTGTAAAAGAAAAAAAACATTAAAACAAGTAATTAATTTTCCAAACCTGACCTTAATACAATTTAATATATGTGAGAATCATTTTTTAAGGTAAGAACTAAAAATTATGTTAATTTCGTGAGATATTTATAGTAGTTTCTATCATCTAGGATAGTTTCTAACGCCTACCGTTGGTAACCACTTACTGTTTGTAGTTTTTTAATTTAAAATATAAATATCTAATATTTATAAAAATATTATAATATTTTTTTTCTAACACTTAAATACTGTAGTTTTTTATAAAACATACAATAATGCTCTCCATCTACTGGAGTTAGTTTACACTACTCATTATCGATAGTTTCCTAATTTAAAATAAAAATATCTAATATTTATAAAAATACTACTTTTTTTCCTAACACTCAAATACTATAGATTCATAAGAGACTGATAGTAATTTCTATCACCTATAGTAAGTAGTTCCAAAACAAGAATATAAATACATAATATTTATAAAAATATCACCGTCTGTTTTTTTTCTAATACTATAATATTATAGTTTCTTAAAACTACTTATAATAGTTTCTTCTACCTATTAATAGTAGTTTATACCACCTACTATGGGTAGTTTCTTCAACTCAGAATATTTGTTATCAATTATCACCGAAATAGATAGTTCTCCTTGGATATTATATATATGTGTGTGTGTGTGTGTGTGTATAGACACACATAATACACACTTTAGGGGTCAATGAAAGAGCTTTGGACCATGTAGTGGTATTTCTTGGGTCTTTCTTTGTAATACCACCAAATTGAGTGGAGTGTTATAAGGATTGATTTGGCTACTTATATTAATATAGTATACTATCTTTTTAGTAATTCCGTCCTAAAGAACTCCACTATTAAGCATAATGGCTGTTGAACAATTTTTAGGATGGATGATCCTTTTTGAAAGTTTCAAAATTTTTTAAAAATTTCTCCGAAAGTGCGTGAGGAAGGATAAAGCGTCCTAAAAGGACTCGTGTGGTTGTATTGATTCGGAGTATTACATTCTTACCCTTCGTTAACATGGGAAAAGGCCCTCTACGGTGTACCGGTATACATATATTGTAACACTAGGGTATATATATATATTTAAAAAAGGTTGTTGGGATTGTGTTCGTGGTCAAGCGGCAAAGAGTTCAATCCCTAAGTTGCCGACTAGAGTTTAAATCTCATCTGGGACAAAAGTTGATGATTTAGTGATTCGACGCCGTGATCGTCTAGCTCACTACCGGACTGATTGTACACGGTCCTCGTCACATCCCCAAACACCTAAATTTTCTCCACTTCTTAGTTATCAGGGGTCGGAGTAACATATATAATTAAATAAAGAAAGAAAGTTAATTTACGAGTAAAAAGCAAATGGAAAAAGGAGGGATAAGAGATGGAGATTGTAATCTATCAAGACACGGAGACACAAAGGCAGCTCGGGAAGCCAGCGGTGATAAGTAAAGATCGGTGACAAGCCAAGGAAACTCATTCATGCATGCCACCGTTCAATGTTTCTGTTTTCTCCATTAAATTAATCAACCACCAATCTTTGGATTCAACATTAAACCTTATCTTTCTACCGACAGATTGAGAACTATCTACAACAGTTTTTTTTTTTGGCAAACAAACAAAAAAACATAAAATCTTTCTGCCTATAAAAGGGGGTACTCAGTAGTCAGCAATCTGCACACTCTTAACAGCAAAGAAAATGGCTTACACCAGCAGGGCATCTCTCTTTCTGGGCCTTCTGTTTGCCCTTGCCGTTCTTACAACATCCCTAGAAGATACGGCCCGTGATGCACAAGAATCTGCTGAATTGAACAGTGAGGATTTTTATATACATATTTGTTGTCCCTCCTTACCTTAGTTAAGAGTCGTTATGTGGTACTTTGGTTTTGAAAGCCATGCAAGTATATATTCTAAATATCGGATTAGGCTATTTCGACAATTAAATTGGTAAATCGGTTAGGTTATCATCCAAATTATATATAGCTGTTTAAATTTTTAGATCGATCAAAATCAGGGTAGAATAATAAAAATTAGTAAACAGTTAAAAATTGGCCTATCAGATCGATTAAAAATTAGTTAGAAGTTATTCGATTGGTCTAAATTATTAGTCTGACTATTTAAATTAGTAAATAAGTCATGATATCAATTTGATTAATGATCTCTATGTTACTAATTTTATTTTATTGTCCCTCCCTACTTTTTTTTAACTATTGTCGTTCTAGAGCTCCTTTTTCTTTCTTTCTTTCTTTTTTGTTTTGATAATTAACGGTATAGATTTTAAAACTATGTTACTAATTTTATTTTATTGTCCCTCCTTACTTTTTTTTTTTACTATTGTCGCTCTGGAGCTCCTTTTTCTTTCTTTCTTTCTTTTATTTTTTTGATAATCAACTGTATAGATTTTAAAACTGTGTTACTAATTTTATTTTATCGTCCCTCCCTACTTTTTTTTTCTCTTGTCGCTTTGGAGCTCCTTTTACTTTCTTTTCTGTTTTTTGATAATTAAGAAATATTATCCAAGAAAAATAAGTAAATGTTTTTCCAGCTCCGGCAAATCCAAGAGAAGCCTCTCCTTCACCTATAGTCATGTAATTTAGTACCGACATTTAAATTATATATATATATATATATATATATATATTTTATTAAATGCCTTTTATTTTCAATAAAATATGAAAAATATAATTTTAAGACTGTTTTATTACGTTTTATAAAAAAAATATCTTTTAAGTGTTACGATGAAGTTTTATTTTTCATACGGAGTAACATTTAATCCCGCAATGTTTGCATGCAGAGGAACACGTTGTGAAACATTACTTTGGCCGCAATCATCACCGTTGCCGCAAGTATGGCGTAAGCTGCAAAGAACCACAAGAAAATGACGGTAGTGAAGAGGCAGATAACAAACAAGGAATGGACGCTAGTGAAGAAGTACAGAATAAACAAGGAGTCGACGTAGAAGAGAATGCTATGGAAGATAAAAGTGAGTTGTCTAATTGATGCTCCTTTCCTCTAATATTTCACGGTGTTGAGCATCTATTTGGCCACCACCGTCACCATATATTTGGCCGCCACCGTCACCGTTGCTGCTGCCATCATTACAGACCATTTTACTATTTATTTTATTATTAATTGATCACACAATGTTTGCATGCAGAGGCACACGTTGTCAAACATTACTTTGGCCGCAACCATCACCGTTGCCGCAAGTATGGTGTAAGCTGCAAAGAACCACAAGGAAATGACGCTAGTGAAGAGCTAGAGAACAAACAAGTAAAGGACGCTAGTGCAGAAGTAGAGAATAAAGAAGGAGTCGACGCAGAAGGAGGAGTCGACGCAGAAGACAAAGCTGTGGAAGATAAAAGTGAGTTGTCTAATTGATCCTCCTTCATCTAATATTTCACGGTGTTGAGCATCGATTTGGCGGCCACCGTCACCGTGCTGCCATCATTGCAGACCATTTAACTGTTTATTTTATTATTAATTGATCACACAATGTTTGCATGCACAGAGGCACACGTTGTCAAACATTACTTTGGCCGCAACCATCACCGTTGTCGCAAGTATGGTGTAAGCTGCAAAGAACCACAAGGAAATGACGCTAGTGAAGAGCTAGAGAACAAACAAGGAGAGGACGCTAGTGAAAAAGTAGAGAATAAACAAGGAGTCGACGCAGAAGAGAAACCTGTGGAAGATGAAAGTGAGTTGTCTAATTGATTCTCTATTTGGCTGCCACCGTCACAGTTGTTGCCATCATTTCATATCATTTTTCTTATAATTGATCCCATAATGTTTGCGTGCAGAGATACACGCCGTCAAACATTACTTTGGCCGCAACCATCACCGTTGCCGCAAGTATGGTGTTAGCTGTAAAGATGAGACATCAGCACAGGGAAAGGAAGATAATGAGGTAGCAGACAAAGTTGCTAATGAAGGAGTTGTCGACACAGACGTTAGCAATGGTGAAAACAATTAGTTACTTCCGCTATATGAATGAACGGTTGCAGTATTTCTTTTCCTAGCCATATATAACAATATGGTGATAGATAGAGATGCAGGTATAATATCATGTTTGGTTTTCAATAAGAGGTACTTTTGGCTGTAACTCGCAGATATGCAAATATAATATAATATATATATATATATATATATATATAGTGGTTTATCTCCTTTTGTGTCGATACTTTCTCTTATCATAAACATTGTTAACAAAAGACATCACAAATATTTTACGTGGCTTACCCTTTTTTACGATCGATAAATACAAGAATTATCTAGGGATTGAGGCCTTACGTAATGCGAGTAAACACAAATATTTCATATGCATTCAATTTCCTCTTTCACACCTGTCAATTTTTCGTCTCATTCCTCCCCTACCTGTCGCCACGCACCCTTATTTACGTGCTTTCTCACTTCTTACCATTCCCACCTAGCTAGAAGTTTCGTGTCATTGACACTCAATATATAGTATGACCTACTGTCACAATGTTTAGAGGTCTCTGCCCAAAAAAGTAGCATTCCACCTACAATTCCACCGAGTACATGTATCGAACATAAATGATATTTTATAATAATAACATATACAACAGAGATGTATGAAACAAACATTTTCTAACTTACTAATACATAAAATATGTTGGAACATTCAAAGGCCGCCTAAGCTATTCATTTTCGACTTACTTCAAACTTTCGAATAATAAAGTCTCATGAAATATAAAATAGATTTGATAGTCTTGGCGTAACATTGAATGTTATTAAAACCAATGTTGTTGGGAGTGTGTTATCTAAATCAGATATAATAGCTGCGAGCAAACATGGTGGGTACGAATTTGATTATTATGGTTGAATTATGGGGTATTTTTTTACGGCCTTCAGAAAGTAGTGAATTGATAATATAGTCACTGCATTTATCAAGATGTCATCCAATGTCATTGATTGTGGACGCATATAGATTTCTCATGTCTCAATTTTGTTGTGTCGGGCAGTTCACTCTTATAGAGGGACCAATATGGGAGCTGGGAAGGGACCAATATGGGACCCATTTGGCCATTGTATTCTCTTTGACTTGCACTTATACGACAATCCCCCTTGTATTAGGGATTACCTCTTTTTTTATTTGGTTGGAGGTGTTAGCTACCACAATTGAATTAGATTAGCCTTGTATTATTGGATTTTCATTTCTGTAAAAGTAAAATAATAATAATAAATTAACATAGATGGATAAAATTAGACAGGGGATGGTTTGATAACTAAAATTTAAAAATAACACACGGTATTTAAAATTAAAGTTTTGATACTAACTTCTAATACCTCAAATTTACTACTATTTTTTTTTTCAATAGCTAAATATAAAATAATTGGATGATATTGTCATACTTTACTTAATACGAGCCACCACACCATTCTCATAAGAAGTATAAGGATAAATATTAACAAGTTTAAATAATATAAGAAGAGAATAATAGTAACTTTATAAATATATATAAGAGTTTGAAGATATAACTCCGTATACAATACCAATCAAAATAGAACAAAGAAAAACTATGTATCTAAGAGTCCAAAATATATCTAGATAAAATATAACACATCTATTTTTAGCACTTGAAAATTTATCTAAAAATAGTTCATTCATGAAGTTTAGCCATTAAAACCTAGTGTTAGAACCACATTTAGTATAAGTCTGGTTTATCTACCTTTCTTAAATTAGCTGCTATGGCTAAAATATTTATCCTTTTAGCACTACTGGAATTGTCAATTAATAACGATACATAAATGACAGTTTGTTAGAAATTATTGATAAAAATGTAAAAATTTGGACTCGAGAACGTGGAGCATCTTCTAATAATGGTTCTATACAGGAATCGTTAATAACATGAAGGAAAAAAAATGTTGTCATTATTTTAATAATAGTTATAAATATAATCATTAACAAAAAAATGTGCCATGTTTTAATAATGGTTATATTTATATCTGTTGTTAAAACATGAACTTTAAATGTTCCATCCCTTCCCTCTTCGCTCATTATGTTTGTTTTAGAATTTTGATTCTCCTTTGCTCTATCTTAATCTCACTTGCTCTCACTCCTCCTCGTCCTTTTGTTTATTGAGGGTTGTCCTCCTTTGACTAGTAGATGGATGTTGTGCCTGCCCTACTCTTTCCTATCAATGATAGCCTTTATCCTCCTCTCGGTTGTCATCATTTTCTCTCTTTCTCTCGGCCATGGTTACATGCCACCGTTAGCTTATGGTCCCTCTCTCTTACCCATTCGTCAGTCGTTGTTTGTTGCTTCACTGCCACTAGTAGTGTCATATGCGTGGAGCTGGTTCTTTCTTTGATAGCGATGGTTGTTCTTATTTTGTCCACATTTTGTGATTTTCGTATTCAATTGGGTAGTAATTTTTTATTTCTTTTTTCATTATAAATGTATGCATGCATAGTAATTTTTTATTTCTTTTTTCATTATAAATGTATGCATGCATGGTACTTAGTTAAGATTATGTGTGTTCTTATTTGTATGATATATGTTTGCCTCTTGTGCTATGTTGTTATGTTTTTTGGCTGTAAATTGGTTCTTTTCCTCTATAAATATATGCATGCATGGACGTAGGTTGATTCCTTTGATATTAAAAAAATACTATAAATATATGTATGCATATTGGCATAATATGTTGCTAAAAAATATTGCATAATTTATTTAATTTTTTGCTTATAAAATGCTACTATTTATATGGTGAGGATGTGCCTCTGATAAATTATTGCCGATATAAGTTAATTTCATAGCCGATATCTTATTTATGCACGTGGGTATGTTGTTAGCTTAATATAATTTGTTTATATATAATATTATATATTTATAATTAATTAGGCTATAAAATTTACATATTTTATAATTTATAAGAGTTAGACTAAGTGGTATAAGGATGACTAATATATTCTTGGAATCCTGGCAACTCAAGTGTAGTATGTCGATGATTTTTATAATGGCATGAATTAGAAATTCATATGGCAAGTTATTCATTTCAACATTTGGGATTAAGATGGTGATGATCTCAACCACATTGTCGTAGGACTCATTCAACCAAGATAGTATTAGTACGTGTTCAATATTGAGTAAATCCGACTACCTAACTCATGGGAGGAAACATGATACACATAAGATATGGTAATATCTAGCTTACAATACTAATGCTCAATTATACATATGATACATACACCATTCCAATCATACAATAACTAGTGCTTAATTATACATGTGCTACATACAATACAACATGTAGTCACAGATTCATGCTTATGAATATATGACTAGACATGACAACATATAGGGTACAAGCATACAAATCATGCTTATGAATATATGACTAGACATGATAACATATAGGGTACAAGTATACAAAAAATAATGATCGCATATTGAGTTACACACACTACCCTAGAAGATAGCATTCTGCACATAAGGCCACAAGCAATTTAAATAATAGATCATGCGATAATTGGATACGAACATATATCATATGGTTACACTATTGTAAGGGAGACAACCAAAAGACATGCATATGAAAATAAAATATAAAGTACATGAATGAATGAGAATAATACATTATTATATTTCATTATCATGATAAAAACTATTTGATTATATTTTCTTGAGGACGGAGACTTAAATAGATTATAACAACTAATCTAGTACTCAAACGGTACCAGCCCTAGTTGGCCCATCGATAAACGTAACCACACCACCAATAAATAGGATGCCTAATCACTTAAGTATGCATGCCCCCTATAGGGCCGAAATATATTGAGACACCTATAGAGTAGAAGATGGCATCTCCAGACTTCGTAAGGCACCCAGGATCACAGAATAGAAAAATACCGAAATGGTACCAAGTGAATACCAAACCTAACTCGGATAGCTACCTCTAGTGGTATAAGTCCTGACTCAAGATCTTTCACTTTAAGTGATTAATGTTTCATTTAAAGATTTAACCAATCATAGTTGAGGCCCACATAAGAGCACTTAACTCACTTCCATCAAAACAATAAATTTCAAAAATTATATCAATTCTAAGTGGCATTAAAGACAATTAATTTCAAGTGGCATTAAAGCTGATAAATTTCAAGTGTCATTAAAGCCAATCCAGTCCAAGTGGCATTAAAGCCGAACTAATCCAAGTGGCATTAAAGCCAATTGATTCTAAGGGCACTAAAGCCGATCCAATTCATGTGGCACTAAGGTCGAATAATTCCATGCCATAAAAAATACAACATAAGGTATCATACAATTTTAATCCATACTCAATAACGTATACGATTTTCTAAACCAATTACAATTTAGACACATTAGAGCATACTCTAAAATCACCAAATATTTCATAATTAGGTGGACATATTAACCACATAATCATACTCAACCCTTCACATACTCAAACACACAAAATATTGCAGAGGCATACTAACATGCGTTCGCATTGAAGCTGTAAACTCATTCATACATACAATTACCACACAATAACACAGTATACACTTGGCACAATTAAATAATCAATAAGCATATTCATCACCTTCTACTCCAAGTGGACATACATTCCAGATTCCACCATAAGTAAAGGTAAATAATGACTTACCTAAATCCTAAGCTAACTAAGCAAATTGATGAGGAAGAAAGAGAGTTATCGAGAGCTCGACAATCCACGAGAAATTTTTTCTAGATTGCTGATAAAAATCAGAAAACTAGGTTAGAAACTACCTTATTAACCAATAATTCAAATATTATAATTAAATCAACACAAGGAGAAACAAATGGTCTTTCCTAGAAAACGTGTCTAAAACCTAAAACTCGCGAGCGTAGCTCTATTAATATTTAAGATTAGATATTAACCAAATCAAGTTTAACACATATCACTTGGGGCATTTTAAATTGATTTGGAAAGTCAAGGAAAGGATAATAGATTATAAGTTAATTTTATTGAAAATGGCTTGCTCATTAGGTTTTACGACCAAAAAGACAAACCAATCATTTTTAGGGAACCAATCCAACCAAATAACAAAAAAAAATACAATTCAAATGATTTTGAATCAAAACTAGTAATCTACTAGGTGCAAGAAGCATAAGAAAATTATTTTTATAAAACTAGAGCTGAAAAAAGTTTACCTGACCTGCCCAACCCAACCCAACACAAGCAAAACCCAAACAGATAAAACTTGAAAATTTTAGCAACTTGACCCGACTCAAACCTAACCTAGCACTAAATCGATAGTAATTAACCCAACCCAGCATTAACTCGACCCGACATAGACCCAATCTGATAGTGACTAGACCTGTCATCAACCCGACTAGGAAGTGACCCGAACAGACATCAAAATCTATTATAATAATAAAAAATTACACATATTTCATTATTCATTTAAAGCTTTTAAAAATATATTATTTTATAAATTGTACTTATTTTTCATACTTTTACCCTAGACATCCTTATTTATTAATAATTTCCTAATGAATTGTTCTACACAAAAATACAACATTAAAAATTCATGGTAATAATTTAATAAACAAGTAACAATTAATAACATATTTTTAATTACATACTTATATGAAATCAAGCTTAATACTTACTTATGAGGTTAATGAGTTGGAGTAATTTTGGTGGTGAAGGTGTATATTAGATAATTTTTAATATCTTTTATCTTCTTTGCCTAACTACTTTAACAAGTTCACAACTTGTAAACATACACATGTCCTATAATATCAAATGAACTTACACACATAATCATTAATATTACTTAACTAGCAAATTAGCAAATTATTGATTTATTATATTATATGTGTATTATTTATGGTGTAAAATAACATTATTCCTCTAATTCCATCATCCATGACATGTGTAACAAGTTAACAACTAACAAGTATCAATATGTTATTCAAATCATTTTGATCATTACTCCATATTTTTATATAAAATAAAATAAAATATTTTATGTAATAGCAAACTCATTTAACCTCACAAATGAGAATATCTTCTAAAATTTTCCAACATCTTCCTTAACAAATAAGATATATTATTGAAAATCTAAAAACCAAAAACAAAAAAGGCAAACATCCATCAGCAAGCCTGCAAAATAATTTCTAAAAAGTATTCCATTACATCAATCTATTTGAAGAAGCTCTTAATAGAAGAGCATAGTAGTGTATTATCACCAACAAAATCCAATAAGCAATAGTTATTCCCAACAACAACTTAACAAAATTACAAGATCCAACAAATTCTCTGATAACATCCATAATTCATGCATAAGTTATAAACTTACGAGTTACAACCTACAAGCTATATATATAAAAAAAAATCAAAATGACAAGGTACAAATAAAGCGGATCATTATTATTTGTGAAAATAAAGTGGATCTAATATTCTTATTTAATTTATTTGTACTAGTAATCTTATGATTATCTATAATATTTACAATATAATAAATGATAATAATACATTGTATAGTCATATTATGATCACCTTTATTTTATACAATTATATTATTTTAAGTAAGTAAATATATGAACTATAATAATTTTATTTATTTTAAAATACTCGAATGTCATATGAAGTAGTATGGACATCCTACGTTAGACTCATTTTGAAAAGAATTTATTAATCAACAAACAAAAAAATGTGAGATAATATAATTGTTAACATTATACACTTATATTGATATATTACACTATATGAAGAATATATATCATTCTTAGCATATCAATATATAAAAAATGGCAAATAGAAATTAGATAGATAGTTGATAGACCTCAATTTGAAGTTTAAACCGTGTCAAATATAACTTACTTTTATATTCATAAATAAAAAAATAGATCCTGATTGATTTATTATTATTAGAAAGCTGGTAAATATAAATATACTAACTTCATGAATGTAAAAAAAGTGTAAATTAGGATAATTTTGATAAGTATGTATAGTTGTATTATTAACACATGAATAAACATATACTTAATATTCGTGAATATAGTTGTATATAGTTTAGATTTTAGGAGCAGTATTCTTGAATAATTTTCAAGTGAGACTAAACCTTTGTGTGTGATTTTCTTCTTAATGTAATATTGTAATATTTTACCATGGTTTTAAAATCTAAATTTTCTAATCCCACAAGATCATATATGATCTTATAATTATTGATATTATCTAAATTAAAATATAATATTTTATTATTAATAATCCTACTATTAGTATAATTGTATAAGTACTAGTCTATTATTAGATCTAACTCTTAGTCATCTAACTGATGTCAATCTAATATCATTTGGATATAAGATAAGAAAAATAGGGCCTTATTGTTAATCATTATATCAAACGCACCATAGACTTCATTTGGCTCACTCATTATGAGAATTTAGATTCAAATATACAACGATATATTTATATCCTTTTCTTTTCATTTCTCTCATTTTCATATTCTATAATTTTAATTTTATGTGTATCAAATTATGAAGCATCTAAGTTCTATGTAATATAAATAATATTTATTTTTGTGTTAAAACAATGAATATAGTTATTTTTATTAAACTATGTGGTCATCTTTTAAATATCATTTTGAACTTGATAGTTAATTTTTAGTTTTTTAACCTATTTCTTTGTTAGATTGAATCATAAATTTTTTTTATTGTTAAAATTTATAAATATCTTTATTATTTACTTGTGAAAATAAAGCAAATATAATACTCTAATTTCATTTATTTGTACTAGTAATCTTATGATTATCTCTAATATTTATAATGTAATAAATGATAATTATACATTTTATAGTCATATTATGATCACCTTTATTTATAAAATTATATTTTTTAAGTAATTAAATATTCAAACTATAATACTTTTATTTATTTTAAAATACTCATATGTCGTATGGAGTAGTATGGATATCCTACGTTATACACATATTAAAAATAATTTATTAATCAACAAATAAAAAAATGTGAGATAATATAATTGTTAAAGCTATACACTTAGATTGATATATTACTCTGTATGAAGAATATATATCGTTCTTAGCAAATCAAAATATAAAAAATACCAAAGAGAAATTAGATAGATAGTTGATAGACCACAATTTGATGTGTAAACCATGTCGAATTTAACTTAATTTTATATTAGTAGATACAAAAATAAATCCTAATTGATTTATTATTATTAGAAAGCTGGTAAATAGAAATATACTCACTTTATTAATGTGAAAAAGTTTAAATTAGGAGAATTTAGATAAAAATGCATAAATATATATAGTTGTGTTATTAACACATGAATATACATATACTTAATATTTGTGAATATAGTTACTGATAGTTTAGATTTTAAGAGCAATACTCTTCAATAATTTTCAAGTGAGATTAAACCATTCTATATGATTTGCTTCTTAATGTAATATTATAATATTTAACCATGGTTTTAGAATCTAAATTTTCTAATCCCACCAGATCATATACGATCTTATAAGTATTGATATTATCTAAATTAAAATCTAATATGTTATTATTATTAATCCCATTATTAGTTTAATTGTATAGGTACTAGTCTATTATTGGATCTAACTCTGAGTCATCTGACTTATGTCAATATAATATCATTTGGATATAACATAAGAAAAATAGGGTCTTATTGTTAATCGGTATATCAAACGCACCATAGACTTCATTGGGCTCACTCATTATGAGAATTAAGATTTAAATATTCAATTCATATATACAAGAATATATTTATATCCTTCTTTTTTTTTTGCCCATTTCTCTCATTTTCATCTTCTATAATGTTAACTTTATGTGTATCAAATTATGAAGCATCTAAGTTCTATGTAATATAAAAACAATATTTATTTTTGTGTTAAAACAATGAATATAGTTATTTTTATTAAACTATGTGGTCATCTTTTAATTATCATTTTGAACTTGATAGTTAATTTTTAGTTTTTTAACCTATTTATTTGTTAGATTGAATCATAAATTTTTTTATTGTTAAAATTTATAAATATCTTTATTATTTACTTGTGAAAATAAAGCAAATATAATACTCTTATTTCATTTATTTGTACTAGTAATCTTATGATTATCTCTAATATTTATAATGTAATAAATGATAATTATACATTTTATAGTCATATTATGATCACCTTTATTTATAAAATTATATTTTTTAAGTAATTAAATATTCAAACTATAATACTTTTATTTATTTTAAAATACTCATATGTCGTATGGAGTAGTATGGATATCCTACGTTATACACATATTAAAAATAATTTATTAATCAACAAATAAAAAATGTGAGATAATATAATTGTTAAAGCTATACACTTAGATTGATATATTACTCTGTATGAAGAATATATATCGTTCTTAGCAAATCAAAATATAAAAAATACCAAAGAGAAATTAGATAGATAGTTGATAGACCACAATTTGATGTGTAAACCATGTCGAATTTAACTTACTTTTATATTAGTAAATACAAAAATAAATCCTAATTGATTTATTATTATTAGAAAGCTGGTAAATAGAAATATACTCACTTTATTAATGTGAAAAAGTTTAAATTAGGAGAATTTAGATAAAAATGCATAAATATATATAGTTGTGTTATTAACACATGAATATACATATACTTAATATTTGTGAATATAGTTACTGATAGTTTAGATTTTAAGAGCAATACTCTTCAATAATTTTCAAGTGAGATTAAACCATTCTATATGATTTGCTTCTTAATGTAATATTATAATATTTAACCATGGTTTTAGAATCTAAATTTTCTAATCCCACCAGATCATATACGATCTTATAAGTATTGATATTATCTAAATTAAAATCTAATATGTTATTATTATTAATCCCATTATTAGTTTAATTGTATAGGTACTAGTCTATTATTGGATCTAACTCTGAGTCATCTGACTTATGTCAATATAATATCATTTGGATATAACATAAGAAAAATAGGGTCTTATTGTTAATCGGTATATCAAACGCACCATAGACTTCATTGGGCTCACTCATTATGAGAATTAAGATTTAAATATTCAATTCATATATACAAGAATATATTTATATCCTTCTTTTTCTTTTTTGGCCATTTCTCTCATTTTCATCTTCTATAATGTTAACTTTATGTGTATCAAATTATGAAGCATCTAAGTTCTATGTAATATAAAAACAATATTTATTTTTGTGTTAAAACAATGAATATAGTTATTTTTTTTTTATTTTTTGTAGTCATCTTTTAATTATCATTTTGAACTTGATTGTTAATTTTTAGCTTTTTAACCTATTTCTTTGTTAGATTGAATCATATAATTTTTTATTGTTAAAATTTATAAATATCTTTATTACTTACTTGTGAAAATAAAGTGAATCTAATATTCTTATTTTATTTATTTGTACTAGTAATCTTATGATTGTCTCTAATATTTATAATGTAATAAATGATAATTATACATTATAAATCATATTATGATTACCTTTATTTTATAAAATTATATTTGAACCATAATACTTTTATTTATTTTAAAATACTTGTATGTCATATGGAGTAGTATGGATATCCTACATTAGACTCATATTGAAAAGAATTTATTGATCAAGAAACAAAAATAAAGTTAGATAATATAATTCTTAAGGTTATACACATATATTTATATATTATACTGTATGAAGAATATATATCATTCTTAGCATATCAAAATATAAAAAACGCCAAAGAGAAATTAGATAGATAGTTGATAGACCTCGATTTGAAGTATAAACCTTGTCGAATATAATTTACTTTTATATTCGTAAATACAAAAATAGATCCTAATTGATTTATTATTATTAGAAAGCTAGTAAATAGAAATATATTGACATCATTAATGTGAAAAAGTGTAAATTAGGAGAATTTAGATAAATATGTATAAGTATGTATACTGATTAGCACATGAATATACATATACTTAATATTTGTGAATATAGTTATAGATAGTTTAGATTTTAGGAGCAATATTCTTCAATAAATTTGAAGTGAGATTAAATATTTCTGTATGATTGTCTTCTTAATGTAATATTGTAATATTTTACCATGGTTTTAAAATATAAATTTTCTAATCCCACCAAATCATATATGATCTTATAAGTATTGATATTATCTAAATTAAAATCCAATATGTTAATATTATTGCCACCTCTAAAAGACAAATGACATAAAATAATCTGATCTGAGGAATATCTGACCCGCTATGACCCGACCCACCCAACTCTATTGCCACCTCTATATAAAACCATACCCAAAATTGGGGTTTTTAAACCCAACCAATTAACTTTGGTTATCTCAAAATGAAAGC
The DNA here is from genome assembly GCA_030549775.1 of Tamarix chinensis. Classification (NCBI taxonomy): domain Eukaryota; kingdom Viridiplantae; phylum Streptophyta; class Magnoliopsida; order Caryophyllales; family Tamaricaceae; genus Tamarix; species Tamarix chinensis. The sequence continues at coordinate 12,801,222 of CM060176.1, forward strand.
TTAAGAGTAAAATTAAACTAATTTTAAATACATATAGATAATCAATTTCAACGAAACAATCTTCCGAGTAGCCATTTCAAGACAATTGATTTCTAAAATTAGAGTTTTAAAGCCCAAGACAAAAACTCAGATAATTCAAAACAATGAACTCCACTTGAAGGCGTTAGAATGCAATTAGGGTTATTTTAACTATTTCTTTAAATTCAATTTTAGAAAAAAAGCTATATAAATGACTGATTTCATAATTTCATATGAATCTAGGGTTTTAGGCCCAAAAATAAAATTTGATTATATTTTATTAATTTATTTAAATTAAATGTTTATAAATGTAATTAAATATATTTTATAATATATTATATAATTAATTGATCAAAACCAGTAAAAGAAATACCCAATTTAACACAATTAGGGTTTTTGAGCATGGAATACAAATCCAATCAATTCTTACAAAAATATATAAATTGGCAGTTTAAAATTACAATTAAATGTATTCTAATGTAAATTATATAATCAATTTAATAAAATAATTCGATTTCACATTCTAATTTAGATCTGTAGGAGTTTTGACATAAAAATATAATTCTAATCAATTTTACACAAATTTCTCAAATGAACGATTCCGATATGAAATTAGATACATTTTACTGCATATTGTATAATTAGTTTATCAAAAGTTTCTTAATCGGATAAATCCGCAAAATCCGGGCATAATTAGGTCAAAATTTCAATTTTCACAAATCAAACATATACACTACAATTAACCACTTTAAATCAATCATACAACATATATATATATATATATATATACATATATATATATAATTAAACTACCAATTTAGCTTATCATAAGCTAATTCATACCAAATTAATCAAAATAAAAGTTAGGGTTTTTGAATATTTATACCAAACAAGGAGTTGCAAATCAGAGAGAGTGAAGACCGGGGAAGCTTCATCGGAGGCTGACCGTTGCTCGCCGGCAGCCAGCTGGGCTCATTGTGGCCAGATGTGGCGGTGTGACCCTCAATTGCTGCTCACCTAGTGCTCCATTTTTTCGTGCTAGCCTCACCAAGCTACTACTGCTCATTGGCAGAGGGTGGCAAAGTCGTGCAAATGGAGGGAGTTGCAGTGATGGCCGGCCGTGGTAGGAGGCTAAAGTTAACGGAGGAGCAAAGGGAAGGCCAAGTAGCTGGGGTTTTCTTGTAGAGGGAATCTGGCGAGGAGAAGAAGAAAAGAAAAAAAGGGAGAGAAGAAGAGAGAAAAGGAGAAAGGAAGGGGGGGGGGTCAGTCGAGTAGTTTCTTTTTTACTAATAGAAATACAAAATTGAGTCAAAAAATATTAATAGATGATTTTATCTAAAATTTATTTAACAAAAAATCATTTCATAAGGCTCTGAAGGTATAAAATTGATATAAGAGCTATATAAAGCATTTTAGAAATGTTTTTGAAAGAAATTGCAAACGAACACAAAGATCTATATTATTTATGAAAATACAATATAAGACATCGAAAAATATTTAAACCCATATAAGAAAATATTTAATTCAAATTCTAAGGGGCCAGGACTAATTTAAATAATTTCCGAAAATTGACAAAAGGGTAAAACAAAAGAAAATAAATTTTGAAAATAAATCCATAAATAAGTTACAAAAATCTCTTTTAATTCAAAACTTTCTAAATATCTTAACGATCTCAAAAACATATAAATTCAAAGTCGGAAATATTTTCTAAGAATAAAATCATTAAAATAATTTTACTATTTTAGAAGAAATTTAATAATTTTAATAATTTATTTCGTTAACGAAATATAAATCCAAAACAAAGTTGTAATCGCACAACGAAGTTATAATAAAAAATGAATCTGAAATATTAAAAATCTAAATACAAGAAAAAACGAAAATACATATTTTTAATCAAAAATCAAAATCATATGAATAAAATAAAATCATGGTCGTTGATAAATTTATCTAGAATGATCCGCAACGATAGTGATTAATTAAATTCAAATATGAAATTGAAATTATCGATAATTCCATAAAATGAATTAAAATTAAAATAATTACATGTTTCTATAAATTATGCTAATAAAATAAGTAAGCTTAATAAAATTGAATTTTAAAGATATGAGGTATTACATTAAAATAGAAATATGAATTCTTTCTAAGAATGAGTGATTTGTGAAGTCGGAATTGTTTGTAAATATAGCAACAGAGTAGCATGATAAATTATAAAAATATGAATTCTTTCTAAGGAGGAGCAATCCATGAAGTAGTTTGAAGAAGTGAATTGATTTGTAATGATTATTTTCTATAGGATACATATAGATTGGAAGCTATGGATCGAAAATAGATGTCTGAAAACCAATTGTCTAGAGAATATGACAAATAAGTTGAATTTTTCATCAAGTTTGTAGTAGAATATGCTCAGGACCCTAGTAGAAAAGTCAATCATTGTTTGAACTGTAATTATATTTAATGTATCAATGATAATGAATTGAGAGATCATTTGTTTGTATACAGAATTGATACAAGTCTAGATATTATAATGAGAAAGGTGGGAAGAAAATTAGTGGATCATTTGATAAGAATGAGGGTGATTCATTAGAGGAGATGACTTATAAGGTTGAGGAAAATGTTCAAAAGTTTTTAAAAATGTTTGAGAAGTTATTGAGTGACTTAGAAAAACCTTTAAACGTTGAAGGCAAACAATTTACTATATTATCCGCTACTTTAAGGTTGTATAACTTAAAAGCATGTAACGGATGGAGTCTCAAGAGTTTCATGGAATTATTGACACTTGTGAAAGATATGCTTCCCATTGATCACATTCTACCAGATTGTACCTAATGATTGTTTATTATTTTGCAATGAATATACATCTTTAGATAATTTTCCTAATCATGAATGCAAAGCCCCACAATACAAGAAGAACAAATTGTCGTCTAAGGTGTTATGATATTTTCCTATAATACCAATATTTAGGTGGATGTTTAATGATATCTAAGATTTGAAGAACTTGAGACTGCATGCTCATGAGAAGATAGATGAAGAGCTTCTAAGACATTCATTTTACTCTCAACAATGGATGATGATTGATGGCTTCTTTCTTGAATTTTGCTAAAAATTAAGAAACTTGCGTCTTGCACTTTCTATGGATGACATGAATTCGCACAATCAAAACATGTATAGTATATGGCATGTATGGTTATATATAATCTACATTAGGAGCTCAACATAAAATGCAAGTATATAGTGTTCTCTTTACTCATTTTCGGGCCAAACTAACCGGGGAATGATATTGATATTTTATTGTGAAATAACGTGGATTGAATGAATCTAAAACCAAAATCAAAATTAGCAAGACAATTGAAATTTTGATAATTCAATCATAAGATAAAACAATTAAGGGAAAAATAGAGATTTTTATTTTTCATTCTCCATTTTGTAATCTGGCTTATACATAATTTTCTTTTAAATGAATTTTTTTAGGAGTGAAATTTAAGGGTGTTATATATATTTACTTTGGTCATATAGGTGCATCAAGGTAACATAATATTCTTCCATCCTAGGACACCTAATCCTTAAGTATCGATACCATTTATAAACCTAGTAGGTCACCTATAGAGTAGATTAGGGCCTTAATCGAAATGTCGAGTCATTGGACAAAACCACCAAACCAAATGAAGGACTCTAACCTCATCTTCAGGGTAGGTAACCTTAATATCATATAGTACACACACAATATTAATTTACATGCATAGCCACTTTTCTTTTGATTGTAATTATTCATGTCGACCCTAAGGTCAACAACCAATCAAAAATTTTAGAGACAAACACTAAGGTCAACCTATCAATCCACCGAGGCTATCCTATGTCCAATTATTCACACTTAGAAACATTATCATCACAAGTGGTTAAAATGCCCTTAAAATCCTAATTACTATAATATTATCCATTTTGCTCCTATGCTTTATTTTAATAAATAATTTATCATGAAAAGATTCAAATGAAATAAATTGAAATACTTTAGCATGTAGGTAACTTTTAATGCATGAAAAATACTATTTTACCCCTACACAGGAATAAGCATATTACGCATACAATATCTTAAGCATGCATAACTTACATAGCACTAATCTTATACTAATTATAAATAATGAACTTAGGGCATAAACCAGCGTTCAGGATTACAATTAACATCATGAAACATGCAACAAGACAGTCACACCCCTACAACATATCACGTTGGTCAATATAAAACTAACCATAATCATGGTCAAACACCATCATACCATGTATCAAAATTTAACTAGGACACATGAAGAATATAATGGAATATATATCAAGCGAATGGTTTGGGAAGCCAAAAGCCCTAACTGAAACCCTATCCCTAACCATGCATCCCTTCTTAAACAAATCTACCCATTACTACATGCATAATTATTTCATAACATTAAACCCTATTTGAGTATGCTATCATATACCTATTAACATACATAATTAATTCATGCTCTATTTCATATCATTCCTTGATATAATACTTGACCAAAGATAATAGCATATTAAGGCATGCATATATTTTAACAAAATCGACAAGCATACATCATACTCTAAGCATAAACTAATCAAATCCTACACATTTCCACATGTTTTCACATTTTTATATAAGCATATAGTAACCTCTTATCCAAACTAAAATAATAAACATAAGAAAAGATCAACAAACCATTAGCCTTCAACTATTTCTCCTTCTCATCCTTAAACAAAGCCAAACAAAACATTAGAACTAATCATCAATTATCTACAAAACTTTAAAAAAATAGAAAGTCGTGCCAAGTTGTGATTCCTTGGGCTTCTTACATGAGGAAATCACACGGGTGGGTGGGGAGCTATGCCAAGTGCACACGCTGAGGATAAGTCATTTTTTTGGCAAGCATATGAAACACATTGGCTTCTAGCATCAGCTACAACCACAACAAGGTGGGGCTTCACATGAAGGATTAGCACAACCAGGGGTATTTGCGTGGATGATTCAAACAACTAAAGGGATGGTTCTATAGGGTCTCACTTAGTTAGGAGGGGAAAAATGGTGGTGCAAAAACTTAAATAGCTCCTAGGAAAATCATAGCAAACCAAATGGAATAAGAAAGGGAAACTCGGGAGTGGTTCGAGGGTTGGATCAAACATCAAAATGAGAAAGGAAGGAGGATGATATAGGCATCGGTGGTATGTGAATGGGTAAGGTAGGGAGCTAGGTTGGTAAGGGAGTCAAGCATGCATGTAAGGTAGGGAAGGGACATTGAGTTTAGTGTGCATAAATAGAGATACATGAACACTCATGTGAAAAATAGGGTAGAGTACAAGGTTAAATTTGGTTACAATATGGTTGGGGTTCTAGTTGGGGCTTGGTTACACAAACCAAACTAGGAGAATAAATAATTGGTTGGGTTGGGTTCCACGGTTCAATATAAAAAAAGATAAAAACTAATCACCTAAAATATATTAGATTTTATCACCGCCACCACCACTACCACTACGACCACCACCACTACTACCACTATTACCACCACCACTACGACTACTACTACATCTACTATGACTACTACTACTACTACTACTATTACGACCACCACCACTACTGCTATTATTGTTACTGCTACTATAACTTCTACTATTACTATTGTTGCTGCTGCTGTTGTTCCTCCTCCTACTGCTGCTGCGGGTACTACAATGAGTCTTGTTATCGCCATCCCTACTACCACCACTACTGCCACCACCACTCCTACTACTACCACCACTACTAAAACTACTACTACTACCACCCACCACCACCACCACCACCACCACCACTACTACCACCATTACTACTACCACTACCACGACTATTACTACGACTACTACTACCACTACTACTACTACCATTATTGCTGCTACTACCACCACTTCTATTACTAATGCTACTGTTGCTACTCCTCCTCCTACTCCTACTCCTCATCCTACTACCGCCACTACTACTATGACTACCACTACCGCCACTACTACTACAACTACTACGACCACCACCACTACAACCACCACCCCCACTACAACCATAACCATTACTACCACCACCACCACCACTAAGACGACTAAGACCGCCACCACCACTACGATGACCACAACCACCACCACCACCACTATGATGACCACTACGACTACCTCTACAACAACTACTACACAAATACAAATTTTATAATTAGGGTTCCTACTAATGGGGTATTACACAAAAAATCTAGCTACTAGATAATTGAGACATTATACCCAAAACCAAACAATATAAGTCACTCATCCCCATGAAGTTCATGAAACTCAACAAAGTCATCAAGGCGGTCATAAAAAAACCTACACATCAACAGTTGGGTCATTTACTCGTGGGAATAAGTAGCACACATGACAAGAATGGTCAATACTTACGTATTAAGTAAGGCAACAATACACATTACTCAGATAAGGCATGCATCACACATAAGGTCACAAAAAGAAAAACTATGCATGCACATTATTCATGATATGAGATGATCCATGATAGAGACTGGATTAGAGTTTCCTTATTAGGTAATCATATATTTTCAATTGCTTAGTCATGTTGAATTTAGGGACCCTTTTATTCTTGTCTAGTGGAACATACTGAGACAAGTACCAAGAAAGAAGGCTCCTAGCTACTATTCTTGTCTAGTGGAATGGATTGGTATAACATTCAAGGTAAAATGCCCTTTGCCACTATTCTCGTATGGTGGAACAGACTGGTATAACTTAATCCTGACTCATGTGATCTTTTACTTCACATATTAATGTCTCATTATACCATTAGGTTTATTTCATTAACTACATTCTCACTTGGCATAGTTAAACACGACACATAAAGCTCATCCAATAGTAATCTAAACTTATTCACCTTTAACACCTCAAAACTTATTTTTATCATAACTTAAATTATACTCATCCAGACCCTAATATATCATATATCAAATTTAATGTAAAAACATAAAAACATTACAATGGCATATTCATTTCCCACAAAAATTCACAAAAGATCAATTTACTCTCAAGTTGAAAAAATCACTTATAACCCACAGAATTCTACAAGCTTCCAAAGTTCACCAAAATTACATTCAACTACCCTTACATTATTAGCATCTCAAAATTTTAATTAAATTTAATTAAAATAACATACAAAACCTAAAATGGCCTTAAGGAAGAAAGCTCCATAAGACCAAACACCAAATCTTTGAACTTCAACATGCTACACCAACTACAATATTTAAGCATAGTTAAATCTACTCATTTATGGACTTATTAAAATAATATAATACACAATAATGCTTGATGTTTTATAGCAAAGCCTGATGAAACATAAAATATATAAATTGCATATAAAATCATAAAAATCATAAAATCATTAATTTACTAACTAATACATGAATACAAATACAAGTAAACCTAGACATGATTCCTAAATAAAGAAACATGCTAACATGAAAATTCATTAAAAATATAACACATAACTTTCATAGGTTATGATCTAGATATGTGTATACTGACCAAATGTTATTCTGTTCTCTAAGAAATAAATACTCCTAATCACCTCATTCCACAATTTGATCACCTAAACAAGAATAATAATAAATAGATGGAAGAATTAAAGTAAGGATTAGAATAGAAGAGAAAAATTAAAGGGAGGAGAAAACCTTAGGCTTGAGAAAAATTTACTAATCTATAACCTTAACTCTCTTTTTCTTAAAAACAAGCACAAAAGAGTTAAACTTAACATTGTAGAAGAAGTGAAATGATGAAGGAGTAAAGAAAAGGGAGGGACTCGGCACCAAGGAGTAAGAACAACTAAGAAGATCACTTCAAGAGCAAAAGAAAAGGCTAGAAAAGAACAAAGAAAGCAAAGTTGAAGTTAGGAATTAGCTAAATGAAGAAAGAAAAATCGAAGAGGATATACCCCTTATAATTGTCCATCAATGAAGGAGAGAGAGAGAGAGAGAGAGAAGATAGATGAGGGTTGCTTCGAACAAGAGGGGTGATGGGAGTGATTGACATGGGCGAGAAAGTGTAAGAAAGTTAATAGAAGGTGATTAATATTATTATGGGTAGATTTTTGTTTAAATCAGAAAGGACAATGCATAATCTTTTTCATGAGTTATATAGGGTCAAATTTTTTAAGTCCATTTGTTGATGAAAGTCAACAAGAATTAAAAATATTTTAGGTAATTTAGAGTGTCCAATAAATGGAGAAAATGGAGAAAATAATCAAATATTTCCCACAAATCATGAAAAAATAAGAAAATGTGTGGAATTAATCTAGGAACCTAAATATATACAGATATTTGGCACATGAGTTGATTTGGGGTAAAAATAAATTAAAAAAAAAGAATTCTGATAATCTTCTGGCTCTAATTGATTGGATAAGACTATTGGTCGACAACCGGATGCCCTGCATGAACAAGTATGGGACACTGCTAGCTGGTGAGTCAAAATAAAAACTTGGTCAACCACCTGACATTTGAATTGAAAAATAAGGTGTTGGTGGAAAGAAAGCTAAAAAGGAGGGTTTGAGGGGTATGGGTAAGGTGTTTAACCAAAGTTTAAGGGTTAAGATAGTGAGTAGGAGGATAAACACCCATAAATTAGGGTTAGAGAAAATTTAGAATATTACAACATACTTCCTAAGAAGCCTTGAGAAATAATTAGTGTATACTAAGGCGTTAGCCGGAATATTGAGGCCTCCAACTAACCACCGAACCAAATCGAGGGCTTCTACCTCCTTCCTTGGGTAGCTAACCCTAATGTAAAAAGTATTAATATTTTATTGAAGTAATCACCAGCCACACAATAATACACATAAAAGAACTAATATATACTTAGCCATTTTTCATTATTTTCAATTTAGAGCATAAAATTGGAACCCATGGTGAAAAATAATCATGGAACATGTAAAATCGCAATTCTATCCCTAGAACATGCAAATATTAAATCATACAATACTAATGCACATAGCCCAACAACCCTAATAACCCATGCATAATTAATTCACAACATTAAGCCCTATTATATAATGTTTTCATACATATATTAACATAAATAAATCAAGCATACTCTTACATAAATTCACACGGTCACATACTTATAGAAAATAATAGTAAATCATGGCAAATCATAGAATTACAAGGAGCATAAATTATACTTAAGTATAAAATAAAAAACCTTGAATATACTATCACATGATCTTTATATATTTAGTAGGAGCATATGGATTGCCTGCTTTCTGAGCAAAATAGAAAAAATAAAAGAGAAAGAACCACTGAAAGCCCTATCCTTCAATAATTCTTCCTTCTCCTTAAAAGATAAAACCCTAAAGTTAGAACTACAACACAAAAAATAACTAGATGACAACAACTAAAAAAATCAAAAAAAAATGAGGGAATAGTTAACTATTTACATAAAGAGAAACAAGAGGTTGGCACACCAAAGAGAGAAGGATAAAGATTGAGAAACTATTTAACTTTTACTAAATCTAACACCTTTATACATAGACAAATATGACAAGGCTAGGTAGCGGAATAGAGGAAAAAAAAAAAGCAAGAGAGTGAAGGAAAAAAGAAGAAGAAGAAGAAGAGGGAATAGATAACTAAAAGCTTACTTCTCCAACACTTGAATGAAAGTATAAGGTGTAAGAGAGTGGGTGAGAGGTAAGGTGATGGAGGAGTGAAAACATAAGAGGATACAATTCCAATGTGAGGGAAGATGAAGGGAAGACCCACAAAGACAAAAGAGCAACCATAGAAACCAAAAAAGAATGAACACACACACACACACACACACATAAAATAACTCAACCTGAGGCCTAGAAAAAACCCAATCAATCGAAAATCATCCAACAAACCCCCTAATGCTAACCGTCTCTATGTCGATGCCAAATCATCCAATCCACAGGCTCTAGTCAGCCACCTAACATCAAAATCCTATTTCTACCATTTTTAACTTAGATTACCTAATCCATTTCCACCCCAGTCCAAAAACATATAATTAACATATCTAACACATAATATCCTTCTATTATTTACATGATCTAGTTTATATAACATATTAAGTTGCAGTTAGTACTCAATTGGGGTTTATAGAAAATGGGTACTACATTACAACCCCTTTAATAAGAGACTTTACCTTTAAAGTCCACACTACACCACACAAAACAAGTACATATTGCTTACATAACATATGAGGGGTCACTACCCCCTTAAGAACAAACCCTAATGTAAGATCACAACAAACACAACCATCAAGAGAACAACTCAACATGACACACATTAAAGTTACCAACTCAAGCAATTAAAGACCATATGGTTAATGTACCAAGAGGAGGATTTTCCAAGCCCCTAACATGAGCATCCACCTTTGAGTGGTTAATCAAATAGATCAAGTTCCAAATCTTTCTAGGAACTCCCAATGCCAGATCCCTCACCAATGCCATTACCTTGTAGTTGTGGTCAAGAGTTCGATACCTTGCCTATACTATCTTTACTTTATGAACTACTACTTGGCTGTAGAGTCCTCTGAGCTAGTGGGAAACTAACCTTAGAGGCTATATTTGTATCCCATGAGCGCCGAAATTCCTATGGCCTTGCCAGTCGTAATTGTGGCACTAAACCAAGTGATCCTTACAATCATTTCCTAAATGGTCACATCAAAAATGCTTGTATTATTAGTGTATTGTTTGTCCCTGTCCACCTTTACTATGATAACTACCTTAATGACACTGGTCCTAAAATCATATAAGAGGTTGAACCCTATGGTCATTTCCAAACCCACTAGCTTCTTTTTTCATCTAAAGTCTCACTGCTCCTACTTTGCACAAATTTCCTAAGATCAATCACCTTCACAAACATGTCAAAGAGTGTGGGGAAAGAAGATATCAAGAAAAAATCCTTGATAGGGGATTTATATACTATCTTAAATGGGTGCATCTTCATTTCCTCATTTTCCTTAACATCATGCACAAAACGTATCATATTGGTAAAATCTAAGGTGTACTACTCGAATATAGAGGAACACTAATTAATAAAGTAACATTAATTAATCATACAAACCCATCCTAACACTAATTGAGAAAAAATGGGGCCTCATCCTCTATAATATGTGCTTCCAAGTCTCGATGTTAAAGTTCTTATTGTTATAAACCTTGAGTTACACACTATATTCTATAACCATCAAAGTAGGGTTTAGCTAGCTTATTGTTAGTTAAACAAATACATTTTTTTTATCATTTGATTCTTATAATCAAAGAAATCAAGAATTAAATTATTTTTGCACATTTTCTAAACCATAAGAAATTCACAACTCAACTAATAGGAAAGGACATCAATCAACATCATTTCTCATTCATCTAATTGATGTAATAATTTCAATTTTGATCCCAAATTCTTTGTATAGTTTTACAAAACCAAGAAAGATCTAATTCAGTTGAGTACACATTACAACTTTTTCTAGAAATGGGGCTATCGATCAAGTTTGGTATGTTTTTTACTCATAAACACCTATACTCATATGCCAAAAAAGGTATATGATTATACATACTACCAAACTAGAGAGATTTAAATCCTATATATATATCAAAAATCATGGAACATAATCATACCAAAGCACACAATGAAACCCTAATATGCTACCACATAACTTTCACTCTTAGTAGGAAGATATGGATTATGTCATTTCCAAGCTAATTGTATGACCCCTATTTTTACCGCTTAAAATATATGTTTGTAAGGGGTTATTTGCGGAAGCTTAAAAAAATGCATCATGATACCAGAACACTTAGTGTATGTATGCTTTCCACTACCATTCTTACATTTAGCACTATGGATAAAATGTTACTCTACTTAACTTAGGAACACTAATAATAAGAAGTATAATATTGATTTATAACATATTAATATTATTTTGATATTATACAAGATTGAACAAAAGAGTTACAACTGACAAAAGGAAGAAATATAGAAATTCAAATAATAATCCAAGAGATATTAAGATCAAAAGGATGCTAGAGTAGATACTAGATAGCCCTAGCTATCAACCCCTACTAAAAGGCATTAAGTTGTACCCTAAAAATACTCTTGTAAGGTAAATACTAACCATTGAATAAATAAGGGACCATAAAATGAAACTCATTAGTTCAACGATTCTTAGTAAGCGATACACAACACTAGCATACAAAGGCCATAGGGAGCACTTAGGAGGCAACATATATAAACATGGCGTAAAAACATCAAGAGAATATGGTCAAATAAGGTTAAGAGAAACATGATGTAACATATGCATCACCAAGGCCAAATGCGCATCATACCATCATTTCCAAAAAAGACATAACCATCTCATGAATCCAACATAGGTGCATCCAAAACAACCATAAAAAAAATCCATAACCGAAAGGGGTGGGACACTCAAACATGTACCAAGCAACCAAACTATTTCCAAATAACAAAGGTAGTGCACAAAGGCAACTACCAAACAAAAAATCCAATCGAAATCAAAACATTCCAAACACCACCCTATAAGGTTACTTTCTTTTAACTTTATAGAGAGGATATAATCTTAACCCGAGGAAACTCTCATGCCTTAGTCATATTAGCGCATAAGGTGACACAATACCATCAACATTTACAACCCATAGCACCAAGTACCCCGGTCATACATTCACACCAAGGAAACACAATACCCTTATATCTTAAGATACCTAATTCTTAAGTATCAATACCCCTTATAGGGTCCATAGATCACCTATAGAGTGGACTAGGGTCTTAGTCGAAATGATAAGGCATTCAAAAAAACCACCAAACCAAATGAGTGCTCTTACCTCTTATCTAAGATAGCTATCCCTAAAGAATAGACATTCCTAATCTCAAGGTCTTATTCTTTAAATCTTTTTTTAAAATTCAGTGATCACAATTATCATTGTTTGATGAAGAAGCACAGTCCATGTTTATAAACACCTAGGGGTTCATGTTTTTCTCAAGCTTTTAAAACTTTTTGGAATTAAGAAAAATACGGGATTATTTTATAAACACGATTGTGTAATCCAACACACATGACCCATGTTGATGGAGTGCCCATTTGTTTTTTATGATTTATCTTATGGTTATGCTCCCATGCATATTAAGGTCATGTTTAGAGAAGTTTTGATTACATAAATCATGTATAATGTGCGAGTAGCATGATTAAAATGATTGGGACTTAGCCAAAAAAATTCTAATCATGGACAATCATACATTTATTTATTTCCTCGATCACATCTAGATTACATGATACTAGTTGCAATGTATTATGTACGCATATATAATGAGTGTATTCCCACAAGACCATTCATTGGTATATGCTAAGTACATTAGATTAGATACTATGTCATTATTCTTAATTTGCCCACTGAGATTGAGGGTTATAGGATGACTTAATTATTTTAATATTGCGATGCATGAGTATATTTAAATTAAATACTTAGCCTATAGGCAATTATAATGTCTTTTGATTCATGTTAGTTGTGTTGTGAAATTTTTTACATTGGTAGAACATGTATATAGATGTTTTAGCTTTAAATTTATCATCAACATGTATTTATGTTTAAATTTGTGGCAAAATGTCTTGGTTTATATTCAATGACTGATCTTACCATTGAGGTCCTAGAGTTGAAAGGGGGTAACTATAAGGTTTGGAAGGAGAGAATTCTCCTAAAGATTAGCTGCTAGGGCATGAATAAAGATATTGAGTATCCAAATCTTGTGATAAATGAAGAGTGAACTAATGAGAAAAAGGCTGCACATGAGCGATGGTTGAAAGCCAATCACATAAGTTGCATGTACATAAAGACTAAGATGTCTTCTTCCATCAAAGGCTCAGTTAATCGTCATCAATATGTTAATAACTTACTAAGGGCCATTTATGAACAATTCATCCATTCAAACAAGGCCTTATCTAGTACATTATTAATGAAGTTTTCTTCTATGAAGCTTACTACTATCTAGGGTGAGCATGAGAACATCATGAAGATGAGGGACTTAGTAGCACACCTCAAGTTTCTAGAGGTTGACATGTTTGATACCTTCCTAGTTCACTTTATCTTGAATACACTCCCAAAGGAATACACACCATTCAAAGTCACCTACCACACATAAAGGAAGAAATGGTAAATCAATGAATTAATGACCATGTGTGTGCAAGAAGAGGATGGACTTTTGATGGATCATCAGCAGATTGTTATGATAAAAACTAAGGATAAAGAAAGGATTAAGAAAATGAGCCAAAAGGATAAAGGAAAATTACCACTATAGAGTGAGATAAAAAAAATCTAGGTGTTTCTTCTGTAAAAATAAGGGACAGATGAAAAAAGATTGTACTAAGTACAAATTGTGGCTTGTGAAGAAAGGTAATGTAACCTCTTTGGTATGTTTTAAACCTCATATTGTAGATACAAATCATAATAGTTGGTGGATTGATTCTCATTCTACAATCCATGTTCACAATTCATTGCATGTTATGGTAAGGATGAGGGAATTAGTGGGCAATATACAATGTATCTTTATAGGTAGTAATTTACATTTAGTTGTTTATAGAATAGGCTTTTGTAGACTATCTCTCTCTAGTGGTCATGTATTAATATTAGAAAAGACCTTTTATGTTCCACGTTTCAGTAAAAACTTGATTTCTATCTCACGACATGTATCGTTTTGATACTCATTTGTTTTCAAAGACAATTCAGTTAATTTTTTTTATTTAAAAAATCTTATTGGGTATGGGCATTGTTCTAATGTCTTTAATCTATTGATTTAATGTATGATGATTCGAATGTTGCAATGAATTTGGATATTGGTTCAAAAATATGTGCTATAAATTAGGACTCTTCAATGCTTTTTCAAAAAAGATTAGGTCATATCTCCATTGAGAGAATAAGGATATTAGTAACTAATGGAGTACTTGGTACTCTATGTTTTACTTAATTTACCACTTGTATAAGTTGTATAAAGGGAAAACAAACAAACAAACAAACATAAAAGTCTAAGAATGGTCCCAAAAAGAGTTTCTGACTACTTGAATTTTTAAGGGTTATAGGATCTATTATAAAATATATGTGAGTTTAGGGATGTCAATATGAGGTAAGGATTTATAATCCACAAGAAAGGAATCTTGACCCAAGGACCTTTAGTGGGTATTATTTTGGGTATGTTGAAAGGTCTAAGGGTTATAGGATCTATTATACATCATATAGCACTAGATTTGTGGAGTAAATAAATGCTAAATTTCTTAAATATAAATTAATTAATGGGAGTGATCACATCATGAATCCAGTTTCCAAACTTGATCATTCACTAGAAGAAGCTTCCACTTCATATGATAGGGTGACTTTTTTTTACTGTGCACTTCTAGTTCTAGTCATGGTTGAACAATAAGTCAATGAGGCTCCACAAGATGCTGACATAAATCCCATATATTAGGCTGTTTAGGAACTTACTAAAATTTTTGAACAATCGGCTATTGAGCAAGCTCCTCGAGATAATGCTAGGCCATCTTTAAGAAGATATATTAGGGAAATAAGATAAATTATACCTATTAACTATTATGTGTATTTACAAGTTTTTTACTATGACATTTGTGCTATTGATGATCTCGAAACATTTTCACATGTCATGAGTAGTTAGAAATCTGAGTTATGGTATAATGCCATAAAGGAATAAATGGATTCCATGAAGGAAAATGAAGTTTTGGACCTTGTACCATTACCTAATGGATCTAATACTATTGGTTGTAAGTGGATCATTAAGACCAAGAGAGACTCATCATGGAACATTGATAGGTATAAGGCTATAATAGTTAATAAGGGGTTCACTTAGAAAGAGGGAGAGGACTACAAGGAGACTTTCTCTCCTATATCTACTAAGGATTTCCTATGCATAGTTATGGCATTAGTAGCTCAATTTGATTTTGAGATACAAAAAATAGATGTGAAAATGAAATTTTTAAATGGTGGGCTTGAGGAAGAATCATACATGAAACAACCTAAAGGGTTTTCCTTTCATGAAGACAAAAATATTGTGTGCAAGCTTAAGAAAGCCATATGTGGATTGATATAAGCCTCCGGACAATTGTTTCTAAAGTTCTATGGTGTCTTTTCTTCACTTGGATTTGAAGACAATGCCATGGATCATTGTGCATACATCAAGGTCTATGGGAGTAAAGTTTTTTGTTTGATTTTATATGTATATGACATTATACTTGCATGCAATGATAAAGTGATGCTATATGAGGTGAAAAAATTTCTTTCTAGTAAATTTGATATGAAGGATATGGGTGTTACATCTTTTACCATTGGCATTAAGATTTATCAAGATAGATCCTAAAGGATATTAGGGCTATCTTAAGAAGAATATGTCAATAAGCTGTTAGAAATATATATAATGGTAGATTGTACACCAAGTGTGGCTGCTATTGTCAAGGGTGATAAATTATAGTTAAGTTAGTGTCCAAAGAATTATTTAGAGAGAGATCGGATGAAGAAAATCTCATATGATTCTGCAGTTGGAAGACTTACGTATGCTGAGGTTTGAACAAGACCTACCATTGCATATGCCGATAGGGTATTAGGATGTTACTAGAGTAATCTAGAAATTGACCAGTGGAAAACTACAAAATAATTTATGAGGTATCTAAAAGTAACTAAGGACTACATGCTTGTGCATCTTAAAGTTGAGGATTTTGAGGTAGCAGGCTATTTGGATGTAGTCTTAAGTAGTTGTGTAGATTCACACAAATCTACTTTTAGATTCATTATTCTACTAGCCAATGGAACAATATCCTAGAAAAGAAAAAATTAAGATTGCATAGCCACATATACAATGGAAGTAGAACTCATATTTTCATTTGAAGCCATAAAGCATGGTGTGTGGTTAGGAAATTTCATATTGGGTCTAAGAATTATCGATTCCATTTCTATACCTTTGATGCTTAAGTGTGACGATTAAGTTGTCTTCTTTATCTCAAGAAACAACAAAAAGTGGTAGTCATGACAAGGGCATAGACATCAAGTACTTGAAGATAGAGCAACGTGTTTTAAAATGAGAAGTGGTCTTAGAACACATAGGCACTGACTGTATGTTAGCTGATCCTTTAACTAAGGGCATGCAACTAAGAAAGTTTAAGGATCACATGTGTAATATGGATGTTGGACCCTCTATGTGATTATATTATTATGACACAATGATGTTTTTAAACAAACCCGTGTTTGTTTCTCATTTGGTATGTATACATATGGTTTATTGAGATATAACACATTAAATGAAGGACCTTGAATAAACATTGGGTTTATTCATAAAGTTAAAGTTGCGGTTGGGATTAGTACATTGTGATACATAGAATATTACTTTCGAAATGTCAAAAGCTTGTCGCCTTGATTCGTGTATCAGTTTGTACTAACTTAAGGAGACCATATTAAGAATCTAATTTATACAGACCATGGAGTGTTAATATATTTTAGTTTAATAAAATTATTATTGTTATTATTATTTTTAAATAAAATGTTTTATATTACACACACACACACACGCATGTACGCACACACATATTAACCCTTGTTGTGGTCTATATTAAATTAGATATAAAGACTGAAGTTTTAATTACATGGAAATGGATTAGTAATTAAGCCTAACCTTAATCTCTCTAATTAATTCTTGATGGTATAATTAGAATTAAATAAATATGGATGCAAGCATATGTGTGTCATGTGATGGGAAAATTAAAGGAGATAATTAAATTAAATATCTCAAATTTTTGATGATTTTAAAATTTAAGAGGGCAAGTAAAGAGTTGGTAAGAATAACCAGCTCCCCACTTTATTTTGCACATATGAATTTTTTTTTTAAAAAAGCACTACATAGTGTTGTAAAAAAAATTTGCAAAAAAAAATATTATTCCATACATACACACATACATCCATAAAAGAGAGAAAGAGGGTAGATCTTCTTCATAATTTTATATAATTTCTGTGTGAAATCAAAGAGAAAGAAGAAAGCAAAAGAAGATATTTATTTCCACTCTTTGGAAGAAATATGCACCATCGGGTTTTTAAAAAAAATGGAGTATTAATAAATTATGATCAATTTATTTGTCAATTGCATTTCCGGTAAATCAATTTTGTTAATTGCTAGAGTTACATCTCTAACGATTCTCAATAAACATTATATAGTACAATTCCGTATATTGATTTCTTGTATAGTGTGTTAGGGCTTTATATTTAACTCATTCGTTTCTATATGAATCGTATATATTAAATTTTATATTATAATTTATGCCACAAATTCCTTCTAACACTTCTCTCATCACAACTACAAAAAGGGGAAATAATAACGGCACATTAATAATGGTTATAGTTAAAAACCGTTATTAAAACCTCCACCCTAAAATTATACATGGTAGTTTTAATAGAAGTATATGTAAAACCCGTTATTAAAAGATATTTTAATAACAGTTCCTATAATAACTGTTATTAAAAGTACCCCGCAAAAAAATAGGGTTTTAATAATGGTACATATAATAACCGTTATTGACTTATTGTAAGATGTTTTAACAACGGTTCTTTGAAGAACCGTTATTAAAGGAACTTTTAATAATGGTTCCTGTAAGAACCCTTATTAAAACCCCAATCTTCTCCCTCTTATTTAGTTAAGTTCTTGTTTTGTGCCAAAAATTTCAAACTCTCTCATTCTGTACCTTCCCTCTCTTACTCTCGTTCTCTTACAAACCCTCACACCACCACACCGTGCACCACCACTCCAGCTCCTCTCAACTCTGGGCAACCACCACTTGTTCTCTTTCACACCACCAACTCCGAGCAACCACTTGTTCTCTTACACCACCACACCGCTGCCATCCTCGGCGTTGTATGTGCTGCCATTCTTGCACGCCTTGTCTACACTTGGTCCTTCTTACTCCGCTGTGTTCGTAGGTGGTCGTCGCTATCCTCTTGCCTGCCGCTAGTTTTCTTGGTCGTCACCGCTCCTTTTACATATGGTTTTGTTCTTCTGCATGTAGCTTATTCTCTTCTTATATATATATGCATGCATATTGATGCAGATTGCATTATTTGTTATTGAAAAATTACAGTTTGTTGTTGAAAAATGTGTTGTTGAATGTGTTGGTGAAAAATGTTGTTGTTTGCTCTTGAATTTGTCGGTGTTATATATTAACATGCATGAGTGTGTTGGCCGACCTTACAGCTTAATTACCAAGAGAAATAAAATACTTAAAAATATTAGTAATGCCACTCGTAAAAACTATATATATACATTTTCATTAATAAGTATAAGACACTAGGATGTTAGGAAATGTCATATAATTAAATGAAAATATATTTTACATATGCACATCATTAAATGAAAATTTCAATTATAGATGTATGTTAATGATTTTTATTTGATGAGGATTAAATAGACATAGAAAATAAAGAAAATATAAAAGTGAATAATTAAATAGAGAGAAATACTTATGTATAATAATAATAATATAGGATTTATTAGGGTTTAATTATAGTTAGCTAGGTTTAGGATTAGGGTTGATTAGGTTTAGGGTTAGTTTTTATTATAATTTATTAGGGTTAGGGTTAGGGTGTAGTGTTTATTATACGAAATATAATAATTAATATGTTCTCTTATAACAAACTATTATTTACATTATTCTCAACTCTACTTTTAATAATATCATATTATTATACTTAACCTATATATATTATCTGATTAATATCTACTTGATTTTACTATACAGAGATTGAACGATTTGATGATAGTTTGGTGTTTAGCTGGCTTATTAAATATACAACTCAAGATTATGTCCTTATTTTAAACATGTCAAATATAATAAGAGGAAGTTTGATTCAACTTAACTCATTGACAAATTTAGTGGGAGTAAATGAAAGGACGTGTTTGGTAATTTAACTTTTCTTGATATTTAATGACACATTTCTATCAATTGAGAAATAAATAAAAATCAATTATAAGTTTTATGATGAGTATCTTATGTGGGTATGTTGTTAGCTTTACATAGTTGGTTAAGATATGGTAGTATATATTTATGATTTGTCTAGCTGGTTGAAGAGTTTAGATATTCTATAATTTAGATCCTTTCAAGAACAACCGTGATGATAAGATTTAGTGGTTCTTATTTGTAGGTAGTGAGATGTCTCTTATTTCTATGACATACCCTCCACCATATCTATGCATGGAGCCACATGTTGATCTATAGACTTATGTCATATGGTTATACAACGAGCTAGGTCAGTTATCTAAGAGTGGCACATCGTATGACCTATTCTATTTCATATCGTATCACCTACTCTTGATCCTGCCTCAGATGGAGCCATGGTCATTGGCTACAGCTACTCTTTTGCATTGGCTTTTCCACCACACTGATGCACCACACCCAAGATTTATTGAGGCTGAGGTGTTTGCCAGGAAGTATGATCAGATATCTAGAGAGATGATAGTGATTGATGATGAGTGGAGGTTTCATCATAGCTTACCTCCGAGTTTCCACCTCGGTTACTCTAGAGTATCCACGACTAGACTCTCCATTGATACTGTGAGGAAACATATTACATATCGAGATGAGTGGACTTTGAGAGTGATAGTTATTAGCCGGGCTCAACAAGACTACCGAGGGATTCAGTGTTATGGTTATGAGTTATTCTTAGTTAGGTGTTTGGGCTTTAAAAACCTTTTGATGTATATAGTGCTACTATTGCTTTAACCCCGTAGTATGTATATCTTTTTTTAATTTGAACCATTGTATAATGTTTTCCTATGTATGTATGTATATATATATATATATATATATATGAACTCTTTCTAAGTATGAGCAGCTTGAGTATTGATATCTTTTCGGAAACGTATTCTCATGATTTGTATATATATATATATATATATATATATATATATATATATATATATATATATATATATATATATACAGAATAACATGATACATTTGAGATTAATTCTTTCTAAGCATAAGCAATTTGTGAATTATTAAACTTATAATTGAATTGATTTGTAATAATTACTTTTGCGTGGGATACATCTAGATTGAAAAACTATAGATTGGAAATGTTTGTCTGCAAATCATTTGTATAAAGAATATAATGAAGGAGTGGAGTTTTTCATCAAGTTTGCAGTTGAACATGCTTGGGACTCTAGTAGAATAGTATGTCCTTGTTTGAATTGTACTTATATTCAAAGTGTCAACGCTGATGATTTGAAAGATCATTTGTTTGTGTAAGGAATTGATACAAGTTACTCTTGTTGGATATGGCATGGCAAGAAAGAGTATAAATATGATAATGAGGAAGTTAGGAGGGAAAGTAGTGGATCATCATTTGAGAACTATAAGGGACATTCGTTAGAGGAGATGACTCAAAAGGTTAAGGAAAGTATTTGGGATTGTCCAAAAATGTTTGAGAAGTCATTGAATGACTCGGAGAAACCTTTGTACGGTGATTGTAAGATGTTTACTCGATTATCTGCTACTTTAAGGTTTTACAACTTAAAAGCATGTAACAGATGGAGTGATAAAAGTTTCACGGAATTATTAACACTTATAAAGGATATGCTTCCTAATGACAACGTTCTACCCAATCGTACCTATGAAGTGGAGAAGATTCTTTCCTCTATGGACACGAGTTATGAGAAGATACATGCATGCCCTAATGATTGTATTTGATTTTGTAATAAGAATGCATCTTTGGATAGTTATCCTAATCCTGAATGCAAAGCACTACGATATAAGAAGAACAAGATGCCAGCTAAGGTGTTATGGTATTTTCCTATAATACCAAGATTAAGGCGGATGTTTAATGATGTTGAAGATGCTAAGAACTTGAGATGGCATGTTGATGAGAAGATATATAATGGGCTTCTTAAACATCCATCTAACTCTCCACAATAGATGACAATTGATGGCTTGTTCCCTAAATTCGGTAAAGAAGCAAGAAATATGCGCCTTGTGCTTTCTGCAGATGGAATGAATATGCACAATCAAGGCACCAACAGTTTATGGCCGGTGATTTTGGTTATATACAATCTACCTCAGTTGCTCTATATGAAACACAAGTATATGATGTTGTCTTTACTCATTTTGAGGCCAAACCAACCGGGGAATAATATTAATGTTTATTTGCAACCTTTGATTGAAGATTTAAAGTTCTTGTGGGACATGGACATTGAAGTATTTGATGCATATAGTAAAGAAAAATTCATTTTGAGAGCAATGTTATTATGTACGATAAATGATTTTCCGGCATATAGCAACTTGTTAGATTATAGTGTGAAAGGCCATTATGCATGCCAGATATGTGAGGAGAATACTTCATTTGTTCAGCTAACACATAGCCGGAAGACTGTCTTCCTTGGGCGTCGTAGATTTTTACTAAAGAATCATCATTATCGTAGGCAAAGAAAAGTGTTCGATGGCTTTTGGGAAGAAAGGCAGGCGCCAATCCGGTTGACAGGTTGACAAGTGCGGCTGAAGATGAAATATTTGAGTGTCAAGTTTGAGAAGAAGAATAAAGATAAGCTTCCATCAGTTGGGTGGAAGAAGATGTCAATATTTTTCGACCTTACTTAGTTGGAATCTCTGTACGTGAGACATGCCCTTGATGTGATGCATATCGAGAAAAATATATGTGACAGTCTTGTCGGTACATTACTTAATGTTCCACGAAAGACTAAAGATGGCATCAATGCTCAAATGGATATGGAAGAAATGGGTATTAGACAGGAGCTGGCACCGCGAGAAAATGGAAGAAGAACATATTTACCACCGGTGTGTCATACTCTTTCCAGAAAAGAAAAAATTTCATTTTGTGAATTCTTTAATAGTGTCAAGGTTTCGAAAGGGTATTCTTCAAAATCAGAAGGCTCATATCGATGAAAGAGTTGAAACTAATTAATATGAAGTCTCATGATTGTCATATTTTGATGCAGCACTTGTTGCCGATAGCTATATGTGGAATTTTGCCCAAGCATGTTCGAATAACTATCACGAGGCTTTGTTTGTTGTTTAACGCCGTCTTCTCCAAAGTCATATATCCTGATAGTTTGGATGCCTTGCAAAGAGGGATTGTGATTACTTTGTGCCGACTTGAAATGTATTTTCCACCCTCATTCTTTGACATTATGGTACATCAAACTTTTCATTTAGTTTATAAGATGAAAATGCTAGGACCTACTCATGGACACTAGATGTACCCCTTTGAGCGGTTTATGAAGTTGATAAAAGGTTATTTGAAGAATCGATATCGGCTAAAAGGATGCATTATTGAGAGTTACCTTATTGAAAAGGCAATTGAGTTTTGCACAAAGTACTTGTCAAATGCTGAAGCTCTTTGTATTCCTAAGTCTCAACATGTAGGAAAAATTGAAGGACAAGGTATTAGGAGCAAAACATTTGGGCATGTAAACCCTGAAATGTTCTGTAAATCACATATATATTTATTACACAACAGTGATGTTGTTCAGCCGTATATTAAAGAACATATATTTTCTTTACGGATTGAAAATCCATCAAAGAGTGAGAAATGGATAATCGATAAACATAATCTTTCCTTTATCGATTGGATAAGAGATTGCAACACTCATCAGGCATTCCCCAACTTCAATTTCTGAAACCCTGCATTGGTTGTCTCAAAAGCCTCATTATGAAGTTTTTTCATATATCGGTTATGTGATCAACAGTTACACTTTTGGTACAAAACAACAAGATGAGAAGAATACAATACAGAACAGTGGGGTGACTTTAGTGGTTGAGGTAATGCATGTTGCTAGTGCAAAGGAAAAGAATCCAACCTATGCAAATATGAATTATTATGGTGTGATTGAACAGATATGGAAGTTATATTACATTGTATTTAAAGTCCTTGTACTCAGCCGCTGATGGGTTGATAATAGCTATGGGGTTAGATATGAAGATCGATTCACATTAGTAGATCTCAATAGGACAGGGCATAAACAATATCCATTCATCTTGGCATCACAAGCGACACAAGTATTCTTTATCACTGATCCTACTGATAACAGATGGTCTGTGGTACTATCTACGAAGAAAAGAAATGCCAATGAATATGATGATGAAAATGATGCCAATTGGAATAAAGAGTGTGTCTCAACTGTGCAAGCAACTCAATTATTAAACAATGATAAAAATAAAATTAATGAGGAGGAAATATATGTCAGGGATGATCATCGTGGAGTAATATATGTATCAGATCCTGAAACTAATCCTAAAACAAGGGAAAAAAGAAGAAAAATAAGGCAATGTGGGTAATAATATTGTAACATATGGCATGTGTGCTTGGTTTTTTAAATGCATATTTCAACCTTCCTCATTAAATATTTATTGTATTGAAAAATAATTTAGTGGTACATTATGGTCAATACATAACATTCTAACATAATTTATTTATTATTTTTGTAGAGATATGGCCAACAAAAAAAGTTGATAGGGATAGTAGTGATGAAGATAGAAAGAGAGGACCTGTTATTATGAGAATCATCAGGGACATGTGAAACAAAGGAGAACAAGTTGAGTTGGGATGGAATACTTACAATCTTCCCATTGGCTCTTATATAGACATGTTTTTGACGTATATTTCACTTGTCATGCATAATCGTGTTCCTGTCTCTTATAATAATTGGAAGCAAGTTCCAAGGGTCACAAGGAGCATATTTGGCAGGAATTCATGGTAATTATGATATTTTATTTAATAATTTTTGTATGTCAAATGTTATTAATTTTAATACATTAACATCAGTATACATCTATATGTCTTATTTTGCAGAGAGTCTTAAATGTCTCCAAGACTAAGAAGAAATGACTTCTTAGACATTGTGGTGAGCATCTAAGAACATTTAGGGCATACTTAGCTAGTAGAAAAATGTACAGAAAGAGGGATGGCTCTCTACGGCAGAACCCACCCAAACAATATGGTTTCATTGATCAAGAAAGTTGGAACCAATTTATTGCATATCGTCTTTCGAGGGATTTTAAGGTATTTGTTAGATAACAATTAAAATTTTTGATTAATAATATTTCATTGATATTTAAATAACCATGTGCTTATATTTTGGCTTGTAATACAGGAAAAAAGTGCTAAAAATAAAGAGATTGCTAAGCAAAATAAATACGGGCATAATATGGCTCACAAAGGCTATGCAGAACTTGAAGAGGAGTTAGTATGAGATTTTGATTTACCTATTTACATGTAAAAATCTAATGTTATAATAATATTATTAATGTAAAATTAATTTTTGATTTACAGCTCATAGCCCAGCACTTGGATCCATATACCTCATCCATCAATATTGGTACATTATGGAAGAAGGTTAGAGCAACAAAAGATGGATATCTTAATGAAGATTTAGATGTTGCTGCTAACAAAATTATAAGTTTTTAGATATCCTAAACCCTACTTAGTTTTCTTTTAGAAAAATATTATATTATACTTATTCCTATAGGCAAATTTTACATATATTTTATACATTACAGGACAAACTTGAAACGCCAGATTCTGCAAAAGGGGTGGACCAATATAACATTGTATCCCAGTCAGTAGGATTTGTAGAATTCCCTAGAAGATACAGGGGTCTTGGATTAGGTGTTATGAGAACGAGCTTGTGTGGTCGATCTCGTGGTTCTCGTAGCACTAATGAGCAAGTGGCCATCGTCACCTAGAAATTAAACATGGCATTTGAACGGATGGCAACAATGGAGCAAGAGTTTTCATTTATTAAATCTCAAAGGTATAAGCCATCCAATTTAGTTAACCATGATCAACTTCACATACCCAATGTAAATAGCGTTAGACGTAGTTGCAAAGTTGATGCACGTCTTTCTTCTCTTTCCGAGGTAAGCATTACAAACTATGAATTGTTATTAAATGT
The DNA here is from genome assembly GCA_030549775.1 of Tamarix chinensis. Classification (NCBI taxonomy): domain Eukaryota; kingdom Viridiplantae; phylum Streptophyta; class Magnoliopsida; order Caryophyllales; family Tamaricaceae; genus Tamarix; species Tamarix chinensis. The sequence goes on from CM060176.1 coordinate 12,827,228, forward strand.
ATTCAGTGTCATAAATAATTGAGAATGTGTAAGATTTTATTTCAGGGTTTGTATAAATATGACTGGTTAGCAAATGACCTTTCAACTCTTTTGGCCAAAGGAAGGGTACGCATTAGTCATAGTACCCAAATGCAAACAGTCTATGGGTATAACTTGGCCCTAAATACAAGGTCAATGAGTATTGACACTCCAATCATTGGCAGTGTACCCTTGCCTTTTTATAAAGAAGGCAATGAGGCAGCCACAATGCTAGAAGCTCATGGAAGCTTCGTGCCTTGGCTTGCGGATCAGATATGTCTCACTACTGAAGAGGTAATGACATTCGACATCATTATTAGACCTTATTTGTTACTTACATTGTTTATACCTTTTTCATATATATATGCTCAATACATATTTTGTTTACTATTATGAATTAAGGAATCGAAAAAGAAGAATGCCCCTAGGAGCAAAATAAAGAGAGGTACTAGCAGAACGAGCAACACAAAAGAGGGCACTGCTAAAGGAAAGAGAGTTAAATCAAAAAAATCAATTGCCCCATAAAATATTCCATCTTCAGATAAGACCCAACCTCCACCAGCATTGTCTTTATTATATTTCTATGTCCAAAACTACCTCAGTGACAATTATATTTTCATTGATTATCATCCTGAGTTTGTTGGGAGGGACGACGCTAATTATATGGTATTGGCGATTGACATAAGTGACATTTATAATCAGGAATGGATGTCAACCACAAGTGTTGACGTCTATGTCACGTAAGTATTATTTCATATTTCAGATTTTAGTACTTCTTGTTGCATTTGAATTTTTATGACCTCTTATTTGAGTTATAAGTTATTAACAAATATGAATTTTTATTGTTGTCCATAGGTTGGTAGCTAGTCGTGTTGTGATCACTACAAAATATATTGCTTATGCCAACAGTAATTTAGTCACAGATTTTTTTTTCTGTTGGCAAAAGTTACTAATACCAACAGATATATTTTTATGGGGAATAAAGAAAGTTTTCCCTATATAAATTTTTTATCTGTTGGTAATAATATATTATGCCAACAGATCTTTTACCTACTTTTATATCTGTGGGTATTAGTAGTATTATACCAACAAAACTAATACTCACTCATATATCTGTTGGTATTAGTATATAAGGAAGATAAATGTTTCAACTATTATTATATTCCTTGACACAACATATTTATTCCTCTTACACATGAAATGCTTTTCTTATTATCATAATTGCCAATTTTATATGAAATACTAATAATATAATATATAACTAAATTTATAATTAACATTATAGTCATTGTTAATATATATTATAAATATGATAATTAAAATAATAAAAATTATAATAAAAGTAATAATCAATCATGTCACGCTTCGAATAACCTATATGATAGGATCTCATTACTTGATCGGCGTAATGGGGGTCTAGGGGGCATTGTACCCCTAATTGTTAGATCTTTTTGGACCTAATATTATTATAATTATTTATATAATTATTGTAAAATCTCATATTTTTTAAACTCAATTTCCTTAAACTTAATAAATAACTATTATTATTGTAAGAATTATTTTAATAAATATCATAATAAAAATAATAATTAGTTAAGTCGCTTTTTAAATAATATAGGATGGGAGTTTTGCCGACCGGTCAATGAGCTTAGAGTTTAGGGGGCAATGTACATAGTGTAACACCTTACTTCTTAAAAGCATAATATTTATAAATATTAGTGTTGATTTATAATTTTTAACATTTAATTTTATTTTAATTAGATTATTTAATTTAAGTCATATTTCTATTTTAATAAGTGTTCTGATTTATTTAAAATAAAAGCTTTTATCAGATAAGTCTTTTGTTTATTTTGAAAAATGTGTTTACAATTTTTTTGATTAAATATAATCTAATTAAAATTATATTTTTGATATAATTATTTTTAGATATGTTAGTATTTTAAAAAAAAATATCGTATTGCCCCCACCCCTTCCTTATTTTCTTTCCTTGCTCTATCTATTCTTCCTTTCCTTATTTCCCATTCCAATTTTTTTCCTGTGACCTTGCACCCAAGCTTGACTCCTCTGCATTCTTCCTCCTCCGTTTCGTCAGCCACAACACCACCAACACACCACCTCGCCACCGCTCGACCACCATAGTACAGCCTATAGCTCATTCGGTTGTCATCATCTACATCAGCATTCCAACATCGACGGAGTAGCAGTAGTGGCGCAACCAGCAGCGCACAAAGATAGCAGCAGCGTGCCACCGTCCGGCCGTCACTAGAGTCGCTCTGCCACCGGCGAGTGGTCCTCTCCCACTGACGAAGCTTCCCCGCCCTTTACCCAGAATGTTTTTGTTGAATTCGTTTGGTATATTTCTCCTGAACCCTAACTTTTTATTATGATTGAATTTTTTTTCCTATGACCTTGCGCCCAAGCCCGACTCCTCTGCATTCTTCCTCCTCCGTTTCGTCGACCACAACACCATCAACACACCACCTCGGCACTGCTCCACCACCGCAGCACAACCTACAGCTCATTCGGTTGTCGTCATCTGCGGAAGCATTCCAACATCAACGGAGTAGTAGTAGTGGCGCGACTAGTAGCACATGAAGATAGCAGCAGCACGCCACCGTCCGGCCGTCACTAGTGCCGCTCTGCCACCAGCGAGTGGTCCTCTCCCACCGAAGAAGCTTCACCGCCCTTTACCCACACTGTTTTTGTTGAATTCATTTGGTATATTATTCCCGAACCCTAACTTTTTATTATGATTAATTTTGAAAGAATTGGCTTTAATTAAGGTATATTAGTTGTTTAATTGAGTATATATGTATTGTATAATTGAATTGGATGGGCTAATTGCGTACTATATGTTGATTTCTGGAATTTGGAATTTTTGACCTAGTTATGTTCGGATATCTCGAATTCATTTGATTAAGCTATTTTGGATAATTTGATTATGAATTTTACTTTGAAATGTACTTAGTTTCATATTGGAATTGTCAATTTGAGAAATTCATGTGAAATTAATCAGAATTTGATTTTTAGGTCAAATTCTTGTAGATTTAAATTGAATTGTGTAATTGAGTTAATTTATTAAATTGATTATACAATTTGTAATATAATATGTTTAATTTCATTTTCAAAGCATCAATTTAAATATTTTGGCAAGATTTGATCGGATTTGCAGTCTGGGCTCAAATACCCTAATTATGTTAGTAAAAATTGATGCTTGCATCTTGGCTTAGAGTATCCCCCAAATCATGCAGGCTAATTGAAGCAGGAGATTTAATGTTAGGTTTCGTAAGTCATTTCACTATTTATAGTGTAAAATGTTTTGGTATAATATAACTTTAGCTCATGCTGCCATCTCGCCTTTTGTTTTCTACCTTCTATAGGCAAGACCTGAGATACCTTTACCTCAAGAGGCAGTAACATGAAGCAATGCCAGTGCAGACTTAAAGCTGGCATATGAAATGTAATATAATGGATGTTTGTTTGGTGTTGTTTCAGTATTGATGATATGTTATTGTATTTTTGATAAGTCAGTGATATTAGGAGCTTTGGTTGTAACACTAATGCACAATCTTAGTTTCACATGGCTGTTGAATTTGTTAAACTATATTTGATGCACATTTATGCCTTTGATGACTTGATAATATTTAAGCGAAGCAAGATGTCATTATTGAGAAGGTCACACAAAATAAATGCAAGAGTATCACTACTATGAAAGAATTGGATCTTTTTGGTGAGATTTGTTGCCTTACATTCCCAGTTTTTATTCTATTTTCTCAATTTAGTGGGTGAATCATCTGACCTTAATCATTAGTATGAAGCATGTGATAATTAAGAGTGTTGTCTCAGGTGTGAAGCTCAGTGATGCATCTAAGAAGCTTGGAAAGAAGTTTGCTACTAGAGCTTCTGTGGTTGAGGTTTGTGTTATCCATACTTTATGTGATGATGTTATTTCTACTTTAGTTTCTTAATGTCCGATTAACTATCTTGGTTGGTGATTTTAAGGATCAACTGACAAGGAGTAGATTGTTGTCCAAGGAGACATATCCTTTGACGTTGTAGAATTCATGATAGACACCTGGCCAGATGTAATATATTCTAATGTTTTGATATGCTTGCATGCTGTGTTTCATTCCTTATTTTAGCTAGTTTTGTTCCAAGTGTTGTAGATGTGGACAATTTAGTGTTTTGTTACTTTCTAGTCCAAATTTATATACGCATCACTAAAATACGACACACATATTCTTATGCATTGAAACTGTTGGGTCTATTATTTTTGAAGAGGCTCAAATTGCCTCTTCTTGGTCAGGGTTTGACTTGTTTAAATGTGATGAGCATTTTGAACCTACATCAGTAGTGGAACTCCATTAAAAGTTAATTGGGAATTCTTAATACTATTTTTATTGGTATCATGTGGATGGTTAGTGTTTGCTTCATTTTTATTGGCAATTTATTTGTCGGTGTATGAAGTATAATTTGACATTAACTCGAGGTTGGTGTATGAAGTAAAATATGCTGATTTCACAAAATTTAGTTCATAATCATCCTTTTTCCTTCTTTCTCAGCACTATGTTTTGCATCTTCAGTCTTTCATTCAGTAAGTTTTGTTTGGATGTCATGTCACTTTTTCATTTGAAGTGACCTTTCACATTTTTTACCCATTTGTGCTGTCAATTTAAGTTAATTTTTGCATGGCTAGTTTTCTGATCTAGTCTTTCTCCATTTTTGCTTCACTTTCATAGGTTCCAAAGACTTCAATTTTCTTTATTGAAGATGGCTGAAAGGTTCAAGCAACTTGATTTTTGGGCGTTGGGATGAAAAAATGAGGTGTACAAGATATTTTTTTTATTATGTGCGTGTTTTTGTTTTGGATAAAATTCTCCCCTCTCATTTGATTTATAAGTGTTTAATCCTTTCATCCCGAATATGAATGAGAATCTAGCCACTACTCTGCTATGTATCAAATTTACAATACAAAGGTGTTCAAAACTGATATAGTAATGAATTTAGTTAGCAAACTTTAACCTGTAAGTATTCTGGTATAGTTTAGTTACAGCTTTGATATTTTTTGGTGTAATGTACATCAGCTAATGTACATCCCAGATTAAAAGAATAGTAACTTAAGTAATATTGAAAGATAAAGATTACAAAACATGAGAAATTTAATAAAATAAAAGGAAAAATAGTTATAGGAATGCATGTTTAATTAATTAACTCATGTTATACTCTCAAAATCTATTCAAGGACTTTTATATGTTAGGTTTGTATAATAAATATTTAGTTAAACAACGATTCTCAAATTTACTCCATTCCCCATGTTGGCTTGTTTTTCCTATTTTTCACATTTTTCTGACTCTACATTTATATGTGAATAGATAATTAGTTTATCTTGTAGGAGTATCAAAGTTGTTCTAAATTGATTAGTTTCAAGTGCTTTTATTTCCAACTAGTGTATAGATGACCTTTTTTTATTAACTACAATGAATTTTTCCATTTAGAAGTAATATATGTATCTTCTCCCTTGTGCCCGTTCCACTCCTCTTAGTCCTAGCGGGCCAATCTTTTTTTTTCCACCGAGTTTTTCTAATTGTCCTAATTTGTCAACAATTATTTATGTTGTTACCTCTATTAGTATTACTGACTATTACACTACCGATTGAGTTGAAAGCTTGGCCTTAAATATCTCATCTATCTTTTATGAATTTGCATTAATTATAGTTGAGAAGATATATATATATATATATATATATATATATATATATATATATATAGATTTAGGGTCATATGTGCACTCTTTTATTCTGTACATATGTAGGAACGATTTCTGACCGTTGGATCTAAATTAGATCCAACGGTCGAAGAGTTACAAACGGAGAAATCAGAGGCGCCGTTTGTTTTTTGCCTCAGCCTCTATCCTGCTCCTCTGCCCCGCTCCTCTGCCCTGCCCCCTTCTGTTTCGCACCCGATCACCAGACCACTCCGCACCTTCTTCTCCATCTCCATTGCACCTCTATTCCTCTCCATCGCAACTTCTCCTCCATCTTTCCATCTCCATTTGTGCCTCTACATCTGCCAACGCGAGCTCAGTCGCTCCGTTCTTCATCCTCGATCTACATCGTCTTGACTTCAACCGCAATTACACTGCCACATAGGAGACGCGGACAAGCAGCTCACGGCGACAACGCGACCTGAGCAAGAGCAGATAGGTATGTAATTTTTTCAAAATTTTTATTGTTGTGTTGATCTTCAAATTTTTTTCAATTGGCGACCAGTTTTCATCGTTCGCTTTTGACAATGTTTCTCCATTTGTTTTCCTCATCTTCGCCGATTTATTCTCATCGCAGGACATTTATTCAACATACCGTTGCTCACGTCTTTGATTTTATTTATTCTCCGCCACTATTTTTGCAAGTGCTGAGTCTCGTTCATATTTCACCATTAATGTCGAAAATGTATGTTGTTGTTACTGTCGAACATTTTCCTTACCAACAGTATTAAACCAGGTAATATCTTTATTCTTGTTATATTATCCGTTCGACTAGTGTTTGTTAACTTGATTCTTTGTATTGATTTGGCTGAATTTTTTTCTGTATGTGTTTTATGTTTTATTGATGCAGTATTGGATCGAATTACTCTGCCACAACTTTGGTTGATTTTGAATTTGCTGAGTTGGTTTAGTAGGTATGTTTTATTGTTTGCTGAGTTATGTTTGTTGTTTTTTAATTAAATTATGTTGATTTTGAATTTGCTGAGTTGATTTAGTATGTATGTTTTATTGTTTGCTAAGTTTTTGTTTGCTGTTTTTTGATTAAATTTTGTTGATTTTGAATTTGCTAAGTTGATTTAGTATGTATGTTTTATTGTTTGCTGAGTTTTTGTTTGTTGTTGTATTATGCACAATGTGATTATGGTTAATGACATTAATGTGGGCTGATATTATGTTGTTGTTGATATTGCTGTTGTTGTGGCAATGAGTTGAAAATGTATATTTACTATTTTGTCATTAGTTTAATATGCCTGCACTTTTTTTAATTTTGATTTTCTTATGCTGAGTTGATTTAGTAAGTATGTTTTATTGTTTGCTGAGTTATTGTTTGTTGTTGTATTATGCAAAATGTGATTATGGTTAATGACATTAATGTGGGTTGATATTATGTTGTTGTTGTTGTTGCTGTTGTTGTGGCAATGAGTTGAAAATGTATATTTGCTATTTTTTCATTAGTTTAATATGCCTGCACTTTTTTTAATTTTGATTTTCTTCTTTACGAAACATTTTGTTTAATTGTATAGGCATTATGAGTGGCAAACATGGTTGTTCTCCTCCCTCAAATTTAAAAGATGTTGATTGTGGGTTGGTAACTCCGAAGTCAATACCGCACATTTCTCCTGGTGGAACAACAAAAGAATGGATACCTTGTTGTTCACCAGAAATAGCCCCTTTTGTAGGAATGAAATTTGAATCATTAAATGTTGGGATTAAGTTCTATAAGAACTATGCGTACACTTGCGGTTTTAGTGTTCATCTGTTTGGTGAAAAGAAAATCGTGAGTAATGTTGTGGTACTAAAATATCTTGTTTGTACCAGGGAAGGATTTAAACCATCAAGGAATATATGACGTGCCCAAGGTAGTAGTGAAGGTGTATCTAGAAGGAGAGTGGTTAATAGAGTGGGATGTAGAGCTAGAATGTGTCTTAAGCGTAACATTGAAGGGTTTTATGTCATTTCAAATTTTTAAGAGGGACATAATCTGAAATGGCCCGACAATTCTAGTTTTATTACTTATCATTAAATAAGATTTTATTTTGAAAAATAATTAAATAATTTACTTTTATTAAAATAAGAGGAAATTAATTAGGGAAAATCAAGAAGAGAAATTTAAAAGTGTTAAATGGGAGGAATGGTGGTATTTTAAGCTAATTAAGGATTTTATTTTGGAAATTAATTAAATAAATTAGTTTGTTTAAATTAAGAAGGATAAAATAGTTTTAAATTAATATAACTTTATAAATAATTTAATTGGAGGAAAATAGAGTGTTTTGGTTAATTATAATGGAATTTATGAAAATTCCTTCAAAAATCCCTAAATTAATAATATTGAAACCATCACCTTAATACTCTGGATTTTGCTAAAACCTACTTTAATTAGTGATAATCCGTTTAAACTATCGTGAGAATAGTAATAGCCCTACCCTTTATTTATAAACCCAGACTATTAATATTAGCCTTAGTACTAGACCATGATAGGGGTAAGATAGAAATTTTGATGATTCCGGTAGAGGGAGATTAACCCTAAGTATTTCCCTCTTATAGGTGAACTGGGTCAAACCCCCAGGAGGTGTAGGAGCGTGCTCCAAGCCCGGCGCCAATTTAGGTAAGGACGTAACTAAGGCCACCTGTGTGGATTGCACGTTTTACCTATCTTGTATGCTTTGTGTGGTTGTATGCTATAACCTGAATGTTATCTGTGTATTTATGTAGTGCAGCATGGAACTGAGGTACGTTCTCGTGCTCTCGTCTGTGTGTACTAATATGGTATGGTACAAATATGATGTGATGTGATGTGACCCCTACGGCATGCATGCTAGGTTATGGGAGGAAGTGTTGTGAAGTGGGGACTTGAAAAAGAAAAATAAGCAATTAAGATAACCAAAGGGAAGTACGTCGGTTAACATAGGTATGGACGACCTAAGGAATTCATAATTTTTGAGATGATGAGGAAAAGGGGGAATCAAATAAATAGAAGAGTCGGAATAAAAATAAGGTTGCATGGGGGAAACTAGGGTTTGCATGGAAATGATAGAGTTGGCATGGTGAAAATGATAGGGTTTGCATGGGAAGGTTAAGGTCCGCATGGGGGCGAACCTTACGTATGAAAAGTTACCGTGGGACGTGAGAAAGATAGTGGGAGGTTTGTTTGGGAGTCTAGAGACTCGAGGTGAAATATAGTACGTAGGGTCATATAAGGGACCCGATTAGGGTTTTGGAAAGAATTGGTAATCTGGAAAAAAAAAGTGAAAGAAAAATGATTAAGGGTGAGTGAGGTGCGGGTTGAGAGTGAGAGTTTATGTTATAAGGGATGATTATGGGAGTTTTGAGGGAGAAGAAACATTGGGTGAAAAGGAGAGGTTACTTGTGGGAAAAGAAAGGTACTAGAGTTGAAGTGGCCAACTAGAGTTTTAGGGTCACATGTAGAATCGATGGGTAAAGCGATATGATTTGGGGATTGGACCTGAATGAGATGAGGTGATGAGGATAGAGGAATTAATGGTAGTGAAGTAAGAGGAGGTTGGACCACATAGGTCCAATTAGGGTTTCAAGGGAAAGCGCTGGAGGCTAATGGCAGGTGGAGTCTGATGTCACGAGGTGTTGTGCCTTAATTCATACTCTAGGAGTTGGTTTTTATTATGTGTAAGTATAGAGGGGAAATGGATATCGAGGTGTGATAAGGGGTGCACGAGTTCCAAGATATGGGACGGGCCCTCCTGGGAGGATAAGTGTGGATATAGTCAGCCATGCATGTCAAGGGTAAAACACTTTCAAATAAGATACGTTAAGATACTAATCACTTAAAGAGGAAGATGCTGAGCTGGGCCCAGACCGGTCCACCGGCGAATAATAGTGGCCAGGAGCCGGGGTGCCCTGGAGACTGTGCCACCGACGAACAATAGTGGTCAGGAGCGTTTTGCCCTGTATGATTTCCGGTCCACCGACTATAATAGTGGGGGTTTCCGTGCTCAGCAAACCAAACGTAAAACTTATAAGACATGGGAAAGATACTAAATACTTACAGTGGAACACCATGTGAGTCGAGGCCAGACCGGTCCACCGGCAAATAATAGTGGCCAGGAGCGTTCTGCCCTGGAGACTGGTCCACCGGCAAATAATAATGGTCAGGAGCGTTCTGCCCTGAGTTTATATATTCCGGTCCACCGGCTATAATAGTGGGGTTCCCGCACTCATGTGGATTAATAAAGACTGTGGTGTGAAATTACTACTTTTAATAAAGACTCAAAGGAAATAAGTCTAATTGGACTACGGTAAGCTTTTATTATCTGTATTACTACATGCTGCTTACGTGAGTATGTCACACATTGAGTTTCCAATAATATGGATTATTCCTACTTGAGGCGCATGAGCCACTTTATATTTCAGATATACCACGCTTATATGTTTAAATGTGACGTTACATATGTCTCATATGTTACTATAGGTGTATGGCTAGATTCATGCTGTGGGTTGTGAGTACGTATGATATTATATCAATGTATTGTATCATAATATGAACTCGATTCTATAGTTACGTCTCTCCCATAAGATAGGGTAGTGGGACTTACTCAGTATTGGACCCGTACTGATACTACGCTGGTTGAATGGGTCCTGTGATGATCCATCGACGGTGGGGAGCAGACCTTTGATGCAAGTTTTGATCGGTTACTAAATTGGGGTGGAAGGCTTGACTTGAGTGAGTAAGTGGTCCGGATATTTACCCTTCGGAATTTGTTTTGTTTAATCGTATTCGTCTTTGGAAGTTACAAGTGTTGTATTTAAATTTCCAAGGGTTTTATCGTACCTTATCCTTCCGTCATTTTAATTCCTCTGACATTTGGAATTTTAAATTGTACTTCTGAATGTAACTCTTGACTTTCGTACTCTGATTTCCTTATCACTTATGTCTTACTAATGGTTTGTTTTGGTTCTATTATTTTATCCTTAGCACTTTGTATCGGGTCGATAGTTGTGAATCGATCGGGTACTAAGTGTGGCGGTAATACCCCCGAATTTATAGTTTTATTTGCTTGCTTCCGCTAAACTTCTTTAAAATTTAACGAAATTTTTCAGTAGTAAATTTGGGGGTGTTACAAGTTGGTATCAGAGCGTTTGGTCCTTTTGGCCACGCTCGTTTTTGAAATTAAATTCTATTTTCGAAATTTTTATTTGATTCTAACGCGTATTTTGATCGCTCCTCCATTTTTAATCTTTTAAGCTGATACCACAAGATGGTATCGGAGCGGTCGGTCTTGTTAGCCACGCTCATTTCTGGAAACAAGATTTGGTTTACAAAATTTTACGAGATTTTGAAGCATGTTTTGACCTCCCTTATATTTAATCTTTTAAGCCGATACTACCAGTATTATCATCTGAAAATGAATTTGAATTAAAAATTTTCCTTGATTTCAAATTGTTTTGAAGAAAGAGGCACTTTTCATTTCCGAAGCGTTTTGATTCCGGCCACGGTGAGAAACGAAGGGTAGAATCTTAATTAAGTTTATTCTTAAGGGGGTAGTTTATATAAGTACTATTTTTCGTAGGGTGTCCTAATTCCCTTAGACCTTTTCGACCCTAACCCTAGGCGCTTCCAGAGACTTCGGGGACGAAGTCCGTTTTTAAGGGGGTAGTGATGAAATGCCCCAAAAATTCTAGTTTTATTATTTATCATTAAATAAGATTTTATTTTGAAAATTAATTAAATAATTTACTTTTATTAAAATAAGAGGAAATTAATTAGGGTAAATCAAGAAGAGAAATTTAAAAGTGTTAAATGGGAGAATGGTGGTATTTTAAGCTAATTAAGGATTTTATTTTGGAAAATAATTAAATAAATTAGTTTGTTTAAATTAAGAAGGATAAAATAGTTTTAAATTAATATAAACTTTATAAATAATTTAATTGGAGGAAATTAGAGTGTTTTGGTTAATTAAAATGGAATTTAAGAAAATTCCTTCAAAAATCCCTAAATTAACCTAAAAATAGAATTTAATTATTATTTTAAAATATATATATTTTAATAAACATCCCAAATTACCCAAATCATACTAATTAATCCAACCACTAATTTCCCTTCTCTTTCCTTTTTCTTTTCTTCATTTTTCCCTCTTTTTCCTTTTCTCTCCTTTCCTTCTCTTCTTTTTTTCTATTCTCCCCCCCGACTTGGGCCGGCTTGCTAGCCCAGCACCCTTGCGTGGCCCAGATCCCCAGTGCACCTCCCTTCCCCTTTTCTCCCGGCCGGTTCGGGCCGCCTTTCTTTCCTTCTTTCTTTTCTGCTGGACCGCCGGTCCAGCCTCTTCCTCTTCTTCTTCCTCGCGACGTCGTCGTCCTTCGCCATCTGTAACTGAAAATTTTGCTGGCAAGCAAAACCTTCAACGCCACGCCAATATCACTGGTCATTTCGCCCTTTCATCCCCATTGACTCCCCTGCAGATGTGACCAATCGATTCAGCCACTCCCGCACGCAATCCTCATCTTTTTTCCCCCCGATGGGTCTCGGTCTGCAATAGCAGACCTGCGCCGGCCAGGCCTCGCCGGACACGCAAGAACCTAACCCCCTAACCTCCCTCGCACCCTTGTCGTTTTCCCGTCCCAATTTCCCTATAAATAGCCCAAACCATTGCCTTATTCGGGTTCGAAATTTGGAACCCAGAAAACTAGAGCCGCACACCGCCCCACCTTTAGCCGCCCTTTTCTCCACCTTCGGCCACCGTTGCCGCCTGCCCGCGCCACCAACATCTTCCCTGCACCCCCCTCTACACAACCAACCCCCTTAGCTTTCCTGCCTCGCGCCGCACGTGCCGCCCTGGCCGTGCGAAAACCCCTCCCCAAATCAACCCCTTCCAGCCCTACGCCGCCTTCGCGCCGCCGCCGCCGGCTGTGCCGCCACTTGCAGCACCTTCACCACCCCCCAAAACCACCAGGACTTCCTGCTCTACCACCCTACACTTCCACTTTCCCCTAGTTTATCCTCCTTTAGCCTCCATAGCCACATTTCCCAAAATTCTTCTTCCTCCTCCGCCGCTGCGCCGCCGCCGGTGCCACTCCCCCCAGCCAGGTGGTCCAACTCCCTAAAACCCTAGACCTGGAATATTAGAAGTGGTTAATAAATTTTAATATTATTATTAACTATTATTGTTAATGTTATTATATTTATCATTAACCTAATTATTATTAATACTATCACTATAATTACTATTAATACTACCATTATTATTATTGTTATTATTAACAGGCCCTAACTTTTCCCCTAAGAACTTCTAATTAATGGTATTAAGCAATACAAGACCCTATTAAGTTATTATTATTGTTAATATTGCTAGTATTGCTATTATTATCCTTATTATTATTAGCACTACTATTATCGTTACTATTATGATTACTATTATTATTATTATCGTTATTATTATTACTCTTATTATTCTTATTGTTATTATAATTATTATTTTCATTTATTACTATTATTATTTTTATTACTATTATTATTATTATTATTATTATTATTATTATTATTATTATCATTATCACATGTGTTACTTTAACTATGACTAACATCCTTAGTACCTCTAATATTATTATTATTATCATTATTATTATTATTATTATTATTATTATTATTATTACTATTACTATTCTTATTATTATTCTTATTCTTATTATTATTACTACTATTAGTGTTATTATTATTAATATTATTTTTATTAGTATTACTATTATTATTAGTAGTATTCTTATTATTGTTAGTATTATTAGTAATTATTATTAATAATATTGAAACCCTCACCTTAATACTCTGGATTTTGCTAAAACCTACTTTAATTAGTGATAATCCGTTTAAACTATCGTGAGAATAGTAATAGCCCTACCCTTTATTTATAAACCCCTACTATTAATATTAGCCTTAGTAGTAGGCCATGATAGGGGTAAGATAGGAATTTTGATAATTCCGGTAGAGGGAGATTAACCCTAAGTATTTCCCTCTTATAGGTGAACCGGGTCAAACCCCCAGGAGGTGTAGGAGCGTGCTCCAAGCCCGGCGCCGATTTAGGTAAGGACGTAACTAAGGCCACCTGTGTGGATTGCACGTTTTACCTGTCCTGTATGCTTTGTGTGGTTGTATGCTATAACTTGAATGTTATCTGTGTATTTATGTAGCGCAGCATGGAACCGAGGTACGTTCTCGTGCTCTCGTCTGTGTGTACTAATATGGTATGGTACAAATATGATATCACTACAAAATAATTGACTTTTGCCAACAGGTCTTATCTGTTGGTAAAAGCCATGTTTCTGTTGGCAAAAGTTTTTACCAACAGATATTTTTCTGTGACAAATCTGTGGGTAAAAACTCTGTGCTTAAAAGTTTTACCCACAGATACGTTTGATCTGTTGGTATTAGTTGCTTATGCCCACAGATATTTATCTGTTGGTAAAATTTATACCCACAATTATATCTGTGAGTAAAAGTATTAACCACAAAATGATATCTGTGACTACAAGTATTGTCCACAAAACAATATCTGTGACTAAAACTATTACCCACAAAAGAAAATCTATGACTAAAAGTAGTATCCATAATATATATATATATATTATCTGTTAGTAAAACGACAATAATATCCATAATACCTGTTGTAGCAATATTTACTTATAACAATAACTTATCCTTATATAAAATATAGTACACCATACATAATCATCGTTCGTTAGTTTAACTATCAAAACGATAATAATCTTATAGGTAGAATATATATACAACTTGTAACCTATACTAACATATAAGACATCTTCATTAACATATCAAACACCATCCTCTTCATTCCCATCCTATTTAGCATCTCCAATGACTTTTGCGTCTTCAATATTTTCTTTGATAATTATCAGGATGTATTCCCTAAAAAAAAATACATGTAACTTAATTAGATTAATATAAATTCGCCTAGGATAATAATGAAAGAATAAATAATAGTAACCAAAGTAACTAAACACACAAACAACAACAATACTAATAACACAAACAATGAGTAATGGCCCAAACTAGTGGCAAGACTAGCCCCACATACAACTTTGCTAGAAATAAAAGGTTAGCTAATTCAAGAAAACTTTTCAGAGATAAATTCACTAATATTTCAAACACATGAAAACACACAAAGCATGAGAAGCATGATAAGGCAAGAAATATCAAAGAACATGGCACAAACAACACGGCACAAACACAACAAAGGACAACTTAATATTAACCTTCACCGTTATCATCAACACTTAAAACGTTGAAGACATACTTGATCAGAGGGATTAATGTTAGGGTCCAAAATATCAAAGAAAATACGCCAAATATGGCTTCCTCATCATGATGGTTATCCAACTTTCCACGAAATGTGCTCTTATAGACATAGAGTGGCGAATTACTCAAGTCTCCGTAAACAACACCAACACTTTGATCATTTCAACTATTTCTATTACCTCAAATTGATAGTTTTAAAACTATCAATTAAAGGTATTAGAATGCAATTAGGATCATTTCAACAATTTCTATAAATTTAATTTTAGAAAAACAATTATACAAATGATCAATTTTATAGTTTCACTTGAAATCTAGGGTTTTTGGCCCAAAAATACAATTCGGTTGAATTCTATTAATTTATTTAAATTAAATGTTTAGAAATTCAATGAGACATATTTTATATCATATCGTATAATCAATTGCCCAAAACCAATAAAAGAAATACCCAATTTAACATAATTAGGGTTTTTGAGCCCGGAACACAAATTCGATCAATCTTACTAAAATATATAAATTGATGGTTCAAAAATGTAATTAAATATATTCTAATATAAATTATATAGTCAATTGAATAAAACGACCCAATTACACAATCCAATTTAGTCCCACAAGAGTTTTGACCTAAAAATCCAATTCCGATCAATTACGCACAATTTTCCCAAATCAACACTTCCGATATGAAATTAAATACATTTAAAAACATATTATATAATCAATTTATCCAAAATCGCCAAATCGGGTGAATCCAAAAAATTTGGGCATAACCCGGCCAAGAATTTAATTTTCCAGAATTTCAACATAAACCATACAATTAACTTATCCAAATCGATCTCATAGCACATATATACATAACCAAACAATTAATTTATCTTATCACAAGCTAAATCATACTCAATTAATCAAATCAATATTAGGGTTTTTTCAGAAATTTATACCAAACAAAAATCAACAAATCGGAGCAAGGGAAGGCTGGAGAAGCTTCGCCGGAGGTCGGGGGTTGCTCGCCGGTGGTCGGGAGACGTCGGCGGTGATCGGGCAGTGGCGGTGTGACCTGCGCTACTGCTCGCTACTCCTGTTGCTGCGGCAGCGCTGCTGCTGCTGGTTGCTGCTACTGTTGCGGATGCTTCGGCTGCTGCTGCGGCGCCTTCGGTGGCGGTCGACTGGCGAGGCGGTTGGAGTAGGGAGAAGCTGGGGAGAAGGAGACAGGCTGGGGTTTGGCCTGCGGTTGGCTCAAGACGGGAGCAGGGGGTTGGGAAGGGACAGAGTAGAGAAGGAAGAGAAAGGAGAGAAGAGAGAAAAGGAAAAGAAGAGGGGGCGGTCGGGGAACCGATCGATGGGGTTTTTTTTTAAATAGAAGTATTAAATAAAATACGAAATATCAAAAATTATTATTGGAAGAATTTTATCTAAAATTTATTTAACGAAAATTTATTTCAAAAGGATCCGAATATTTAAAATTAATAAAATAGCTATATAAAGAATTTCGGAAACATTTTCGAAAGAATTAATAAAAGAATTTTTTTCTTACAAATAATGTAATTAATTTTACTACTTATAATAATAATAATAATATTAATTATCTAATAATATTATTAAATAATAAATTTAAATAATAATTAGTATTATTTAAAAATATTTAATATAAAATTAATATTTTATAATGTATTATTAAGATAATATTAATCATAATTTATAATAAAATAATAATTATTATTAAAAATAATTAATAATGTGAAATAAATAAAAATATTAATAATATAAATATTAATCATAATTTCCAACAATTAGTAATAATATTTTATTATAATAATAATAATAATAATAATAATAATAATGTCCTAAAATAATTATTCTTAGTAATAATTAATAAAGAATTATATTAATAAGAATAATATGAATCATTATTTTAAATAAATTAATTATAGTATCTAATAATTACTAATATATTATTAATAATGTGAACGATTATTGATACTATTTATTATTGTTAAGATAATATAGATTTGAATGATAATTGGTAGTATTTAATAATAAATTAATTTAATAGTAAGTGGTAGTAGATATAATATATATTATTTCATTATAATTGTTAAAAAACACCATTATGAACAATATTAATATAAAAAAATTAGAAATAAAATAATAATTAATAATAATATATGTAAACTATTATTTCTAAAAATGACTAATGACTTAATTATTATTGTTATTATTATTATTATTAGTATTATTATTATTGTTATTATTATTATTATTATTATTATTATTATATTAAAAAGATTAGAATTAATCATTATTAAAATTATATAAAAACAAATATTATTGTTGAATTTCATAAACACTAATACCAATAGATGTAAAAGTGGGTATTAATTCTGTTGGTATAATGCTAATAATAACCACAGATATAAGTGATGGTAAAATATCTGTTGGCATAACATATTAATACCAACAGATAAAAAATTTATGTTGGAAAAACTATATTATTGCCCACAGAAAATTATCTGTTGGTATTAGTTGTTTTTACCAACAGAAAAAGTATCTGTGACTAAGTTTCTGTTGGCAAAAGTCAATAAATTTGTCGTGTGTGATGTGATGTGACCCCTACGGCATGCATGCTAGGTTATGGGAGGAAGTGTTGTGAAGTGGGGACTTGAAAAAGAAAAATAAGCAATTAAGATAACCAAAGGGAAGTACGTCGGTTAACATAGGTATGGACGACCTAAGGAATTCATAATTTTTGAGATGATGAGGAAAATGGGGAATCAAATAAATAGAAGAGTGGGAATAAAAATAAGGTTGCATGGGGGAAACTAGGGTTTGCATGGAAATGATAGAGTTGGCATGGTGGAAATGATAGGGTTTGCATGGGAAGGTTAAGGTCCGCATGGGGGTGAACCTTACGTATGAAAAGTTACCGTAGGACGTGAGAAAGATAGTGGGAGGTCTATTTGGGAGTCTGGATACTCGAGGTGAAATATAGTACGTAGGGTCATATAAGGGATCCGATTAGGGTTTTGGGAAGAATTAGTAATCTGAAAAAAAAAGTGAAAGAAAAATGATTAAGGGTGAGTGAGGTGCGGGTTGAGAGTGAGAGTTTATGTTATAAGGGATGATTATGGGAGTTTTGAGGGAGAAGAAACATTGGGTGAAAAGGAGAGGTTACTTGTGGGAAAAGAAAGGTACTAGAGTTGAAGTGGCCAACTAGAGTTTTAGGGTCAGAGAATCGATGGGTAAAGCGATATGATTTGGGGATTGGACCTGAATGAGATGAGGTGTTGAGGATAGAGGAATTAATGGTAGTGAAGTAAGAGGAGGTTGGACCACATAGGTCCAATTAGGGTTTCAAGGGAAACCCTAGAGGCTAATGGCGGGTGGAGTCCGATGTCATGAGGTGTTGTGCCTTAATTCATACTCTAGGAGTTGGTTTTTATTATGTGTAAGTATAGAGGGGAAATGGATATCGAGGTGTGATAAGGGGTGCACGAGTTCCAAGATATGGGACGGGCCCTCCTGGGAGGATAAGTGTGGATATAGTCAGCCATGCATGTCAAGGGTAAAACACTTTCAAATAAGATACGTTAAGATACTAATCACTTAAAGAGGAAGATGCTGAGTCGGGCCTAGACCGGTCCACCGGCGAATAATAGTGGCCAGGAGCCGGGGTGCCCTGGAGACCGTGCCACCGACGAACAATAGTGGTCAGGAGCGTTTTGCCCTATATGATTTCCGGTCCACCGACTATAATAGTGGGGGTTTCCGTGCTCAGCAAACCAAACGTAAAACTTATAAGACATGGGAAAGATACTAAATACTTACAGTGGAACACCATGTGAGTCGGGGCCAGACCGGTCCACCGGCAAATAATAGTGGCCAGGAGCGTTCTGCCTTGGAGACCGATCCACCGGCAAATAATAGTGGTTAGGAGTGTTCTGCCCTGAGTTTATATATTCCGGTCCACCGGCTATAATAGTGGGGTTCCCGCACTCATGTGGATTAATAAAGACTGTGGTGTGAAATTACTACTTTTAATAAAGACTCAAAGGAAATAAGTCTAATTGGACTACGGTAAGCTTTTATTATCTGTATTACTACATGCTGCTTACGTGGGTATCTCACGCATTGAGTTTCCAATAATATGGATTATTCCTACTTGAGGCGCATGAGCCACTTTATATTTCAGATATACCACGCTTATATGTTTAAATGTGACGTTACATATGTCTCATATGTTACTATAGGTGTATGGCTAGATTCATGCTGTGGGTTGTGAGTACGTATGATATTATATCAATGTATTGTATCATAATATGAACTCGATTCTATAGTTACGTCTCTCCCATAAGATAGGGTAGTGGGACTTACTCAGTATTGGACCCGTACTGATACTACGCTGGTTGAATGGGTCCTGTGATGATCCACCGACGGTGGGGAGCAGACCTTTGATGCAGGTTTTCATCGGTTACTAAATTAGGGTGGAAGGCTTGACTTGAGTGAGTAAGTGGTCCGGATATTTACCCTTCGGAATTTGTTTTGTTTAATCGTATTCGTCTTTGGAAGTTACAAGTGTTGTATTTAAATTTCCAAGGGTTTTATTGTACCTTATCCTTCCGTCATTTGAATTCCTCTAACATTTGGAATTTTGAATTGTACTTCTGAATGTAACTCTTGACTTTCGTACTCTTATTTCCTTATCACTTATGTCTTACTAATGGTTTGTTTTGGTTCTATTATTTTAGCCTTAGCGCTTAGTATCGGGTCGATAGTTGTGAATCGATCGGGTACTAAGTGTGGCGGTAATACCCCCGAATTTATAGTTTTATCTGCTTGCTTCCGCTAAACTTCTTTAAAATTTAACGAAATTTTTCAGTAGTAAATTTGGGGGTGTTACATAATCATCTTCTAGCTACCCCTAGTGTTAGACAATTTCTAAAAGAGGGGAGGAATTTGACTATCTTGCATAAGAAATTCATTACAGATAATGCTAAGATGAACATTGGGGCATCGAAATCATTTAGATTATTCAAAGAACATATGGGAGGGTATGAGAATGTAGGCGCTTCATTACAAGATTTTAAGAAATACTCTAGGGATGTGAAGTGTTACATTGGAGATTCTGATTCTGATATGTTTGTGGAAATCTTTCGTAAGAAGATGGAGAGTTGGAATGGATATTATTTTTATTATATGGTTGATGATAGTGGAGTTCTTGTCTGTGCTTTTTGGGTTGATCCTTTATCTAGGAAGAATTACTCTCTATTTGGTGATATGATTTCATTTCATTGTACTTATGGTACAAATGAGTATAATTTGATTTTTGCGCCATTTACTGGGGTTGATCATCACAAAAAGTGTGTCACCTTTAGAGCAGGGTTAATAGCTCATGAAAATATTGGTTCATTTTAGTGGTTATTTGAGACATTTTTGAAGGCTATGGGAAATATTGAGCCTTATTGTATAATAACTGATCAAGATCCAGCAATGAAGATTGCTATAGAGAGGGTTTTCAAGAAGACTCATCATAGATTTTGTATGTGGCATACTATGAGTAAATTACCTAAAAAAGTTGGTCCTTCCATACGTGACTCTGATTTTATAAATAGGTTATCTGCATGTGTGGAGGGTCCAACTTGAACCCGAGGAGTTTGAGTGTAAGTGGATGGGGATAATTGTTGAATTTAGATTGGAAGAACATGAATGGCTTGGTCATATGTTTGATATAAGAAACTTATGGATACCTGCATATTTTAGAGACTTGTTTATAGGTGGGCTTTTAAGAACAACTTCAAGATCAGAGAGTGAGAATAGCTTTTTTGGGACTTTCACTAATAATCATTGTACTTTAGTTAAATTTTGTATGCGGTATGAGAGTGCATTGGATGGACAAAGGTATAAACAGTTGGAGCTAAATAAGGTATCACGGTTGTCATATCCCGAAGTTAGGACTCCCCTTACATTGGAAAAGCATGCATCTGAAGTTTATACTCATGCTATATTTTTTGAGTTTCAAATTGAGATTTTGGCTACTTCATTTTCATGTGGGCTTGATGATTTTATGAGGGAAGGTGATTTAGAGATTGCTATGGTTGGTGAACTTGGTATGTCAAATTATAAGAATACTTGTCGGGTGGTATATAATACAATAAATGAAGATATTAAGTGCTCTTGTAAGATGTTTCAAAGATGCGGGATTCCATGTAGGCACATGCTTTGGGTTTTGAAAGGAAAAGGAGTAGACCATATTCCTACTCAATTGGTAGTGAATCGGTGGACTAAGGATGCCATGAAAAAGCCAATATATGATATAGAAGGAAACCCATTGGAACAATGTTCTAAATCTGATGATATGAAGACTAATTTGAGGAGGTTATGGTCTGAAATGTTTGAATGCGTTAGCTTAGTTGAGGGGAATCAAGAAGGCATCCATCAATTTATAAGACTTCTTGAAGATTTTAAGAAGGAATGGAGTGAGAAGAATATTAGTGGTAAGCCTTCAAGCAAAGCAGATATCATTGAATCTTTAATTGGGATAAGTGCCCGAGTGAAGTTACCATTCAAGTCCCACGTCAATCAAAGTATAAAGGAAGTGGAAAAAGGATCAAAGGGGAGAAAGAAAAGGCTATTGAGCAACAAAAGAAGATGATAAGAAAGTGCAAGGCATGTGGAGAGTATGCAGGCCATGATAGTCAGAAGTGTCCCACAAAATCAAAATTAAAATCAAAGGTAACAATAATTTTTTTTTTACTTCTCCATCTAAATTTGCAATATTTTGTTAAATTTGTTACTTCAAATTGTAACTAATGTCAATTTTTTTATATTTGGATGACAGATTTTGGAATGAAATACTGGAGTTAGATGTAAATTTAAATTCAACTTCATGAAGGTATTGATCATTTATGCTTTTCGTTATAGTTTAGATGATAGTGTAAGGTTTCTTTCCAAAGTTGTATAAGGTTTAATTTAAGAAATTGTCAAATTTTGAATCATGGAAGATTGTTTTCCTTCTAATATTGTATAACTATATGAATTTATATTTGATTACTATGATTATGGTTTACATGGTTTAGGGTTTGGGGTTTGGGTTTTGGTGTTTAGGTTTTAGAGGGTTTAGGGTTTAGGGTTTAGGGTTTAGGGTTTAGATGGTTTAGGGTTTAGGGTTTAGAGGGTTTAGGGTTTAGAGGGTTTAGAGGGTTTATGGTTTAGGGTTTAGGGTTTATAGGGTTTAGGGTTTAGGGTTTAGGGTTTAGGGTTTAGAGGGTTTAGGGTTTAGGGTTTAGAGGGTTTAGGGTTTAGGGTTTAGGGTTTAGGTTTAATAGGGGTTAGGGTTTAGGGTTTAGAGGGTTAGGGTTTAGAGAGTTTAGGGTTTAGGGGTTAGAGGGTTTAGGGTGTAGGGTTTATGGTTTAGGGTTTAGAGGGTTTAGGGTTTAGGGTTTAGATGGGTTAGGGTTTAGAGGGTTTAGGGTTTAGGGTTTGGGGTTTAGGGGGTTTAGAGGGTTTTGGGTTTTGGGTTTAGGGTTTAGGGTTTAGAGGGTTTAGGGTTTAGAGGGTTTAGGGTTTATGGTTTATAAGGTTTATAGGGTTTAGGGTTTAGGGTTTAGAGGGTTTAGGGTTTAGGGTTTAGATGGTTTAGGGTTTAGTGTTTAGTGTTTAGTGTTTAGGGTTTAGGGTTTAGGGTTTGGGGTTTAGGGGGTTTAGAGGGTTTTGGGTTTTGGGTTTTGGGTTTAGGGTTTAGGGTTTATAGGGTTTGCAGGGTTTAGGGTTTAGGGTTTAGAGGGTTTAGTGTTTAGGGTTTAGAGGGTGTATAGGGTTTATGGTTTAGGGGTTAGAGGGTTTAGGGTGTAGAGGGTTTAGGGTTTAGGGTTTATAGGGTTTAGGGTGTAGGGTTTAGGGTTTAGAGGTTTGGATATTTGGTTTGGATATAGGTTTTTGGTTTGGTATTAATAAAATCTTGAATGTGATTAAATTTTGATCCAATGGATGAGATTGGTTCTTATGTTTGTATATTAATAGTAGTTTGTATGTGACCCCTCCCCTATATATATATATATATATATATATATATATATATATATATATATATATATATATATATATTATATTAACATAATAACTAAGAATAGAGTGTATGATATACTCAACCTTTTCATACTACTGGCATAGGTATCAAGACTTGACTTGCTACAATATGTTGCATTTGTATCAAGCATTTATACATATTGTAGATAATTTCACTTATGAATTTATTATGTGACTCTCTAATTTACTAGTTTCACCTTCTCTCTCTCCAACTATATAAAATATATTTTTAAAGTAATATATTATTTTTAGAAAGCTTTAAAATATATACCCTTATTATCTAGCTTGTTGATATGAATTTAGATTAACTTGATTAAGTTAAATGCATATATATTTTTAGGGAAGACATGTTGATGATTATTATTAAATGGAGGATGGCAAGAATGAAAATGACGACAATGATAATGAAAGTGAAGAAGATGATGCTTGATTTATTTATAAAGATGCTTTTGTGAGTCAGATTATGAAGATACTTGATGCTTTTATTTTTTAGTTTACGAAGATGATCTATTTGTTTGTATATCAAATTATGAAGATGCTCGATGCTTTTGTATATATGTCAGATTACGAAGATGTTTGGTGCTTTTGCATATATGTCAGATTACGAAGATGATCGGTGCTTTTGCTTGCCAGCTGACGAAGATGCTCGATATTTTTGCATGTCAGCTTACGAAGATATTTTTGTATAATAGCTTATGTTACAAGTTGTATATATAGTTTTATATTTATAGGACTGTTTTAGCTTTGGAAGCTAAACAAATAACTATTTTGTATGATAATTATATATGGTGTAGTTAATTTCATATCAGGAAAAATTGTTACTACATGTGGATATTGCAATAACAGGTAATATCAATAAATCTTGTACATTTCGGTAAAGGTTTTACCAACAGGTATAAATGTATATATATATATATATATATATAGGGTTGAAATATGTATAACCAACAATATATATGTTGGCAATAGTTATTAGTAACAGATAAAATATTGTGTTTAATACTTTTAGTCACAGATATGATTGTGTGGTCAATTCCTTTTATTATAGATATAATTTTGTGGATAATACTTTTAGTCACAAATATTATTTTTGGATAATAGTTTTAATTACAAATATTGTTTTGTGGGTAATACTTTTAGTCACAGATATTATTTTGTGGTTAATACTTTTACTTACAGATATAAGTGTGCATAAGTTTTACTAACAGATAAATATCTGTGGGCATTATTACTTATTCCCAACAGATCATACATATCTGTGGGTAAAACTTTTAAGCACAGAGTTTTTACCCACAGTTTTGTCACAAAAAAATATCTGTTGGTAAAAGCTTTTGCCAACAGAAAAATAGCTTTTACTAACAGATAAGGTCCTATTAGCACAAATCAATTATTTTGTAGTTTGATGGAGGTAATGTTGTCATCTATTGTGTTTTTGTGCCCATACTACATAGCTTATGGTACTACGTACAATAGGAGAGGATAGGCACATAAACTATTTAGCAGATCGCATTTTGTCAGAAGGCTACAACAAGATATATCTCATTCCTCACCTTGAAAATGAACGTTGGGTTTTGTATGTCATCCGACCTGATCTTAATAAATTCTATGTATTTGATTCCCTTCGAACCTATGATGTGCCTTTTGACGTCGCTCATCGTGGTGGGAAAGAATTTATCGACATGTTACTATACTTTTCACTTCTTATATTATTCGAATTAATATCTAATAGTTAGAGAGCTAATTGAATTCATTTGATAGTGTCCACAATAGCAAAATGGCGATGATTGTGGATACTATGTATGTAAAGCAATGGATCTGATAGTCCAAAACATATCGGTCAACATAGATCCAAGTCGTGTATGTTTGTTTTTCCATATTGTTTCATTAATGAATCATGACATATATATTTGGTACTTAACCTAAGTACTAACTAAAAAGTCGACACTTGTAAATTTGTAGTTTTTCATTAGTGGTTACGCGCGAGGCTAGAAATATAATGTTGATGAAATTGATGAAGTTAGAGACCAATAGGCCAAGTACGTGCACTCATACATTCGGTATTAAGGATCTACATTCTACATGCATGTTTGGGTTTGTATTTCATCTACATCTTTTGGCCATCTAGGTTATGATCTATGAACTTTTGACTTTGGAGTGTAGAGCTGCCTAGTTGTGATACGCCTACTAATTTTGATTCCTGGGTATGCCTAGTGTATTAAGACATGCCAATTAGAGATTGATTGAAAATGTGTAGTATCATTTGGGAGGAAGACATGCATGTATATATGAATTGATGTTGTTTTATATTGCAGATTTGGTAAATATTTAAACATATAATATTACAATTGTATATGTGAGCTAGAACAAAACAACAAGAATATATATAAAAAAAATCATATAAGTTTTAATAACGGTTCTTACTTAAAACCGTTATTATAAATGTTTGAATAATGGTTTTAAGTAAGAACCGTTATTAAAACAACCATTATTATAGTCGTTTTAATAAGGGTTCTTACTTAAAACTGTTATTAATACAATTTTTAATAACGGTTATCCATACAAACCGTTATTAAAAGTTGGCATTTAATCTCAATTAAGGTTTAATAAATGTGTAATAAATGATTAACATCCTAAATTAACTATCTTTTAACAACGGTTTTAACTCAAAACCGTTATTAATATATCCATTTTATGCTTATTTAATACGTATCAGGGTTTAATAAATACATAATTAATGATTAAAACCCTAATTTGATGATATTTTAACAACAATTTTTGTATTAACCATTATTAAAACGTTGTTTTTAATAACGGTTGTGACTTATAAACTGTTATTAAATACTAAGTTTACATCCATATTCGTGATTTTTTGTATATTTTTTATAATGGTTAAGAATCGTTATTAAAATCTTTTTCTAGGTAGTGCATATCTTTTTTGGTCTTCATACATGTTCCACCTTCTCGATCTTTCCTAATTGGTTTGAACAACTTTTTTTCTGCATAACGGGCGACTTAAGGAAATATTTTGTTTGTTTCTTCCTTTTTCCCCCTTTCCATGTATAAAGGTACGATGAACAAATTATTACGCTTCTGGTGTTATATTCTCTTTCGTTTTCCATGGGGGCTTCCCTTTCTTTGCACGTACGGGATAAATCTACCTCCAGTTCAGACAAAGTACCCTTATGGGCAAACTAAAATCATTAGCTTGAAGCCCTGAAGGAGGTAATAAAGGCTCATACGGGAAGCACCAACCTTCGGTTGATTCATTTTCTCACTTAGATTTTCCGTTTGTGCATCATGTGTCTGGGAGACACAGACACTACGTTGATGGTTAATTACAGATGATTCATTGCAACCTGCAAACGTTTAAAAAACCTTAGCAGCACATATGAATTCGGTAGAGCGAGTTACCACGTCGCGCGCTCTGGAATTAATTTGCAGTCCACTTCCACTAAACTTCAATCCGTCCACTAGGATTTAATTAATTATCATATATATAAATATCTGTTTCCATCATTGCCGGGCAATAACTCAAATATACTGTGACCTCCTGACTCATTCATGATATGCAATGATATATTACCCAATACGATCAGCAACTTGCAACCACTCAAGCGTCCCACACCCACCTCCTTATCTTAATTGTGAAATCTTTGCCTATAAATAGTGAAGGTTACTCGTTCATTCTTATCATTCAGACCTCGCCAATAAACACATACTAGCAAATTAGCGATCGATCGATCATCTGAGTTCCAGTTAAAAAAAAAATGGCCAACCTCAAGCTTATATTTCTTTCTGCCCTTCTTCTTGTCATTGCTGTTGTCTCAGCTCGTGAGCTAGCTGAGACTGAAAGTGAAAGTACCCGTAAGTTTTCTCTGCTCTAAATTTTGCACACATATAAAGTCTCTAGAGTATTGGAAGGTATATGCTCTTGTAGTGAAGACTAACTTTTGAAAACCAAATATTTATCCTTTCTTGATCGTGACCACATGTATATACTCATTTTTACGAAATTCTTATAAATCAAAACAATAAGGCATTGAGGATGTTGTTATGTACAATACAAGGCCAAACTAGATTTCTATGCGTACGCAATGCAATATAGTTATTTGCTTAGAAAAAGTGGCCAACTACTTACTCATGACACTTGAGTTTAAAATCATTAATATCTTTAATTTTGTATCTATAATCTGTTATTGTCCTGTGTTGGAGATCATAAATAATATTTTTGTTTAACATAATGAACTTGATATTTATTGTCGACAGAAGCTATGAAGAACACTAAAAATAGTGATTACGGTGATCACGATGGAGGAAATCGCGGAGGCTACGGTCAAGGTGGAGGATACCATGGTCGTGACGGTGGTGGACACGGAGGAGACGGAGATTATAGACGTGGAGGACATGGTGACGGAGGTTATGGAGATGGTGGTCACAGAGGAGACGGAAGTTATGGACACGGTAGAGATGGAGGTTATCGACGTGGAGGACATGGTGATGGTGGAGACGGAAGTTATGGACGTGGTGGATACGGTCATGGTGGACGTAATGGTAGTGGCCGCTATCCGCAAAACTAAGAAGGCAACTAATCAAGCTGCATGTATGCATGCATGCCTTCCCTATAATATTAGATACGCATCATGTACGTTTGCGACGGTCTTAGTTTTCTTAAATAAAACTGTAATATGTATGTGGTGCGACCGGAGGATGAGAACGTGAATGGGTGGGTGCCTTTGAGCCCACTTAAGGCCCTCCCACGTGCAAATCTTCTAATCATGTACACCTACCACTGTCATTATATATATAAATGTTAACAAAAAATGGTAGTTGCGTCCCTTTACAGTTTATTTCTCAAGTTTTAAAATGTGAAGAGATAATTCTAATGATATTTAGTTTTAAAATTTGTAGTCCTCTAAATGGAGGACTACTTTCATCAATGATAAGATGTATTCTTTGAACACCAACATGTGCTAAAATTATTTCACTAACGCAGCATTCATTTATTTAACAATCCAGACCCTATTAATTTAGTTGTATATCATGGCCGAGCTTAGATTTATCTGATTGGTATAAACTTGTTTTTGGATGGTACATAAGCCCTCATATTTAAGGTCTTGTAAAAAGTTAGGATTTAAAAAATTCGACATTTAGAATATCAAAATAATATTTAATCTTAAAGATATCTGATTTTTTTATTGGATTAACTGATC
Source organism: Tamarix chinensis (assembly GCA_030549775.1). Classification (NCBI taxonomy): domain Eukaryota; kingdom Viridiplantae; phylum Streptophyta; class Magnoliopsida; order Caryophyllales; family Tamaricaceae; genus Tamarix; species Tamarix chinensis. Next base: position 12,855,576 of record CM060176.1, read on the forward strand.
ATAAAAAATATTCAATATATTGTTAGCTATTTTAACGATATGTTATATAAGTGTGTTTATATAGTGTTAAGTATTTACATTTTATTTATTTTTAATAGCAATATTTTAATACCATTTTTGGATAAACTAAGACATTTATATGAATAAAAAATATAAATATCAACTAATATAAGATTTTTAATTTTAATAATTTCTTATAAAAGTTATTAAATAATATTTTTTATATAAATAATGAATATATATAATATTCGGTTTATGTTCGGTCTAAATTTTTTTTTTAAATATCAGAGCTAAGATATTTGTAACAGATATTCGATTTAATTTTCTATCCGGTGCATATAATTTTTTTTGATTATAAGTACCCCTACTCGTATTAATTATTTTAAAGCCAATGTACAATTTCAATCCTAGCCAATATTACCACAATTCTATTCATACAACTAATGTAATCGGTTGTTTAAGCTGGCTAAAGCACTGTCAACCTTTGCAATTATTTTGGCGTTCACATGGAGTGAGTAGCCACGTATACCATCTTTTATGTATCGGGATAAATGGATTGTTTCGGACCACTCTATAGAAAGTAAGTGCGAGTGATGTGAGGTGGTGTTAATCACATTCACAAGGGTGGTTGTCCTATTTTTTATTGCATTAATTAATTAATTCCTTTGTATTGCCGATTATTTAGTTAGGGAAAATTTATTTGTAGTATATTTAGATAAAACTAATTAATTAAAAATCAAAATGATCAAAAATATTTAGTTATAAGTACAAAATATCATGTATATATAATTATACTAGTATATACACCTAATTATATATAAATATACAGATAATATTTTTCTATATATATATGTATATTAGAATATCAAAAAAATTGAACTAAACACTAAATAGATGGTATAACTTTAATTATTTTAATTTAAATGGACCACCAACTATTTTTTTCATTTAGTTAGCTAGTATGCTAGGTAATCTCTGGTGCGACATTCAGCTGATGTCACTAAAAAGTACATCGTCTACAGGAAATCTCTATAATTTTCGGAAGAATTTGATCTATCTAACTGTTCTGGGCCCCATAAGATTAGTCATTTATACTAATTGTGGGGCCTATCCTTATATTGAATTTCTGTACAAACTGAGGCAAACGTTTTTTCCCTCCAGAAGCAAACCTAACAACAATGATTAAGTTTAAGAAAGCCTTTGTTATACGAGTCAGACGGCTGTCTTAATTTCTAGATTCTTGCTAGCTACTCTCTAGATCTCCCTGGCCACTAACTAAAATCACGTACATTAAAATGAAATTAAAGACCTTATGGAAAGTCTTGGCGTGTCATGCAATTTTATTTTATATTTAGGCACATATATACATTCCCCGTACAATACACCGCGGGCCATCTAACAAGTTGCTATTTGTGTGCCGCATAGAAAAAATAAGAATGGCGATTATTTTGTCACTTACTAGTGATTAGGTACTTGTTTTTTATTATTTATGAGTGTCATGATTATTATATCATATAACAAAGAGTGATGATAATAATTATTATTGTAATTATAATTATAATTATATTAATTATAATAAATATAAATATAATTCTTTTAGTCGATTATTATAATTATAACTATTAATAATCATTACATGAAAATTAAATAATTAACACATAAAAGAGAAAAGCATGAAATCATAAATTTGCTTAAATTAATTGCCATATATATCATGAATATAATTAAATTAACTTATTATAGCAATTATAATTGTATTATAATTATAATTATTATGAATATAAATTTGAGGTGATATAATTATATTCATAATTATAAGTATATCAATTAATTAGTGATACTTAATTGAGTATAGTGATTGTCCTTTCAAAGAGTAGTGATTATCATATAATAGCTTAGTTGTTTATATTTGTTATTATTATATTGTATGAAAGAGTGTTGCTTATTGTGTCCCATTCGGTGATGATCTTATCATGGAATAGTGATTATCATATAACAAATTGGTAATTATTTTGTCATAGAGTAGTGATTGTGTACATATGATGATTATTAGCCTAGTAATTTTTGTAAAATATAATTATCTCATCAAAGAATGGTGATTATCATATAATAATTTGATAATTATCTTATTACAAGAGTAGTAATTATGTACTACATGCTATATTGGTGATTATTCTATTACACAATAGTAGTGATTATCTACTATGTGTCGCATTTTCTAAACAATTTTATGACACAATGTTATAAACAATTATTTTATTTAAGAGCATTATATGTCACATTACTCTTTTTCTTACATTCTCCACTTATGTTGGAAGGCATCTTTCTTGTAAAAATATAGTTGTTTGACACACAATTGGGTGCATCATATAATGTATGCATATATAGTATTTTTCATTACTCAAGTACGTAATAATGCTACATTAAATAAAAATAATAATAATAAAGTATAATTTTTTTACGAAGCTTAGCTTAATTAACAACTATATAGGAAATTTTTAATTAAAGTCAATTGTATAAATTGTATAACCATTTAGATTCATAACAATTTATGTACAACATGTCTTGTTTGAATTAACACTAATTGAACATCAAAAGGATGTTAAACTTTGGGCCTAATATTATTTCCTATTCATAACGATAATGATACAGACAACACAAGATTGAGATGCTATTATATGTTGCAGAGTGATCTATTATACATGTGTAATACCCCTAAATTGAGAGAAGTGTTATGAAGTTTGATATGGCTACTCTTATCAACATGGTATACTATCATTTTGGTGATTTCATCTAAAAAACTCCACAGTTAAGCTTGCTAGTCGTGAGACAATTTTAAAGATGGGCAACCCTCCTTACAAGTTTCTAAAATTTTCTAAAATTTTTTCAAAAGTGTGTTAATGAGGACAAAGCATACTTAATCAAATCGTGTTGATCTAGAGGAGTCAATTGATTGATCTAAAAGCAATACAGGGTATCTCCTACATTTTTGTATCGAATAGAGGTGTTATAAATAATATCAGAGTAAAATGGCAAGTGTGAGCTAAACTTGGATGAGCTAGTTATTAGGATAAGTTGTATTAAGACAATTAGTGCTCGAAGTGTAATGAAGACATTGAATTCTTTGAGTGGAGATGAATTTAATACCCCCAAATATAGAAGAGTGTTATAAAGTTTGATATGAAAACTTACATCAATATGGTATACCATCGTTTCGGTAATTTTTTCCTAAGAACTCCACAGCTAAGCATGTTGGTAGTGGAAATTTTTTTAATATGAACGACCCTCCTAAAAAGTTTCAAAAAAAATTATAAAAATTTATCAAAAAGTATGTGAATGAGGACAAAACAGGTTTGAAGGACTCGTGTTGATCTATGAAGTCATCCGATCAACATGAAAGTACTCTAGCCCCCGCGTGACTCTATCAACTTGGGGTGTTACAACATTGATATTAATACTCCATCTATTTTGTAATATAAGTCATTTATGAATTATATGAAAACATTTTGACTGCTAATATCTTTTAATACATATTGATGAAAATTATAAAAAAGTTAATATTATAAAAGTATTTTTATATATGAAGATAACTATTAGATTTTTATATTATAGTTTATTATATTTTAAAAGAAATTAAGAGTTAAAGTTCAACTTTGAAATTTGAAAGTTGTTTATATTATGAAACATAAGGAGTACTATCATAAATATCTAATAATAAATATACTCCGGAAAAAAAATTCAATTGTTTTTTAAAAATAAAGTGATTATACAATTCAATTTTTGTTACAAAAGAAAAGCTATTTTAGAGAAATTTATATTTAATTACTTTTATTATATTAGTATTAATTTTTTTTGTTATTTTCTAATAAAGAATATAAGTGTATCTTAAACAAAAATTAATGGATTAATTACTACCCATTTCGTGTTACTGACTTATTTAGAATTTTGGACACTTCTCGGATGAGGTGGTACACGAAAAGGTGGAAGGATGTGGTTCATTTCTTCATCTAATGAAAATGGCCACTCTTTTCAATAAAGTTTGATATTTGAATCACAATACTTTCGGTGTATATCTTATGTGTGAAACGACATATTAATCTTTTGAAATGATATAATTGCAATAATCTAAATATCTGTAATGTGAGAGTTAGATTAACGCTAGTGAGAGGTCGACTCCTTAGGCAACATGCGTTTCATGGACGGACTACCGCATGGGGTATTTAGATAAGAAGGTGAAAAGGTGGAGGCTAAGACGTGAATTAATGTGATCCTTTTTGACCGTTGAGCTTTTGTAGATCCGTACAATCGTCGGTATTTGTTGCCAATTTGGACCCAGGCCTACGACCAAACTGATGAGGACAGGAACTCAGGAGGACGAAGCCGGTAGATGCAGATTTATAAGTAGCAGTAAATTAGTAATAGTGTCGTTATACATAATAATAATAATAATAATAATAATAATAATAATAATAATAATAATAATAATAATAATAATAATAATAAAATAGTAGTAGAAGTAGTATTTTTTGTCCGAGGAATACACGTACGATAGTTTTGTGAACCGTGAAGTGACTTGAAACATTTGAACGTCCAAGGCAGTTAAACAGGATAATTCTTAAAGCCAAAAATTAACGAAAATACCTGCCATTAATTAGATGGATTTGCCTTAAATATCTGATAATATTAAACTTTATCATGCTGTAGGCCCTCTATTGAAAATCTGATAATATCACTAGTGAATGATGATGACTGAATTGGCAGTGCGGTAATACAGTTTAGATTAGTAGTTAAGCAATAACTACAATGACAATCATCATATCCCATCTTATCAGGGGATGCCATTGCCACGCCTTCTACTAAGTTGGATTGGATTTGGAAGCTGCCTGCTCCTCTGCTAGCTAGACAAAAGGCTCAGAACTTTTAAGTGGCTCACCTCACACGACCGGTCTTCTACCACCCACAAATCGCTGGAGTGGAGGGAGGAGAGATATTGTTGAAGATTATATGGATTTGGCTCATCGTCAACACAACTTTGGAGGTTGAAATTCACACATTCGCAGGTAGGCCTGAATGGCTAATTTATTGATCGTATCAATTATTTAATCTAACCAACCTAGTAATTCAGTCAACGCTCTTCCCACAAATTATAACCATGGGCTTTGTTTGGATGATGTACTTGTTGGAGGAAATTCGATTAAATAAGAATTTTGAAAGTATTTTTTAGGCTAGAAAAATTTTACATATTCCTCTTTGTAACCGAAAGTTTTTAGTCTTTTTTCTAAGAAATTGATGCGTTCATGAGAAACGGGATTCCAAGCAATGTGAATGACTGCTTGGTTGTCGCACTTGAATGGAATAGGTGTGACATTACCAAGGGACAACTCATTCAAAAGATGTGTGAGCCAAGCAAGCTCAGATGTTACTCTACAAAGGGAGCATTATTTGGCTTTGGTTGAGGACAAAGATATGGTGGTTTGCTTTTTAGAATTCCATGAGATAGGGGCACCAGCTAAAGTGATGAAATAACCACTAACAAACCATCTAGTAAAGGGGCAAGGTGCCTAATTAATATCAAAGAATGCATGTAGAGAAGTGTCCAAGGATACCTTGATAAGGATTGCCCTTGAGATATGCAAGGATATGTAAAGTGGCTTGATAACGTAGTACTAGTACTTGTGGATATCTATTGAAATGGCTGATGTGTTGGACAAAAAAAGAGATGTTCAGGTGTGTATGAGTAAGGTAATTAAGTTTCTCCACCAAGCTTCAGAATTGTGTAGGATTGGTTATGGGAGCTTTCATGACCAAGAGTAGCTTTTGCTGAGTGTTATGAGGACAAACAACATGCTTAATATTAGTGAGAGAATGCTCATGCACAATGTTAGCAATAAATTTATGATGATTGCTAAATGATGATGGACCCACTTTCATGAGAAATAAATTCCATACTAATGAAATAATTCAAGCGACCTAAATCTTTAATCTTGAAGTGATCATTGAGGAACTACTTTAGGCAATTTATCTACTCTATTGTAATACTCCATTTTTTAACTACTTCAAATTATGTTTAATTAATTACATAAATGATTGTAGAATATTTTATGGATTTAAGATTTCTTAGGTGATTCAGTAGTAATTATAAGTTTATAACTAGATACACTTTGCTTATAAAATATTATTCATATATGTGGACTTTCTAGTTACACCTTCAAGAATATTCTTATAAAATTTTATTTGGATCCTAAGTAGGTTTAAATGTAAATCCAAAACTTTTGGTTTAATTTTATTTATGTTTGTTGTTCCTTTTAAATTTTATACATAAAATATATAATTAAGGCATTATAGCATAAACTCAAATCAATTGTGTGTTAAAAAAATTCTTAAATTGGAAATGAATAAATAAGAGGATATGAAATTTTTTGTGATTTTCGGAATGGTTTTGATATTTTATTTTTGTAATTACCTTGTAAGCATGTTAATTCATTGTCAGATCAATATTTTATATGGAAAAAATTGTTTTAAATTCATGAAATTGTACATGTGAATTTAAAATATTATTTTAAGTGTTTTCATAAATTTATGATCTTGTTTGCCATTTTTTTCATTTTATCCTCTTTATTAATCTTTACACCACTAAAAATAATTTATAAATCCTAAAATTTTTGTTCATTCATGAAACTACTTTCCTACATTTCCATGATCAGATTTTGTATCAATTTGACCATGTTCTTGCTAATTCAACTAAAATTTAAGCCAAAGTCACGTTCTTGCACTTTCTAGCTACACTAGTTGTGTCCTTTTGGCTTTTCTTGCACCAAATATCCTTCACTTACATTCCCCATGCTTAAATATAACATTTGACCTACACACCATCACCTACTCCATCCCTTTGTTGATTTCTTGGATTTCATAACTTCTTTCAACCTAAATACACTCTGCCACCTTACACACTCAATCACCTTGTCCTTTATCATTTAAGTATTGAACAAGCTACCTCTCCCCCTCTTGTGGTTGCAGATTTTGGTTCCTCCTATTTAAGTATTGAACAAGCTACCTCTCCCCCTCTTGTGGTTGCAGATTTTGGTTCCTCCATCTCCTATTTATACCCCATGTGTCTTACTTTGTTTTCATTTATCCTTTCTCTCATTTGCTCCTTTTAGTTTCTCCCTACTCTATCTTTATTTTAGTTCTTTTGCTAACTATTTTTAAGCTCTGTAGGGCCCATAACCTAGACTCATTCTCCTCTCTTTCTCCTTAATCTCTTTTTTTTAACTTATACATTTCTTTCTATATAGCCTTTATTTAATTTTAAATAAGTAAAGAATGTTTGATTTTTGGTTAAATTGTAAAGTTATTATCTTTTGTCTCCTCCTCTTGTGTCTCTAGAAGGCATTGAAGTTTTTTTTTTGGCACCTTTTATTTTATTTTGTTATTTGTGCTTGGAAAGAGGTAACACATATGCTCCTAGTAAATATGTAAAAATCATGTGATAGTATGTTTAAGGTTTCCAATGTTATACTTATGTGTAACTTATGCTTTGTTGTGCTATTTTTGCAAGCGCACAAATTCGTTATAGCATTTCAAGGCCATATCCCACAGAGACTTCATACTTGATTACACTTCTTTATTATTTTAACTATCTAAATGTATAAAAGGTGGAGGTATGCATTCGGATGAAAAGAATTATTACAAAAAGCATTCTAACTTGAGGATACTAAACAATAGGAATGAAACCTAGGATCGAACTTCAGTCTCCAGATTAATAATAAATAATGAAACAATACTTAGGGCGCAAATTAATTCACTAACTGTGGACAATTGGTCAAATCGTATTCGTTAGCCTCTTTCTGTAACACCCCCAAAATTTACTACTAAAAAATTTCGTTTCATTTAAAAGAGTTAGCGGAAGCAAAATACAAGACTGTGAATTCTGGGGATATTACCGCCACACTTAGTACCAGACCGATTCACTCCTACCGTTCCAGTACCAAGTGTTAAGGCTAAAGGTGTAAAATACAATTTACGAGAACTCAAACCATAATTAAATTAGAGTAGCATAGTAAACCATTTACAAGAATAAAATCCATCGATGGTGGTTACAAGAATACAATTTACATTAAAACCAGTAGTTGAAAGAGAGAGAGGTGAACCCTAAAGGATTCTGAATAATCCTTATGCTCTTTTCTGTTGCCCACTTGAATAGCTCCTGAACAAGGACCTATAAGGGATACTGTAATCCCCCAAAAATTTTGAAAAACTATATTTTAATAAATAACTTTATTTGAAATAAAATTTGCTTGTAAAATTATTTATTTTAATTATTTTATGGATTTTAGAGTATATAAATTTGGATAAGATTATTTAATAAATTAAAAATAAATATTTTACTATTTATCATATTATTTTATTTAAATAATTTTCCAAAACTATTATTTTACCAACTTTATCCTTTTTAAACTTATATATTAGATTATAATAAATTAAATTATTAAATTAAGTAATTTATCAAGAATACTACCCAGGGTGCCTTTGCGTCCTTGGGTTCATGGTTAAAGGGTACTGAGTAGCTGATATGCACCGGTACGACCGGTGTACCTTTGTGTCCCGGGTTATCGATCTCCCATTCGAGGCAAATAAATATGATTGATGTGCTGATTAAAGAAAGGAAAGATACTATTATTGAAAGTGAAATATTAATGAGCCGGGCCCAGATGATTATGATATTGAGTACCGGTCCACCGGTTATAATAGTGGCCAGGAGCGTTGTGCCCTGGATGATGAGTTATATATATCCCGGTCCACCGATTATAATAGTGGACAGGAGCGTTGTGCCCTGGATGATGATTCTTTATATATCCCGGTCCACCGGTTATAATAGTGGCCAGGAGCGTTGTGCCCTGGATGATGAGTTATCTGTATTCCGGTCCACCGGCAATAATAGTGGGGGTCCCGAGCTCAATAAAATCGGTTATGTATGTGAATAAGATTATGGAAAAATACTAATCACTTATAGTGGAGCACCATGTGAGTCGGGGCCAGACTGGTCCACCGGCAAATAATAGTGGTCAGGTGCGTTCTGCCCTGTGTGTTTATCTTCCGGTCCACCGGCAATAATAGTGGTCAGAGGCGTTCTGCCCTGAGTGTATACTTTCCGGTCCACCAGCTATAATAGTGGGGTTCTCGCACTCACATGGATATAAAATATGATATTGATTGAATGATGATGGAATAATGGCTTAAGGCCAGAATGTACTGGTCTTACACTATGACATGGCTTAAGGCCCAAAGATATCGATCGTGAATTATAACTTGTGTTACGTGTTATTGTTACGTATGCACCTCTCATTATTTATGTGCGTGACTTGCATTATGTGCCGTATGCGGGCCTGTCTTTAAGTGTGGTATTAAAGGGTTACTCAGTACCGTAGTACTGAAGGGATTCCCTTTATGGGGCCCCTGCCTATTCAATGGGCAGTGTCCTTGCAGGTATTTTCAGGTGCTACTCAAGTGGGTTACGGGAAGGAGAGTAAGGAATTTTCCGGTATCATGGCTTCTTCTCTTTCTCATTTAAATTCTTGGTTTTAAATGTTAACGTTGTTAAAGTAACCACCATTGGTGGATTTTATTCCTGAAAACGATTTGATGCGCTACTCTGATTTAATTATGTTGAAATTCTTGCAATTTACTCTGATTTATGCATGTTGAATGTCTTTCGAATTGTATTTCATTTTCTTAGCCTTAGCACTTGGTACTGGAATGGTATGAGTGAACCGATCTGGTACTAAGTGTTGCGGTAATACTCCCAAAGTTCACGTTTTGTTTATCTGCTTCTGCAATTATCTTTTAATAAAACGAAATTTTTCAGTAGTGAATTTTGGGGGTGTTATAGATATTGCCCATTGAATAGGTAAGGGCCCATTGAATAGGTAAGGGCCCCATGAATGGAACCCTTTAGTACTATGGTACTGAGTAACCCTTTAAAAACACACTTGAATGTGGGCCCGCAATGTAACACATGATACGACACTATATTCATACATAATGATAGGTGTATACATAATATTCACATCCATACATTCACATACTTAACAAGTCAATCAGATATTAATAGGTCATAATGTATATTCAATACTTCTAGGCCTTAAGCCATTAGTCCATCATTATTCAATCATCTCACAGGTTTTATATATATCCATGTGAGTGCGGGAACCCCACTATTATAGCCGGTGGACCGATCATGCAGGGCAAAATGCTACTAACCACTATTATAGCCGGTGGATCTGTCTCTAGGGTAGAACTCTCGTGGCCACTATTATTTGCCGGTGGACCAGTCTGGCCCCAACTCAAAGGGTGTTCCACTATTAGTGATTAGTATTTTTCCATAATTTATTTACATCCATGATTTGTTTTATTGAGCTCGGGACCCCCACTATTATTGCCGGTGGACCAGAATACATATAAACATCATCCAGGGCAATACGCTCCTAAGCCACTATTATATCAGGTGGATCGGTACTCATAATCATCTTCTAGGACAACACGCTCCTGGGCCACTATTATATCCGGTAGACCGGTACTCATAATCATCTGCCAGGGAAACACTCTCCTTGGCCACTATTATAACAGATGGACCGGTACTCAATATCATAATTAAACTAGGTCCAGCTCATTAATCTTTCACTTTTATGATTAGTGTTTTTCCTTTTTTAATTAGCACAATAATTTCATTTATTTGCCTTGGACAGGAGATTAAGATCCCAAGACACAAAGGTACACTGGTCGTACTAGTGCATATAAGATACTCAGTACCCTTTAACCATCAACCCAGGGACGCAAAGGTACCCTAGTCGTGCTAGTGCATAAAGCTACTTAGTACCCTACCGACAAGGACACCTAATCCATAAGAATATATACCCTCTAAATAAGTCCGTAGAGCTAGAGAGAGTAAGATATACGACCTGGCTAGGGCACAAAGGTACACCAGCAAATACCAAAATAATCGTGGGATAATCCACGTATTTAGGGTAGCAACCCCTAAAGAGCCACCATTCCCGATCTTGAGGTCTTTCAATTTAAGTATTAGTGTCTTAATTAAGGTGATCACAAAAATACAACAATTAGATGCTTATTTACTTTCAATCATTCCGATATCATTAGGCATTTCTTATTCATACAGTTACCCAAGATAACACAGAGGAATCGTTAAGGTCATCATAATCTCATCCAATTTTGATTTAGGATTTGTTCTCATAATACTTACTAATCATCAAATACGTTTACCTTACTATTCAGTGTTACTTGAGCCTTATTATAAACCTCTAGTGTCCCATCAACATGTTAGATATAAATTACTGATTTACCCCTTACTTGTATAGTTATTAAGCCACCCCTTCCTTACTTGCCAATTTACCATATCACCCTTCATGTTGCATAATTACCAAATTACCTCTTGCTCGATTTAGGTTACCAAGTTATCTCCTACACTTATTAGATCACCAATCACCCTTCATAATTGTTACCCTTATCATATCTTCCACTTGGTTGATTAGATTACCAAATTGCCCTTCTCTTTTATTATATTTACCAAATTGGCCTTTACTTGGTTAAATTACTAAATTACCCTTTTTCATAGTCATAATTACCAAATTGCCCCTTTAGTTGGATAAATTACCAAACTGTCCTTCTTCATTATCTTAATTACCAATTTGCCCTTTAGTTGGTTAAATTACCAAATTACCCTTTTGAAATCTCATAATTATCAAATTGCCCTTATCCACTATTATAATTACCAAATTGCCCTTATCCATTATCATAATTACCAAATTACCCTTCTACTGGTTAAATTACCAAATTACCCTTCTCTATTATCATAATTAACATTTTACCCTTCTCAATTATTATAATTACCATTTTCCCTTCTCCATTATTATAAATACCAAATTTCCCTTCTCCATAATTACAATTGCCAATTTACCCTTCTCCATTATTATAAATACCAACTTAACCTTCTCCATTATTATAATTAACAATTTACTCTTCTCCATAATTATAATTACCAATTTACCCTTCTCTATTATTATAAATACCAATTTATCCTTCTCCATTATTATAAATACCAATTTACCCTTCTCCATAATTATAATTATTAATTTGCACTTCTTCATAATTATAATTACCAATTTACCCTTCTCCATTATTAAAATTACTATATTTCCCTTCTCCATTATTAAAATTACCATAATACCCTTTTATTGGTTAATTTACCAATTTACCCCTTATTTCTAAAATTATCATTTCACCCTTCTACTTATACAATTGCCATAATACCCTTTTACTTAAAAATTATTATTTTACCCTTTTACATCCAAAATTACCATTTTCCCCTTTTCTTATAATACTGTTTTGCCCTTCTCTTCCCAAATTATCATTTTCCCCCTTTACTTCCAAAATTACCACTTTACCCTTCACTCCCAAAATTACCATAATACCCCTTTACTTACAAATTTACCATCTTGCCCTTTTATTACACCACTTTTATTAAGTTATCATCACCATATGAATATTAATATTAATACTCCACTCTCCTCATCCAAATTCCACCAACTATTATATTTCACATAATACTCCTCTTCACCCACACATATTAGGCCACATTCTTGCCCAAGGTATATTACTACAATGCCCTTAGGGCTTACAATAATATTATTCATACATCAATGGTCACAATAACATAATATAACATGGATAAGTACTTAACATTTTCATTAATAACCAAACTCTTTCCTTAAGCAATATGTCCACACATAGCACATAAACTAGCATACTTTTCTTTTTATTAATCAATACAAGCAAATACATATTTTATATTAACAAACATATATCAAGCATAATAACATATTAAAAATCCTAATGCGCTAACATACGTTTATCCATACGTTTAAGTAGGGTTTAACGATTACCTTAATTTCCGCAAAATCGAACCTTACCGGTATCCCGATTAAAGATTCAAGCTTTGATTAGCAAAACTAATCCCTAAGAATACTATCAATATTTATCACATTAGAAATAATAAAACCAAAAGAATAAGAATTTATAAACTTAATTAATAAAATACTTAAATTAAATATTATTATACCTTAAAATTTATGAACTAAAACAACCAAGGTATGTAGTAGCTCATACTACTCATGCAACATGAGCTGCACGCAAAAACAAGGATGGAAGGGTCGAAGGTGGCATGAAGAAAAGGAAGGAGGGGCTATTTTCGGGTTAGGGTTTTGGGGCTATGAAAGAGGGTAGGTGGGGGAGGATTTGGGGCAAGGGAAGAGTGCAGGAGTAAAGAGGGGGTGTAGGTGGTGGTTGGGGATAGGTTATTGGCAGCCAAGGGCAGCGGCAGCGGTGGCAGTGAGGATGCAAAGTGGGCTACAGGGGTGGACAGGGCTAAGAAGGAAGGAAAAGGGAGGGGAAATGAGGGGTTGCAGGGGTTGGTTTTGGCCAAAGGAGGTGTGGGGATGGTAGAGGAGGTTATAGGGAGTGGGTTGGTGGCTCGGGTGGCATCAAAGAGGGTGAGACGATGGCTGACAGAGGGGTTACAAGGAGGTTGCCAATAAGGGAGGAAAAAGAAGGGAAAAAGAAGAGGGGAGGAAGAAGGGAATACAGGGGGCTCGAGGGGTGTTGTGGTGGTGTGGGGCTGAGGTAGAGGGTGGAAGGGGATGGTGCAGGGGGTTGGTGGGGCAGTGTAAGCGACGAAGGGCGGCGGTGGTGCAAAAATAGGGGAAAGATGATGAAAGGAGAATAAAATGGAGAGAAAGAATCAGGGAAGGATGGGGCTCAAAAAAAGGGGGCGGGAAAGGGCTAGTGAGGAGGAGAAAAAGGAGAGGAAGGAGAGGGAAGCGGATAGCTGATCAGTGGCATTGTTTAGGATGGCAGGGTGGTGGTAGGGTGGCAAGGAGAGGAAGGGAGGAAGGAGAAAGGGAGGCCATGCGTGATGGGGAGTGCATGGCCGATTGGGTCTAAAATAGTGAAAAAAAGGATGGAGAGAGAGAGAGAGAGAGAGAGAGGCAGGTGGTGGTAGTGGTTGCAGGCTGTGGTGCTTGGGTGTGGTGCTTGGGGTGGCAGTCATGGTGATGCAAACAGGTCAGGGACATTGGATGGGGTGTAGAAGAAGGAGGAAAGGGGAGGGGAAGCACCAGGCCGGTCGGGGGAAAAAAAAGGGAATTAGGCCGACCCGGGAAGGAGGGGGAAGGAAAAGAAAGAAAAGGAGGGGGAGCTGGGCTAGTCGATGCAGGTGAGAGAGAGGGAGAACGGGCTAGCGGCCCAGGCACGCAGGAGAGGAAGCAGGCCGATGCTGGCAACCGGAAGGAGTAAAAAGGAAAAAGAAAGAAAGAAGTAAAAAGGAGAAAGAAAAGAAAGAGAAAAAAGAAAAAGGGAAGGGAAATTAGGGGAAATTAAAATAATTTAATTTATAAAATAATAAAATATAATATTTTTGGGAAATAAATTTATTTAATAATTTAATTTAATTTAATATATTTGTTTAAAAAAGGATAATTTTAGTAAAATATTAGTTTGGAAAATTATTTAAATAAAACGAGTATGATAAAATAACAATATATTTATTTGAATTTATCAAATATTCCTATCCAAATTTATATACTAAAAAAATCATAAAATAATTAAATTAAATAATTTTAAAAGCTACTTTATCCCAAATAAAAGCTATTTATTAAATTTCAAATTTTAAAATTTTGAGGGATTACACTTTCAAGGTCTAGGAACGTATTTAATCTAATTTTCCGACTAATTTCGTAACTCACAAATTAAATTAAATCCATTAAGTGACACCAATTATAGGGTCCCTAAAAATTAAACATCTACTTTCACTATTGCTTAAATTCCCGTATATATGCGAATTTTCGATAATAATCTCAGCCTTTCAGTTGTAGATTACATATATTGAGGTTGAAATTCATCAAATCCACTTTAGACATAATACTTTATTTCATCATATCAATTACTAAAATGGTACCTAAGTCCAATCCTAGAAAAGAGACTACTCACTCATACTTGCAAATAAAATGAATGAAATAAATAGCATGATAAGCATAATAACAATGCAATAGATAAAAAGAAGAAGAATTAGATTGAAATAACCATAATCCAAAAGAGTGCAATGTTGATTCGAACCGACCGTCATAAATTATACAATTAAATCTCCCAAAAGATTAAAGCTCAAGAAACAAGCTATTACATGAAGCTATGCTCAATAGTGAGGGGTCTCAAACCCTTCTAAAATTTCCCCTTTCTCTCCTTAAGAAGTTCGCGAGGCATGCCATGAAATTACCCATCATGTTGGCCATGTCGCACACGTAAATTGTGGGGAGGACCACTACTCCCTTGCATGGCTTGGCTATGCGATTTCTCAGCTCTCGGCAATTTGGAAACTCCAACTTTGCATAGCCGTGAAATATTTTTACCCTCAACTTTTTAGTTCATAATTTCACACGGTCGTGTAGGTCCGGCACGAGCTATCCATGCGATTCTGTTTTCTTCTATAAACACATAGGAGTGCTGCACGACTGTGCAACTAGGTGTGCAGTCGACCGTGTACTCCCCTTTTAAGTCTTCTTAGGGAAATCTTGGCATATATTTTGGCTCTCACAACTTTAGTGCACCTCCATAAGCATGTTGGGTCAATTCACTCTCCTCCAAGCTTTCCTTGCTAGGTCCTTAGCTCTAAAAATAAGCAATTCTTTCTCGGTCTTGGTGTTTTTACGGAAAATCCTACAACACAAAGTTCAAGAAAATGGTAGTGGAAATAATAGGCCAAAACCATAGCAAAATATGTAAAGGAGATTAAATGAAGTCCCAAAGATAAAGGAAAGAGAGGTAAAAATATAGGAAAAATTCACTTTATCATGCTTCCTTTTAATTTCATGAAAAATATGCATGTACTATGTATTGTTATTAAGTTTTTGTATCCATATGACTGTGTATTTTGTTTTATGTAAGAGTATTTTAAATTTATGTATTTTCATATATTTACGATAGCATACCAGAATAGGATTTTTGTGTTAAAATACATATGCATGATTAATGTTTTATGCGCTAAATGATCTTGCTTGTGTTTTAGGGGGAAAATGGTAATTTTGTCACTTTTGAAATATTCTAGAATTAAAATTTTATATTAGTGTACCCATTTAATTTTTACGTAGTTTTATCATCATGACTTACTATGACTAGAAGCATGAATAATATAACTATGATAACCTTAGTGGATTCTAAGGTTGACTTTAGTGTTGATTTTGATCTTATTTTGGATCATTGACCTTATGGTCAATTTAAATAAATGAAATTGGAATTATTGTGCATTATGCAATATCTTATGATCATCTTATTAAGATACTAATATTTAAAGTGGAATACCTCAAGATTTGGGAATGGTTTCTCTTTAGGATTAACTACCCTAGAGACAAGGTAGGAACCCTCAATTTGGTTTGGTGGTTTGTCGAATGCCTTGGTATTTCGACTAAGATCCTATTCTGCTCTATAAGTGACCTATGGGTCCTATATAGGGTATTGATACTTAAGGATTAGGTAGGAGGATATTGTGTTACTTTGTTGTACCAATATGACTAGAGTAATTGTGTGTCTCTAGGTTACAAGTTGGGAAGATATTGGGTTGCTTTAGTGTATCAGTATGACCAACGTATTTATATGTCTCAGGATTATTATTATATCTCCGCAAGTAATTAAAAATGAAAATGATTATTGTATAAGGATTTAAATAGACTGTTGTGGTTTGTTGGCATAGTAGTTGCCCCTACACACTATTTGTTTTTGGTACATTGGTTTGATAGTTTCATATGTGCACTATTTAGATTTGGTACATTGGTTGGTAATTATCTCGATGCTTTCCTTATCATGGTATAAGTAGTATAGAGGTGGTTATTGAAAAGTCCTTAATTATGGTTTGGTGTTTCCTTTTATGGGATACCATTCATATATTGGGTTAATAAAATAGTTATAATATGGTTAAGTTTGAAATGATGAACATGTGACATATGGTATGATATGAGTTATGGTATGAATGTGGCACTTAGCTATGGTATGTACAATTTAACGTGCCATGATACTTTGTGTTACCTTATATTTGTTCCATGTGATATTTGCATGCTTAGTATTATATATTGACATACTTAGTACCGTTGTGCTGATGGGTTTCATTTTATGATCCCTTGCCTATTCAATAAACAATCTTTACCTTGAGGATATAGCTTAATGGCTTTTGGTAGGGGTTTAGAGTTAGGACTATCTGATGACTATTCTAACATCATTTGATTTGGATATTCTTTGGGATCTTATGTCTCATTCTATATTTTTTTCCTCGTCAATTTTAACTCTTTTATCTAATCTTTTGTTATAAGAATAGTTTATATTTTAATGAAATCTTTTTCTGCTTCTTATCAATTTCTATTCATAGTTTAAGTTGATAAATGTTTTAGCGTTATAACTTAGTATAAGAAAGGAAGTGGAACCAAGCTTATACTAGTTGTGGTGATAACACTCTACATTTTTAATGGTTTAGCTTCCACAAGCAACTATTTTTAAAGAAATTTTCAAGTGCTAAAAATGAGGATGTTGCAAGTGTTATTAGAGAGAAACTATGATCGTGAGCTGAATTTAGATGAGCTAGTCAAGTGGCTAGCAGGGGGATTTTTAGGATAAAACTCTATTGATACAATTATTGGTTGAGGCTTAATGAGGACATTTCATTCTTTAAGTGGAGGTGAATGTAATACCCCCAAATTTCATGCAATGTTATAAGGATTTATATGGCCACTTATATCAACATGATATACTATCCTTTTGGAGACTATATCCTAAGAAATCCATATTTAAACATGCAGGTCATGGAGTAATTCTTAGGCCGGATGACCCTACATTGAAACTTCGTAAATTTTATGTAAACTTTTTGAGAAGTACATAAGTGAGGAAAAAGCACGCTGAAAAGACTCATTTTGATCTATTAGGATAGTCGATCAATCTGAAAACACTCTAGGGTATCCCCCTTTATGGTCGTGTTGACTCAGGGTTTTAAATCTATATCCTCACATGTGACTAGTAATTCATCAACATGCACATCCATAATCGTTATATGATTGTCAAAATGCTTGATAAAAAGTGAGTAATCATTTGTGAACTATAAATACTCGTGCAAGACTTATGAAAGTGATAACTTCACATACCATTGGTTAGATGATTGTTTAAGGCCATAAATTCATTTCTTGAGATTGCAAACAAGTAAAGGAGGGACATTGAAGCCAAGGGTAAATTCATATATATGCCCACATAAAGATTTCCATGAAGGAAGGTATTGTTCACATCAAATTGGTGAATATATCAAGCCTTATTTATTTTAATAACTAGTATGCAATAAATTGTGGTGATAGGCACCATGAGAGAGAAAATTTTTGTAAAATATTTTTTTGTTGTCTATGTGAATACCCTTACCACAAACCTTGTATTATATATCTTAACAAATCCATCAAGCTAGTATTCACTTTATAAACCCACCTACAACCTATAGGCTTTTTTCCTTAAGTTAATTTTACCAATGCCCCAGTATCATTAGCATTTAGAGCATCAAACTTAGCCTCCTTAGCCTTTAACCAAAGTGGATCCCCCGTAATAATATCAAATAAAGATGGTTCGGGTAAATGGAGTGAGGTGGTGGATTGAAGGTAAATGGATGGTGAGGTATCAATGTAATTGTTGGTTAGAGTGTATGGACAAAGGTGTAATTGTGATTCATCAAGACATATGCATTTACAAATGTAGACCTGAAGGTGAGAAGGGGTATGGATGTTTCTACATGACCATCTTAGAGGTTATAATTGTGATGCAGGAGGTTGAGGTGAATGTGAAAATTGAGGGAAGAATTAAGTACAATAGGTGAGTTGGGAGGTGAATAAGGCTTAGGGAAGGACACATGATGTCATAGCATAGTGGGAAAATCAAGAACAATAAGTGGTATAGGGTTTGGAGCTTTAGTAGGATAAGAGAGCATGGAATTTTTGTAACATCCTAAAATTTAAAACCTTGAATTTAATAATTAATCTTCATGTGGAATAATTTATTTTTAAATTATTAATTTAATTATTGATTATTTAATACATTAAAATAAATATTTTACTATTTTATCATATTCTATTTATTTAAATAATTTTTCAAACCCATATTTTACTAAAATTATCCTCTTAAATCAAAATCTTAAAATTTAAATAAATCATTTTATTAAAAAAAATTATCCATCTAAATAATAAATACTCTAATTCCAAAAAAATTATTTTATTTTTTATTTTTCCCTTTTTTCCATTTTCCTTTTTCCTCCTTTTCCTTTTTCTTCTTTTCTCCTTTTTCCTTGGGTCGGTCAGCCTCTCCTTCCTTCCTCTTCCCTTGCTGGGTTACTGGCCTCCTTTCTCCTCGCCACCCAGCCTTGCCCTTCCAGCCCACACCTCCCTTCTTTTTTTTTCTTCTTTCCTTACCCCCGGTTAGGCTAGTGCAACCCCCTCTTCTTTTTCCCTCCTCACTCACGCACGCGGGCTGGCCCATCTCCCTTCTTTCTGCCTAGCCCAACCGACCTTCCCCCCCTCTTCATCATCATCTCCTTCTTCTTCTCCCTTCACCCCTGTATGTCGAGCCCCTCATGTCTACACCTACTCCCTTGTAACTCTTCCCCCTGCCCTTCCATTTGCAGCCCTGCACTATCACCCTCTCTCTCATCCTTTTCCTTTCCATTTCAAGCCAAACTCTCCCCTATACAGCCTCCCGCATGCCTTCTTTCTTTCCCTTTTCCCCTTATCCCTTCCTTGTCACCCTTTACCCCAACCTACAGCCCTCCCCCAACAACCACCTAACCTTGCGCCTCCACTAGCCCTCCTCTCCCTCTTCTTTTTCTTCTTCTCCTCTACCTATTTCTTTCATACCTCGAGCCTCCTTCTTCCCCTATTGAGCACTCTTCTCCTTTCTTTCCTCCTATTGACACCGTTTCCGCCTAACCAACTACCACACCAACCCCCTAGCCTCCCCTACTTCCTCTCTACACCACCTAAAAGCCACCACTCTCCCCCTGCAACCACCTTTATCTTCCCCTCTCTTTTCTTCTTATTCTCAGCTTCCACCCTGCACCACCACCTTATGCCACCATCTTCCCTCTTTATTCGCTGCTAAAGCCACCCCTCAACACCCTCACACCTCCTCTGCCACCTCCCTACCTCAGCTTGCCTAGATCTTCATTGCAGCCCCTCCTTTCTCCCCTTCTTTTTTCCTTCCTTCTCCTTCTTCTCCCTTCCTTGCACCCATTTTCCAGCCACTATCATCGCCGTCTCCACTCCTCGGTCCATTGATATTTGAACCCCGACCACCACCTACACTCTGTCACCATCCCTACACCCAACCACCACCCTCACTCCCCTCCACAAGCCCTCAACCGAAGCTATAAACCCTCACCTAAACCAACCCTTCCACTTCTCCCATCTCTTCTCTTTGTCCCTTATTTCCCCTTCCTTTTTTGCATGCAACATGAGTTTTGCTGCACATTATGAGTAAATTTACTAATTTTTAAGGTATAAATATAGTTAGCATTTATATGTATTTACTAAGCTTTTTGATAAAATTTTATTCTTTTAATTTTCTATTACTAATATGTTAGTTTTTATATTATTTATAGGTATAAGTTTTTACTAATCAAAGCTTAAACTTTTAACCAAGGTGACGGTAAAGTTTAATTATAGCTAAAATTAAGGTAACCATTATACCCTACTAAAATATGTGGATATACGTATGCTAACACATTAGGATTTGAATATGTTAAGTATATTATGATTTGTAGCATATGTTGGTAGTTGAAATGAAAAGCATTTTATATTATGAAATTTATCATGTGTATAAATGATGGTTAAGAAAGGAGCCTTTTTATTAATATTTATATTAGATACATGTACATGATATGTAAGAAAATATGGTCATTTATAGCAAGGATAATGTTAATATGAGCCCTAGGAGCATTTTAGTAATTTTTCTTATACAAAGGGCGTGGCCTAAATAAGTGTGTATGGTAGGTGATAATGGGTATTAATAATGCATAATAATGATTGGTGGTGTTAGATAATGCATGTGGACCATGGTTATTAACATTTTATTTGTTAGGGGTATTTTTATAATTTTAGCATGAAAAGGGGATAACTTGGTAATTTGATGAATAAAAGGGGTAATATGGTAAATTAATAAGTAAAAAAGGGTATTTTGGTAATTTGGCATGAAAAGGGGTATTTTGGTAATTATACAAGTATGAGGGGTAATTTGGATATTTAATAGTTATGAAGGGTGTTTTGGATAATTATACAAATATGAAGGGTAATTTAGTAATTTAACAAACCTAAAGGATAATTTGGTATTTTTAATAAGTATGAAGGGTATTTTAGAAATTAAATAAGTATGAAGGACAAATTGATAATTTCATAGGTAAGAAGGGTGTTTTGGGTAATTATACAATTATTGAGGGTAATTTGGTAATTTAAAAAGTATGAGGGGTAAATTGGTAATTTAATAAGTATGAAGAGTAATTTGGTAATTTAACAAACCTAAAGGGCAATTTGGTAATTTTAACAAGTATGAAGGGTATTTTGGTAATTATATAAGTATAAAGGGAAAATTAGTAATTTCATAAGTAGGAAGGGTGTTTTGGGTAATTATACAAGTATAAAAGGTAATTTGATAATTTGGCAAGAAAAATGATATTTTGATAAATAAGCAAGCAAGAGAGGTAATTTAGTAATTTTTTAAGTTATCGGTAATGTACATATAACATGGCAATGGATTTAATAAGGCTATATAATAAGACATAAGGGATATTAAATAATAGATTAAGGGTTTATGGCCTTAGCATCACTTGTTTAAGTATAACCATGTATATTATAAGAATAAGGGTATTTTAGTAAATCGTTAAATATCATAAGGATCATGCATGGTATATAGTGGAATGGATGATTAAGGATATGATATGATGCTTATTTCATAATCATGCAAGAGGTACCTTAACCATTAATTATACATGGAAATATGTGCTAGATGTGCTAGAAGTACATGTTAGGGTTTATGTGTTCAGTGATCTCTTGGTATAGAGTACTTGATTCTATGACTTGTAGTATAATTATGATATGATAACCTATTATGGCATGTGTATAAATAAAAAATAAAATATATGATGGAAATAGATGATAAAAGGAAGCCTTTGACTTAGGGGCATTTAGGTCATTTTGACCTAATGTGTCTTAGCATAAGAATTGGAACCTAGAATGGCCTTAGTGGATCATTTAAGTTAACATGGACAATAATACAAATAAAGATTACTTAATAATAATAGAAACAAATGAAAATGATTAAGTATATGATTGATGTGTTTCTCGTGGTCAATTTATTTAAGACACTAACAATTAAAATGGAAGACCTCGAGATGAAAAATGGTGGCTCTTTAGGAGTCGCTACCCTAAAGACGTTGTTTAGCCCACAATTATTCTGGATTTTACTGGTGTGCCTTAGTGCCCCTGATGCAAGAGCATCTAATGATTATCATATTCATCTTAATTCTCAAGGTAAGGATGAGTTAGCTTTCTTAATATTTGAGCCTATCATATTAAATGTTCTTGATAATTTGTATATGCTTGGTGTTGAAAACAATTCAAGTTGTTCTTGTAGGTATGTTACATATTTGCAAGAAGAAGATGTTAATACACCTTAAAGTGTACAAGTATTCAAAGCATGCAAGACTATGACATACATGGGATGATACTTTACAACAAGAAGATATGGCGATGATTCTCATTAGTTATATTAACTTGTTGTAAACCCTAACCCTAAGTGTATTTTATGTAAGTTAGGGTTTGATGTAATTTCATATATGTATCATAGTTAATTGTATGGCTTTGTAATGTTAAACATTAATATCATTTAGACCATGAGATTATGATTAGGATGAAGTGTTATATGGGCTTAATTCAAGTGGAATAATGGGCTTGCATTAAGGTGGGATTCTCAACCGATTAAGCTTGTGTATGCCAGCTGCTTTCCTTCCTATAAATACCCTTGTACACGCATGAATGGAATGAATGAATATACAGAATTTTGAACACAAATTTGAACCAGCAAAGCCTACGTTAATCTCCCTTTTGAGTCTTCGTTGAGCAAGGAAAGCCCGGGGAAAATTCCTTCCTCCATTGACCTCAACATTTGAACCAGTGAAGCCTGATTCAAACCATCGAAACCAACCTGTACTCAACCTGTTTTCTTCGAGTTTAATCCATATTAAAACTTTGTTTCTTCTGCTTAATTTTGTGGTTGATATCTCCAAATCAACAGAAACCAACCCAACCCTTCCCTCCACTTTGATTACACATCATTTTTGGTATCAAACCGTCAGCTATTTTGGAAACTGTCAACCAAACACCACCTACCACAAGGTTATCGCATGTGTGGGTTCTTGCATCACGAACTCACTAGTAGCTTGATCTTTTCTATAAATTATTGCATCTTTATGATCTTATTGAATCGTCCTTGGATTTCTTGGTTGAAGTTCTTGAAATCTTGCAACAATCTTGTCGTATTTTCCCCAGCAATTTGCATCATCTTTAACCAACACAGCAGTCCTAATTGCAACTTCCTTGCGTGTGCTGCCTGGTGTTGCTGCAAGTTTTTTCATCCCTAACGTTCCTTTCCCTCTTAATTCTTCTCCCTATCTGTGTGTGATCTTGTGTTAATCCATCCATTTCATTTTCCTTTCGTGTATCAATCTAGAAAGGAAACCAAAACCCCGAGACCTAGAGTGCATTTCAGCACATGGATGAATAAACGTGTGTGTATCCTGGCCTCCTTGAGTTATTTCCTCTCATTTTTCTCTCAAATGACTACTCTATACTCTCCCTCTGTGTCTGCTCTACATCTTCTATGAAGAAAAAAATTCGAATCTTCAACTTGAAGACGTGTATATGTTGAACAAACCTGCGACACTCTATGATTTTTTATGGCTGAATTTTTTGGCCATATAAGAAGAACACTTCCATCCTTTGTGTTCCTATGTGCAATCGGTGTTCTTGTGGTTACATCTTCTCATTTGTGCCTAATCAAGGACTTCAGGTAGTGATATTTACTTTGATTGTGTATTGGAAAAAGTTTGTGTCTTGTTTAGTTGTAGAAAAAAAAATGCCAGCACCTACACATTTGTGGAATCCATTGTGTGCAACTAAAAGAGTTGTGTGTCAACCTTCACCATGGCTAGTGAAGAAGTTCGTACCTTGGTAGAGTCTATCAAGAGCCTCACCACACGAATGGATGCTCAATTGAAAAATCATAACACACTTCAACATCAACTACAAAGTGTGGAAGCTAAATTGGCCGAACAAGAAAAGCATAAACCATGGCAAGTTAGCATGGAAACCACACATGATATGGAAGGAAGAATGAATCCTATCTTTCAAGAAAAGAGTGGACGTGGAAATTCCAACATGCATCACCATGAAGATGGAGAAGATGAGATGAGTTCCTTTGGCTTAAGCAACCAAAGAAGACCACCTACATTTCAAGTAAGACATGCAAACCATAAAGATCAAGGTATTAAACTTGACCTTCCTAACTTTTATGGTGATTTGAATGTGGAGTCATTTTTTGAATGGTTTCATGAGATTGAGGCTATTTTTGAATTTAGAGAATATGAGGATGAAAGAAAATGCAAACTAGCTACTCTTAAGTTTAAAAAGTATTCTCGAATTTGGTATGATAATTTAAAAAAAAACAAAAGAAAGACAAGAGAAGTCAAAAATAAAATCTTGGGAAAAACTTAAAAAGAACCTAAGAAAGAAATTTGTTCCTAGAGAGTATAAGAAAGATATGTATGTTAAAATTACTACTCTAAGGCAAGGTTCATTTAGTGTAGAAAATACACTAGAAAATTTGAAAGACTAGCCCTTATTTGTGATGTTCATGAAAGAAAAGACCAAAGTGTGCTAGATACTTAGGTGGCTTGAATAATTTGATAAGAGACAAAGTTGACATGTACTCTTATAATTCTCTTGAGGACTTGATTAAATTGGTTTGAAAATTTGAAAGACAAACCAAATCAACTAAAGCTTATGTTAAGTCTAATGCTTCAACTTCAACTAAACCCTATTCTAACACCTTTACACCTAAATCAACATTTTCATATGATAAAAAGAATAATCGAGATGATAAAGGTAAAAATAAGGTAGTTGAAATGGAAAATAAAAAATGTTTCAAATGTAAAGGATATAGACATTTTGCTAGAAATTGTCCTAACCAAAGAGCCTTAACCTTACATGAAATAGAAAACATGAAACCATGTAGTGATGATGAGGATTTATAAGTTGATTCTCCTAATGAAATATTAACTATGGAAGAAGAAAAAGGAGATCCATGCTTTGTAATTCAAAGAGTTTTACAAATACAACCTAGTGTTACACCTACTCAAAGAGAGAAAATTTTTAAGACTAAGTGTAAAATAGGTGACATGGTTTGTAGACTCATAATTGATAGTGGTTCATTTACAAATGTTTCTAGTGAAGCAATGGTTAAGAAAATTGGTTAGGAAAATACTAATCATCCTAAACCCTATTCTTTACAATGGCTAAATAAAGATAAAGGAGCTAAAGTAAACAAAAGAGCTTTAATCACATTTTCTATTAGAGACTACCATGATGAAGTTCTATGTGATTTTATGCCTATGGATGCTTGTGGATTACTTTTAGGTTGACCATGGCAATATGATAGAAAAGCAACTCATGATGGGGTAACTAATGAATATGTGGTGAAAAATAAAATCAATTGTATAGGCTAACACCTTCTTTATGTGATCATATGCCTTTGAGTGATGACAAAAAGATATTTTTTTACATGAAAAGGCTATGGAGAAATGCATAGAAGAAGAAGGAATTTGTTATGCTTTAGTTTCTAAGGATTCTAAACCTAAAAAACAACAAATTGAAAATACTAATCTAATTAAGTTACTTGATGAATATAATGATGTATTTCCTGATGACTTACCTCCTAGATTATCACCTAAAAGAGGTATAGAACATGCCCTTGATCTTGTTCCTGGTATGCCTATTCCTAATAAACCAGCTTATAGGTGTAACCTAGAAGAAGCTAAGGAATTACAAAAACAAATAAAAGAGCTTATGGATAAAGGATTTGTGAGAGAAATTATAATCCCTTGTAGTATTCCTGCTTTACTAGTGCCTAAAAAGGATGGTACCTAGCGTATGTGTATAGATTCTAGGGTAGTGAATAATATTACTATCAAATATCTTTTTCCTATTCCTAGATTAGATGATATGCTTGATGAACTTTGTGCTGCACAAGTATTTTCCAAAATTTAGTTGAGGAGTGGATATCATCAATTAAGGATTAGAGATGGAGACGAATGGAAAACTGCTTTTAAAACAAAATATGGTCTCTATGAGTGGATGGTTATGCCTTTTGGGTTATGTAATGCACCTAGCTCATTTATGAGACTTATGAATGAAGTTCTCCGACCTTTCCTTGGTGATTTCATTGTTGTATATTTGGATGATATTCTTGTGTATAGCAAAAATAGTTATGATCATCTAGTGCATTTGAAGAAATTATTTGATAAGCTAAGGTAAAATGCTCTTCGTCACTATTCTTGTCCGGTAGAATAGACTAGTATAACTTTATCCTAAATCATGAGATCTTTCACTTCAAATATTAATGTCTTATTATGCCATTTGGTTTATTTCATTAACAACATTCTCACTTGGCATAGTTAAACATGACACATAAAGCTCATCCAATAGTAATCTAAACTTATTCACCTTGGACACCTCAAAACTTATTTTATCATAACTTAAATTATAGTCATCTAGACCCTAACATATCATATATGTAAAAACATCAAGGAATACAATGGAATATTCATTTCCCTCGAAAATTCACAAAATATCAATTTACTCTCAAGTACAAAAACACTTATAACCCACAAAATTCTACAAGCTTCCAAAGTTCACAAGAATTACAATCAATTACCCCTACATTCTTAACATCTCAAAATTTTAATTAACTTTCATTAAAATTGTACACACAACCTAAAATGTCCTTAAGGAAGAAACCTCCATAAGACCAAACACCAAATCTTTAAACTTCAACATGCTACACCAACTACAATATTTAAACGTAATTAAATCTACTCTGCTATCACTCCAAAATAAATTATTTGTGCCAACAGGGCAGAAAATTAACTTTTACCAACAGAATTTTTTTTTGTGAAAAAAATGTGGGTAAAAACTCTGTGCTTAAAACTTTTACCCACATATATGTAT
This sequence comes from Tamarix chinensis, assembly GCA_030549775.1. Taxonomy (NCBI): domain Eukaryota; kingdom Viridiplantae; phylum Streptophyta; class Magnoliopsida; order Caryophyllales; family Tamaricaceae; genus Tamarix; species Tamarix chinensis. Next base: position 12,882,983 of record CM060176.1, read on the forward strand.
GATCTGTTGAGAATAATTGATAAAGCCCATAGATATTTATCTGTTAATAAAACTTATGCCCACACTTATATCTATAAGTAAAAGTATTACTCACAAAATAATATATGTGACTGAAAGTATTACCCACAAAATAATATCTGTAACTAAAACTATTATCCACAAAATAATATCTGTGAATAAAGGTATTAGGCACAAAATTTTATCCATGATAAAAATAATTGACCACACAATCATATCTGTGACTAAAAGTATTAAACACAATATATATATATATATATATTGGCAAAACCTGTATCGAAAAGTACAAAATTTATTGATATTACGTGTTACCACAATATCCACCTGCAGTAATAATATTCACCTGTAGTAACAATTTATGCTTGTATAAAATTAACTACACCATTTATAATTATCATTATGTAGTACAAAATAGTTAGTTATTTAGCTCCCAAAGCCATAACAGTCCTGTAAGTACAATACTATGTATACGACTTGTAGCATAAGATACTATACAAAACATCTTCATACACTGATATACAAAAGCATTGAGTATCTTCGTAAGCTTACGAGAAAAAAGCACCGAGCAAATTTATTAGATAACATATATAAAAAAGCACCAAGCATCTTCATAGTTTGATATAAAAAAATATCAATCATATTCGTAAGTTGACAAACAAAAGCATCAACCATCTTCATATGTTGACTCACAAAAGCATCTTTATAAATGCATCAAACATCATCATCTTCATGCTCCTCTTCAGTGTCATCCTTTTCATTCTTGTCATCCTCCATTTGTTAATAATCGTCAACATGTTTTCCTTAAAAATATATATGCAATTAACTTAATCATATTAATCTAAATTTATGTCAAAAAGCTAGATAATGAGAGTATATTAAAGCTTTCTAAAAATAATATATTACCTCAAAAATATATTTTATATAGTTAGAGATAAAGATAGAGAAGTCAAAACTAGTACTTTAGAGAGATACATAATATATTCATAAGTGAAATCATCTACAATATGTATGAATGTTTGATACAAATGCAACATATTGTAGCTATTCAAGTCTTAATACCTATACCAGTAGTATGAAAAGTTTGAATATATTACACACTCTATTCTTAGTTATTATGTTAATTATATATATATCTTCTCAACTATAGTTATAGCAAATTTATAAATAATAGATGAGAAATTTAAGGCTAAGCTTTCATCTCAATCAGTAGAGTAGTAATAGTATACTATTTCCCAATCATGGAATATAAGGGATGGGTAAGACATGTTTCTGTTACTATTTTATTTCTAAGGTAACATTAAACATATGAAATGGTAGTTGGTTGTCAAACTTTTTGTAGCAATAGCCAATGGTTACTAATTATGGTAGTTATGGTTGGTGATACAAATTCATTTAACTTGTTTGTGATAAAAAAGTGTTTTTTTCTACTCTATTTTGTAAATTTAATATAATTATTCTTTTTTTACTTTACTCTAGGTATGCTTGGTTAGTATTGTAATTACTAGTATCTATATATAATACTTTTTCTTAGACTGGAAAAAAAAGTTAATAACAACACATAATTTTTGTCTTTTAGGCATTGTGGTGTAGTGAAACCATACCATAGTTACCCAACCTAATCACTATGTGACCCCTAATGTTCTTTTTTTATTCATCTAAACACTATTTTGGAGGTAAAAAAAAAAAGATATACCCAAAATTAATGTGTTGCATAAGAAATGTAAAAAAAATTTCCAGTAAAAATAGTCACCACTAGGAAACTCAACTAACATAGCCAAAGCCAAAGGAACATGGAGAAGAGACTAATGATATCCTCTAATCCAAGCTATAGTAACAGCTATGATGTTCCACAAGATGCACAACATCAAACTTGCATATATTGAAACACCATATAATGTCATAACTGATAGTACTTGCCACAAAATTAATCAAATATCTTACATATTGAACACTAATTACTCATGCATTAGAGAAAGATCCCCATAAATATTAGCGATGGAACAAAATGAGGCATGTGAAATCTGATTCGGCTCTTGCTATTACATTGGAGTAGGAAAAGGTTATGGGGATGGAATAGGCCTCCTAAGTCCCAACAGTGGTAACAAAAGAGAAAGAAAAGAAACAAGAATGAACTATTTGATGGTAATGAGGCCCTAACAGTAGAAGGTGTTAGCTGAGCATTGTTTTGCTTTCACAACATATACTAATGATATAGGATTTCAAAAACAGAAGTAGATATGCGAAGATTGTTGCTAATGCTTTAGAAGATCAAGTTCTTTATGGAAGTATTCTTGAAAAAAGATGGCACAGACAAATCCTCACAAGTTACAAAGAGGTTGACATGAAAAGTCACCTACTATCCTGTTTACAAAAGGTTCCCTCACCACTCATCATTTTGGCCATTTAACTTCATGCTATCAAATGAAGGATGGAAATTAAACCATTACTTCATATCATTGAAAATTTAGCAAGCATCATGAATAGCCATGTTATGAAGTAGTTCAGAACTAGACATCCCAGAGTTCCCAAAAAATAAATACTCTGCAACAATATTAAACTACTATAATATTAGATGTATAATCTACTCTAGATGTATCTGCCACAAAATTGAAACTCATCATTGGGAAGTAGCAAAGAAATAACAGTAACACCCCAAATTTTACTACCTTTTTTTTATAAAGAAATTACAATAGAAATACTCAAATTAAAACTCGTGAATTCTGGGGATGTTACCACCACACTTAGTACCAAACCGGTTCTCTCCGACCATTTCAGTACTAAGTGCTAAGGCTAAAGAAAATATTAACATTTAAACTCAAACCAATGGTTCATAAATAATTAGAAAGAATCATAAATCAAAAATCAGAGTAAGCATAAAAGTTTATGAACAATAATAAGATAGAAATCAGAGTGCGAAATCAAAATTCATAAAATAATAAATGCGATACAAAAGAAATAACATAGTGAAATAAAGTCACATGAAGAGGCAACATGGCCACGACACTTTTGAACTTTGAGCCAAAACAAGCTCAACATACAGCTCCGACTGATGTCTCGCCCACCTGCATAAGGTCAAAAGATCATACTATTTGTGGGAATGAGCAACACCCACTACGTACTGAGTAAGGTAACCGAGAACTAAGGAAAACACATAAGCACATAGAATCATACAAAACAATACTAAACTTACACTTTCAAACCCACACATATAGTACATAAGGTCATGAAGAAATTATACCACTTATAAATGATCAAGGCCACACATAAAGTACATACTTATTCCAGCTTAATTATTTATAGTGCTACGAAAACGGAAAATAATAATGGGATAATAATAACGGTGGTTCAAAAACCGTTGTCAAACACGTGAAAATTAATGGGAGGGAGAGTTTTGATAATGGTTTGAGTTCAAAACCGTTATTAAAAGGGCAAGGTTAAAATTTGCACGATGTTTTAATAACGGTTTTATTTAAACCGTTATTAAAAGAAGTTTTAATAACGGTTCATATTAGAACCGTTGTCAAAAGGCCGAAGCTTTTAATAACGGTTCCTGGAAGAACCGTTATTAAAACCTCTTTTTAATAACGGTTCTCTTAGGAACCTTTATTAAAACTCCAAAATCAAACTTTTATTTCGCTCAGTTCTGTTTCATGCCAAAAGTTTCAGATTCTCTGCACCTTCGTTCTCTTGCTCTCCTTCTCCTTGCAAACCCTCGCACCACCACACCGTGCACCACCACTCCGGCTCCTCTCAAGTAAGGGAAATCCTCGCACCGCCAACTCTCCACCACGCCTCTGCCATTGTCAGCTCTGCATGTGTGTGCTGTCATTGTTCCGAAGCTAGCTAGCTAGCACTTGCACCTTCATCCTCCGTCGTGTTTGAAGCCCTTGCCTCTCTCAACTTGCTCGTCGTCGTGTTTGTAGCTAGCTCACTTTATGTATGTGTTTGTTCTTCCTCTCGTAAAATTTTATCTACTTATATATGTATATATATATAGATGCATGCATGTTGCTACAGGGTTTCATTTGTTTGTTATTGAAAGATTGGGTTTGTCGTTTGAAAATGTGTTGTTGAATGTGTTGGCTGAAAATTTTGCTGTTCGTTGTTGAATTTGTTGCGTCATTGTTATATATTAACAAATGCATGTGTTGGCCGAGACCTTTACATATATATATAATATGAATGTGAGTGTAGAATTATATACATTTTCACTCATAAAAACTATATATATATACACACACACACATTTTCATTAATAAGTATAGGAGACTAGCAATAAGATATAGGAAATGTCATATAATGAAATGCAAATATATTTTACATATGCACATGCATCATTAAATGAAAATTTCAATTAAAGATGCATATGTTAATGATTGCTATTTGATGAGGATTAAATAGATATAGAAAATAAGGAATATATAAAAGTGAATAATTAAATAAAGAGAAATAATTCTGTATGATAATAATAATAATAATAATAATAATAATATGATTTATATATTATGGTTTAATTACATTTAGCTAGGTTTAGGGATTAGAGTTTTATGAGGTTTAGGGTTAGGTTTTATTATAATAAATTATGGTTAATTAGCTAGGGTTAGGGTTAGGGTTTATCTTTTATTATGGTTAATTAGGGTTAGGGTTAATATTAATATCTTTTTGGAAATGTGTTAGCATGATTCATATATATATATATATAGAATAGCATGATACATTTGATATTAATTTTTTCTAAGCATGATTCATATCGATAATATAATGGTATATTATTATGCTCAGTACATAACATTCTAACATAATTTATTTATTTATTTTTTGTAGAGATATGGCCAACAAAAACATTGATAGGGACAGTAGTGATGAAGAAGGGAAGAGAGGACCTACGATTATGAGAATCATCACAGACATGAGGAATAGAGGAGAGTTAGTCAAATTGGGATGGAATACTTACAATCTTCCCATCGGCCCTTACGCAGATATGTTCTTGACTTACATTTCACTTGTGAGCCGTAACCGTGTTCCTATCTCCTATAATAATTGGAAGCAGTTTCCAAAGGGTCATAAGGAGCATATTTGGCTGGAAATCACGATAAATATGCTATTTTATGTAATCATTTTTGTATTTCAAATGTTATTAATTTTTTTACATTAACATCGGTATACATCTACATGTCTTATTTTACAGAGAGTGTTCAATGTCCCAGAGAGTAGGAAGAAATGGCTTCTTAGACATTGTGGGGAGCGTCTAAGAACCTTTAGGTCATACTTAGCTCGTAGAAAAATGTATAGAAAGAGGGATGGTTCTCTACGATAGAACCCACCCAAACGATACGGTTTCATCGATCAAGAAAGTTGGAACCAATTCATTGTTTATCGTCTTACGGGAGATTTTAAAATACTTGTTAAATAACAATTAAACTTTTTGTATCAATCCCAGTATTATGCTTAATATTGAAATAACCATGTCATTATGTTTTGGCTTGTCACATAGGAAAAAAGTACCCAAAATAAAGAGATTGTGAAGGAAAATAAATACCGGCATAATATGGCTCGCAAAGGCTATGCGGGCCTTGAAGAGGAGTTGGTATGCATTTTGTGATTATCTATTTACATGTAAATGCCGAATTTTATAATAATATTCTTAATTAAGAATATTTTTTGATTTGTAGCTCCTAGCCCAAGACTTGGACCCATGTACCTAGTCCATCAATATTGGTATATTATGGAATAAGGCTAGAGCAACAAGAGATGGATATATTAATGAATATGTTGATGTTGCAGCTAAAAAAATTGTAAGTTTGTAGATATCTAGAACCCTACTTAGTTTTATTTTAGAAAACTATTATATTATGCTTATTCCTATAAGTTAAATTTATATATATTATATACATTACAGGATGAACTTGAAACGTCAGATGGTGAGGAGGTTGACCAATATAGCATTGTGTCCAAGGCTATAGGAATTGTAGAACACCCTAGAAGACACAGGGGCCTTGGATTGGGTGTTACGAGAACGAGCATATGTGGTTGATCTCGTGGTTTTCATAGCACTAATGAGCAAGTCGTCATCCTCACCTAAAAATTGAACGTGGCATTTGAACGGATGGCAACAATTGAGCAAGAGTTGTCATTTATTAAATCTCAAGGGTATAAGCCATCCGATTCAGTAGACTATGATCAGCTTCACATACCTAATGTAAATAGCGTCGGAGATAGTTGTGAAGCTGATGCACGTCTTTCTACTCTTCCTGAGGTAAGCATTACAAACTATGAATTGTTATTAAATGTATTCGGTGTAATAAATTATTAATAATGTGTAATATTTTTGTTTAGGGTTTGTATAAATGCGACTTATTAGAGAATGACCTTTCAACAATTTTGGTGAAAGGAAGGGTCTGCATCAGTCACAGTACAGTCACAGTACCGAAACGCAAACAATCCACGAGTACAATTTAGCCCTAAATACAAGGCCGGTGAGTATTGACACTCCAATCATTGGCAGTGCGCACTTGCCTTGTTATAAAGAGGGTGATGAGGCAACCACAATACTAGAAGCTCATGGAAGCTTCGTGGCTTGGCCTGCGGATCAAATACGTCTCACTACTGAAGAGGTATTGACATTTGACATCTTCATTAGACATTGTTTAATAGTTACACTATTCATACCTTTTTTATATATATATTTATATGCTCAATATATATTTTGTTTAATATTATCAATTAAGGTATCAAAAAAGGAATCAAAAAAGAAGACTGCTTCTATTAGTAAAACCAAGAGAGGTACTAGCAGAACGAGCAACACAAAATAGGGCGCTGCTAAAGGAAAGAGAGCTAAATCTAAAAAATCAGTTGCCCCACAAAAGATTCCTTCTTCATATTAGCAAAGCCAACCTCCACCAGCATTAGCTTTATTATATTTTTATGCCCAAAACTACCTCAGGGACAATTATATTTTCATTTATTGTCATCCTGATTATGTTGGGAGGGACGATGCTACTTACATGGTATCGACGGTTGACATAAGCGACATTTATAATTAGGAATGGATGTCAACCATGAGTGTCGCCGTCTATGTCACGTAAGTATTATTTCATTTTGAGATTTTAGTACTCTTAACTTGTACAATTGGAATTTTTATGACCTCTTATATGAGTTATTAGTTATTAACAAATATGCATTGTTTTTGTCGTCCATAGGTTGGTAGCTACTCGAGTTGTGATGGAGGGAATGTTGTCCTCTATTGTGTTTGTGTGCCCATACTACATAGTTGACGGTAGTAAAATAAGAGAGGGTAGGCACATAAACTATTTAGCGGATCGCATTTTAATTGAGGGACACAACAAGCTCTATCTCATTCCTCACCTCGCAACTGAACATTGGGTTTTGTACACCTGATCTTAATAAAGTCTATGTGTTTAATTCCCTTCGAACCTATGACGTGCCTTTTGAAGTCGCTTGTCGTGGTGGGAAGGAATTTATGGACATGTTAGTATAATTTTCACTTCTTTCTTCATTATCTTATTTATACATATATTCTCCTAGCTTTTTATTATTTGAGGTATATATGCGTACTTACAGTATTGTGTATCCAACTCTATTTATTAGGGCACTACGGACAGCGTATCAAAGGAGAGGTGGGAATGGTGTCTCAGACCCAAAGAATGTTCAATACGAGCCTGCCATAGTAAGTAGGAAGACAACTATTTCATATTTTATTTTAATTAAAATTAATATCTAATAGTTAGAGAGCTAAGTGAATTCATTTGACAGTGTCCATAACAGCAAAACGACAATGATTGTGGATACTATGTATGTAGAGCAATGGATCTGATAGTCCAAAATAGATCGGTCAACATAGATCCAAGCCATGTATGTTTTCTTTTCGATATTTTTCCATTAATGAATCAAGACATATATGTTTGGTACTTGACGTAAGTGCTAACTATATATTAATCAAAACTTGAGCATTGTAGTTTTTCACTGATGATTATGCACAAGGCCAGCAATACAATGTTGAAGAAATTGATGAAGTGAGAGACCAATGGGCCAAGCACGTGAACTCATTCATTCGGTATTAGGTAGAGATATTTATATTCTACATGCATGTTCAGGTTTGTATTTTGTCTATGTCTTTAAGTCTTCTAGGCTAGATTTATGAACATTTTACGTTGGGGTGTAGAGCTGCCAAGTTGTGGTATGCCTACTAATTTTGATTCTTGAGTATATATGTCTGGTGTATTAAGACATGCATATTAACTAGGGATTGATTGAAATTATGGTGTGATTGCAGATTTGTTATGAATTGATGTTGTTTTACAATGCAGATTTGGTAATTATTTGAACATACGACTGTGTATGTGGGCAAGAACAAAACTGCAAAACTTTAAAAAAAAACTGTAGTTTTAATAACGGTTCTCCTAAAACCCTTATTAAAACTACAGTTTTTAATAACTGTTCTTATGCAAGCCGTTATTAAAACCTAGGTTTTAATAACGGTTTTCATAAGAACCGTTATTAAAAATGTACATTTAATCTCAAATTTATGCTCATTTAATACGTATTAGGGTTTAATAAATGCCTAAATAATGTCAGAACGTCTAATTGGATGATGTTTTAACAACGGTTTTTGTAGTAACCGTTATTAAAACCCTCTTTTTTAACAACGGTTTTTCTTAAAAACCATTATTAAACATACAGTTTATGCTCATATTGGCGGGTTTTTTTATATTTTTGATAACGGTTATGAACCGTTATTAAAGATTTAATAACGGGCATTTTAATAACGTTTTAAAACCGTTATTAAAACTGCTTTTCAGGGTAGTGTTAATTAATCTTTTTATCGGAAGTCGATGCATACCATGCCTTTTATCAAATCCATGTAAGTTTAGGAACACCCCACTATTTTAGCCGGTGGGCCGGTCACTTGCGTCACTTGCGAGACAAATTCCACACCACTATTATTCGTCGGCGGATTGGTCACTTGCAGGACAATAGTCCACACCACTATTCCTTATTGGTGGATCGGCTGGTTCTTGCTCACATGGTGTTCCACTGTAAGTAATTAGTATATTTTAAATGTCTTCAGCAAACTCTGGTTTGTGTTTATTGAGCTCGAGTCACCCCACTATTATTGTCGGTGGGCCGGTCACTTGAGAGACAAAGTCCACACCACTATATTTCGCCGATGGATCAGTCACTTATAGGGTAAAAACCCTAACCACTATTCTTAACCGGTGGATCGGCTGAACCGGCTCAATAATCTTCCACTTTAAATGATTAGTGTCTTAAGTATCTTATTCAAAAGCTTTCGCCCTGGACATGCATGAATCATCACACATCACAAATCATAAATTCTACCATCATAATTACACTTTAATCACCAATTACACATGATACAACAAAAACCCTAAGTAGCCACACCAAACCCTAATCAACCACAACAAACCATAGTTAACCACTCCAAACCCTATTTAACCATAACAACCATAATTAGTCATTCCAAACCTTAATTAACCACAACAAATCATAATTAGCCACTCCAACCCTAGTTAATCACAACAACCCAGAGTTAATCACTCCAAACCCTAATTCAGTCTCCTCCATACCCTTATAATGCTCCACGTACTATTTTCCATCCAAAATGTTCAAACACCCAAATAACACTTACATTACCTTCCTTATATCCCAAATCAACCTTTCATACATAAATTTCACTACCATGCAAACTTTACACATCCCATGCAACCTCTCAAACTTTTCATACAAACCCTAAATCTCATGCAATCATTAACTCCCATGCCAAACTCTAACTCCACCATGCAAACCCTAATACCACCATACAACCATTAATACCACCATGCAACCAATAATACCACCATGCAAATCCTAATAACACCATGCAAACCCTAATACCACCATACAAACCCTAATACCACTATACAACCATTAATACCACCATGCAAACCCTAATACCACTATACGACCATTAATACCACCATGCAACCATTAATACCACCATGCAAACCCTAATAACACTATACGACCATTAATACCACCATGCAACGATTAATACCACCATGCAAACAATAATACCACCATGCAAAACCCAAGATTCCGTCATACAAAACCTTAAATTCATTTCACACAAAACCAATGATTCATCCATACCAAACCCTAGATTCCAACCATATAAAACCCAAGATTCATCCATACCAAATCCTAAATTCAAAGCATATAAAACCCAAAGATTCATCCATACAAAACCCTACATTAGATCCTTCCATACAAACTATAAATTAAATTCTCCCATACAAAACCATAGATTAACTTCTCTCACACAAAATCATACAAAACCATAAATTAGATTCTCCCATATGAGACCATAAATTAGATTCTCCCTCACGAAACCATAAATTTTCCATTTTATTCTTCCACACATGAATCATTAAAATACTTAGGTCAACACACATCCCTTGGTCAACTTCTTTCCCTATCCTCCTTTTTCATCCTTTCTCCCACATAACCCACATCAACACCCTCACATGCATGTCTTACAGGGCCACAACACATATCATCACATATACATAATACTCATGCCATATAACAACACAAGAACTTGCTTGAGCTCCACATCATATCATATACGACATAATTAATAATGATAAACATAGGATCCATAGCATGCGAAGCACATAATGCATATAAACACACAAAAGGCCTTAGCACCCCTTACGTAAAATGACACCGGTCTTGGAGCACACTCCTACGCTTCCTTAGGGCTTTGATTGGTTTCACCTGTTATGAGGGAAAAGCTAAATTAGACTCCCTCCTATCAAAAATACTATTAATCACTAACTTAATATAAGACTAGGCTTTTGATAAAATATTAAAATAATAATAGTAAAAATACCAAAACTAATATCAATATTAATATTAACAAGAATAATAAAAATATTAAAAATAATAATAAAAAGGACGTTACTCAAAAACATAGTGAAATAAGGGCTTCAGCCCCTTTACTAAAATAATAATAATATTATTATTATTATTGGTAAAATAAATAACCAAATTTAGTAATAATAATAGTGATGAAATACTAATAATAATAATAATAATAATAATAATAATAATAATAATAATAATAATAATAATAATAATAATAATAATAATAATGATGATGATGATGATGATGATGATGATGATGATGATGATGATGATAAAAACCATAATAATATTTTAATAATAATAATAATCATAATGGTAATAATAGTAAGGATAATATTTGAAGATAAAAAGAAGTAGGGTTTCCACCCTACATTGAGTAATAATAACTTAATAAATAATAATAATAACATTAATAAGAATAAATACTACTAATAATAAAAATACTAATAACCCTAATAATAATAAGACATGATATTTATAATACTACTACTAAATTTTTAAAATAAGCACAATAGGGTTTCAGCCCTATATAAAATAATAATACTAACACTTGAAAATAATAATAATGATAGTAATAATAATAATAATAATAACAACAACAACAACAATAACAATAACAATAATAACACTATTAACAACACTAATGGCAGAATAGTTGTATTAATAATAATGGAATAAGAATAATAGAAATTCGAAATAAGAAATAATAATAATAATTATACTTATATTATATTAATATTAATAATAGAAATAATAAGGGTAATAGTGCTAAAATCGAATTAAAAATTACAATAGGGCTTCAGCCCTCAATAGAATAATAATAAAAACATTAATATTAATAAAAATAATAATACATATGAAAAATGGAAATAATAATAGTAATAATAATAATAATAGGATTTATATTAGAATAAATGAAATAAAATAATTTAAGGCTTGTAAAAATAGGGAAAAGGGTTGAGAGGGTCTAGGGCTCAACCTTAGGTTAGCGGGGACAGGCGGCACCGGCGGTGGTGCACGGCGACGACCGAAAAAAGAGAAGGAAAAGGGAAAAGTTGAATGCTGGGAAAAAGATAGGGAGAATGGAGGTGGAAGTTGGGTTGTTTAAGAATTCCTAGAGGGAGAGGAGCATAATAGAGGTGGCGGCAGAGCCAAAGGTGGCGGCGCACAACGGCGGTGGTGGTGGTCGAATGGAGAAGAAGGAGAGAAAGAGAGGAGGAGAGGGAGGAAGAGGAAAAGAGGGGTAGGGGAAGGTAGAGGGTGGTCTACAAAATAATTTGAAAGGTAAAAGAAGCGACGGAGGAGGTGGCTAAGGGTGGTTCGAAGGGCGGCAGTGGCAGAAAATGGTCGGGTTAAGAAGGGAAATTCGCATGGTCGGGGTGGCTTGCACAGGAAGAATCGAGGGATATGGGATGTTTAGTTAGCTAGAGGGAGGTGCAGGGAAGGCGTAGGCGGAAAGAACGGGCGGCGGTGTTAGCCGTAGGTGGCGAAAGTGGCGTCTAATGGGGAGGCGGCGGTAATGTCAAGGAATTCTGGGTAAGTGACCAAAACTCGACACAAGGCACAATCTGAGGGTATTTATAGACTAAAAGGGAAGTTAGGGTCGAAGGGAAAGTGGGAGAGTGGTAGGAAGGAGTGGGCACCGACTGACGAGGATAGCTGGCGCACTTTCTCGATCGTGGTCTACAAGTGGCCAAGGCAAGGGGAAAAAGAAAAGAAAAGAAGAAGGAAGAAAAAGAAAGAAAAAGGAATAAAGAAAAAGAAAAAGGAAAAGGGAAGAAGGAAAAATAATTAGATTGGGTATTTAAATTAATTGAAATATTTGGGAAAGTTAAAAATAATAATATTTAAATAAAACAATATTTAAATCCCCTTTTTGGCTAAATAAGGATTTTTAAAAGATTTTCCATAAGTTCCATTTTAATTAGCTAATCACTCTAATTTTAATAAATTAAAATATTTATAAAATTCCTATTAATTTGAAACTATTTTCTCCCTCTTATTTTAAATAAAATAATTTATTTAATTAATTTTTAAAATAAAATCCTTAATTAGTTAAAATACTCAAATTTCCTCTAATTAAAATACTTATAAATTTCTTATTAATTTGACCTAATTAATTTACTTTTATTTTAATAAAAATAAATTATTTAATTAATTTTCATAATAAAATCTTATTTAATAATAAATAATAAAATTAGAATTTTTGGGGCATTTCAATAACCTCTAATGAGAACATCCTTATTATGATGTAACAACCACAAATTTTCCTAAAACGAATATTGTCAACATTATCTTCATAAACTTGCACACAGAAGGAAAAAGGACATTCCACTAAATAGTAGATACATTATTTCATACAACCAACTTCACACTTTTCTGTCTACACAATCCCCCCAGCGCTTTAGAATACAAGTCATATTTAACTTAGTCACACAAACAAAGAAATTATGATAATGAGAATGTAGGATACCTAATATATTTAATATACCCTTATAGAGATATACTTTGAAAACTTGACTACTAATTAATGAAAGAGTGTAGAAGAGTCCAATGGGAAATGAAACATTCTCTATAATGTGACTTATATTTTGAAACAAATTTAAAAATCTAATGTGATCTACATTGTAAAACGAAGGGAGTATATAAAAGCAAACAAGCTGCAAATAGATAACAAACCTAGTAATGATGAAAAGGCAATATACTGCATTCTTTGAAGATGGGCTGGTATCTCATTTGCAATGTCATGATGGATAATCAAGAAGAATGGTGGCCAATTCCTCTCCTCAAGAACAATGCCAGCTGCGAGTTGACAATAAGAATCAATGTGAATATAAAGGTAGAAATGCTTCAATTAATTACATTATATTAATTTCCTACCATCACTATATAGTGAAAATACATCAATGCCCATCATTGTTTCAAAAGATGGCAAAAAAAGAAGGAAAAGAAATCAGGAATGGACTAAGTCATAAGAAAAGACACAAGATTCTCCTACTTTTGGGTATCCTTTTTTTGGGGGAGGGGGTTGTATTACACGAGTCTGTATAACCAAAGATGAGATATTAACATAGTTTGGTAGAGAAATGGAGATATGTAAAAGTTATAGCTCAATGAATGAATGTGATTGCCAATCAACTTAAAGTTCCATCATCCTCTAAGAAAATTAGCATAAAAACAGAATTTGACATAAGCAAACAAATAAACATACCCCATGTTGCAGCTTCTTCCTTTTGTCTGACTTCCTGCAAAGCATCAGGAATGCTCATAACAAAAGGAAAGCATTGAGAGCAACACTATAAAAATTACAACAAATATAAAATGATATATAGACTAATCTAACCCAACACATCAGAGGTTAACATTCGCACATATTGAGGTGGAAAATAATCATGCATACAGAAGCTTTCCAATTGTCACGGTAATTCTACACGACATAACTTTTGGATGTCCTGAATAGAAAATAGAATGATAGTTCTATCCATTTATTCTAGCCTATTTAGATTTTGATTGACCAATATAGTATAAGTGTCAAAAAATATTTTCTCCTTGATTGCAACAAAATAATTATAATAGCTAGCAGTGCCTCCACAGTTGTGTCTATGAAATATGATTTGTAGCACCCCACTTCTCAATTTAAATAAATTAAATAAAAAACCAAATAATTAAAGCCAATTAATCCAAATTGAACATGTTAAAATTCAATTAAGGCCATTTTAAATAATTCTATAAAATCAATTTTAGAATAAACAACTATACAAATGACAATTTACATAATTTTATTAGAAAGTTAGGGTTTTAGGACAAAAAATGCAATTTGGTCAAATTTTATTAATTTATTTAAATTGAATGTTTAGAAAAGCAATAAGACCTATTTTATAACATATTGTTTACTCAATTTATTAAAAAAAAAGTACAGAAAATACCCAATTTAGCATAATTAGGATTTTTTAGCCCATACTGTAAATTCGATCAAATATTGCCAAAATATTTAAATTGACAATTTAAAAATTAAATTAAACATATTCCATTACAAAATATATAATTAATTTAATAAAATAACCCAATTACACAATTCAATTTAAATCCGCAAGAATTTGACCTAAAAATCAAATTTCAATTAATTTCACACAATTTTCTTAAATTGACAATTCTAATATAAAACTAAGTATATTTTAAAGTATAATGCATAATCAAATTATCTAGAATAGCTTAATCGAACAAATCCAAGATCTTCGGACGTGACCGGATCAATAATCACAAATTCCAAAATTCAACATATACCACACAATTAGCATATCCAATTCAATCATACAATACATATATACTTAATTAAATAACTAATTTAGCTTAACTAAAGCCCATTCTTTCAAAATTAATCAAAACAAAAAGTTAGGGTTTCAGGAAAATATACCAAATGAATTCGGCCAAATCAATGCAGGTAAAGGGAGGTGGAGCTTCGTTGGTGGGAGAGGAGCACTCATTGGTGTGTTGACCGACACTAGAGGCGTCTGGTAGGTGGCACACCGTTGCTGTCTTCTTTCGCTGCTGTTGCGCCATTGCTGTAATCTCCCGAAATTTTTAAAGCCTTTAGTTTAATAAATAAATTTTATTTGGGATAAATTAGCCTTTAAATCTATTTAATTTAATTTTTTTATGGATTTTTTAGTATAAAAATTGGGTGTAAATATTTAATAAATTAAAATAAATATTTTGTTATTTTATCACACTCTTATTATTTAAATAATTTTTCAAACCATTATTTTACTAAAATTTATCCTTTTTAAACCCTTATATTTTAATTATATTAAATTAAATTATTAAATAAATTTATTACCCAAAAATATTATATTTTATTATTTTATAAATTAAATTATTTTATTAAATACCACTTTCCTTTTTTTTTCTTTTTCCCTTTTTTCTTCTCATTTTCCTTCTTTTTCTCTTTTCTTTCTTTTTCCTTTTTTCCTTGGGCCGCCAGCTGGCCTGCCCTTTCCCCTGCTCTTGGGTTGTTGGCCCGTCTCCCCCTCCTCCCCTCCTTTCCTTTTCTTTCCCTCGGCTCGGCACCCCTTTTATTTTCTTCCTTCTCCCGCGCGAGCCCGAATTGCCTCCCCTCTTCCTTTTCTTTCCTTTCTTCCCCGACCGGGCTGACCCGCCTCTTTTTTTCTTCGACCGCCCGTCGCACTAGCCCCCTCCCCTTCTTCTTCTTTCTTTTTTCTTCCTCTTTCCCCAGCAAAAATCCCAACCACCCCGCGATCTCTACCGCCCAACCTACAACCCTCTCCCCCTACTGCTTCCCCCCCTCTCTCTCTCTCTTCATTTTCCTACACCATCCTGGCCCCACAATTCCTCTCTCCCTTCCCCCATGCCCTGCCATATCCCTTCTCCCTCTCCCTGCAACTCCCATTTCCCTACCACCCTACCGCCTCCCTCGAGCTCCCTATCCCCTCCCTTCTCTTCCTCTTCTTTTTCTTCCTCATTCCCTACCTTGTTTTGCATCTTTTTCAAACTCCCCATGCATGCCCAACCTTCTTTTCTCTCCCTTTCTCCTCCTTCCCTCATCCTCCCTATTTTTCTTCTCCGCTGCCATTCCGCTGCTACTGCCGCCTCAACAGCCACCTACACCACCCCCTGCCACCCTCTACCTCACCCCCGAACTATCACAGCACTCCTCGAGCCACCCCGCAGCCTCCTTCCTCCTCCCCTCTTCTTTTTCTCTTCTTCTCCCTTCTCGATAGCCACCCTGCACTTCCCTTTTCCGCCGCCGTTTTGCCACCACCTGAGCCACCAAAATAATCCCTGCAACCCCCTCTACCACCCCCAAACCTCCTTTGGCCAAAAACACCACCTGCAGGACTTCATTTTCCCTCTCCCTTTTCCTTCCTCCTCATCCCCTCCATCTTGACCCACCTCGGCAGCACCACTTCGTAGCTTTGCTGCCGCCGCCTCCGCCACCCTTGTCCTCCAACAACCCATCCCCGACCACCACCTACACCCCTTCTCCACTCCTGCACCCTTCCCTTACCTTAAATCCTCCCCCATCCATCTTATTTCCCAATCCCAAATTCCTAACCCGAAAACACCACTTCCTCCTCCCATTCTTGCCATTTTGAGCCTCTCCCCTCATTCCTTTGCACACAGCTCATGTTGCATGAGCAGTATAAGCTGCTGCATGCTTGGTTATGTTTTGTTTAATAAATTTTAGGGTATAATAATATTTAGTTCAAGTATTTGATTTATTAAGTGTTATAAAGTCTTATACTTTGATTTTTATTATTTCTAATATAATAAATCTTGATATTGTTTTTAGGTATTGGTTTTGCATAACCAAATCTTGAACCTTAAACCAGAATACCGGTAAGGTTCGTATTTGTGGGAATCAAGGTAACCATTAAATCTCACTTAAACGCATGGATCAACGTATGTTAGCACATTAGGATTTTTAATATGTTGTTTAATATCATATGCGTAGTTTCTTGTGATGTTGGATGAAAAGAAGCATGCTAGGTTATATGTTATGTATGGAAATATTATTTAAGGTAAGAGTTTGGTTGTTAATGAAAAATGCTAAGTATTATTCATGTTGTATTATGCTATTGTGATCTTTAATGCATGGTTAATATTTTGTGAGCCTTAGGGATATTTTAGTAATGTATCTTGTACAAGAATATGGCCTAATATATATATATGGGTGCTAATAAGTATTATATTAAATATAAGAGCTGTGGATGAGGTATTAATATTAATTTTTTATGTAGTAATGATAATTTGATATAAGTGGTGTACTAAGGGGTTAAATGGTAATTTTCAATGAAAAAGGGTATTATGG
Source organism: Tamarix chinensis (assembly GCA_030549775.1). Classification (NCBI taxonomy): domain Eukaryota; kingdom Viridiplantae; phylum Streptophyta; class Magnoliopsida; order Caryophyllales; family Tamaricaceae; genus Tamarix; species Tamarix chinensis. The sequence continues at coordinate 12,900,777 of CM060176.1, forward strand.
TAATTTTGGAGGCAAAGGTAAAATGGTAAATTTGTAAGTAAAAGGATAAATTGGTAATTTTGGAGGTAAGGGATAAAATGGTAATTTTGGAAGTAAAAAGAGTAAAGTGGTAAATTGTAAATAAAAAGGGGTAAATTGGTAATTTTGGAAGTAAGGGGGTAAAATGGTAATTTATAAGTGAAAAGGGTAAGGTGGTAATTTGTAAATGAAAAAGGGGTAAATTGGTAATTTTGGAAGTAAGGGGGAATTGGTAATTTTGGAAGTAAGGGGGTAAAATGGTAATTTTGGAAGTAAAGGGACAAAATGGTAATTTTGGAAGTAAAGGGACAAAATGGTAATTTTGTGAATAAAGGGTAAATTAGTAATTTTGTAATTAAAGGGAAAAATGGTAATTTCATAATTAAAGGTCAAAATGGTAATTTTATAATTAAAGAGAAAAATGGTAATTTCGTAATTAAAGGGATAAAATGGTAAATTTGTCAATGAAAGGGTGTTATGGTAAATTTTGGAAGTTAAGGGGTAAATGGTGAATTTAAAAGTAAAAGGACAAAATGGTAATTTTGCAAATAAGAGGGGTAAAGTCACTACTACGGAAACAGGAAATAATAACGGGACATTAATAACGGTGGTTCGAAAACCGTCGTCAAATGCGTGAAAATTAATGCGCGGAAAGTTTTAATAACAGTTTTAGGTAATAACCGTTATTAAAAGTTTTAATAACATTTCAAACAAGAACCGTTGTCAAAATTGGCAAGGTTTTAATAACGGTTCCTATAAGAACCGTTATTAAATCATATTTAATAACGGTTCTTACAGGAACCGTTATTAAAAGTCCCTTTTATTTCATTCTCTTCTGTTTCGTGCCAAAAATTTCAGACTCTGCCGCTTCCCTCTCGTACTCTCTTTCTCTTGCGAACCCTTGCACCACCACTCCGGCTTCTCTGAATTAAGGGAAACCGTCGTACTGCCATCTCTCCACCACCCCTCTGCCATTCTTGCGAACGTAACCAGCATTTGTACCTTCGTCATTGCCGTTCTCAACTTGTACGTCGTCGCTCCCTTTACGTATTTGTTTTTCTTCCTTCATTGCTTAATTTGTCTCTACTGATATGTATATATATATATATAAATGCATGCCTGTTGCACCGAAGAGGTTGTGTTTGATGTGTTATTCGAAAATCTGTTGTTTGATGTGTTGGTGAAAAAATTTGTTGTGGCCTTTTTTGATTGTGGCTGGCCGAGACCTTAATTTATATATATATATATATATATGTGTGTGTGTGTGTGTGTGTGTGTGTGTGTGTGTGTGTTTATAATCTATTTTATAAAAATATGTATTATTATTTTAAGAGAATCCACAAGCCTAAAATATATATTATTATCATAAGATATGTACGTTCTAAGTATAAAATTAAGGTGTATATATTTTTTTAGCACTCACATTATTATGCAGATCATGTGTATTTATATGCTTTTTTTAATATATATTTTGTAAGACGTGTATTTATATTCCATAAAATGTGTGTTTATATGTGTTCTATTATGTGTATATATATTTATAATATATTTATATATAAGATGTGTATATATAATCTAAAATAATTGTGGTTAGGGTTAGGGTTGGGGTTAGGGGGAGGGTTAGTGTTAGGGTTAGGGTTAGGGTTAGGGTTAGCTATAGGTTTAGGATCATTATCTTATGAGGTTTACTATTATTTTTTATTATAATTTATTAGGGTTAATTATTGTTAGAGTTAGGGTTAGGGTTTATCGTTTATTATACTAAATATAAACTAGTGCTATAGGGAAAAATCCTAAGGATAAGGGTATTGTGCATGGGGAAAAGTTGAGGAGGTTGGTTGGGCATCGGTGTTGTGATAAAAATTAAATAGAGATGAATAATTGTGTATAATAATAATAATAATAATAATAATAATAATAATAATCATATAGGATTTATTAGGTTGTACTATATATATTATCTTATTAATATCTACTTGATTTTACTATGCGTAGCTTGAATGATTTGATGATAGTTTGATGTTTAGCCAGTTTGTTAAATATATAACTAAAGATTATGTCCTTATTTTAAATAGTTTGATGTTGTTAGGTTTACATAGTTGGTTATGATCTGGTAGAATATATTTATAATTTGTCTAGCTAGTTGAAGATCAATTTACATATTATGTAATTTAGATCCTTTCGAGAACAACCTTGATGATAAGATTTAGTGGTTCTCATTTGTAGGTAGTGAGATGACATACCCTCCACTGTATTTTCATATGCCGCCACATACAGATGTACGGACTCATGTAATATGGTTATATGACGAGCTATGTCATTTGTACGCGAGTGGCTCATCCTATCACCCCTTCCATTTCAGATCTTATCACCTTCTGTTGACCCTACCTCAGATAGAGCCATGGGCATTGGCTATGTCTACTTTTTTGCAGTGGTTTGTCTACCACACTGATTATTCTCGAGAGAATACTGTCCTGTAGTTCTACTACATTGCCTAGGAGTCTTCAAATTTTCCCAGATATATTGAATTTAGAAACATCATAAAGGGCTAGACTGACCCTTCATTTTTCAATAAAAAAAAAAGGAAAAAGAAAAGACTACATTAATCGAATGAAATTTTCTATTGGAGGCCGGCAGAACTTACAGCCGTATATTGTGATCGACCGAAGAATACTATTATACAAACGCCACATTTCATTCACCGTCGGTCTCGAAAAGGCGGAACTAATGGAGATTTCGAGTCGGAATCCGCGGATTCTTATCTGAATACGAGGAAGTGCCCGATGGTGATGGAATTGTGTGCGACGAAATCTTCCCATCCGTTTTGAAACCAGACTCTGCCTTCTTCCTTAACTAGTTTTATTGGTCATTTTGCTCCATTCGGGACCTTGAGGTATGCATGAGTGGGGAGACCCTTGCCATGGTTCTTCACGAATTTTTCTGGAAGTGCTTGTGATCACAAATGCAAGGTAGAGATTCCACCGTTCAGTTTCCAAAAGTTTACTATAGGCTCCTTTCGGTATGTTTTTGGAAAGTTTCAAGTAAAAGGAAAAAAATAAATTGGGCTAAAAATGACATCTTTTTTTTTACTTTAAATTATGATTTCTTCCAAAATTTTCTAACAAAAATCAAAATAACGTTTTTATTGCTTAAAATTTATTCCATATTATCTTTTTAAGCAACTCATAATTTAAAATAAAAAAGATGTCATTTTTAGCCCAATTTATTTTTTTCCTTTTACTTGAAACTTTCCAAAAACATACCGAAAGGAGCCTATAGTAAACTTTTGGAAACTGAACGGTGGAATCTCTGCCTTGCATTTGTGATCACAGGCACTTCCAGAAAAAATCTTGAAGAACCATGGCAAGGGTCTCCCCACTCATGCATACCTCAACGTCCCGAACGGAGCAAAATGGCCAGTAAAACTAGTTAAGGAAGAAGGCAGAGTCTGGTTTCAAAATGGATGGGAAGATTTTGTCGCACACAATTCCATCGCCATCGGGCACTTCCTCGTATTCAGATACAAATCCGCAGATTCCGACTCAAACTCTCCATTAGTTTGGCCTTTTCGAGACCGACGGTGAATGAAATGTGGGGTTTGTATAATAGTAATCTTCGGTCGGTCACAATATACGGCTATAAGTCATGCCGACCTCCAATAGAAAATTTCATTCGATTAATGCAGTCTTTTCTTTTTCCTTTTTTTTATTAGAAAATGTACAGAAAGAGGGATGGTTCTCTACAGCATAATCCACCCAAATGATACGGTTTCATCGATCAAGAAAGTTGGAACCAATTTATTGCATATCGTCTTACGGGTGATTTTAAGGTATTTGTTAGATAACAATTAAATTTTTTTTATCTATCCTAGTATTGTGTATAATACTGAATTAACTATGTTACTATGTTTTGGCTTGTCACATAGGAAAAAAGTGCCAAAAATAAAGAGATTGCGAAGCAAAATAAACACCGCCATAATATGGCTCACAAAGGGTATGCAGACCTTGAAGAGGAGTTGGTATGTATTTTGTGATTTATCTATTTACAACGTACTGATGAATTTTATAATATTGGTACATTATAAGAATATTTTTTGATTTATAGCTCATAGCCCAAGACTTAGACCCATGTACCTCGTCCATTAATATTGGTACATTATGGAAGAAGGCTAGAGCAACAAAAGATAGATATATTAATGAAGATGTAGATGTTGCAGCGACAAAAATTGTAAGTTTGTAGATATTTGAAACCCTGCTTACTTTTCTTTTAGACAACTATTATATTATGCTTATTCATTTAAGCTAATTTTACATATATTATATACATTACAGAACGAACTTCAAGAGTCAGATGGTGAGGAGGGCGTAGACCAATATAACATTGTATCACAGGCTATAGGAATTGTAGAACACCCTAGAAGACACATGTGTCTTGGATTAGGTGTTACGAAAATGAGCGTACGTGGTCGATCTTGTAGTTCTCGTAACGGTTTTAATAATGGTATTAGGTAGCGATCTATTTATTCTACATGCATTTTCAAGTTTGTATTTCGTCTACATCTTTCGGTCTTCCAGCCTAGATCTGTGAACTCTTTACTTTGGGCTGTAGAGCTACCAAGTTGTGGTATGCCCACTAATTTTTATTCCTAAGTATAGTTGGTGTATTGAGACATGCATACCAATTATAGATTGATTGAAATTATGGTGTGATTGCAGATTTAGTATGAATTGATGTTGTTTTACATTGCAGATTTGGTAATTGTTTGAACATACAACTGTGTATGTGGGCAGGAACAAAAGAGAAAATTTTTTAAAAAAAACATAGGTTTTAATAACGGTTTCTCATAGAATCGTTATTAAAAACTGAGGTTTTAATAACTGTTTTGTTTAAGAACCGTTATTAAAAGCTCCTTTTTAACAACGGTTTTTAAGTAAAAACTGTTATTAAATATGAAGTTTACGCACATATTCACGGGTTTTTGTGTATTTTTCATGACGGTTATGAACCGTTATTAAAGATTTAATAACGGGCGATTCAATAACCGTTGAAAACCGTTATTAAAACTATAAAATAACCGTTGTAAAAACCCCTTTCCGTGGTAGTGAGTGGAAATTGGAAAGGAGTAACTTGGTAATTATAATAATAGAGAAGAGAAATTTGGTAATTTAAATAGCTAAAGGGTAATTTGGTAAATTTGATAATGGAGAAGGGTAGTTTGGTAATTATGATCATATAAAAGGGTAATTTAGTAATTTTGATAATGGAGAAGGGTAGTTTGGTAATTATGATAATAGAGAATGGTAATTTGGTAATTAACCAAATAAAGGGATAATTTGGTAATTAGGATAATAAGGAAGGGTAATTTGGTTATTTGACCAACTCAAGGGCAATTTATTAACTATAATAAAGGAAAAAGGGAAAAGTGGTAATCTAACCAACTAAATGGAAAATATATTAAGTGTAACAATTATGATGGGGGATTAGTAACCTAATAAGTATGGAAGATAACTCGGTAACCTAAATCGAGTGAGGGGTAACTTGGTGATTATGTAACAAGGAGGGTAATATGGTAATTTGTCAAGTCAGGAAGGGATGACTTAGCAATTATATAAGTAAGGGGTAAATGAGTAATTTTTATCTAACATGTCATTGTGATTGTGGAATTTCGTAATATAACGCTGATTAGCAATGTAAGGGTAATTGATAATTAGTAAGCATCACGATAACGAATTCTAATTCGGAATTAGATGAGATTAGGATGGCCTTAATAATTCTTCTGTGTTACCTTAGACCACCATCTGAATAAGAAATATCTAATGGTATCCGAACGATTGAAAGTGAATAATTATCTGATTATTGTGCTTTTGTGATCACCTTAATTAAGACACTAATACTTAAAGTGAAAAACCTCGAGATCGGGAATGGTGGCTCTTTAGGGGTCGCTACCCTAAAGACGTGGTTTAGCCCACGATTATTTTGATATTTGCTGGTGTGCCTTTGTGCCCCAGCCAGGCCCTATATCTTAATCTATCTAGCTCTACGAACCTAGTTATAGGGTATGCATACTTATGGATTGGGTGTCCTTCTCAGTAGGGTACTGAGTTAGCTTTATGCACCAGTACGACCAGGGTACCTTTGTGTCCTTGGGTTGATAGTCAATGGGTACTGAGTAGCTTTTATGCACCAGTGCGACAGGTGTACCTTTGTGTCTTGGGATCTTGATCTCCCTATCGAGGCAAATAAATGGAATTGATATGCTAAATAAAAAGGGGAATGAGTCAGGCCCAGTTGAATTATATTACGAATATCGATCCACCGGATATAATAGTGGCCCGGGACGTTTTGCCCTAGATGATGTTTATGAGTACCGATCCATCGGATATAATGGTGGCCCAGGATGTGTTGCCCTGGATGATGTATATTTGTATTCCAATCCATCGGCCAAAATAGTGGGGGTCCCGAGCTCAATAAATTTGATTTGGCTGTGAATAAATTATGGAAAAATACTAATCACTTATAGTGGAACACCCTGTGAGTCAGGGTCAAACCGATCCACCACCGAATAATAGTGGCTAGGAGAGTTTTTCCCTGCATAACCGGTCCACCGACGAATAATAGTGGGGTTCCCGCACTCACACGAATAATTATAATCTGATATGATTGATAAGGATGGACTAAGGGCTTAAGGCCTAGAAGTATCAATTGTTCTCTATGGCCTATTAATATCTGGTTGATTTGTTAAGTATGTGGACGTATAAATGTGGATATTAAGTATTTACCTTTCATTATGTATGTATGTGGTATCACGTGTTGCATTGCGGGCCTGCTATTAAGTGTGATTTAAAGGGTTACTCAGTACCGTAGTACTGAAGGGTTCTATTTGTGGGGCCCCTGCCTATTCAATGGGCAGTGTCCCTTGCAGGTCGTTTTCAGGTGTTGTTCAAGTGGGCTCTCGGGAAAGAGCGTAAGGTACTATCCGGTAAATCCTAGGATTGTACTTTTTCACCTTTAAATTTTAAGGTTTCAATGTATTTGTTGATTTGTAATCACCACTGATGGATTGTATTTTTTGTGAAACATTACGTGCGCTACTCTGACTTAGCATTGGTTTGAGTTCTTGCAATTTATATTTTTTCTCTTTTAGCCTTAGCACTTGGTACTAGAACGGTAGGAGTAAACCGGTCTAGTACTAAGTGTGGCGGTAATATCCCTAGAATTCACAGTTTTATTATTCCTCTTCCACTAATCCTTTTTATTAAAATAAAATTTTTCAGTAGTGAATTTTGGGGGTATTACAGTTGCTGCTCTGCTGATGTTGTCGTTCTACCGTAGACTACGACGATCGGGAGCTATGGTGGCACGGTTAAGGGGCGACGAGGCGATGTTCGACAAAGGATGGCCACTCATTACCTACAAGTTACAACATAGGAAAAACCAAATAAATAGGGGGGTCGAGACTCGAGATATAATAGGGAAGTCTGATACTCAAAAGGGAATAAGGGGCGTGGGGGCAGCTGCATTAGTCGGTGTTGACCGACATTTTCCCTTTTTTTCTTTTTTAAATATCTAAAAGAACTTATATCAAATATATAATTTTAAATAGATTAAATTTAACCGAAAAAATTTATAAATAGTTTTTCAAAAATAAACAAAATACTTATCCGATAAAAGCTTTTATTTAAAATAAATCGGAACACTTATTAAATTAGAAATATAATTTAAATTAAATTACCTAATTAAAATAAAATTAAATATTAAAACTCATAAATCAATACAAATATGTGTAAAAATTAGGTTTTTCATAAGCGGGGTATTACACTACACGTACGATGCCCTTGGACCCCTAACTAGCCTATCGGTCCAAGAGACTCCTGTCCTAGGTTATTCGGAACGCAACTTAAATAATTATTATTTTTATTATGATATTTATGATAATAATGATTACAATAATAATAGTTATTTAATTATTAAGTTTAAGGAAATTGAATTTAAAAAATAAAAAATTTTACAATAATTATATAAATAACTGTAATAATATTAGGCTCAAAAGGATCTATAAACAAGGGATACAATGCCCCCTAGACCCCCATTGCGCCGATCAAGCAGTAAGACCTCGTCATATAGGTCATTCGAAGCACAACTTGATTAATTATTACGTTTTTTATAATTTTTATTATTTTAATTATCATAGTTATATTATTAACAATGACTATAATGTTAATTATAAATCTGGTTATATATTATATTATTAGTATTTCATATAGAATTACCAATTATGATAATAAGAGAAGTATTTCAAGTATAAGAGGAATGAATGTGTTGTGCCAAGGGATATAACAATAGTTGAAACATTTATCTTCCTTATATACTAACAACTATAGATATATAAGTGGGTATTAGCTTTGTTGGTATAATACTACTAATACTCACAGATATAAAAGTACGCAAAAGATCTATTGACATAACATACTATTGCCAATAAAAACATATCTGTTGGTATTAGTAACTTTCACCACCAGGAAAAAACTCTATGACTAACTTACTATTGGCACAGGTCATATATTTTGTAGTGTATGGACTTATTAAAATAATATAATATATAATAATTGAAATGCCCTAAAAATATTTATGTTAAGAAATGTAATTAAATAAGGATTTATTATAGAATTAATTTAATTATTTATTTTTAGTTGAAATAGGAAGAAATTATTTAGGGCAAATTAAGAGGAATTTACAAATATTTTTAAAAGGGAAAATTTGGGTAGTTTGCTAATTAAAAAGGAATTTAGGAAAAATCTTTTAAAACCTCTAAATTAGCCTAAAAAGGAAATTTCATATTATTTTATTTAAATATTATTTATTTTAAATACCCAAAATTTTCAAATTAATTTAATTGACCCCAACCTACTTAAATTTTTTCTTTTTCCTTTTTCCTTTTTCTTTTTCCTTCTTCCTTTTTTTTCTTTTCTTTCTTTTTCTTTTCTTTTCTTTCTTTTTCTTCTTCTTTCTGATTGGACATGTTGTGGCCCAATCTCTCCATTTTCTTTCCTCCCTTCTACAGCCCATCAGCCGCTTCTTTTCTTTCCGTCCTTCGGTAGCAAAAACGCTGTGTATTGCATCTTTTCTCCCTAGAACTCTGCATTCCATTTAAACCTTTATAACCGTTGCCGACCAGTCCAGTTCTTCTTCTCTTCTTTTCTTTCTTTTTTCCCCCAGCCGCCTGGTTCACCTCCTTCTTCCTCCTTCCTCCTCTACTGTCGACCTACAGCTTTGAAGCTCTAAAAATTGCGCCGCCACCCATCTCCGCCGACTCAAGGTGAAACCCTAGACCCTCTCAACCCTTCTCCCCTATTTATTTAAGTTTATTCTATTTTATTTCAATTTTTAAAATGTATTCAATTATTATTATTATTATTGGGTTTAATATTAATGTTATATTTTCTTGGCAGTGTCGAGAGTAGGTATATATTATTTAAGTTATTAGTTTCGAATTAAAGTTTTACTATCATTATTATTATTATTATTATTATTATTATTATTATTATTATTATTATTATTATTAGTATTATTAGTATTATTAATTTATTATTATTGTTATCTATCTAAGGAGGGTTGAAGCCTTATTTTATTTTAATGGAGTGCATACTCCTATTTTTATTAATAATATTACTATTCCTCCTATTATTAATATTATTATTATTATCTTTATTATTATTAATATTATTATAAGTAATATATGTTATTAATATTATTATTATTATTATTAAATGGTACCTTCACTATTTGGAGGTAGGGTCGAAAACCCTACCTTGTATTATTTAGGCTTAAGTTATTACTATTATTACTATTATTATTATTATTATTATTATTATTATTATTATTATTATTATTATTATTATTATTATTATTATTATTATTATTATTATTGTTAGCATTATTTTGGTGGAGGGTAGAAACCCTTATATCACCATCCGTTTTGAATTACATTAATATTATTATTAGTATTTTTAGTAGTATTTCGTATAGTTATTATTAGTATGGTATTATTTTATTTAAAAACCTAGTCATAGGATAAGTTAGTAAATAATATTATTTTTAGGAGGGAACCTAATTCTAGTTTTTTTCCTTATAATAAGTGAGACCACTCAAAGCCCTAAAGAGGTATAGGAGCGTGCTCCAAGACTGGTGACGTTTTTAGATAAAGGAGCACTAAGGCCGTTTATGTATTATGCCATATGATGTGAACTATAATGTATTTTATGTGTATTTGTATAACTGTCATATATGCAGCATGATATGGAGTTAAGGTAAGATCATGCATTAAATTGTGGCATGTGTATTATGTATGGGTTGCGTTATTATTGTGGTATGGTGTGGCCCATAAGACATGCATGATAGGTTTTTGTAAAATAATGATGAGGAGTGTCATAATGTGGAGTTAATTTTTGCATGGAGTTAAGGTTTGCATGGCGTTAGGGTTTGCATGGAGTTGGGGTTGCATGGTGTCAGGGTTTGCATGGAATTATGGTTTGCATGGTGTTAGGGTTTGCATGGTGTTGGGGTTGCATAGAGTTAGGGTTTGCATGGAATTATGGTTTGTATGGAATTAGGGTTTGTATGGAGTTAGGGTTTGCATGGAGGTTAGGGTTTGCATGGGAGTTAGGGTTTGCATGGAAGTAGGATTTGCATGGAGTTAGGGTTTGCATAGGTGTTAGGTTATGCTATGGTTAACTTTGGTGGTGGTGATTAACTAGGGTTGGAATGGTTAACTAGAGTTGGAGGATAAGAATAGTAGAAGTCAGTCATGCATGTTTGGGCGAAAGCTTCTGAATAAAATACTTAAAACACTAACCATTTAAATTGAAAGACTATTGAGTCGGGTCCAAACCGATCCACCGGCTAGAAATAGTGGTGTGGACCTGATGTCCTGCAAGTGACCGATCCACCCGCGAATAATAGTGGCGTGGCCTATTGTCCCATAAGTGACCGGCCCATCGGCAATAATAGTGGGGGATCCCGAGCTCAATAAACATAAACTAGATTTTGCTAAGACACTTAAAATATACTAATTACTTACAGTGGAACACTATGTGAGCAGGAACCAAACCGATCCACCGGTTAAAAATAGTGGTGTGGATTATTGTCCCGCAAGTGACCGATCCACCGGCGAATAATAGTGGTGTGGACTATTGTCTCGCAAGTGACCGGCCCACCGGCTAAAATAGTGGGGTGTTCCTGTACTTGCATGGATTTGATAAAAGGCATGGTGTGAATCGACTTCTGATAAGAGATTAATTAAATAATTAATCTGGACTAATTGGGCTTTTATGTGTGGGCTTGATCATTATAAGATGTATAATACTCTACGTGATTTGATGTATTATAGTGTGGGTTTGAAAGTGTAAGTTGAATATTATCCTACATGATTTTATGTGCTTGTGTGTTGGCCTTAGTGCTCGGTTACCTTACTCAGTACATAATGTACTGATCACCCCTTTTATGGGTGCTACTCATTCCCATGAGCAGAAGGCTTGTCTGACGTGTTGCAGGTAGGTGATGCCTTCTTTGATGCCATTGATATCTATGGGACATTAGGTGGGGCGGAGTGATAATTTGGGCTGGATGGCGTGGCCGTTTTTCTATTATGAGATTATTATTCTGTTTCCCTTTTAACTACGTTTGAAACTCCGGAAACAATTTTAATATTGTAGGTATTTTTCTTCTCTCAAGAACTATCTCTCGTATTTCGGATTATTTAAAACTTTTGCGTACTCTGATTATTGATTTGTGAAATTTAATTTATGTATTAATATGTGATAATGGTAATGTTTTCTTAGCCATAGCACTTGGTACTGGAACGATAGGAGTAAACAAGTCTGGTACTAAGTGTGGTGGTAGCATCCCTAGAATTTATAGATTTTAAATTTAAAGGTTTTTTTAAAAAGTAAATTTTGGGGTGTTACAATAATACCTGATATTTTATAACAAAGCCTAATAAAGCATAAAATATAGAAATTGCACATGAAATTATAAAACTCATCAAATCATGAATTTACTAAGCAATACATGAATACAAATACAAGTAAACCTAGACATGATTCATGCTAACATGAAAATTCATTAAAAAGATAACACATAACTTTCATAGGTCATGATCTAGATATGTGTGTCCGAACCAAATGCTATTTTGTTCTCTAAGAAATAAATACTCCTAATAACCTCCTTTCACAATTTCATCACCCAAACAAGAATAATAATAAATAGATTGAAGAATTAGAATAAGCATTAGAATATAAGAGAAAAATTAAAGGGAGAAGAAAACATTAAGCTTGAACAGGCTTGAGAAAATTTCACTAATCTATAACCTGAACTCTCTTTTGTTTAAAAACAAGCACCAAAGAGTTAAACTTAATATTATAGAAGTAAGGATTGGAAAGATGAAGGAGTAAAGAAGACGGAGAGGCTCAACACCAAGGAGCAAGAACAAACAAGAAGAAAACTTCAAGAACAAAAGAAAAGGCTAAAAAAGAATAAAGAAAGCAAAGTTAAAGTTAGAAATTAGCTACATGAATAAAGACAAATCAAACAGGATATACCCTTTATGATTTTCCACCAATATAAGAGAGAGAGAGAGAGAGAGAGAGAGAGAGAGAGAGAGAAGGTAGGTAAAAGTTACTTGTGAACGAAAGGTGTGATGGGAATGATTGACATGGACAAGAGAGTGTAAGAAAGTTAATGGAAAGTGATTAAGATTATTATGGGTAGATTTTTGTTTAAATAATAAAGGACAGTGCATAATCTTTTTTCATGGGGTATATGGGGTTATATTTTTTAATTCCATGTGTCCATGAAAGTAAAAAAGGAATTAAAAATAGTTTAGGTAATTTAGAGTGTCCAATAAAAGGCTAAAATGGAGAAAATAATCAAATATTGCCCATAAATCATGAAAAAATAGGAAAATGTGGCATATGAGTTGATTTATGGTCAAAATAAATTTAAAAAAAATAACAATGATAATTTCCTGGCTCCAATTGATTGGATGAGATCGATGATCGACTACTGGATGCCTAGCATGAACAAGTATGGAACACTACTAGCTAGTCAGCTAAAATAAAGGCTCATTCAACCACCAGATAGTTAAAATTGAGAAATAAGGGTTTGGTGGCTAGAAAGGTAGAAAGGAGGGTTTGAGGGGTATGGGTAAAGTGTGTAAACGAAGTTTAAAGGCTAAGATAGTGAGTAGAAGGATAAACACCCATAAATTAGGGTTAGAGAAATTTTGAAGTATTATAGTATACTTCCTATGAAGCTCCGAGAACTAATTAGAGTATACTAGGGCCTTAGCCAGAATATTAAGACCTCCAACTAATCACAAAACCAAATAGAGGGCTTTTACCTCATTCCTTGTGTAGCTAACCCTAATGTAAAAAGTATTAATATTTTATTGACGTGATCACCAACCAGACATAAATATATATAAAATAACTAATATATAATTAACCATTTTCCTTTATTTTTTATTATTGAAGTCAGCCTTAAGGCCAACAGTCCAACCTAATGTCAAGAGTCAAACTAGAAATCCACTAAAGCCATCCAAAGTCCACTTATTAAACATTTAGACATAATATATTATAATGGACCAAAATGCTATTATAGGTCATTTACTCATTAAATTTCCACCTTAATACCAAATGTTATTAAAAGTATACAAAGTACATGGTATAGTTAAATAACATTAAAATAAGCACTATGACATAAAATTATAATCCTAGAAAATTCTATAAGTGGTAAAGTTATTAGTTTGTCCCTAAAACATACTTAATCTCATTTAGCACATAAAAGCCTAATCATGCATATCTAAAATACCCTATTATGCACGATTACAATAAATAATAACTTAGAGTACAAAATTGGAACCCATGGTGAAAAATAATCACAGAACATATAAAATGATATTTCTACCCCTAGAACATACAAAGATTAAATCATACAAGACTAATGCCCATAACCCAATCACCCTAATAATCCATGCATAATTAATTCACAACATTATATCCTATTCTATCATGTTTTCATACATATATTAACATACATAAATCGAGCATACTCTTACATAAATTCACACAGCCACGTACTTATAGAAAATAATAGTGAATCATGGCAAATGTATACTTTTCATAAAATTACAAGGAGCATAAATTATAATTAAGTATAAAATAGAAAACCTTAAATATACTATCACATAATTTTCACATACTTAGTAGGAGCATATGGATTACCTCCTTTCCAAGGAAAATAGCAAAAATAAAAGACAAGTAGCCACTAAAAGTCCTAGCCTTCAACAGTTATTCCTTCTCCTTAAAAGATAAAACCCTAAAGTTAGAACCACAACAACAAAAATAGCAAGATCACAACAACTAAAAAAATCAAAACAAAATGAGGGAATAGTTAACTATTTAAATAAAGACAAATAAGAGGTTGGGACACTAAACAGAGAAGGATAAAGACTAAGAAACTATTTAAGTTTTCCTAAATCTAACACCTTTTTTGCATAAACAAATATGACAAGGCTGGGTAGCAAATTAGAGGGAAAAAATAAGCAAGAAAGTAAAGTAAAAAAAGAAGAAGAAGAGGGAATAACTAACTAAAAGCTTACTTCTCCAACACTTGAATGAAAGTATAAGGTGTAAAAGAGTGGGTGAGAGGTAAGGCAATGGAGGAGTGAAAAAAAGGATATGATTCCAAGGTGAGGGAAGGTGAAGGGAAGACCCACAAAAATAAAATAAAAAACCATTAAAACTAAAACAGAATAAACACACAGACATAAAATAACTCAACCCAAGGCCTAGAATAGCCCCAATCAATCGACAATCATCCACTAGACCCCCTAATGCTAACTATCTCTATGTCAACACCCAGTTATCCAAGCCACAGGCTCTAGTCAACGACCTAGCACCAAAATCTTATTTCTACCATTTTTAACCTAGTTTACCTAATCCATTTCGACCCCAGCTAAAACACATATAATTAACATATCTAACACATAATCTCCTCTCATTATTTATATGATCTAGTTTATATAACATATTAAGTTGCAATTAGTACTCGGTTGAGGTTTACAAAAAATGGGCACTACATTACAACCCCTTTAATAAGAGACTTTGCCTCTAAAGTCCACACTACACCACACAAAACAAGTATATAATGCTTACATATCACATGAGGGGTCACTAACCCCTTAAGAACAAACCCTAATCTAAGACCACAACAAACACAGCCATCAAGAGAACAACTCAACATGACACACATTAAAGTTACCAACTCAAGCAATTAAAGACCATATGGTTAATATACTAGGAGGAGGATTTTTCAAGCCCTTAAACTGAGCATCTACCTTTGAGTGGTTGATCAAATAGATCACCTCAAGTATCAAATCCCTCTAGGCACTCTCAATGCTAAATCTCTCACCAATAACATTGCCTTGTAGCTATGGGCAAGATTTTAATACCTTATCATTACTATCTTTACTTGTGAACTACTATTTGGTTGTGGGGTCCTGTAATCTAGAAGGAAACTAGCTCTAGAGGCTATATTTGTATCCTATGAGCTCCAAAATTCCTATAACCTTTCCATTTATAGTTGTGGCACTAAATCAAGTGATCCTTACAATCATTTCCTAAATGGTCACATCCACAAGTATTATTAGCGTCTTGTATGTCCCTGTCCACCTTTAATATAAAAACTACCTGGACTACACTAGTCCTAAACACATATCAAAGATTGAACCCTACGGTCATTTTCAGATCCACTAGCTTCCTTTTGCATCCAAAGTCTCACTACTCCTAATTTGTACAAATTTCTCAAGATTAATTACCTTATCAAATATGTCAAAGATCATGGGGAAAGAAGATATCAAGAATAACTTCTAGATGTGGGAGTTCAACACTATTGTAAATCAGTGCATTCTCATTTCCTCATTTTCCCTAACATCATGCACAAAAAGTATCATATTGGTGAACTCTTAAGTGTATTACTCGATTGCAGAGGAACATTGATAAAGTAACATTAATTGATCATACAAACTAAACCCATCTTGACACTAATAGAGCAAAAATGGGGACTCATCCTCTATAACATGTGCTGCCAAGTCTCGATGTTAAAGTTCTTATTGTTATAAACCTTGAGTTACACATTATACTCTACAATCATCAAAGTAGGTTTTAGCTAGCTTATTGTTAATTAAACAAATACATTTTTTAGCATTTGATGCTTATAATCTAATAAATCAAGAATTAAATAACTTTTGCACATTTTCTAAACCATAAGAAATTCACAAATCAACTAATAAGAAAGGACTTCAATCATTTCTCATTCATCTAATTGGTGTAATAATTTCAATTTTGATCCTAAACTCTCTATATAGTTTTACAAAACAAAGAAAGATCTGATCTAGTTGAGTCCACATTACAATTTTATTCTAGAACTAGGGGTATCGATCAAGTTTGGTCAGCTTTTTTACTCATACACACCCATACTCATATGCCTAAAAAAATTCCATGATCATAACATACTACCAAACTATAGAGACTTAAATCCTATATATATATATATATCAAAAATCATGGAACATAATCATACCAAAGAACACAATGAAACCCTAATATGCTACCACATGATTTTCACACTCTTAGTAGGAAAACATGGATTACCTCATTTCTATTGTATGACACCTATTTTTATTGCTTAAAATATATGTTTAAAAGGGGTTATTTGTGGAAGCTTAAAAAAATGCATTATGATACTAACACGCTTAGTATATGTATGCTTTCCAGTACCATTCTTACATTTAGCACTATGGAAAAAATGTTACTTTGCTTAACTTAGGAAAACTAATCATAAGAAGTATAATATTGATTTATTACAAATTAACATTATTTTCATATTATAAAATATTGAAAAAAAGAGTTACAACTGACAAAAGGAAGAAATATAGAAAGTTACATAATAGTCCAAGAGATATTTGAATCAAAAGGATGTTAGAGTAACTATCAACCCCTACCAAAATGTGTTAAGTTGTACCCTCAAAATACTCCTACAAGGTATATACTATCCATTGAATAGGTAGGGACCATAAAATGAAACTCATTAGTTTAAAAATTCTTAGTAAGCCACTACACAAAACTAGCATGCAAAGGCCGTAGAGAGCACTTAGGACGCAGCATATATAAACATAGTATAAAAACATCAAGCGAATATGGTCAGAGAAGCTTAAGAGAAATATGATGTAACATATGCATCACTAGCACCACATGCACATCATACCATCATTTATAATGAAGACATAATCATATCATAAATCCAATATAGGTGTAGCTAAGGCTATAAATTAGTCGAGTTGAGCCGAGTAGAACACCCCTAGGCTCGGGCGTGGCTCATTTAACTAAACTAACAAGCCAAGCTGAGCTTTTCATGAGATGAACCAAGCCGAGCTCATGAGCCAAAGCCAAAAAATAAACCGAGCCTCACTTTTTAAAGCTTAGGCTCGGCTCATTTAATAAACGAGCCCAAAAGTGAGGCTCAGGCTCGACTCACTTAACTAAACAAAAGAGCCAAACCAAGTTTTTAACGAGCCGAGCTGAGCCAAATATCAAACTAACTCAGCTCATTTATAGCCCTAGGTGTATCCAAAACAACCACAACAAAATCCATAACGAAAAGGGGTGGGACACCCAAACATCTACCAACCAACCAAACCATCTTCAAATAACAAGCGTAGTGCACAAAGGCAACTACCAAACAAAAAATCCAATCCAAATCAAAGCATTCCAAAGGCCACCCTATAAGGTTACTTTCTTTTGACTTTATGGAGAGGATATAATCTAGACCCGAGGAGACTCTTGTGCTCTAGTCATATTAGCGCATAAAGCAATACAATACCCTCAACCTTTACAACCTAGAGATGCACCAGGTACCCCAGTCATACATGCACACCAAGAAAACACAATACCCTTCTATCCTAATATACATAATCATTAAGTGTTAATACCCCTTATAGGATAAATAGATACCCTATAGAGTTAACTAGATCCTTAGCTAGAATGATGAGGCATTCAATGAAACCACCGAACCAAATTAGGGATACCTCTTATCTAAGATAGCTAACCATAAAGAACCAACATGCCAAATATCAAGGTCTTCTTCTTTAATTATTTTTTTTTTAATTAAGTGATCACAATTATCATTTTTTGATGAATAAATGAAGTCCATGTTTATAAACACTAAAGAGTTTGTATTATTTCTCAAGCTCTCAAAACTTTTTGGTATTAAGAAAAAATATGGGATTATGTTATAATAACGGTCATGTTATCTATAACACACGACCCGTGTTGATGGAGTTTCCATTTAATTTTTATTCTTTATCTTATGGTTATGTTACCATGAATGTTAAGGTCATTTTTAGAGAAGTTTTTATTACATAAATCATGTATCATATGTGATTAGCATGATTGAAATGATTAGGATTTAGCCAAAACAATTCTAATGGATAATCATACATTTATTTGTTTCCTCGATCACATATAGATTATATGATACTAGTTGCAATATATTATGCATATATAATGAGTGTAGTCCTATAAGACCATTCATTAGCATATAAGAAGTACACTAGATTAGAATATTGTGTCATTATTCTTAATTATCCCTCAAGGATTGAGGGTTATAGGATGAATTCATTATTTTAATATTGAGATGTATGAATCTATTTAAATTAAATACTTAGCCCATAGGTAGTTGTAATGTCTTTTGATTCATGCTAGTTGTGATGTGACATTTTTTACATTATTAGAGCATGTATATAAATGATTTGGCTTAAAATTTATCATAACCATATAGGTATGTTTAAATTTTGGAGCAAAATGCCTTGGTTTATATTTGATGTCTGATCTTAATGATGAGGACCCTGAGTTGAAAAAGTACAACTTTAAGGTTTGGAAGGGGAGAATTCTCATAAATCTTAGTTGTTGGGAAATGAATAAGGATGTTGTGTATCCAAAGCTTGTAATAAATGAAGAGAGAACTAATGAGTAAAAGGTGCACATGAGCAATGGTTGAAAGATAATCACATAGATTACATGTACATAAAGACTACGATGTCTTCTTCCATTAGAGGCTCGGTTACTCATCATCAAGATGTCAATGACTAACTAAGGGTCATTGATGAATAATTCATCCATTCAGACAAGGCCTTATAGATAGTACACTGTTAATGAAGTTTTCTTCCATAAAGCTTATTAATATCTAGGGTGTGCATGAGCACATCATAAAGATGAGAGACATAGCAGTGCACCTCAAGTTCCTAGAGGTTGACATGTATGATACCTTCCTGGTTCACTTTATTTTGAATACACTCCCAAGGGAATACACACCATTCAAAGTCATCTACCACACGGAAAGGAAGAAATGGTAAATCAATGAAGTAATGACCATGTGTGTGAAAGAAAAGAATTATCTTTTGATGGATCATGGGGAGATTGTTATGATGACAACTAAGGATAAAGAAAGGAGTAAGAAAATGAGCCAAAAGGATAAAGGAAAAGTACCACTCTAGAGTGAGATAAAAAAAATCTAGTTGTTTCTTCTATTAAAAGAAGTGGCACATAAAAAAAGATTTCGCTAAATATAAAGTGTAGCTTGTGAAGAAAGGTAATATAACCTGTTTGGTATGTTTTGAACCTCATATAGTAGATAAAAATCATAACACTTGGTGCATAGATTCTCATTCTACAATCCATGTTTTCAATTCCTTGCATGTTATGGAAATAATGGGGGAATTAGTGAGCAATGAACAAAGTATGTTTACCGGTAGTAAGATACATTCAGTTGTTTATGGAATAGGCTCATATAGACTAGCACTCTGGTCATGTATCAATGTTAGAAAAGACCTTTTATTTTTCAAGTTTTAGTAGAAACTTGATTTCTATCTCAAGACATGTATTGTTTTGATACTCATTTATTTTTAAAGACAATTCAGTTACATTATTTTATTTAACAAATCGTATTGGGCATGGTGCATTGTACGAAAGTCTTTAATCTATTGATTTAATATATGATGATTCAAATTTTGCAATGAATTTGGATATTAATTAAAAAAGATGTGCTATAAATGAGGACTCTTCAATGCTTTAGCAAAAAAGATTAGGTCATATCTCCATTGAGAGAATAAGGAGATTAGTAAATGATGGAGTACTTGGTACTCTATATTTTACTTAATTTAGCACTTGTATAAGTTGTATAAAGGGAAAGAAAACAAACAAACAAACAAGTCTAAGAATGGTTCCAAAAAGAGTTTCTGACTACTTGAATTATACATACCAACATATGTAGTCTTAATATTGACTCACACAGCCAGAAATACTTCACCTCATTCATTGATGACTACTCATAGTATATGTATCTCTACTTGCTTAATAATAAACATGAAGTGTTAGATGCTATTAAAGTATTTAAAGTTAACTTAATGAAAAAAATGTGATAAGAAAATTAAAACTATGAGGACTAATAGAGGTGGAGAGCCCTATGGGATGTACACTGAAGATGGACAAGCACTTGGTCCATTTGTAAAGTTTATTCAAGAAAATGGGATAGTTATCCAATATACTATGATTGGTTCACCAAACCAGAATGATGTAATTGAAAGAAGAAATTGGACATTATTAGATATGGTGTGAAGTATGCTTACCAGCTCCAATCTTCCTAGATCTTTATGGAATGAAGCACTTAAGACAACGGTATATATTTTAATTGAGTTCCAACGAAAGTGGTGTTTAAGACACCATTAAGAATTTTAAGGGCTGGAAGCCAAGTTTAAAATATATGTGAGTTTGGGGATGAGGTCAGGGTTTATAATCCATAAGAATGGAATCTTGAACCAAGGACCATTAGTGTGTACTTTGCTGGGTATGCTAAAAGATATAAAGGTTATAGGATCTATTGTGCATCACATAGCACTAGATCTGCGGAGTTAATAAATGCTAAATTTATTAAATATGAATTAACTAGTGGGAGTGATCAAATTAAGAATCAAGCTCCCGAACTTGATCATTCACTAGAAGAAGCTTCCACTTTATGTGATAGAGTGACCTTTTTTATCGTGAATTTCTAGTTCTAGTCATAGTTGAACAAGAAGTCAATAAGGCTCCACAATATGTTAACATAAATTCCATAGATTAGGTTGTTTAGGAAGTTCCTAAAATTTGTGAATAATCAGCTATTGAGCAATCTCCTCTAGACAATGCTAGGCCATCTTTAGGAAGATCTACTAGGAAAATAAGGTTAGGTATACCTAGTGACTATTATGTGTATTTACAAGATTGTTGTAATACCCCGGATTTTGAAACCTAATTTTATTAAGCCTAATGATTTTATTAGCGTAATTTGATGTAAATATTTAATTATTTTAATTTCGATTCGTTTTATGGATTTATCGACGTTTTCGAATTCATATTTGAATTTAATTAATTGTTGTCGTTGCGAACCATTTTAGATGAATTCGTTCACGATCATGATTTTATTATATTCTTATGATTTCGATTTTCGGTTAAAAATATATATTTTCGTTCTTTCCCGTGTTTTGATTTTAATATTTTATATTCGTTTTCGATTATAACTTCGTCGTGTGATTACGACTTTATTTTGGAGTTATATTTCGTTAACGAAATATATTATTTAAATTATAAAATTTCGGTTTAAATAGTTAAAGTTATTTTAATAATTTTATCCGTAGAAAATATTTCCGACTTTAAATTTATTCGTTTTTAAAAATCGTTAATATGTTCGGGAAGTTTTAAATTAAAAAGATTTTCGGAGTTTATTTGTGAATTTCTTTCCAGAATTAATTTTCTTCCGTTTTACTATTTTTGGTTTACGGAAAATCGATTTCGGGAATTATTTAAATTAGTCTCGGTTTATTAGAATTTAATTTAAATATTTACTTTTATGCTTTTAAATATTATTTCGAGGTCTTATAATATATTTCCGTAAATAATACAAATTTTTATGTTCGTTGGTAAATTTTTCCGAAAAGGTTTCCGAAATTCTTTATATAGTCTTTTTATTTATTTTGAGCTTTCGGAACCTTACGAAATAATTTTCGTTAAATAAATATTAGGTAAAATTCTTCCAATAACAATTTTAAACATTTAGTATTTATTTTGTAGTTGTATTTGTAAAAAAAAAAAAAAAAAAAAAAAAAAAAAAAAGGGAGCCTTACCCCGACCGGACCCCCCCCTCTTCTTTCCCTTTCTCTTCTCTTCTCCCATTCTCTCCTCCCCGTGCTCTCTGCTCTGCGCCAGAAACCACAGCCCCAGCCTTCTTCTCCCCAGCTCCTCCTTGCTCCCGCCACCCCACCGATCGACAGGCACCGAAGACGCCACTGCAGCAGCCACCGAAGCAGCAGCAGCCGCAGCAGCTAGCTCGGCCGCAGCAGAAGCAGAGCCACCACAGCAACTGCGCGCGGGAGCAGCAGCAGCAGTGACGAGCCGCCGCCCGGTCACCGGTGAGCCTCGCTGACCACCGGCGAGCAGTCCCCGGTCCCCGACGAAGCTTCTCCAGCCTTCCTTTGCTCCGATTTCGCTGATTTCGTTGGGTATAAATTTCCGAAAACCCTAATATTAATTTGATTAATTGAGTGTGATTTAGCTTGTGATAAGCTAAATTAATTGTTGTATTATGTATATATGTGCTGTAAGATTGATTGGGATATGTTAATTGTATGGTTTGTGTTCGGAATTTGGGAAATTGAATTTTAGGCCGGGTTATGCCCAAATTTTTCGGATCCGTCCAATTTGGCGATTTTGGATAAATTGATTATACAATATGTTTTTAAATGTATTTAATTTCATGTCAGAACCGTCAATTTGAGAAATTTATACGGAATCAATCGGAATTTGATTTCTAGGTCAAAATTCGTGTGTATTGAAATTGGGTTGCGTAATTGAGTCGTTCCTCTCAATTGATTTTACAATATCGTTTGAAATGTATTTAATTTCATATCGGAAGTGTTGATTTGAGAAATTTGTGCGTAATTAATCGGAATTGGATTTTTAGGTCAAAACTCTTACGGGTCCAAATTGGATTGTGTAATCGGGTCGTTTTATTCAATTGACTATACAATTTTTATTAGAATATATTTAATTACATTTCCGAACCGTCAATTTATATATTTTAGCAAGAATTTATCGGATTTGCGTTCCGGGCTCAAAAACCCTAATTGTGCTAAATTGGGTATTTATTTTAGCGGTTTTGATCAATTGAGTATTTGATATGTTATAAAATGTGTTTAATTGTATCTCTAAACATTCAATTTGATTAAATTAATAGAATTCAACCGAATTGTATTTTCGGGCCTAAAACCCTAGATTTCAAGTGAGATTATGAAATTGGTTATTTGTATAATTGTTTTTCTAAAATTAAATTTATATAAGTAATTGAAATGATCCTAATTGCTTTCTAATACCTTTAATTGGAATAAATTGATTTGAATTATCTGAGTTTGTGTCGTGGGCTTTAAAACCCTAATTTTGAAAACGGATCATCTTGAATTGGTTAATCGGAATATTGTTTTGTTGAAACTGATTATCTAGATTTATCTAAAATTAGTGTAATTGTGTTTTGAAACTATCAATTTGAGGTAATCGAAGTGATTTGGTCGATTTGTAGTTTAGGCATTAGAAACCCTAATCTTCGGGGATTGTTTTATAAAATCGATTGTGCTGTGTGTCTTTTATCAAATCGATTTCTGTCTTTGGGTTTTAAATCATTTGATTTATATTTTAATATTAAATCTTAATAGAGCTATGCTCTTGAGTCATAAGTTTTGGACACGCTTTCCAAGAAAGGTCGTTTGTCTTGATTTTGTTGTAACATGTGAATTATTAATTGATAAGATAGTTTCTAACCTAGTTCCGATTTCTATCGGCGATCTAGGAAAACTTTCTCGTGGATTGTTGAGCTTCGATAGCTCTCCCTCTTTCTCAATTTGCTTAGCTAGCTTCGGATTGAGGTAAGTCATTACTTACCTTTATTTATGGCTGAATTTGGATGTATGTCTACTTGAAGTGAAAGGTGATAAGTATGCCTATCGATTAATTAATTATGTCAAGTGGATGTTGTGTTCTGTGTGGTAATTGCATGTATGTACAAGTTTATAGCCTTAATGCAAATGTGTGTTAATATGACATTGGATATGGTATGTATTTGATTATTTGAATGGTTGAATATTGATTGAAATTATATGATACCCTATGCTGTATTCTTATGCCATGGAATTATTTATGTGGGCCTATTTTACGGTCGGTTAAAATCATTGAATAAGATACTAATTATTTAAAGTGAAAGATCACGTGAGTTGAGCCGAGGTGTAGGGTCCGTTCCACCGGACGATAATAGTGGCTCGGGTGTGTTGTCCCCGAGAGGTGATTCAAGCCGTTCCACCGGTTCAGAATAGTGGCTCAGGAGCGTTTTGCCCTGGGAGGTGTAGAATCCGTTCCACCGGATGATAATTGTGGCTCAGGTGACTTGTCCCTGAGAGGTGCTTCAGTCTGTTCCACCGGATTAAGAATAGTGGGGCCCTATACTCGACGTGAATAAGAATATGATATGAGTTAAGTAATGGATAAGACATTAATTATTTAAAGTGGAAGATTACGTGAGTCAGGACCAGGTGTAGGATCCGTTCCACCGGATGATAATAGTGGCTCGGGTGTGTTGTCCCCGAGAGGTGCTTCAAGCCGTTCCACCGGTTCAGAATAGTGGCTCAGGAGCGTTTTGCCCTGAGAGGTGTAGGATCCGTTCCACCGGATGATAATAGTGGCTCGGGTGTGTTGTCCCCGAGAGGTGCTTCAGACCGTTCCACCGGTTTAAGAATAGTGGGGTCCCTGAACTCATCGTAAATAAATAAAATTAGATGTAATAATGATTATCATTGGATTGTTAGATTAGTGTTACTTAGCATGCTATCGTGATTTCTTGTACGCTTGTATCTTATGTGTTTTATGCTTCCTTCCATGAGTTTGGTAGTATTGATTTACTCAGTACTGGACCCGTACTGATGCTACCTTGATTGAATGGGTCCTGTGATGATCCACTGATGGTGGGGAGCAGACTTCTTGTGCAGGTTTGAGTTCAGATATTGTTTTGGGTGGAAGACTTGGCTTGAGAGAGTAGGCAATCCGGAATTTGATATATCGGGATTTGTCTTATTTAACTGTAATTGTATTTGGAATTCTCAAGTATTGTATTTAAAATTCAAGGGTATTGTAATTAACTTTTAATTTATCGTACTCTGATAAGCTTTTAAAATTCGGATTTATTTCACAGGTTCCGCTGATCAATTCAGCGATGATTTTATTTAGTGAATTGATTCACTTGCCATCTGCCTGTGGATATCTCCTTGTGGGAGTTTATCCTTACGGCATTGATGTTTGAAGTTTTATTTGACAGGTTTTAGCCTTGCATCTAGCATAAGATAGATGGTGGACATTTATCTTGTGTTAGATGTGGCGGTAACATTCCCCAAATTCTCTCCTAGCTTCCGCTTTATCCTTTCAAAATTTTTTTTTCAGGAGTGAATTTTGGGGGTGTTACAATTGTGACTATGAAATTTGTGCTATTGATGATCTCAACACCTTTTCACATGCCATGATTAGTTTGAAATCTAAGTTATGGTATGATGCCATGAACGAAGAGATGATTTACATGAAGGAAAATGAAGTTTAGGACCTTGTACCGTTACCTAATAGATCTAAGCCTATTAATTGTAAGTGGATCTTTAAGACTAAGAGAGAATCATCATGGAACATTAATAGGTACAAGGCTAAAATAGTTTATAAGGGGTTTACTCGGAGAGAGGGAGAGGACTACAAGGAAACTTGCTCTCCTATGTCTACTAAGGATTTCCTACGCATAGTTATGACATTAGTAGCTCAATTTGATTTTGAGCTACAATAAATAGATGTGAAATGACATTTTTAAATGGTGAATTTGAGGAAGAATCGTAAATGAAACAACCTAAAGGGTTTTCATCTCATGAAAACAACAATCTTGTGAGAAAGCTTAAGAAAGCCATATATGGATTGAAACAAGCTTATTGACAATGGTGTCTAAAGTTCTAAGGTGTCATTTCTTCACTTGGATTTGAAGACAATGTCATGGATCAATGTGCATATATTAAGGTCAATGGGAGTAAATACTGTTTCTTTATTTTATATGTATATGACATTCTACTTGCATGCAATGATAAAGTGATGTTATATGAGGTGAAACAATTTCTTTCTAATAAATTTGATATAAAGGATATGGGTAATGCATCTTTTATTATTGCTATTAAGATTCATCAAGATAGATCATGAGGGATATTAGGACTATCTCAAGAAGCATATATCAATAAGATGTTAGAAAGATATAAGATAGTAAATTATACACCAAGTGTGGTTTCTATTTTCAAGGATAACAAATTACATTGAAGTTAGTTTCCAAAGAATGATTTAGAGAGAGATCGGATGAAGAAAATACCATATACTTCTG
This sequence comes from Tamarix chinensis, assembly GCA_030549775.1. NCBI lineage: Eukaryota > Viridiplantae > Streptophyta > Magnoliopsida > Caryophyllales > Tamaricaceae > Tamarix > Tamarix chinensis. Next base: position 12,927,378 of record CM060176.1, read on the forward strand.
CAGTTGGAAGCCATATGTATGCTCGGGTTTGAATAAGACCTAGCATTGCATATTCCTATGGGGTATTAGGAAGTTACTAGAGTAATCCAAAAATTGACCACCGGAAAGCTACAAAATAATTTATGAGGTATTTAAAGGGAATAAGGACCACATGCTCATGTATCATAAAGTTAAGGATTTGAAGGTAGCCGGCTATTCAGATACAATCTTAAGTAGTTGTATAGATTCAGATAAATATACTTTTAGATTCATTTTTCTACTAGCTGGTGGAACAATATCCTAGAAAAGAAAAAAATCAAGATTGCATAGCTACATCTATAATGAAAGTAGACCTCGTGTTTTCATTTGAAGCCATAAATCATGGTGTGTGGTTAGGAGATTTCATATTGGGTATAAAAACTGTCTATTCCATTTCTAGGCCTTTGATGCTTAAGTGTGACAATTCAATTGTTTTCTTTATCTTAAGAAACAACAAAAGTAGTAGTCATACCAAGAGTATAGACATCAAGTACTTGAAGATAGAGAAACGTGTTTCAAAAGGAGAAGTAGTCTTCAAACACATAGGCACTAACTAGATGTTAGTTGATCCTTTAACTAAGGGCATGCCACCAAGCAAGTTTAAGGATCATATGTTTAATATGGGTGTTGGACCCTCTATGTGATTATATTGTTATGACACATAATGATGTTTTTAAACAAACCCGTGTTTATTTCTCATTTGATATGTATACATATGGTTTATTGAGATATAACATATTAAATGAAAGACCTTGAACAAACATTAGGTTTATTCTTAAAGTTAAAGTTGCGGTTGGAATTAGTACATTGTGATACATAGAATATTACTTTTGAAATGTCAAAAGCTTGTTGCCTTGATTCGTGTATCAATTTCATCATTCAGTTTGTACTAACTTAAGGAGACTATATTGAGAATATAATTTTTATAAACCAAGTGGGAGAATGTTAATATATTTTAGTTTAATAAAATCATTATTGTTATTATTTTTATAAATAAAGTGTTATATATATATATATATATGTAATACCCTCAAAATTCACTATTGAAAAATTTCATTAATTAAAAGGAAATTAGCGGAAGCAAATAAATAAAGCGTGAACTTTGGGAGTATTACTGCCACACTTAGTACCAGACCGGTTCACTCATACCGTTCCAGTACCAAGTGCTAAGGCTAAGAAAAGTAAAATACATTCTGAAAGAAATTCAACACACATAAATCAGAGTAGCGCATCAAATCGTTTATAGGAATGAAATCCACCAATGGTGGTTACTTTAACAACGTTAACATTTAAAACCAAGAATTTAAATGAGAAAGAGACAAAGCCTAACGGTACCGGATAATTCCTTACTCTCTTTCCTGTAGCCCACTTGAGTAGCACTTGGATAGACCTGCAAGGGCAATGCCCATTGAATAGGCAGGGGCCCCACAAAGGGAATCCCTTAAGTACTATGGTACTGAGTAACCCTTTAATACCTCACTTAAAAATAGGCCCGCATACGGCACATAATGCAAGCTACATACATAAATAATGAGAGGTGCATACATAACAATAACATACATAATAACTTATAAGTCACGATCGATACTTTTGGGCCTTAAGCCATGCCATAGTGTAAAATCGATATATTCGGGCCTTAAGCCATTATTCCGTCATCATTCAATCAGTCTCATATTTTATATCCATGTGAGTGCGAGAACCCCACTATTATAGCCGGTGGACCGAAAAGTATACACTCAGGGCAGAACGCCTTTGACTACTATTATTGCCGATGGACCGAAAGATAAACACAGAGAGCAGAACGCCTTTGACCACTATTATTTGCCGGTAGACCGGTCTGGCCCCGACTCACATGGTGTTCCACTATAAGTGATTAGTATTTTTCCATAAATTTATTCACATACAATACCGGTTTTATTGAGCTCGGGACCCCCGCTATTATTGTCGGTGGACCGGAATATATATAAAATCATCATCCAGGGCGCAACGCTCCTAGCCACTATTATAACCGGTGGACTGGGTTATATAAAGAATCATCATCTAGGGCACAACGCTCCTGGCCACTATTATAATCGGTGGATCGGGATATATAAAGAATCATCATCCAGGGCACAACACTCCTGGCCACTATTATAACCGGTGGATCGGTACTCAATATCATAATCATCTGGGCCCGGCTCATTAATATTCCACTTTCAATAATATTATCTTTCCTTTCTTTAATCAGCACATCAATCATATTTATTTGCCTCGAACGGAAGATCAATAACCCGGGACACAAAGGTACACCGGTCGTACCGGTGCATATAAGCTACTCAGTACCCTTTAACCACGAACCCAAGGACGCAAAGGTACCCTAGTCATACTGGTGCATAAAGCTAACTCAGTACCCTACCGACAAGGACACCTAATCCATAAGTATGCATACCCCCTAAGTAGGTCCGTAGAGCTGGAAAGAGTAAGATATAGGGCCTGGCTGGGGCACAAAGGCACACCAGCAAATACTAGAATAATCGTGGACTAAACCACTCCTTAGGGTAGCGATGTAATAAACCGTATTTTCAAAATCCATATTTATTAACTTTAACAATTTTAGTAGCGTAATTCGATGTAAACAACTAATTATTTTAATTTCGATTCGTTTTATGGAGTTATCAATGATTTCAAATCCATATTTGAGTTTAATTAATCGTTGTCATTGCGAACTATAGTAGATAAATTCGTTCGCGATAATGAATTTATTATATTCCTATGATTTTGATTTTTGGTTCATCTTATATTTTAGATTCGTTTTCGACTATGACTTCGTCGTGTGATTACGACTCTATGTTGGGATTATATTTCGTTGACAAAATGCATTATTTAAATTATAGAGATTTTTGTTAAATAGTTAAACTTATTGTAATGATTTTATCTGTAGAAAATATTTTCGACTCTAAATTATTCGTTTCAAAAATCGCTAATATTTTTGGGGAGTTTTAAATTTAAAAGACGTATTCAGGAATTTCTTTCCAAAATCATCTTTATTCTGTTGTATGCTTTTTGATTTACAGAAAAATGATTTCGGAAATGACTAAAATTGTCTCGGTTTGTTAGAATTCGACTTAAATATTTTATTATATGCTTTAAATAAATTTTTGAGGTCTTATGACATATTTCCGTAATTAATACATTTTTTTATGTTCATCGGTAATTCCTTTCGAGAGTGTTTCCAAAATTCTTATATAACTCTTCCATTAATTTTAAGCCTTCGGATCTTTTCGAAATAGATTTTCGATAAATAAATTTTTGATTAAATTCTCCCAATATTAATTTTTGATATTTAGTATTTAATTTGAACTTATACCCCAGGTACAACAACCCATAGTTCATCCCTAAGGGGGGGTAGTTAATTTAAGTATAGCTAATGAGGCGATAAAATAGAGGATTAGAATACCCTAACCTTAACCCTAGAAGAGCCGTAGGAGACTTCGGGGGCGAAGTCTGTTTTTAAGGGGGTAGTGATGTAATACCCCAAAAATCCTAATTTAGAAATTATGGAAAAATAATTATTTATTAGGGAAAATTAAGGAAATAAATTACTTTATTAAATAAAGAGGAAATTAATTGAGAAAAACCATGCTTTAGTTTTGAAAAAATTTGGTTTGACAAAGTTTTCCTCGTTTCAAAAACAGTTACATTCGGAATTGATTCCAAAATCCCTTCCAATTTTGAATATTGAGTTGACACGACAAGTTACACCTCTTCCGATTTTAAATATTTTACACAGATACCTCAATTGGTGTTAACGTTAGTTTTCGACCACTTTTGTAATTTCAAGCATTTTAAGCTGGTACCACAAGTTGGTATCAAATATTTTCATAAAACCTTTCCTGGTTTTTAAACGTTTTGAGTTGATACTACTAGTAAGTACCAAAGTTTTTCACTAAATTATTGAAGGTTAAATGATTCTTCTAAAGCTTTTCCCTAATTCTCTCTTTTGTTTCAAAAACCGGATTAGTTCTTAGAGTTGGGTATGGGTAGATTAAGTGACCTAGGTTTAGATCACCTAGCTTGAGAGATAGCACCTTCCCTAATAGACTTCTGTTTTACAGCTAACTCAAGATGGACCGAGACGAACGAATCAACAATCTAGAGAGGGCGTTCAAAGTACTCATGGGATTAGCTCAGCGTTCCCCGCTAACACAATCTCAAACTGCTTTGCCTTCAATGGGTATTGGAGAGGATTGGCTCGATAGAGTTTCACACCATCGACCCCCGACCTACGATGGAAAAGAAGATCCCGTGGTCTTATAAAGTTGGATACGAGACTTTGATAGGACCTTCGAGGCGCTCAACTGCCCTGAGGAATGAAGGATAAGCATCGCGGCGTATTTCCTTCGAGGACCAGCCGATACTTGGTGGGAAGATCTTCAAACTCAAGGAGGACGACCGACATCATGGGAAGACTTCAAGACCGCCATCCGTACGTGTTTTTACATAGAAAGTCTCAAGAGGGCCAAACTCAAGGAATTTATGGAGCTAACACAAGGAAGCTTGTCGGTCCGAGAGTACTATGCACGATTCACGGAGTTGTTGAGATTTGTCCCCGGGATAGCGGCTAGCCAGGCTACAGTAGTCTTTCAATTTGAGCAAGGACTTCGCTTCAACATCCGAAGCATGATGGGCGCCAACATTTTTCCCGATCTAAGTACAGTGTATGAGCGAGCATGTAACACCAATGCCTTGATCCAAGAACAAGCCTCCATCATAGGCAAGAGAAAGAACGAAGAGACCGAGACCGAAGCAAAGAGTCGTTGCCCCAGTAGCAAAGTTTTGCGGGACCAGCCTCAACTTCAAACTAAAGTACAACATAAGAGGAATCAAAGTACTTCCAAAGCAAAGTCTAGAAAGAGACCAGACTGACACTACCACTGCCGACGTTGCAAAAGAGATCATCCAGGCAAGGATTGCATGGGGAGGTTGATTCAGTGCTATGACTGTGGACAACTTGGGCATAGAAGCTTCGAATGCTATAGTGCGCCCCGTGAAAGAATCCAGAGGCTAGGGCAAACATCGGATCGACAGAATCAAGCACTTGGAGTAGTCCGTTCAGCCTCGTTGAGCAAGCATTCGATCATGACATAACTTCTTCAAGCTTACCTTCAAGTTCCTCGTAGTGGTTGTATTGATATTTGTGTGTGTAGTTGTTTTCCACAGTTATGCAAGTTTCTCTTTAAGGGGGTAGTTACCCCAAGTAACTTAGGATCCCTTTTTGTAACCCTAGTGCTAAGCCCTAAACTTCGGGGACGAAGTTTTTCTTTAAGGGGTAGTGATGTAATCCCCCAAAAATTTTGAAAACCTAAATTCCGATACATAACTTTTATTTGAAATAAAATTCGCTTTTAAAATTATTTATTTTAATTATTTTATAGATTTTAGAGTATGTAAATTTGGATAAGAGTATTTAATAAATTAAAAATAAATATTTTTCTATTTATCATATTATTTTATTTAAATAAATTTCCAAACTAAAATTTTACTAACTTTAACCGTTTTAAATTAATATATTAGATTATAATGAATTAAATTATTAAACTAAATAATTTATCAAGAATAATACATTTTACGATTTTATAAATTAATTTATTTTATTTTTCCCTATTTTCCATCCCCCTTTTTGCCCTTTTTCTTCTTTCTTCTTTTCTTTTTCCTTTTTTCCCCCCTCGGGCTGCCTCACCAGGCCAGCCCTCCCTGCACGATTGGGCCTTCGGCCCGCTTCCTCCCCTTTTCTCCCTCGCGCGCCGTCCAGCACACCAGCCCGCCCAACCTTTTCTTCTCTTTTCTTCTCCCACGCCCCGACCTGCTCTTGTCCTCCATGCACGCCCAACCACCGCCTGTAACTTCTGCCGTCTGCCACCGTACCTGCCCCCTACTACTCCCTCTCTCTACCCCGTCCTTTTCTTTCCTATTTTGAGCCAAACTACCCCCTGCACCCTCCATTCCCGCCTGGATTCTTTCCTTCTTCTCCCCTCCCTTCCCCTGCCAACCGACAGCCCTGCCACCACACTACAGCACCGATCGGCCACTTGCTTCCCCTGCCTCACCCTCTTCTTTTTCTTACCCTCACCAACCCTTCATTCCCACATTTTTCGAGCCTCTTATCCCTCCCCGAGCTCCCTCTTCTCTCCTTCCTTCTCCCTCCATTTTTCCCCATTTTTTTATCACCGCCGCCAACCGCCGTCCTAACCACCGCAACTAGCCCTTGCACCGCCTCCTGCCACCACCCCCTATTGCCCTGCACCATCACGCCACCCCTCGAGCCCCCTGTACTTCCCCCCTTCTCCACCCCTTCCCTTTTCTCCCCTTTTTTCTCCTTACCGCCGAGCCACCTGCAACCGCCACTTCCGCCGCCGTCCGGCCACCTCTGCCGCCACCCAACCCACCGTTCGACACCCTGCAACCCCCTCTACCACCCCCATGCATCAGTTGGCCGAAAACAGCCCTTGAACCTCTTCGTTTTTCCCTCATCTTTTCCTTCCTTCTCAGCCCCTCCACCTCGACCCATCTCGGCAGCCAACTTCGGCGCCTTACCGCCGCCCTATGCCACCGTGAAACCACCCTTAGCCACCACCTACACCCCCTCTTCACTCCTGCACCATTCCCTTGCCTTGGAACCTCCCCCAACTACCTTCTTTTCTAGCCTAAAGTCCCTAAACCGGGCCACCTCTCCTCTCTTCTACCTCACCCCTCTTCGAGCCTTTTCCCCTCTTATTTTTGCATGAGGCTCACGCTGTTCAAGCAGCGTGAGCTCCCCCTTGTTTTGGAAATCAGTTGGCTAAATTGTTTGAGGTATATTAATAGTTAAGTAAAGTGTTTCATTATTAAATAAATTTTTATAAAGTCTTATCCTTTTAAATTCTTATTTCTAACATAATAATGGTTGATATTATTTTAGGTGTTGAGTTGCTAATTAAAGCTTAAATCTTTAACCGGGATACCAGTAAGATTTGAATTTTTGCGGGATTAAGGTAACTGTTAATCCTCCCTTAAATACATGGAAAAACGTATGCTAGCACATTAGGGATTTAGTATGATTTTATGCATGTTTTGTGTGCTTAGCATGATATATATATGGTTGCTTATATTGTTTGATAAAAAGGAAAAGTATGATAACTCTTGTGCCATATGTAGGTGTGTTAATTAAGGAAGCAGTTTAATTATTGATGGAAATGTTAAATGCTTGTCTATGATGTATTATGTTGCTAATGCATGAATAATATTATTGTCTAAGGGTATTTTAATGATATGCTTGTGAAGTATGTGATCTAACATATGTAGTTGCTAATGAGTATTATGTTGAATAATGATAAGTTGGTGGACTTAGATGATAAAAATGAAGTACTAATATCATTATTTTATGTAGGGTTGGTAAATTCATAAAAATGGTGAATAAAAGGGTTAAGTGGAAATGTTATAAGTGAAAAGGGTATTTTGGGAAATTTTGTAGTAAGGGAGCGTTTTGGTAAATTTGAAGAAAAGGGCAAAACGGTAATTTTGTAAGCAAAAGGGTATTTTGGTAAATTTGAAATAAAGGGGTAAGACAGTAATTTTGTAAGAAAAAGGGTATTTTGGTAATTTCAAAAGGAAGGGGTTAAATGATAATTTTATAAGTAAAAGGATAAAATTATAAGTTGTGAGAAAGAAGGGTATTAGGGTAATTTTGAAGGAAAAGGGCAACATAGTAATTTTATGAGTAAGGGGTATTATGGTAATTTTGGGAGTAAAGGGGTAATATGGTAATTTTGGAAAAAAAAGGGCAAAATGGTAATTATGTAAGGAAAGATAAAGATGGTAATTTTGGATGTGAAAGGGTAAAATAGTAATTTGTAAAGTAAAAGGAGTGTTATGGTCATTTTTATAAATAAAAAGGGTATTGTGGTAATTTTGTAAATAAAAGGATATTATGGTAATTTGAAAGTAAGGGGTAGAAGAGTAATTTTGTAAATAAAAGGATATTATGGTAAACCCGGTAGTAAGGGGTAACTTGGTAATAATGATAACGACAAAGGATAAATTAAAAATTAAAGTATGATTAAAAAGGGGTAATTGGACAATTATGATAATAGAGAAAGGTAATTTGGTAAATTAATTAATAAAAGGGCATTATGGTAATTTTAATAATGGAGAAGGGTAATATGGTAATTATAAAGATGGAGAATGGTAGATTAATAATTATAAATATGGAGAAGGGTAAATTGGTAATTATAATTATGAAGAAGGGTAAATTAATATTTGTAATTATGAAGAAGGGTAATTTGGGATTTATGATAATTAAAAAGGGTAAAATGGCAATTATGATAAAGGAGAAGTGCAATTTGGTAATTTATCCAACTAAAGGGGCAATTTGGTAATTTAGCCGATTAAAGGGTAAAGTGATAATTATTTAACCAACTAAAGGGAGCAAAATAGTAATCATGATAATGAAGGAGGGTGATTTGGTAGTTTATCCATCAAAAGGGCAATTTAGTAATTATAACAAAGGAGAAGGGCAACTCGGTAATCTAACCAACCAAAGGGGAGATATGTTAAGTGTAGCAATTATGAGGAGTGAATGGTGATCTAAAAGGTGTAGGAGATAATTTGGTAATCTAAATTGGACAAGGGGTAATTTGGTAATTATGCAACCTAAAGGGTAATGGAGTAAATTGTCAAGTAAGGAAGGAGTACTTAGCAAGTATATAAGTAAGGGGTTAATGAGTAATTTGTACCTAACATGTCATTGTGATTGTGGAACATTATAATATGATTCAGATAATGCTAATTAGCCAAGTAAGAGTATCTGATAATTAGTATGGCCTTAATGGTTTCTCTGTGATATCCTGGATAATTATCTGAATAAGAAATGACTAATGATATCGGAACGATTGAAAGCGAATAAGTATCTGATTATTGTGCTTTTCGTGATCACTCTAATTAAGACACTATTACTTAAAGTGAAAGACCTCGAGATCGGGAATGGTGACTCCTTAGGGGTCGCTACCCTAAGGACGTGGTTTAGTCCACGATTATTTGGTATTTGCTGGTGTGCCACAGCTAGGCCCTATATCTTACTCTTTCTAGCTCTACGGACCTAGTTAGGGGGTATGCATACTTATGGATTAGGTGTCCTTGTCGGTAGGGTACTGAGTTAACTATATGCACCAGTACGACCAGGGTACCTTTGCGTCCTTGGGTTCGTGGTTGAAGGGTACTAAGTAGCTGATATGCACTGGTACGACCGGTGTACCTTTGCGTCCCGGGTTATTGATCTCCCGTTCGAGGCAAATAAATATGATTGATGTGCTGATTAAAGAAAGGAAAGATACTATTATTGAAAGTGGAATATTAATGAGCCAGGCCCAGATGATTATGATATTGAGTACCGGTCCGCCGTTTATAATAGTGGCCAGGAGCGTTGTGCCCTGGATGATGATTCTTTATCCCGGTCCACCGGTTATAATAGTGGTCAGGAGCGTTGTGCCCTGGATGATGATTTTATATATATTTTGGTCCACTGACAATAATAGTGGGGGTCCCGAGCTCAATAAAACCAGTATTGTATGTGAATAAAGTTGTGGAAAAATACTAATCACTTATAGTGGAATACCATGTGAGTCGGGACCAGACCGGTCCACCGGCAAATAATAGTGGTCAGGTGCGCTCTGCCCTGTGTGTTTACCTTCCGGTCCACCAGCAATAATAGTGGTCAGAGGCGTTCTGCCCTCTGTGTTTACTTCCGGTCCACCGGCTATAATAGTGGCGTTCTCGTACTCACATGGATATAAAATATGAGATTGATTGAATGATGAAGGAATAAAGGCTTAAGGCCCGAATGTATTGATCTTACACTATGACATGGCTTAAGGCCAAAAGTATCGATCGTGACTTATAAATTATTATGTATGTTATTGTTATGTATGCACCTCTCATTATTTATGTGTGTAGCTTGCATTATGTGTCATATGCGGGCCTATCTTTAAGTGTGGTATTAAAGGGTTACTCAGTACCGTAGTACTGAAGGGATTCCCTTTGTGGGGCCCCTGCCTATTCAATGGGCAGTGCCCTTGCAGGTCTTTTCAGGTGCTACTCAAGTGGGCTACGGGAAATAGAGTAAGGAGTTATCCGGTATCATTAGGGTTTTCTCTTTCTCTTTTAAACTCCTGGTTTTAATGCTAATGTTGTTTAAGTAACCATCATTGTTTGATGTTATTCGTGTAAACAATTTGATGCGCTACTCTAATTTATGTATATTTGAATTTCTTTCAAATTGTATTTCATTTTTCTTAGCCTTAACACTTGGTACTGGAACGGTATAAGTGAACCGGTCCGGTACTAAGTGTGGTGGTAATACTCCCAAAATTCACGTTTTATTAATTTGCTTCCGCTAATTTCCTTTCAATTAACGAAATTTTTCAGTAGTGAATTTTGGGGGTGTTACAATATACATTAGCCCTTAGTATGGTCCATATTAAATTAGATATAAAGACTAAAGTTTAAATTGTATGGGAATATGTTAGTAGTTAAGCTTAACCTTAATCTCTCAATCTAATTCTTGATGGTAGAATTAAAATTAAATAAATATAGATGCAAGCATGCGTATGTCATGTGATGGGAAAATAAAGGAGATAATTAAATTAATTATCTCAAAAAAATTTTAATTTTGAATTTAAGAGGGAAAGTAAAAAGTTAGTCATAATAACCAACTCCCCAATTTATTTTACACGTAAGAAATAAAAAAAAAATATGTAAAACAAAAATTACTATTAATTGCTGTTAAGAAATATGCAACATCGAATTTTAAAAAAATAGAGTATGAACAAATTATGATCGATTTATTTGTCAATTATATTTCCGGTAAATCAATTTTGTTAATTGCTGGAGTTACGTCTTTAACGATCTTCAAAAAGCATTATATAGTACAATTCCGTATATTAAATGCTTCTATAGTGTGTTAGGGTTTTATACTTAACTCTTTCGATTGTATACGAATAGTATATGTTAAATTTTAGATTATAATTCATGCCACAAATTCCGTCTAACACTTCTCTCATATCTTTTTTGGTCTTCATATCACGTTCCACCTTCTCTATCTTTCCTAATTGGTTTGAACAACCTTTTTCTGCATCATGGGCGATTTAAGGAAATATTTTTTTTTTCCTTCCTTTTTGCCCTTTTCCATAGGGGGCTGCCCTTTCTTTGCACGTACGGGATAAATCTACCTCCAGTTCAGGCAAAGTACCCGTATGGACAAACTAAAATCATTAGCTTGAAGCCCCGCAGGAGGTAATAAAGGCTCATACGGGAAGCACTAACCTTCGGTCGATTCATTTTCTCACTTAGATTTTCCATTTGTGCATCATGTGTCTTTGGAGACACACACTACGTTGATGGTTAATTACAGATGATTCATTGCAACCTGCAAACGTTTAAAAGACCTTAGCAGCACCTATGAATTCGGTAGAGCGAGTTACCATGTCGCGCGCTCTGGAATTAATCTACAATCCACTTCCACTAAACCTCAATCCGTCCACTAGGATTTAATTAATTATCATGTATATAAATATCTGTTTCCATCAATGCCGGGCAATAACTCAAATATACTATAACCTCCTGACTCATTCATGATATGCAATGATATATTACCCAATACGATCAGCAACTTGCAACCACTCAAGCGTCCCACACTCAACTCTCTATCTTAATTGTGAAATCTTTGCCTATAAATAGTGAACGTTACTCGTTCATTCTTATCATTCAGACCTCACCAATAAACACATACTAGCAAAGCGATCAATCGATCATCTGAGTTCCAATTGGAAAAAAAAAATGGCCAACGTCAAGCTTATATTGCTTTCTGCCCTTCTTCTTGTCATTGCTGTTGTCTCAGCTCGTGAGGTAGCTGAGACTGAAAGTGAAAGTACCCGTAAGTTTGCTCTGCTCTAAATTTTGCATACATATATAGTCACTAGAGTATTGGAAGGTATATGCTCTTGTAGTGAAGACTAACTTTTGAAAACCAAATATTTATCCTTTCTTGATCGTGACCACATGTATATACTCATTTTTACGAAATTCTTATAAATCAAAACAATAAGGCATTGAGGATGTTGTTATGTACAATACAAGGCCAAACTAGATTTCTATGCGTACGCAATGCAATATAGTTATTTGCTTAGAAAAAGTGGCCAACTACTTACTCATGACACTTGAGTTTAAAATCATTAATATCTTTAATTTTGTATCTATAATCTGTTATTGTCCTGTGTTGGAGATCATAAATAATATTTTTGTTTAACATAATGAACTTGATATTTATTGTCGACAGAAGCTATGAAGAACACTAAAAATAGTGATTACGGTGATCAAGATGGAGGAAATCGCGGAGGCTACGGTCAAGGTGGAGGATACCATGGCCGTGACGGTGGTGGACGCGGAGGAGACGGAGATTATAGACGTGGAGAACATGGCGATGGAGGTTATGGAGATGGTGGTGACAGAGGAGACGGAAGTTATGGACAAGGTAGAGATGGAGGTTACCAACGTGGAGGACATGGTGATGGTGGAGACGGAAGTTATGGACGTGGTGGATATGGTCATGGTGGACGTAATGGTGGTGGCCGCTATCCGCAAAACTAAGAAGGCAACTAATCAAGCTGCATGTATGCATGCATGCCTTCCCTATAATATTAGATACGCATCATGTAAGTTTGCGACGGTCTTGGTTTTCTTAAATAAAACTGTAATGTGTATGTGGTGCGACCGGAGGATGAGAACGTGAAGGGGTCGGTGCCTTTGAGCCCACTTAAGGCCCTCCCACGTGCAAATCTTCTAATCATGTACACCTACCACTGTCATTATATATATAAATGTTAACAAAAAAAATGGTATTTGCGTCCCTTATTTTCTTTTCCATTTTTTTAATCCACCAAGTCCTATGGAAGTCTTGGTGTGTCATGCAATTTTATTTTATATTTAGGCACATATATACATTCCCCGTACAATACACCACGGGTCATCTAACAAGATGCTATTTGTGTGCCGCATAAAAAAAATAAGAATGGCGATTATTTTGTCACTTACTAGTGATTAGGTACTTGTTTTTTTTTATGAGCGTCATGATTATTATATCATATAACAAAGAGTGATGATTATAATTATTATTGTAATTATAATTATAATTATATTAATTATAATAAATATAAATATAATTCTTTTAGTCGATTATTATAATTATAACTATTAATAATCATTACAGGAAAATTAAATAATTAACACAAAAAAGAGAAAAGCATGAAATCATAAATTTGCTTAAATTAATTGCCATATATATCATGAATATAATTAAATTAACTTATTATAGCAATTATAATTGTATTATAATTATAATTATTATGGATATAAATTTGAGGTGATATAATTATATTCATAATTATAAGTATATCAATTAATTAGTGATACTTAATTGAGTATAGTGATTGTCCTTTCATAGAGTAGTGATTATCATATAATAGCTTAGTTGTTTATATTTGTTATTATTATATTGTATGAAAGAGCGTTGCTTATTGTGTCCCATTCGGTGATGATCTTATCATGGAATAGTGATTATCATATAACAAATTGGTAATTATTTTGTCATAGAGTAGTGATCGTGTACATATGATGATTATTAGCCTAGTAATTTTTGTAAAATATAATTATCTCATCAAAGAATGGTGATTATCATATAATAATTTGATAATTATCTTATTACAAGAGCAGTAATTATGTACTACATGCTATATTGGCGATTATTCTATTACACAATAGTAGTGATTATCTACTATGTGTTGCATTTTCTAAACAATTTTATGACACAATGTTATAAACAATTATTTTATTCAAGAGTATTATATGTCACATTACTCTTTTTCTTACATTCTCCACTTATGTTGGAAGGCATCTTTCTTGTAAAAATATAGTTGTTTGACACACAATTGGCATGGGTGCATCATATAATGTATGCATATATAGTATTTTTCATTACTCAAGTACGTAATAATGCTACATTAAATAATAATAATAATAAAGTATAATTTTTTTTATTAACAACTATATAGGAAATTTTTAATTAAAGTCAATTTTATAAATTGTATAACCATTTAGATTCATAACAATTTATGTACAACATGTCTTGTTTGAATTAACACTGATTGAACATCAAAAGGATGTTAAACTTTGGGCCCAATATTATTTCCTATTCCTAACGATAATGATACAGACAACATAAGATTGAGATGCTATTATATGTTGTAGAGTGATCTATTATACATGTATAATACCCCTAAATTGAGAGAAGTGCTATGAGGTTTGATATGGCTACTCTTATCAACATGGTATACTATCATTTTGGTAATTTCATCTAAAAAACTCCACAATTAAGCTTGCTAGTCGTGAGACAATTTTAAAGATGGGCAACCCTCCTTACAAGTTTTTTAAATTTTCTAAAATTTTCTCAAAAGTGTGTTAATGAGGACAAAGCATACTTAATTGAATCGTGTTGATCTAGAGGAGTCAAATGATTGATCTGAAAGGAATACAGGGTATCTCCTACATTGTTGTATCGAATAGAGGTGTTATAAATTATATCAGAGTAAAATGGCAACCGTGAGCTAAACTTGGATGAGCTAGTTATTAGGATAAGTTGTATTAAGACAATTAGTGCTCGAAGTGTAATGAAGACGTTGAATTCTTTGAGTGGGGGTGAATTTAATACCCCCAAATATAGAAGAGTGTTATAAAGTTTGATATGAAAACTTACATCAACATGGTATACCATCGTTTCGGTAATTCTTTCCTTAGAACTCCACAACTAAGCATGTTGGTAGTGGAAAATTTTTTAATATGAACGACCCTCCTAGAAAGTTTCAAAAAAAAATTCTAAAAATTTATCAAAAAGCATGTGAATGAGGAAAAAACAGGTTTGAAGGAGTCGTGTTGATCTATGAAGCCATGCGATCAACATGAAAGTACTCTAGGATAGTCCCCGCATGACTATATCAACTTGGGGTATTACAACATTGATATTAATACTCCATCTATTTGTAATATAAGTCATTTATGAATTATATGAAAACACTTTGACTGCAAATATCTTTTAATACATATTGATGAAAATTATAAAAAAGTTAATATTATAAAAGTATTTTTATATATGAAGATAGCTATTAGATTTTTATATTATAGTTTATTATATTTTAAAAGAAATTAAGAGTTAAAGTTCAACTTTGAAATTTGAAAGTTGTTTATATTATGAAACATAAGGAGTACTATCATAAATATCTAATAATAAATATACTCCGGAAAAAAAATCAAATGTTTTTCTTAAATAAAGTGATTATACAATTCAATTTTTGTTACAAAAGAAAAGCTATTTTAGAGAAATTTATATTTAATTTTTACTTTTACCCTTACTTTTATTATAATAGTATTAATTTTTTTTTTGTTATTTTCTAATAAAGAGTATAAGTGTATCTTAAACAAGAATTAATGGAATAATTACTACCCATTTCGTGGTACAGACTTATTTAGAATTTTGGACACTTCTTAGATAAGGTGATACACAAAAAGATGGAAGGATGTGGTTCATTTCTTTGTCTAATGGATATGGCAAATCTTTTTAATAAAGTTTGAGGTTTGAATCACAACACTTTCGGTGTATATCTTATATGTGAAACAACACATTAATCTTTTGAAATGATATAATTGCAATAATCTAAATATCTGTAATGTGAGAGTTAGATTAACGCTAGTGAGAGGTCGACTCCTTAGGCAACATGCGTTTCATGGACGGACTACCGCATGGGGTATTTAGAGAAGAAGGTGAAAAGGTGGAGGCTAAGAGGTGAATTAATGTGATCCTTTTTGACCGTTGAGCGTTTGTAGATCCGTACAATCGTCGGTATTTGTTGCCAATTTGGACCAAGGCCTACGACCAAACTGATGAGGACAGGAACTTAGGAGGACGAAGCCGGTAGATGCAGATTTAGTAGCAGTAAATTAGTAATAGTGTCGTTATACAAATATATAATAATAATAATAATAATAATAATAATAATAATAATAATAATAATAATAATAATAATAATAATAATAATAGTAGTAGTAGTAGTAGAAGTAGTATTTTTTGTCCGAAGAATACACGTAGGATAGTTTTGTGAACCGTGAAGTGACTTGAAACATTCGAACGTCCAAGGCAATTAAACAGGATAATCCTTAAAGCCAAAAATTAACGAAAATACCTTCCATTAAGTAGTATTTTAATCGGACGTCGGCTTCAGCATCCACTAGCTCTATCTGATAATATTAAACTTTATCTTGTTGTAGGCCCTCTATTGAAAATCTGATAATATCACTAGTGAATGATGATATGACTGAATTGGCAGTGCGGTAATACAGTTTAGATTAGTAGTTAAGCAATAACTATAATGACAATCATCATATCCCATGTTATCAGGGGATGCCATTGCCACGCCTTCTACTAAGTTAGATTGGATTTGGAAGCTGCCTGCACCTCTGCTAGCTAGACAAAAGGCTCAGACTTTTAAGTGGCTCACCTCACACGACCGGTCTTCTACCACCCACAAATCGCTGGAGTGGAGGGAGGAGAGATCTTGTTGAAGATTATGTGGATTTGGCTCATCGTCAACACAACTTTGGAGGTTGAAATTCACACATTTGGAGGTAGGCCTGAATGGCTAATTTATTGATCGTATCAATTTTTTAATCTAACCAAACTAGTAATTCAGTCAACGCTCTTCCCACAAATTATAACCATAGGCTTTGTTTGGATGATGTACTTCTTGGAGGAAATTCGATTAAATAAGAAATTTGTAAGGGTTTTTTAGGCTAGAAAAATTTTACATATTCCTCTTTGTAACCGAAATTTTTTAGGCTTTTTCTAAGAAATTGATGTGCTCATGAGAAACGAGAGTCCAAGCATTGTGAATGACTACTTGGTTGTCACACTTGAATGGAATGGGGTGTGACATTATCAATGGACAACTCATGCAAAAGATTTGTGAGCCAAGCAAGCTCAGATTTTACTCTACAAAGGGTGCATTATTTGGCTTTGGTTGAGGACTAAGGTATGGTGGTTTGCTTTTTAGAATTCCATGAGATAGGGGCACCACCTAAAGTGATGAAATAACCACTAACAAACCATCTAGTAAAGGGGCAGGGTGTCCAATTAGTATCAAAGAATGCATGCAGAGAAGTGTCCAAGGATACCTTAATAAGGCTAGCCCTTGAGATATGCAAGGATATGTAAAGTGGCTTGATAATGCAGTACTTGTGGATAGCTATTGAAATGGATGATATGTTGGACAACAAAAGAGATGTTCGGGTGTGTATGAGTGAGGTAATTGAGTTTCCCCACCAAGCTTCAGAATTGTGTAGGATTGGCTAGATGAGCTTTCATGACCAAGAGTAGCTTTTGTTTAGTTTTATGAGGACAAACAACATGCTTAATATTAGTGAGAGAACACTCGTGTACAAGGTTAGCAATAAATTTATGATGATTGCTAAATGATGATGGGCCCACTTTCATGAGAAATAAATTCCATGCTAATGAAATAACTCAAGCGACCTAAGTCTTTAATCTTGAATTGATCATTGAGGAACTGCTTTAGATAATCTATCTACTCTATTGTAATACCCCATTTTTAACTACTTCAAATTATGTTTAATTAATTACATAAATAATTGTAGAATATTTTATGGATTCAAGACTTTGTAGGTGATTCAGCAATAATTGTAAATTTACAACTAGATACACTTTGCTTATAAAATATTATTCATATATGTGGACATTCTAGTTACACCTTAAAGAATATTCTTATAAAATTTTATTTGGATCCTAAGTAGGTTTAAATGTAAATCTCAAACTTTTGGTTTAATTTGATATGTGTTTGTTATTCCTTTTGAATTTTATAAGTAAAATATATACTTAAGGCATGATAGCTTAAACTCAAATCAATTGTGTGTTACAAAATTCTGAAATTGGAAATCAATATATAGGAGGATATGAAAATTTTGTGATTTTTGGAATAGTTTGATATTTTATTTTTGTAATTACCTTGTAAGCTTGTTAATTCATTGTCAAATCAATATTATATATATATATATATATATATATATATATATATATATATAACTTGTTTTAAATTCATGAAATTTTACATGTGAATTTAAAATATTATTTTAAGTGTTTTCATAAATTTATGATCTTGTTTGCCTTTTGTATTCATTTTATCCTCTTTAATAATCCTTCCACTATTAAAAATAATTTATAAATCCAAAAATTTGTATTCATTCATGAAACTACTTCCCTACACTTCCATGATCAGATTTTGTATCAATTTGACCATGTTCTTGTTAATTCAACTAAATTTTGAGCCAAAGTCACATTCTTGCACTTTCTGACTACACTAGTTGTGTCCTTTTGGCTTTTTTACACCAAATATCATTTACTTACATTTCCCATGCTTAAATCTAACATTTGACCTACACACCATCACCTACCCTATTCCTTAGTTAATTTTTTGGATTTTACAACTTCATTCAACCTAAATACAATTCACCACCTTACACACTCAATCACCTTGTCCTTTATCATTCAAGTATTGAACAAGCTACCCCTCCCCCTCTTGTGGTTGCAAATTTTTATACCTCCATCCCCTATTTATACCCCATGTGTCTTGCTTTGTTTTCATTCATTCTTTCTCTCATTTGCTCCTCTTGGTTGCTCCCATCTCTATCTTTATTTTAGTTATTTTGCTAAGTGTTTTTAGGCTTTGTCGGGCCTATAACCAAGACTCATTCTCCTCTCTTTCTCCTTAGTCTCTTTTTTTCACTTATACATTTCCTTCTATCTAGCCTTTATTTAATTTTAAATAAGTAAAGAAGGTTCAGTTTTTGGTTAAATTATAAATTTGTCATTTTTTGTCTATTATTGTGTCTCTAGAAGGCATTGAAGTTTTTTTAACACTTTTTTATTTTATTTTGTTATTTTTCCTTGGACAAAGGTAACCCATATGCTCCTAGTAAATATGTAAAAATTATGTGATAGCATATTTAAGGTTTCCATTGTTATGTGTAACTTATAGGTAACGTATGCTTCCTTTTAATTTTATAAAAAATATGCATGGATCATGTATTGTTATTAATTTTTTGTATGCATATGATCTTGTATTTTGTTTTCTAAAAGAGCATTTTAAATTTATGTATTTTCATATATTTATGATAGCATGCCAGAATAGGGTTAGTGTCGTAAAATACATATGCATGATTAATGTTTTATGCACTAAATGGGCTTGCTTGTGTTTTAGGGAAAAAATGGTAATTTTATCACTTATAAGACTAGGATGACCTTAGTGGATTTCAAGGTTGAGCTTACTATTGACTTTAAATTTATTTATTTTTGGATCATTGACCTTATGGTCAACTTAAATAATTGAAATTGGAATCATTGTACATTATACGATATATTATGATCACCTTATTAAGATATTAATATTTAAAGTGGAATACCTCAAGGTTTGGGAATAGTTGCTCTTTAGAATTAGCTACCCTAGAGATAAGGTAGGAGCCCTTGATTTGGTTTGGTGGTTTGTCGGATGCCTTAGTATTTTGACTAAGGTCCTAATCTACTCTATAAGTAACCTATGGATCCTATATGGGGTATCGATACTTAAGGATTAGGTAAAGGATATTGTGTTGCTTTGTTGTACCAATATGACCAGAGTAATTGCATGTCTCTAGGTTATAAGCTAGGAGGATACTGGGTTGCCTTAGTGTGCTAGTATGAAAAGTGCAATTTATATGTCTTGGGGTTATTATTGTATCTCCTCAAGTAATTAAAAATGAAAATGATTATTGTATAAAGATTTAAATAGATTGTTGTGGTTTATTGGTTTAGTAGTTGCCTCCACGCACTATTTAGTTTTGGTATGTTGGTTTGATAGTTTCATATGTGCACAATTTGGATTTGCTACATTGGTTGGTAATTGTCTCGATTCTTTCCTTATCATGTTATAAGTGGTATAGAGGTGGTTATTGAAAAGTCCTTAATTATGGTTTGGTGTTTCCTTTTATAGGATACCCTTGGTATATTAGGTTAATGAAATAGTTATAATATGGTTAAGTTTGAAGTGATGAACATGTGGCATATGGTATGATATGAGTTATGGTATGTATGTGGCACTTAGCTATAGTATGTACTATTTAATATGGTATGCCATGATACTTTGTGTTACCTTATATATGTTCCACGAATATTTACATACTTAGTATTGTTTATTAACTTACTCAATACTGTTGTACTGATGGGTTCTATTGTATGGTCCCCTACCTATTTAATGGGAAATCTTTACCTTGAGGATATAGCTTGATGGCTTTTAGTAGGGGTTCAGAGTTAGGACTATCTGATGTTAATTCTAACATCATTTGATCTAGATATCCTTTGAACTCTTATGTCTCGTTCTATAGTTTTTTCTCCTTCTTAATTGTAACTCTTTTGTCTGATCTTTTGTTATTTGAATAGTTTAATATTTTAATGAAATCTTTTTCTGCTTCTTATCAATTGTTATTCTTAATTTAAGTGGATAAATATTTTTGCCTCAGCACTTAGTATAATAAAGGTAAAGGAACTAGACTTATACTAATTGTAGCCATAACACCCTATATTTTAAATGGTTTAGCTTCCACAAGCAACTCTTTTTAATGAAATTTTCAAGTTCTAAAAATGAGGATGTTGCAAGTGGTATTAGAGAGAAACTACGATCATGAGCTGAACATGGATGAGCCAGTCAAGCACCTAGGAGGAGGATTTTTTGGAATAAAATTGTAATGAGATAATTATTGGTTGAGATGTAATGAGGGCATTGCATTCTTTGAGTCAATGTAAATGTAATACCCCTAAATTTTACGGAGTGTTATAAGGATTTATATGGCTACTTATATCAACATGGTATACCATCTTTTTGGAGATTATGTCCTAAGAAAGTGATATTTAAACATACAAGTCATGGAGTAATTTTTAGGATGGATGATCTTACATTGAAGCTTCATAAATTTTATGAAAACTTCTCAAGAAGTGCATAAGTGAGGGAAAAGCGCACTGAAAGAACTCGTTTTGATCTATTAAGCCAGTCGATCAATCTGAAAACACTGTAGGGTATCCCCCATGTGGTCTTATTGACTCAGGGTTTTACATCTATATCCTCACATGTGACCAGTAATTCATCAACATGCACAACCATAATCGTTAGATGATGGTCACAATGCTTGATGAAAAGTGAGTAATTGTTTATGAACTATGAATACCCGTACAAGACTTATAAAAGTGATAACTTCTCATACCACTGGTTATGATTGTTTAAGGCAATAAATTCATTTCTTGAGATTGCAAACAAGGAAAGGAGGGGCATTGAATCCAAGGGTAACTTCATATATATGCCCTCATGAAGATTTCCATGAAGAAAGGTATTGTTCACATCAAATTGGTGAATATATCAACCCTTATTTATAATAATAGCTAGTATGCACTAAATTGTGGTCATAAGCACCATGGGAGAGAAATTTTTTGTAAAATATTTGTTTATTTTCTATGTGAATTCCCTTACCACAAACCTTGCATTTTATATCTTAACAAATCCATTGGCCTAGTATTCACTTTATAAACCCACCTACAACCTATAGGCTTTTTTCCTTCAGGTAATTTTACCAATTCCCAAGTATCATTAGCATTTAGAGCATCAAGCTTAGCCTCCTTATCCTTTAACCAAAGTGGATCCCCAGTAATAATATCATATGAAGATGGTTCGGGTAAATGGAGTGAGGTGGTGGATTGAAGGTAAACAAATGGTGAGGTATGAATGTAATTGTTGGTTAGAGTGTGTGAAAAAAGGTGTGATTGTGGTTCATCAAGATATATGCAATTACAAATGTAGACTTGAAGGTGAGAAGGGGTACGGATGTTTCTACATTACCTTTTTAGAGGTTGTAATTGTGAAGCAGGAGGCTGAGGCAAATGTGGAAATGAAGGAGGAGAATTAAGTACAATAGGTGAGTTGGGAGGTGAATAAGACCCAAGGAAGGACACATGATGTTATAGCATAATGGGAAAATAAAGAACAATAAGTGGTAAAGGGTTGGAAGCTTTAGTAGGATAAGAGTGCATGGAATTTTTGTAACACACCAAAATTTTAAAACCTTGAATTTTACAATTAATCTTCATTTGGGATAATTTAATTTTTAAATTATTAATTTAATTATTTTGTGGACTTTTGATTTATAAAAATGAATATGATTATTTAATAAATTAAAATAAATATTTTGTTATTTTATCATATTCTATTTATTTAAATAATTTTTCAAACCCATATTTTACTAAAATTATCCTCTTAAATTAAAATCTTAAATTTTAAATAAATTAATTTATTAAAATAATCTATCCATCTAAATAATTAAATACCCTAATTCTAAAAAATTATTTTATTTTTATTTTTCCCTTTTTTCCATTTTCCTTTTTCTTTCTCCTTTTTCCTTCATTTTTCCTCCTTTTCCTTTTTCTTCTTTTCTCCTTTTTCCCTTAGGCTGATCGTCCTCTCCTTCCTTTTGCTTCCCTCGTCGAGCCCCTAGCCTCCCTTCTCCTTGCCACCCAACCTCGCCCGTCTAGCCACGCCTCCCTTCTTTTTTTACTGCTTTCCTTTTCCCTTGATTAGGCTAGCCTAACCCCCTCTTCTTTTTCCCTCCTCCCTTGCACACGTGGGCTGACTCGTCTCCCTTATTTCTCCCCTGCACAATCGGCCTACCTCCTCCCTTCTTCTTTTTCTTCTTCTTCTTCCTTTGTCCCTACACATCGAGCCCCCCATGTCTACACCTACTCCCTTGCAACTTTTCCCCCTACCCTTCCATTTGCAACCCTGCCCTCTCCCTCTCTCTCTCCCAACCCTTTCCTACCCATTTCGAGCCAAACTCTCCCCTACATATCCTCTCGCATGCCTACTTTCTTTTTCTTTCCCCTTCTCCCTTCCCTGCCACCCTACAGCCCTCCCCCCTACAACCACCTAACCCTGCGCCTTTGTCTACCTTCCTCTCCCTCTTCTTTTTCTTATTCTCCTTTGCCCATTTCTTTCCCTCCTCGAGCCTCCTTCTCCCCCTACCGAGCCCTCTTCTCCTTTCTTTCCTCCTACCACCACCTCTACTACCCAAACAACCTCCACACCAACCCCCTAGCCTCCCCTCCTTCCTCCTTGCACCACCCAAAAGTCACCACTCGCCCCCTGTAACCACCTTTCTCTTCCCTTCTCTTTTCTTCTCATTCTCAGCCTCCACCCTACACCATCACCTTATGCCACCGTCTAGCCTCTTTTTTTGCCACCAAAGATACCTCTCAAAACCCTAATACCTCCTCTACCACCTCCCTACCTCAGCCAGTCAAGATCACCATAGCAGCCCCCTCCTTTCTCCCCTTCTTTTTCCTTCCTTCTCTTTCTTCTCCTTTCTTTGCACCCATTTTCCAGCCACTACTACCGCTGTCTCCATGTCCTGAGCCACCGATATATTAACCCCGACCACCACCTACACTCTGCCACCATCCCTACACCTAGCCACCACCCTAACTCCCCTCCACGAGCCCTCAACCGAAGCCACAAACCCTCACCCGAACCAACCCTTCCACTTCTCCCGTGTCTTCTCTTTGTCCCTTATTTCCCCTTCCCTTCATGCATGCAGCGTGAGTTTTTCTACACCTTATGAGTAAATTTACTAATTTTTAAGGTATAAATATAGTTAGCATTTATATGTATTTACTAAGCTTTTTGATAAAATTTTATTCTTTTAATTTTCTACTACTAATAAGATAGTTTTGATATTATTTATAGGTATAAAATTTTTACTAATTAAAGCTTAAACTTTTAAATAGGGTGCCGGTAAAGTTTAATTATTGTTGGAAATAAGATAACCATTATACCCTACTAAAATATATGGATACGCGTATGCTAGCACATTAGGATTTTGAATATGTTTGTGTGCCTATTATGTGATGTTAAGTATATTATCATTTGTAGCATATTTTGGTAGTTGAAATGAAAAGCATGGTATATTATAAAATGTGTCATGTGTAGAAATGATGGTTAAGAAATGAGCCTTGTTATTAATGTTGATATTAGATACATGTACATGTTATGTAAGCAAATATGGTTGTAGTAGGGATAATATTAATATGAGTCCTAGGGGCATTTTAGTATTTTTTTCTTATACAAAGGGCATGGACTAAATAAGTGTGTATGGTAGGTGATAATGGGTATTAATAACACATAATAATGGTTGGTGGTGATCATGCATGTGGACCATGGGTAATAACATTTTATGTGTTAAGGGTATTTTGATCATTTTTGCATAAAAAGGGGTAACTTGGTAATTTGATGAATAAAAGGGGTAATATGGTACATTAATAAGTTAAAAAAAGGTATTTTGGTAATTTAGCATGAAAAGGGGGTATTTTGGCAATTTAATAGTTATGAAGGGTAATTTGGTAATTTAACAAACTTGAAGGGCAATTTGATAATTTTAACAAGTATGAAGGGTATTTTGGTAATTATATAAGTATGAAGGATAAATTGGTAGTTTCATAAGTATGAAGGGTGTTTTGGGTAATTATACAAGTATGAAGGGTAATTTGATAATTTGGCAAAAAAAGGGGTATTTTAATAAATAAGCAAGCAAGAGAGGTAATTTGGTAATTTTTTAAGTTATCGGTAATTTGCATATAATATGGCAATGGATTTAGTAAGCCTCTATAATAAGACATAAGGGACATTAAATAATAGATTAAAGGTTTACGGCCTTAGTATCACTTATTTAAGTACAACCATGTATATTATAAGGATAAGGGTATTTCGGTAAATTGGTGAATATCATAAGGATCATGCATGGTATAGGGTGGAATGGATGATTAATTGTATGATATGATGTTTATTTCATAATCATGTAAGAGGTACCTTAACTATTAATTATGCATGAAAATGTGTGCTAAATGTGCTAGAAGTACATGTTAGGGTTTATATGTTCAATGATCTCTTAGTATGGAGTTCTTGATTCTATGATCGGTGGTATAATTATGATATGATAACCTATTATGGCATATGGATAAATAAATAAAAAATGAAATATATGATGGAAATAGATGATAAAAAAGGAAGCCTTAGCCTTAGGGGCATTTTGGTCATTTTGACCTAAGGTGCCTA
The DNA here is from genome assembly GCA_030549775.1 of Tamarix chinensis. Classification (NCBI taxonomy): domain Eukaryota; kingdom Viridiplantae; phylum Streptophyta; class Magnoliopsida; order Caryophyllales; family Tamaricaceae; genus Tamarix; species Tamarix chinensis. The sequence continues at coordinate 12,952,703 of CM060176.1, forward strand.
AGTACAAGAATTGGACCTAGGATGGCCTTATTGGATTATTTAAGTTAACATGGACAATAATACGAATAAGGATTACTTAATAATAACATAAACAAATGAAAATGATTAGGTATGTGATTGATGTGTTTCTCGTGGTCACTTTAATTAAGACACTAATAATTAAAGTTGAAGACCTCGATATAGGGAATGGTGGCTCTTTAGGGGTCGCTACCCTAAATATATGGTTTAGCCTACGATTATTCTGGATTTTGCTGGTGTGCCTTAGTGCCCTGGCTAGGCCCTACATCTTACTCTATTTCGCTCTACGGACCTACTTAGGGGTTATGTATATTTATGAATTAGGTGTCCTTGTCGTTAAGGTATTGTGTGTCCTCGTGCACTAGTATGACTAGGGTACCTTTACATCCCTGTATTAACAGTTAGAGGGTACTATACTTCTTGGACGCGCCAACATTATCGATATACCTTTGTGTCTCCAAGTTCTTGATCTTCCCCTTGAGTTAAATAAATGGAATTGTTGTGTTAATTAATTAAAATATTAATATTTATTTGAAGTGAAAGATTATTGAGTCGGGTCTAGACTAATCCACCAACAATAATAGTGGCTAGAAGAATTTTTCTTAGAGACCGGTCCACCGGTAAATAATAGTGGTCAGGTGCCTGTTGCCCTAGAGTGTATTCCATTCCACCAGCTATAATAGTGGGAGATCCCGAGCTCAATAAACCAAACCTTGGATGATAATAAAGTATGGAAAAATAATAATCACTTATAGTGGAACACCATATGAGTTGAAGCCAGACCGATCTACTAACAAGAATAGTGGTCAAGTGCCTTTTAGCTTGGAGACCTACTCGCCGACAAATAATAGTGGTTGGGTGGGTTCTTCCCTAGAGTATATTTTTGATCTACCAGTTATAATAATGGGGTTCTCGTACTCACATGGATATAATTCAAGAGATGATGTTGACTAATATTTAATTAATGTCTTAAGACCAGATAATGTTGATTTAACCATTATGATCTATTGATATAGTATAAGTACGGCTTTGGTGCATGTAACTCTTGGTAAGTGCTGGAGATGCTAAGCAATATACCTTGTGATTATCTCAATGCTTGCATTTGTTATTGTTTCTATATTTTTTTTATGTATGATGTGTTACATGGGTCCCTACCTTTTAGTTTAGTATAAAAGGTTAATTAGTACTATAGTATTGAACGGTTCCGTTTGTGGACCCCTACCTATTCAATGGGGAATGTCTCTTGTAGGTTAACCGTAGGTGCTATTTAGGTTCATATTGGGTAAGAGCGTAAGGATTGATCGGGAAGTTTTTTGAATTTATCCTTTAAATCTCTATTCTCCATGTTTAATGAGTTTATTTCTATAACCATGAATAGTGGACTTTATTCTTGTAATGTAATTTTATGCGCTACTTTGATTTAAAAGAAAGTCAAATTTGTGTAAATTGTGTGTTGTCCTTCTAAGCCTTAGCACTTGGTACTAGAATGGTAGAAGGAAATCAGTCTGGTACAAAGTGTGGTGATAGCATCTCCAAAATTTATTATATTTGCTTCCGCCTAATTTTTAAGAAAACAAAATTTTTCTATAGTGAATTTTGGGAGTGTTATAATTTTTCTTATAAAAGAGATAAATATTTTCATAAAACACTTCATTTTGACTATCAAAGATGTGTTTTTCTTCTTAACTTTATACCTTGAACCCTTTTCCTACCATATGGATATCCTAAAAATATGCAAGGATTTGATCAAGGCATAAAATTATCTCTTTGTGTTTGTTGGTTGCTACATAATATAAGCAACCAAAGGGTATCATATGATCATAGTTGGGTGATGACCTAAAGAGAAGTTGGTATGGGCTTTTATGGGTGAGGGTTTTGTGCGACCTCTATTTATTATGTAAGTGGCATCTAGGAGGCTTTCTCCCTAAAACTCTGGCCGCATGTTATATTGAAACATGAATACCCTATCCATTTCCAAAAGGTGATTATTTTTTTTTTAATGATTTCATTATGTTGAGGTGTATAAGGGAGGCTAGCTTGATGTATAATCCCATGTTGGGAGAAAACAATCTTCCCATCAGTTCATATGTGTTATTATATCATATACATTTAATAATTTTATTAAATTGGGTTTAGACAAGAGAAAAAAACGGTTTTAAAAATGTGAATGTATAACTTTGGTGCTAAGCAAGTAAACCCAAGTGGATTGGGAAAAATCTTCAATTATGGTTAGAAAATATTTAAAGCCATTATGAGTGGTCACCCTTTGAGGTCCCCATACATTGACATGAATTAGATAAAATGGGGATTTAGATTGAGATGTGCTGGTATGAAAAGTTAAATGGTCTTGTCTAGACTTGAAGCATATATCACACTACAAATTAGAAAATTCATTAACTAAATTAGAGAAACAAAACATTTGCTTGAGTTTATACATTTGAGGGTGCCCTAAATATAGATGTTAAATGTGGACACTAGAAGGGACATTATTTGAAACAAAACTACTATGAGAATTAATGACTTTAGAGCTAGGTCATTTGGTAGATGAAGTGAGTTGAACGAAAGAAGAATTTCAAGTGATGAAGAATTAACAATCTCTGCACAAAGAATGTTAGAGATCTTTAGTAAGTCTACCAAGAGGAAAGGGTCCTGTAGAAAATCACCAATGATTACTATAAGAGATGGAAGTGTTGAGTTGTATCATGAGTTTACTTATAAAGATGAGATTATACTTGAAGTATGGAACATAGAAAACATCGTAAATAATCAATTGATTTTTTTATTTTGACTGAACTAGTACTCTTGACAAGGATAACATATCTATTTGGCATGGTGATGGATATGGTTTTGGGAATAGTTTTGAGGTTAATAAATAGGCTTTTATCACCACCCATATGATTTGTTGCACTAGTTTCAAGTATCCACATATGTGTACACATCACAAGTGCATGAGATGATGATTTAAAAGCAACAATACTTTGGGAAATTTAGTCATTACGAGTAAAGGAACCTAGTTTAGTAGATCTCAAAGGTTGAGTCATAGATTCCTTCTCTGGCAACCTCTATTGATTTAAGAGGAACAAGAGTTACCCAAATTGTTCCGTGCTCCACTCTTTGTTGGTTTAACCATTTTTACCTCCTTTGCTTTTACCTCGTACAATTGCTATAATGTTTTTAGGCTTTCTGAATTTGAAATCAGCCGGGAACACTACGAACCTATAACACTTTTCTTTGGTATGCCCTAGTTTCTTACAATAGGTGCACACCAGTTTCTTACCATCTCAAGGATTGCTGAAACTCCTTCTTAATATTCAAGGACAATGCATCACTTGTGGGAGAATTATTCATCTTGTATTTCCTCTATTCATTAATCACCATATAGTAGGTTATTCCAACACTTGGCAACAGATTCATCAATAAAATACTCCCCTAACCACCAAAAAAGAGTCATTTAGACTCATTAAGAATTGGATAAGCATTGCATCTTCATTATGTTTCACAAAATTTTTAGTGCCACCACACGTGCAAGTAAGTAGAAGTGTGGTAAGCAATGACAGTTCATCCCATAACTTTTTACCTGAGTGAAGAAGATAACGACACTATCACCACCTTATGAGATATTTGAAATATATTTTTGAAGTTGATACTACTACACTCCAATGGAAATCCCAAATCTCTCTTCCATTTGTGCCCAAATATCATGTGTTTTAGTAACACAAATAGTGCTCTCATCTATTTTCCTTACTCAAAGAATTAATTATCTAGCTTATGACCATCGAATTACATCTCACCCACTAGTTGCGGGAAGGTGAATCAGCAATGGGATTCTCTTGTTTCCCAATAATAATATCAATTTTATTTTGTTTTTGTTCCTAAGCATATTATCATAGCTCTCTTCCATGCATCATAACTTATGTAATCAAAATTATTAGAGAATAAAATTTCTCCAAGGTTATCTGAGGCATAGAGATATAAGGGATAAGAAGTGTAATACCCCAAAATTTTATAACCCTTTTTTCTGGCATTTAGCCTTTTATTTGAAACATAACCCTTTTTGTCAACCCCTTGATCTATAACCTAGATAAATTCTTGAATAAATTTATCCTAATAAGTTTTATCTTAATCCTTTATTATTAAACCCAACCTAAGCCGATTAATTTTTCCATTTTATTTTTCTAACCGGGTATCCTAGCTTCGGATAAATTAATTTTTGCCTTAATTTTAAATTTAAATCTAATTATAATCCTAACCCTAAATTTATTTTATTTTTCCTTTTTCCCTTTTGTTTTCCTTTTATTTTTCTTCTTTTTATTCCTAGCTTCAAGTGCACCCATGTCCTCCTTATCCCCTTTAAGCCATGCACCCCCTACCATCTTCTCCTTTTCTTCTTCATTCTCCCTTTATCTTGCACTAGTTTCTTAACCCAATTGTGCCCCCTTAATGCACCACACCACCACATTTTACTATTCAACTCACTTCTTCTTCTTCTTCTTCTTCTTCTTCTTCTTCTTCTTCTTCTTCTCCTTCTCCTCCTCCTTCTTCTCAGCCCTGCCCAATTAACCCTTCTCCTTTCCTTTATCATTCTTCTTTCTCCCAACGTTGTTTCTAGTTATGTGCATCACACAATCATGCACCAACCCAAGTGAAACCATACAAGTCCTCATACAAGCATGTCCTTCTCACATATGGCTATCATACCAACCCCATCCCCTATTGTGCAATAGCCTCAACCTTCATAACCTCTACTACCATCATCACCTCTATCAACTAACTCCATCGCCCAACCCTCTACCTTTCTTCAATCAAGCCAACACCACTCAACCATTTCCCTCCCCACACCACCTACAACCCAGCCACCAAGTCCATCTCTACCACACCACTATCCCTAAGTTCCACCATCCTTTTCGTCCTTCTCCATCACCCATTGTGTGCCAATGCCAACTTCACCCTTTTCCATCCCTTTCCCTCATTCAGTCACCGGCACCATCCTCTCCACTTTTCTCATTGCACTATCACAGTCTTCGTGGTACTCTTATGTGAGACTTCTAGTATGCACGTCCAACTCTTACCACCATCAAGGAACCATCGCCTAGACACCCTCAACCACCCTCCTTGTGGTGCCCTTGCTACCAACGGCTTGCGTTGTAGCCAACCACACCTCACTCATGCATGACTCACACTCCCAACCCCATACAGTGTGAGTTGGCCCTTTTTCTCTTTTTAAGGAATTGAGCTTATTTTGGTAATTTTAGTATACAAAAAAATAATTATAAATTATTATTTTATGAGTTAGATATTAATATGGTTAATATTGGTATTATGTTAGGTAAATGAGGTTGATTTGTGGACCTGATAATTTTTATTCGGTCACTTATATTTTTTGCTTTTACTAGAAATTAGGTAATCCCTATACTCTACTAAAATGTCAAACACCACATGATAGCTCATTAAGGTTTTAATGAATAAACTGTGTTCATCTCATTTGCTACATTGTAATCCATACACTCTAATAAATATCAGATATCTCATGATAACATATTAGGTTTTTATGTATAAATTGTGTTAACCATGTTTGTAATGTTGTAATTATTTGCCTAATAATTTTAACATAAAATTTAGTAAAATGGAGAATTTTTATTTATGTAAAGTATTATATGTATGAGAGCATGTTAAAATGGGTTTAATGCTGAAAATAAATTACATATGTCATATATATTTAAAATAATAAGTTAAGCATACTTAGGCATATTTTTAGCATGATTATTATTATTTTATGACCTAGGGGTATTTTGGCATTTTAAGTGTATCATGAATTATTTTTTTAAGCATCCGTAATATGTATTTTTTTTAAGTAGAAAAATATATGACTTGGCTGAATTTGATAAGTATGGTAAGGTTTTATGTGCTATATCATGTTTAATGGTACAATAGTCATTTGACCTGTTCGATAATTTATTTGAATGCTTAATATTCTAATTATTATATATTAACCTTTCCATAACAAATTATTAAATGAAATAGGATTGGTATTTTAAGTGCATGATAATGTGGTATATATGGTCTCAAGGGCATTTTAGTTACTTTCAATATAATGCGCCTAAAAGTGAATAATTTAATCGATGATGACCTTATTAGATTATTTTTGGGACCTTATCATTAACCTTTATTATGATTGTTTGGAATAATTGGAAATTAATATAAATGGAATAATAGAATTTAGGTATATTTGTGTATTTTGTGATTCAGTGGTCACCTTAATAAAATATTATTTTTAAACTAAAATATTTTGAGATCAAAAATTATCTCTCTTTATGGGTTGCTACCCTAAATATTTGGTTTAGCCTACAATTGTTATAGATTTTTTTCGTGCACCTTAGTGCCCAACCAAGCCCTATATCTTACTCTATTTAGCTATGCAGACTTATAGAAGGTATTCATACTTATAGACTAGGTTTCAATGTCGGTAGGGTATTATGCTTTATTTACATTCTAGTATAACTAGGGTAACTTAGTATCCTTAGGTTAATAGTCAATAGGACACTATGTTGCCCTATTCGCCGGGATAACCAAAGTACCTTAGTGTCGCCAAGCTGATATGACTTTCCCTTGAGAAAATTAAAAATAAAAATAATTATTATTGGTTTAAATGATTATTGGATTAGTTTAGTAGTAGCCTGCATGCCTACATACAGTTTGGTAATAGCCTTTGCACCTACCTAGGGTTTGGTAGTATCATTTAAGCCCTACCTATAGTGTTATGGAATTTATTAGTATTGATGTTGAGATATGAGTTATATTGTGAATGTTGTGGTTATTGGATTGAGATTAGTTGTAATCATTACTTTATAGAACATCCCTTAGATGCTTGGTTGTAATTTCATTATGTTCTAAATGAATGTGTATTAACAGTATGTGGCTTTAGTGATAATTGTTTATATGATATGATTATCATATTTTGGTCATGGCATGTATGTTTCAATATTTTATACTCTGTTGTGTTGTAATGCCTTATATATATTGCATGCAAACTTTTCATGTTAGCTTAGTATAATGGGCTACTTAATACAATTGTAATGATGGGTTCGGTTTCATGGAACCTTGCTTATTTAATGGACAGTGGTATTTACAGGTTAGCTTATAAGATTAGTTTAAGGATATTATTTTGAGTTGAGAGTTAGACTATCCAGTATCCTATCCGGTATCTTTTGATTTGGCTATTCATAGATTCTTATATCCTTTTATATCTCCTCTCACTTGAATTTTATATCTGTTAATGTTTTCTTAGTTCTATTTTTTATAACTATATTATTAATTTAAGCATGTTATTAATGTTTCCCCTTCCACTTCATTCAGATTTCTAGCTAACACCTGACACATTCCTCCTCCTATTCCTCCTCCTCCTCCTCCTCCTTCTTCTTCTTCTTCTTCTTCTTCTTCTTCTTCTTCTTCTACTACTCCTCCTCCTCCTCCTCCTCCTCCTCCTTCCCTTCTAATCCTTCTTCTTCCTCCCAACTTTGTTTTGAATTTTGTGTGTGTCGCATGACTGTGCACACCATCACGCCAACCATTCCCTTCTCACATGAGCTACCCTTCCTAATCATGCCTCCTTTCTCTATACAATAATGTACCTCTCCTCTACACAACTAAGCTCACAAGTAGCAACACCACCAACCACTAGCTCCACTACCCTATACTCTCCACCTCGTTGCCAACAACCCATGCCATCGCCAACACTACCATCTTCTCCACCTTACCCATATCCTCATCATAGCCTTCTTGGTGCCCTTACATGAGACTTTTAGTGTGCACTTCCAACTCCAACCGCCATCATCCACCTCCCAAAATTGACCACCTATGCAGCCAACAACCACCATCACCTTACACAAGTGTTCTCCAACCACTACCTATCCTTGTTGCCATCTACTCTTTTCCCCTTCATCCTAGCTCTAGCAATCTACTTGCCTTCATCCTATCCTTCACCACCTAAGCACCCTCATTTTTCCTCCAGTAATTGCCACCTCCTCTCAATGATACCCAATTGTCCATATCCTCCACCAACCAACCCCTCGATCCAACCTCCTTCTCCCTTGCTCACATAGACTCACACTACCTTCCCCATGCAGCATGAGTTTTCCCCTTTTCCTCCTTTTGTAGACTTGAGGGTATTTTTGGTAGTTTACTTGATAAATAAATTGAAATAAATTGTTATTTTATGGGTTAAATATTAATATAGTTAATGTTAGTATTATTTTTAGGTAAAATATATTAATTTGGGGGCTTGATATGTTTATTAGGTTAGTAGGTTGCCTATAATTTTTATTTTTTCTGAAAATTAGGTAAGCCTTAGACTTCACTAAAATGTTAGACATCGTATGATAGTACATTTGGGTTTTGATGTATAAACTATGTTAAGCATGTTTGTTACATTTTAATCCATATAATTCACTAAAATGTTCAACATCGCATGATAGCACACTTGGGTTTCAATGTATAAACTGTGTTGAGCATGTTTGTTACATTATAATCCTTATACTCTATTAAAATATTAGATATTTCATGATAGCACATTAGGGTTTTAATGTATAAATTGTATTAAGCATGTTTATTACATTGTAATTATTTGCTTAATAATGTTAGCACAAATTTTAGTAAAATGGAGCATGTTAACTTGTATAAATTATTATGTTTATGAAAGCATGTTAAAATAAGTTTAATGCCAAAAATAAATTACATGTGTTATATATGTCTAATATGATAGCTTGAGCATGCATAGGTATATTTGTGGCATGATTATTATTATTATATGCCTCAAGGGTATTTTAGTCTTTTAAGAGTATTATGATATCTATTTCAATAATTATGCCTAATATGTATTATTTATTATTAAATATGGAGGTATGTAATCTGATATCTTAAAAATGCATGTTAAGATTTTATGTGCTAAATCATGTGTAAGGAAAAATAATCATTTCTTGGGTTTAATAACTTATTTGCATACTAAAAATTTTAATTATTGGTTTTTAGCCTTTCAATGAATAATGATTAAATAAAAGGATATTATTATTGAAAATGGATGATATTGTGGTAATTATGGACTAAATGTGAATAATTGAACCCTTGATGGCCTTAGTAAATTATCATCTTGACCATAACGTAAACCTAAATTATGATTGTCCTGAATAACTAAAAATTTGCAAAAATGGTTTAAGTATGGAAAATGTATCTATTTGTGAATTATATGATTTCGTGGTCACCTTAATAAAAATAATAATAATATTTAAAGTGAAAGACCTTGAGATTGAGAATTGTAGCTTTTTAGGGGTCACAACTCTAAAGAGGTGGTTTAGCCCATGGTTATTATGGATTTTTACTAGTGTGCCTTAGTACCTCAACCAGACCATATATCTTAGTCTATTTAACTTTGCAAACTTATAGAGGATGTACATACTTATTCATTAGATGTCCTTGTCGGAAGGATGCTACCTGCGTGTGCCAGTGCAACCAAGGTACTTTAGTGTCCTTGTATTGATAGTCAATAGGAAATTATATTACCTTTTGTACACCAATATGATTGAAATATTATAGTATGTTGAAGTTCATGTGATCTCCCCTCAAGAAAATCAAAAATGGAAATGATCATTGGATTGGTTTTGTAGTAGATTTTATGACTTCCTGTGGTTTGGTAGGCTTTAGTAGTAGTAGTTGTGTGCACCTATAGTTTAATAGTAGCCATCATACCTACCTGTGGTTGGTAGTTACCTTTGAGCCTTAACTGTGGTTTTATAAAGTTTATTTTTTATTCGTATTGATGTTGAGATATTAGATATATGGTGAATATTATGGTTATTGGGTTGAGATTGGCTATAATCATTACTTTAGAGAACATTCCTTGGATGTCTGTTTAGTAAGTTTGATTTTGTCCTAAATAAATAGATATGAGCAGTGTGTGGATTGGGTAATAATTGTTTATATGATATGATTATCATAATTTGAACACTGCATGTATATCTCAATATTTTATACCATGTCCTCTTACAAAGCATATGTGCTCCTTATGAACTTTTCATATTAGTCTTGTATAATGGGTTGGTATGTATGGTTTGTACTTATGGGTGTTGTGTCATGGACCCCTGCTTATTCAATATGCAGTGGTCTTTGAATTTTAGTTTAAAAGATCATTTGAAGGATAGTATTTCATTTCAAGAGTTAGGGTTGTCTCATGTTCTACCCACTATCTTTTAACCTGAATGTTCTTGGACTCTTGTGTCCCTCTATATTTTCTTACACTAAATTTTGTAACCGTTGGCCGTTTGTTTTATCATAATGATGTTAATCTGCTTTGATTCTCTCTATTATTGTAACACCCCCAAATTTACTAGTTAATTTTTATTTTATAAAAGTGTAAATTACAAAAATAATGAGTGTTACTGCCACACTCAATATAAGTCTGGTATCATCTACTATACTTATACTAAGTGCTAAGGCTAAAATGTTACTTTACTTAAATAATATTTACATCAAAAGATAAAACAGCAATGTCATTACAGATTAACTTTGTCCTGATAAATACAAAAGGATCATGCAATTCATTTATAATATAACAAAAGGAGCAAATAGAAAATGACATAAGAGTCCAAGGAATATCCGGATCAAAAGATGTTGGGACGAACATTGAATAATCCTAACTCTCAACCCTTAATGGATGTCATCAAAACAAACCCTCAAATTAGTTCTGGAAGGTAAACAATGCCCACTGAATAGGAGGAGGCCACGAATGGAACTCGTTAGTACTACGGTATTGAGTAAACTATTACATAAAACTAACATGGAAAACCACATGAGGCACATAGGTAATAACATGGCAAGGATATATTAAGGGTATCATGTGATACTGAAATGACCTCAACCAGCATAATCAAAACAATTCCAAATACCAAGGGTAGGGAACTGAGGCAACTACCCACAAGAAATTCCAAAACAATTCCAAATATCAAGGTAGAGCACTAAGGTAACTACCAAACAAGAAATTCCAAAACAATTTCAAATATCAAGGTACTGCATTAAGGTAACTACCAAACCACATACTAAACCAAGGAGTGTATAATGGTGGTTACCAAAACAATACTGACATCAATCCATTTACATTCTTACACAGTCGTTACTTTCAATTTTAATTGCTAAGGGGGATACAATAATAACCTAGAAACATAAAATTTCACCGGTCATACCAGGGCACAAGGTATTACAGTACCCTCCCAACCATCCAACCAGAGGTAAAACACACCTCTGATCATACTGGTGCACATGGCAACATAGCACCCTCCATACCTAGGAAACCTAACTTCTAAGTACCAATAGGGCATGTAGGTCACCTATAAAGTAGACTAGAGCCTTATTAGGGCAAAATATCATACTAGTGAACCAAATAAACCGAGGGCTCTTACCTCATCTCTAGGGTAGCTACTCCTAGACAGAAACCATTCTCGAATTTGAGATCTTCCACATTAAGTATTAGTATAGGGTGATCATATATTTCACACACAACACAACAATTATCATTCCATACTTATCCATTTTTTTCCAATTATCTAAGTCAACCCTAAGGTCAACAGTTTAGGTTAAGGTCAAAGCCAACACTAAGGTCAACTTATCAAAAAGTCTAAGACCATCCTATGTCCAATTATTCATAAAAGATTCATTAGGTCAAAAATGACAAAAGTGCCCTTACGACCCTAATTTCACCATTATTATCCTAATTTCATACCAAACATTATTATTATGAGTATTTGTCATGAAAAGGTAAATGATTTGCAATATTTTAGTATGTAGGTAATATTTATGACTTATCTATTGACTATATTTTTCACTTTTCATGTATTTAGTAAGTTAGGTCCACAAAACCCTAATCATGCATTTTTAATGTGACATATATTCTATACAACACATACATACATATCTATAACATAATATGGCATTTAATAGGGCAATTAACATTATAGTACATATAATGAAGCATTTCTTGTTGTGGAGCATAAGAATAACAATTATTTTATTCTAACCCTAATCATGTGTGCATGTTTTCTTATTCTATTTGTATTAACCCTATCTATCATGAAATGATAATCATGACAATTACATCATAATTTGGTAAGATTATAAAACCTAACAAAACCATAGACATGCATACTTTAATCATTAAACACAATACACCTACTTATATATGATATTAAATAACACATCGAATACATGCTAGATATTCAATGTTATATTTTCATGTTACACTTACTCATGCCACTTTCATACTTATTGTAAAACTTTCACCATATAACACGTGCATATATCCTTTCAAAACTCATGCATATATCCTTTCAAAACAAATGCATAAATCATACCTTAAACACAGTATGACTTTCATGTGTCATCACATGATTTCACATATTAGTGGAAGGGTATGGTTACTTCTTATCGAAGAAAAGAATTAAATCAAGATTCACCCAATCTCCACTCAACCTCTTCAAACTCCTTAAATCAACACAACCAACACATATTTTAGCGTATAAAACAACACAACAATGAGTAAGATATTAATCAAAACCATTTGGGAAATAGGTTAGGAAACAACCATATCCAAAGGAGACTATGTAAGTTGACAATGTAACAATGGTGTACAATGAAGAAACTAACACTGCAAAGACTTAGTAGTGTGAGATTCTCATGCCACCAGGAGTGAGCAGCGTTACCCACTCACGTAGAGGGAGAGAAAGCTATGTCACTAGCTCACACAAGCAAGGGAAGGAGAAATGAAAGGTTAATGCAACAAGCAGGGGTGAAGCATTGGAGAATCACACAATAAAGGTAAGGGTGGAGTGTTTGGGGTGGTTTGTGTAGGTTTCTATGCAACAAAAGGAAAGAAAACGAGCTACTCATGCTCCTAAAGAGGAGAAACGTGATTTTCTTACACGGCAAAAGGGGAAGTAGCATCAAGGAGTCAAGAAGGACACAAAATATTTGATGATAATGGCAAAACAATGAAGGAAAACGCTAGGGATATGTCGCGAATCAAAGTGAGAGGAATGGAGAAGAAGTAAAGGCTTCACTTGGGGCTAATACACGATATAAAACTAGGAAGATGGGCACTTAAATGGATGGCGTGAAGGGGAGATTCAAGCAAAAAAAGGGAGAAGGAAGCATGAGAGAAAGGAAGGCATGATGTAGGAGGTATGGTGGTGTTGTTAGGTCATGCTAGGGTAGAGTGTAACACCCCAAAATTCACTAATTTTTTTTTAAAAGCAGAAGTAATCGAATTAAAACCCGTGAATTCTAGGGATATTACTACCACACTTAGTACCAATCCAGTTCTCTCTGATCGTTTCAGTACCAAGTGCTAAGGCTAAGAAAAGATTAACAATCAATTATAAATTAAGACAAACTAATCTCCAAATAAGCATTAAATGGTTGTAAAACAAAATTAGAGTACGCATAAAGAATTGTAATTCATTTCCAAAAGAGAGATAAGCCTACAACCGATAAAAGGTTCATTTAAAATACTCATTCGAGTAATAAATCACAAGAGGGTAAATTCAATACACAAGAAATAGAAGAAGAAGATAAAATAATAAGAAGAGTAAATACGGCCACGACACTCTCAAACTTTGAGCTAAAACATGCTCAACCCTCAGCCCCGACTGATGTGTCGCCCACCTGCAGAAAGTCAAAAGGGTATACTACTCATGGGAATGAGCAACACCCATGAAAAGGGTGATCAGTACACTACATACTGAGTAAGGTAACCGAGCACTAAGGCCAACACATAAATCACATAAACCATGCAGAATAATAACAGGGCATAATCACCAACATGATATCATAATTGCATACAACCACCCAGGTAAAAGTACAAAGGCCCATATATAAACCGATTCAATTACTTAATTAATCTCTGATCAGAAGTCAATTCACACCATGCTTTTTATCAAATCCATACAAGTACGGGAACCCCACTATTATAGCCGATGGACCGAAAACATATAGGACATCATGCCCTAACCACTATTATTCGCCGATAGACTGGTCTCCAGGATACCACAGTAACTGGCCACTATTATTCGCCGGTGGACCGGTCTGGCCCCTACTCGCATAGTGTTCCACTGTAAGTAATTAGTGTATTTCCCATGTCTTGGCACAAATATGTTTGGTTTTGTTGAGCACAAAATCCCCCACTATTATAGCCGGTGGACTAGAAATGCAGAAGTACAAAGCCTGACCACTATTATTACCAGTGGACTGATTACACATAGGGCATCATGCCCTAACCACTATTATTCACCAGTGGACCGGTCTGGGCCCGGCTCAACAATCTTTCACTTTACATGATTAATGTCTTAAGTGTCTTATTCAAAGGCTTTCACCCTAGACATGCATGAATCACTCCCTTTACACTTCACACATCACAAATCATAAATACCATCCTCATAATTACACTTAATCACCACAAACACATGATACCAAAAAAACTCTAAATAGCCACACCAAACCCTAATTGTCCACAAAAACCCTAGCTCGGTCTCTTACATACCCTTATATTGCTTCACATACTATTTTTCACCCAAAGTGTTTAAACACCCAAATAACTCTTCTATTACCTTCCTTACATCCCAAGTCATCTTTTCATACATAAGCTTTACTCCCATACAGACTTTACACACCCAATGCAACCTTTAGAATTTTTCATGCAGAATCCTAAGCTCTTATGTAAAAACCTTAGAATCAACCATGCAAAACCCTAAATTCTTTCATGCAAAACCCAAGACTCCGCCATACAAAACCCTAAATTCAATCCACACAAAACTAAAGATTCATCCATACCAAACCCTAGATTCAATCCACACCAAACCAAAGATTCATCCTTAACAAAACCCTACATTCAATCCATACGAAACCAAAAATTAGATTCTCCCATATAACACCGTAGATTAGATTCTCCCATACAAACCATAGATTAGATTATCCCATATAAAATCATAAATTAGATTCTCCCATATAAAATCATAAATTAGATTCTCCCATACAAACCATAAATTATATTCTCCCATACAAAACCATAAATTATATTCTTCTACACAAAACCATAAATTAGATTCTCCCACACGAAACCCTAAAATTCCCCATTTTATTCTTCCACTCATGGATCATTAAAATACTTAGGTCAACTCATTTCCCCTTTAGTCAACTTACTTCCCATTTTCCATTTTCAACCTTTTTTCCCACACAATACCACTTTTATACATCCTCACATGCATGTCTTATAGGCTCACAACACATATCATCACATACCACAATATTTCATCACATATAGTACACATGCTATACAAAAACATACTTCAACTCCATGTTATACCACATACGAAATAATTAAAATAATAAACATAGGATCCTTATCCTACAAAGTATATAATGCACATCAACACACAATAGGCCTTAGTAACCCCTTACCTGATACGACACCGGTCTTTGAGCACGCTCCTGCGCCTCCTTAGGGCTTTGACAAAATAATAACATATTAAGAAAAATAACCTTAACAAATTTCTAACTTTACTAAAGATATAATAAATAATAGAAATATTATAAAAGTTGATAATATAGGGTTAAAGACTTTACCCTAATAATAATAATAATAATACTAACATAATAATAGCAAAGATACTAAAATAATATCAATGATAATATAAATAATAATAATAATAATAACAACAACAACAACAATAACATTAATAATAATAATAATAATAACAATAATAATAATAATAATAGCAACACTAATGGTAAAATAGTTATAACAATAATAATGAAATAATAATAATAATAATTTTGAAATAGAAATAATAATAATAATAATAATAATAATAATAATTATTATTATTATTATTATTATTATTATTATTATTATTATAACATATTAATATTAATAATATTAATAATAGAAATAATAGGAATAATAATAATAATAATAATAATAATAATAATAATAATAATAAAATCGAAATCAAAATACAATAGGGCTTCAAGCGTCAACAGAAATAATAATCAAAACATTAATACTAATAATAATAATAATACATATTAAAAATAGAAATATTAATAATAATAATAATAATAATAATAGTATTTATATTCAAATAAATGAAATAAAATAAATTAAGCCTTATAAAAATAGGAAAAAGGGCAGAGAGGGTCTAGGATTCAACCTTAGGCTGGAGGGGATAGGCGGCACCAGCGGTGGTGCACGGAGGCGGCGGTGGTGGCTGAAAAAAGGGAAGAAAAGGGTAAAAGTTGAAGGCTAGGAAAAGGATAGGGAGAATGAAGGTGGGAGTTGGGGTGTTTGACTGCCTAGAGGGAGAGGAACAGAATGGAGGTGGCGACGCATGGCGGCGACGGTGGTGGCCGAATGGGGAAGAAGGGAGAGAAAGAGAGGAGGAAAGTGAGGAAGAGGAAAAGAAAGGTAGAGGGTGGTCTACAGAAGAGAATGGGAGGTGAAAGGAGGTGCGACAGCGGCGGAAGAGGTGGCTAATGGTGGTTTGAAGGGCGGCGGAGGTTGAAGAGAGGGTTGATCGGGAAGACTACTTCGCACAATCGGGGTGGCTTGCGCAGGAAGAATAGAGGGATATAGGATGCTTGGTTAGCTAGAAGGCGGTGCAGGGAGGAGTTTGGTAGGCGGAGTGGGTGGCAAAGTTGGCCGACGGCGGCAGGGCTAGCATCTAAAGGGGCGCCGGCGAAAAGGAAGGATTCCCTGGGTTCGAAAAACAAAACTCGACTGCAGGGTTGGTAAGGGGTATTTATAGAGTTAGAGGAGAGGTTAGGGTTATATGGATTGGTGAGGGGATAAGGCAGGTTAGTTCGGGAAGGAAAGAAAGAAAAGAAAAGAGAGATAAACAGGGTCGGTCGGGCATGAGGGTTAAGTTCATTAAATAAAACAACGCGTTTTTAGGAAATAAAGGAGGAGGAGCGGCGCTTCGGAGCAGCTGCGCCGAAGGAGAACGGACAGACGATTTGGGCCGCGAGAAAGGGAATAAAAGGAAAGAAGGGCTTACGCTGCTGGGCTGGCCTAAGTCGGGGAGGAGAAAAAGAAAAGGAAGAGAAGAAGAAAGAAAAGGAAAACAGAAAAAGGAAAATAGGAGGGTTCGGTTAAATAAATTAATTAAAATATTTAGGATGGTTAAAAATAATAATGTTTAAATAAAATAATATTTAAATCCCTTTTTAGGCTAAATTAGGATTTTTAGAAGATTTTCCATAAATTCCATTTTAATTAGCAAAACACTCTAATTTTTTTCTAATTAAATTATTTATAAAATGAATATTAATTTAAAACTATTTTCTCCTTCTTATTTTAAATAAAATAATTTATTAAATTAATTTCCAAAATAAAATCCTTAATTAGCTAAAATACCCAAAACTTTTCTAATAAAAATTATTTATTATTTTCTTCTTAAATAGCCCTAATTAATTCCCTTTTATTTTAATAAAAATAATGTATTTATTTAATTTTCATCATAAAACCTCATTTAAATATAATTTTTAAAATTAGAAATTTTTGGGGCATTTCATAGAGGGTGTATAGTATGGTTACGATCTAGTATAGGATAGAGTAATAATTTAGGAAGATTAACCAAAGTAAAATATCTAGTTACCGAGAGTATGGTTACCCAATAAGATAGATATCAATTAGGATTCCAATTAGAGCTAAAATTATTAATCCAAATTTTATCGAGTTTTAACTAGACATATTAATAGCACATTTAACACAAAATACCCAACGATAGTTATTATAATAAATTACACATAATTATTGATTTATAATTATAGTTTTTAAAAATAGGTATTACAATTATGGTTCTTATAATTCCATTATTAGTTTAAGCAAATTAATATTTTTAGCCTTAGTACTTTATATGATAATTGTTAAGGAAATTAAACTTGTAATAAATGTGGCGGTAACACCCTGTGTTTTTATAGTTTTAGCTTTCATAATTAAATTTTTAAATAAAATATTAAAGTTCTAAAAATGGGGGTATTAGAAGGGTAGAGTTCAAAATCTCTAGTTTGGTTTGTTTTGAAACGGACAGCATTCTAATGACTTGTAAATGATAGAAAAGAATAAGGAAAAAAAGGGAAAAGGATAGATAGAAAATATGAATAAAAAAACATAATAAGATTCCTAGAGGAGAAAAACCTACTTTGATACCATATGGGAAATCAAGTATTTAAATATGTAAAGATACGTTAGCATAGAGGAGATTAAATAATATTTCTATTATTGTTTTAATAGAGTAAAGAAGAATATACAAGCTACAATAGATGAGTAAATATATATAACATATTACACATGTTCTATAGGGGAGTTAGAAAAATCATATAGATTTTAGGAGTCATAAGAGTCAATACTATACTACCCTCTTGCTCGGTCTTCACCTTGATCTGATCCTAACTCATCTCCTAAACTTGAGGCAGTATAGCTGAGGTTGTTACCATTTAGAAGCCAACTGTATAACTTGGGTGGATATTTTTGGATTCTTATCCAACATTTAGGCTTATATATGAACTGTAAGAATTACAAGTTGTTGTATAAATTAAGTCCGTACATAAGTGATCATATTTAAGCATAAAATATTGGGCTTAATGTATCTAATTAGATGTGAACATGTATGTATAGAGATGTTGGCTATTCTATATTGTTGATGGACCGAATTAGAATAGCCTGATAGATGACAGATCAATTGTCTATACATAAGGTCGTGGTCCCTGGGTCACAAACATTTTGTTTTATTAAATTCTCATCAGTTAATAGAGACCAATGAGCGTGTGCCCAATCCAGATGACCTCTGTACCACCCTTGTCCGGAATCCATCAGTCAGTCATGCGTTATGGATTCAAGTATGCTTTTGCATTATATTATGTATAAATCTTGATGAATTAGCATTCCATCCTATCAGATCTATAGATTAAATTAATCTATCAATTGGTATC
Source organism: Tamarix chinensis (assembly GCA_030549775.1). Taxonomy (NCBI): domain Eukaryota; kingdom Viridiplantae; phylum Streptophyta; class Magnoliopsida; order Caryophyllales; family Tamaricaceae; genus Tamarix; species Tamarix chinensis. The sequence continues at coordinate 12,971,744 of CM060176.1, forward strand.
AGAGCCACTGCTAAATATATCAAGAATAAGAAAATAATATTTGAGTATTGTTCATGATTTAGATGTATTTCGATTTTATTCAAAAAAATTCATCGGTATTATTAGACATTTATCTTCGTCCTATAGTCCGTTATGATTTTTAATTTTTTGTTTGGTATTTTATTTTGAACGGTTACTATTCATGGATTCGGATATGGCTTTACTTTATCCAGGACTATTCACCCTTTATACTATTTACCTGGCACTATTAATGTCCGACATTGTTCATTATGTTTAGCTTTCACTCTAACCTGTCTCTCTCTCAATCTCTAGTTTTCTCCCGTCTCTCTCTGTCTCACCTATATCAAATGGTGATGGGAGATGCAGGATCGAATGGTGGTGGGAGACGAAGGGTTAGAGGGTGATTAGGGTAGGAGACATGAAGGATCAATAATTAAGGATAATAATAAATTAATTAAGGATATTAATTAATTAAGGGTATTTTAGAATTACAAATTAAACTCGAGACCAGGCCATAGAGATTAAGTATTCCAGACCTATTATGCTACCTGATTTTCTTTCTATATTATCCAAATTATTGGTTGTTATTAATATACCATTATTGGTCGTTATAGTATTGGGTCATTTTAACAAGTTTTGACTTATTGATTGTTCTAGCTCAATTTTTAGTTTTGGTATATTTTGGGCTATTAATTTGGTACTCATTTATTTTGCATTATTGAAATGATAATATTAATTAAATATAATTGGCCTAGTTAATTTAATTAGATATTTATTTTATTCTAATATAATAAATTGTTATGTGGGCCTTTTATATGTGTTATTTAGCATTAATTTTATTATATCGCTAATAAGGTTAGATTTAATATATTTTTGTGGATATTAAATCTAAATAAAGTTGGTCCTAATATTATAAGTCCATATTTATCAATAAAATTAAGGAATTAATTTATTTAAATTATTGGTTGTCCAATATTAGTAGATAGGCTAATTGACACAATATGTTGCCAAATTGATCTCTTTTGTGAAAATTAGTTTATTGAAACTATTAGATATTTTTGTATATATATATATTAATTCATGCAGATAATTTGTCAACCCAAAGGAAGGAAAATATCTGGTAGAATTTTATATATACATGTGGTGATAAATATGTAGTTATTATTTAGATTTCATGTGAATAATGACTTTATCCAAATATTATCTCATTATCTGATAGGTCTTTTTGCTAGTATTTGATCACTACAACAAGAACACCACTTGTAGTTAATATTATATTCCAAAGACTTGATATTAATGTTACGCCAATTTTTTATGATGGGAGTACCATTATTTAAATTTGTTGATTGTTTATTATGCACCTTTTTTGTGAGCATATATATTTATGCTATTGTTATAATTTCTATATAGCTATGTCTGCTACTACGATATCTATCAACTTGAATTTAATTCACATGCTGAACGAGAATAAATTAAAGGAATGGAAGGACAATGTTTTACTTGTCCTTTTCTGCATGGATCTAGAATGTGTACTTCGTTTAGTGATACCCACTGATCTGATGGGTAAAAGTTCCTTTAATAAGAAAAGGAACTTTAAGAAGTGGGATTGCTCTAATCACATGGGTATTATGATTATCAAGCTCATCATTTTGGAGGATTTCAGGGGTGGATTATTTGATGAGATCACAAATATTAATGATTTTCTTACCAAAATTGCAAAAATAAAAGTTACAAAAAATGATAAGGCTGAAACATGCACTCTTTTTCAGCACTTGATTTCATTAAAGTATAAAGGTAAAGGAAATATCAAGGAGTATATCATGGAGATATCTAACATTGCTTTAAAACATAAGTCACTAAAGCTTAATTTGTCAGATGACTTACTCATGCATTTAGTGTTGATTTCTCTTCCTACATAATTTAGTTAATTTAAGGTCATTTACAACTGCTAAAAGGAGCAATAGACTCTTAATGAGCTCATTTCATATTATGTGCAAGAGAAAGAACGATTGAAGCAACATAAAACTAAAAGTGCTCATCTAGCATTTGTTTGTAAAAGTCTAGGCATGAAGAGAAAGAATGAATTGGTTCCTAAGGGTCTAGTCCAAAAGAAACAACGGAAGGAAAAAGATAGCTGCTTATTTTTCAAAAAGACTGGACATATTAAGAAGGATTGTCAAAAGTATCATGTATGGCACATGAGGAAAGGTACAATCCTTTCTTTGGTCTGTTCTGAGCTTAATGTAACTTCAATACCTAGAAACACTTGGTGGCAAGATTATGATGCTAACAATCACATAATTGTTTCTGTGTAGGGTTGCCTAAGTTTTTGAAAGCCAAATGATGGTGAAAGACACATCTATGTGGGTGATGGCAAGAAAGCAACAGTTGAAACAATTGGCACTTTTAGGTTATTGTTAGAATCTGGTCATTATTTGGATTTGAAAGATACTTTTTTTGTAGCATCATTTAGATGAAACTTGGTTTCTGTTTCCTATTGGACAAATCCAGTTATTATTGTTCATTTGAAAATAATAAATTTAGTCCTTGATTAAATTCAAATGTTATTGGAATTGGTTCATCATGTGCATATGATAACCTATATAAGTTTGATCTCATCCCTTTATATCATGAAATCTTGCACGTAGAATCACGTGGTACTAAATGCAAATTAATTAAAGATAATGCAACATAATTATGGCATAAGAAAATAAGTAACATAGAAAAAGGAAGAATTAAGAGACTTGTGTCTGATGACATTTTAGATTTCCTTAACTTTACATATTTAAACAATTATGTTGAATGTTTCAAGGGAAAACAAACCAAAATAAAGAGAATAGGTGCAAATAGATCTTCAGACGTCTTAGAATTGATTCACATGGATATCTATGGATCATTCCCTATGGCTTCTTGGAATAGTCAATAGTATTTTACATCATTCATAGAAGATTACTCACAATATCGATACCTGTATCTCATTCACGAAAAGTCACAGCCTTTGGACGCGTTCAAATCTTTTAAACTTAAAGTTGAGAACCAACTCAATAAAAGAATCAAGTGTGTCAAATCTGATTATGGTAGTGAGTACTATGGTAGATATGACGGTTCGAGTGGATAAAGTTCAAGGCCTTTTTCCATATTTCTAGGGGAGTGTCAAATCATCTCATTGTACACCATACTAGGTTATCCAATCATAAATGGTGCCAAACTCTTAAGGACATGGTAAGAAGCATGATTAGGCATTCTACCTTACCAGAGTCACCCTGACGAGAAGCACCAAAGACAGCAGCTTACATTCTAAACAGAGTACCAACTAAAGCAGCGACTAAATCAATTATGAACTTTGAACAAACAAAAAGCCTAGTCTGAAGCATTTTCATATTTGGGGATGTCTAGATGAGGCTAGGCCATATAGGTTGTATGAAAAGACATTAGACTCCAAAATAATCAATAGCTATTTTATTGGTTACTCTGAGCGATCAAGGGTCTATAAGTTCTATAATCCCACACTTAGGTTAATTTTTAAGACAAGAACTACCACGTTCTATTAGGATGTTGAGATTATAGGAAGAAATAAGGTTAGGAACATTGTCTTTGAGGAGGAATCGTTTACAATTCCTATTATTGTCTCTAACAATGCGCAAGTCTTTGCACCTACCATTGATCAGGAGGCAAATTAAAAACTTCTACAAGGCAATGTCAAACAACCATCTATTAATAATGAGGTTATTTTTCCAAAAAAATAATATAAACAACCTCAAGAGCTAAGGAGATCCACCATAGAAAGGAGAAGTGATATTCCAGATGATTACATTATATTTCTCCTAGAACATGAGGTAGAAATTGGGGTGATGCCATGAATGAGGAAATAAAGTACAACATGGATAATGACATATGGGTCCTTACCACATTGCCTAAAGGAAAAAAATCCAATGGTTGCAAATGAATTTTTAATACCAAAGGGGATTCAAAGGGTAATGTGGAGAGATATAAGGTATGTCTTGTTACCAACGGTTTTACGCAAAAAGAAGGAGAAAATATTAAATAGAATTTTTCTCCAGTCTCTTCTAGAGATTCATTGAGAGTAATCATGGCATTAGTGGCACATTTTGATCTTGATTAACATTAGATGGATATAAAGATCATTTTTCTTATTAGTGACATTGAGGAAACGATCTATATGATGCAACCAGAAAACTTTGTGTCAGGAGACCCAAAGAACATGGTTTGTAAACTAAATAAATTCATTTATAGGTTCAAGCAAACGTCTCAACAATGATATTTTAAATTACATCAAGTTATCACCTCTTTTGGTTTTGAGATGAATTTGGTAGATGAATGTGTATACCATAAGTTTTATGGGAGCAAATATATTTTTCTAGTTCTGTATGTTGATGACATATTGTTGGCATGTAATAAAATAAGTTTGTTGTATGAGACTAAGAAATTTCTAGATAAAAATTTTTAGATGAAAGATCTTGCCAAGGCCTCTTTTGTATTGGGCATAGAGATACATCAAGATCATTCTCAAGGTATCCTAGGGTTTTCAAAAAAGTCTTATGTCAAAAGAGTTCTCTAGCGATATGTTATGCAGAACAACAAACTGGAAAACAACCCTATTGTTAAAGGAGGAAAATTTAGTCTTAATCAGTGTCCTAAAAATGACTTCAAAATAAATCAAATGCAAAGTATTTCCTATGCTTCAATAGTAGGAAGTCTAATGCATTCTCAAGTGTGTGTGTCCGAATATTGCATACATTATTAAGATGCATGGCAGATATCAGAGTAATCTTATACTCAACCATTGGATGGAATTCAAACGAGCCATGAAGTATTTATAAAAAATATAAATATAAAAAGATTACATGCTCACATATCGAAGGTCTACAAGCTTGAGATCATCAAATATTCTGACTCTGCTTTTGTTAGATGCCAAGATAGCATGAATTCTACATAATATTTTTTTTCTGATGGGTAGAGGTGTTGTTTCTTCGAAGAATGCTAAACAAACAATAGTGGCCTCTTCTACTATGGCAGCAAAATTTGTAGCATGATATATGGCTTCCATTTGTCGTATATGGCTATAAAAGTTTTTCACAAGGCTACACATAGTTTATGGTATTTAAAGACCCCTCAAGACAATAAGGCTACAGTTCAATATTCTAATAACAACCTAAGTTCTACAAAATCAAAAATTATCAATATTAAATACTTTGTTGTTAAAGAGAAAGTACAGAAAGGAGAATTGTCTATAGAACACATTAATATAGACTCTATGATAGTGGATCCACTCATTAAGTCTTTACCATCCAAACAGTTTTTCGAGCATGTTACTTATATAGGTGTTGTGTCAGCTAATGATGTTTAGTTCCAGTGGGAGTGTGTCACTTCATTTTCTCTATGTATGGAAAATTTGCTTTGGCTTATGGATATTTTTGACCTTATATGTTTTGTAGAAATAAAGTTTTAGTATTAAGTTTCAGTTTATTTCCTTTTTGCTTTGTTGATGATTTGATATCACTAATTTTTTAAGGTGGACCAGTTGGAAATAAGCATGTTAAGATCATATTACATGAAATTTTCATGCTTACACATCCACATCTTGATCTATGTCATTTAGTTATATCTACATATGTGACCATTGAAGGTTTAGTTATGAAGAAATGTGACGAAAGCCACTTTGATATTATGTTAGTGTGACTAATGGATTGGATTGGTTATAGATACATTTTATAAATATGACAATATTGAGCTCTTTCAATTATTATGCAATTTCTGGTTATAAGGTCACACATATAGCCTAAGTGGGAGATTGTTGGATTTTTACCCAACATTTGGGCTTATATGTAAACTTTAAGAATTACAGGTTGTTGTATAAATTAAGTATAAATTATTGGGCTTAATGTATCTAATTAGATGTGGGCTTGTATGTGTAGAGACATTGGGTATTCTAGGTTGTTGATGAACCGGGCTAGAATAGTCTGATAGATAATAGATCAGTTGTCTATATATAGGGTCATGGTCACACTTCATTCTATTAAATTTCTATCAATCAATAGAGACCAACAAGTGTACGCTTGATAGAGGACCTCAGTACCGTCTTTCCCCAATCCATCGGTTAGTCCCGCATTATAGATTCAGGTACGCTTCCGCATTATATTATATATGAATTTTGATGAATTAGTGTTCGATTCTGTTGGATCTATAGATTAAATTAATCTATCAGATAGGCCAAACTTATGGGGTTCTAAAAACAATTACTATAGTATAAAGTCATGATGCACAAAAAATTCATTGGATCAAGCAATTCACTTTAGTGATGTTAAAATGTCAATAAATATATCTTTATAATATCTATTTTGTATTTTCACATTTCCTTTTTGCATCCTCATTCTAGCACGTCTAGCAACCAAACTCACATAGTTTAGTTAGACGCTTAAGCTCACAATATGATGATATAGAGTGTTATTCTTTTAGTTTCTAATTTTCAGAGATGTTGATAAATTTCTTCAACTTTTATTCTCTTATTTTCTATGCTTTTTTTCTTCGGCCTATAGTCCTATAATTTAGAACTGACCCTGGTCTTTGTATCTGTATATATGTTCTACCTACCTAATTGCAAGCCAATTTTTTGTTATAACTTTGTTCCTAGGCCATAATTTTTGCATGTAGAGGTACTCGTTGTGGATCTTTGGTTGCAATTGTCATTGTTGCCACCATCAAGGTGTAGTGTAAAGGTTATACACCACCATAAAGAAAGGACACTACTACGGGTGAGGAGCAGTTAGAGAATAAATAAGGAGTGCACGATGCAGAAGAGAATGATGTGGAAGAAAAAAGTGTGTTTTAATTGATACTTTTTCCTTTAACTAAATCATATTTTAGTTAATAATCTACCCCAAAATATTCAATTACAAGTAGAGATACATGTTGTCGAGCATCTATTTGACCACCACCGTCACCGTTGGCACCATCATGGTGAAGGATCTAGTTTTCAAGATTCACCACAAGGAAAGGAAGCTAATCCTGAGGTGAAGAAAGTTGTTGAAATGGAGTTGCCTACGCACAAGAGAAAAATACTAATAAAGACGAGAAGAATTAGTTAGATATATAATTAAACTATTATATTATTTCTATTCCTAGCTATAGATCAAGTCTTACAACATGCCAATCAACATGGTGACAAACAATGGCAGAGCTAGGAATAAAATTTCATGTTGTCCTAGTATAAAATAATACTCTTAGGTAATATCAACACTTTGCACTTAAATATAAAATTTTACATAGTTTTACAACATCATTTGTCGAGTTTCATACTTTGAAAGCAATCTACAATGGCATCATTACTAATAGAATTAAATATATCTCTCTATATAAATGTCACTTAAAAATCTTGAAGCCATTGATTACAAATTTTATTCTGTGATGTATTCTTGATGAAATTCATTACAAAAAATAACTGTTTGATGTATGCATTCACTATTAGCATAATCTCAGCCAATTTCACAAGCCGATAGTTGAAAGAATATGTACTATGCTTCTTGGTTTGCACTAGTTTTCTTAAAAGATTAATAAGTCCTTTCAAGCCATGAAACCTGCTATCTGATTGAACACTTCCAATATAATTCTCAAGTGTATTATCTAACACTAGAACATCAATATTAGAGAAATAATTAGGATGAAAAGTGGTCAATCTAATTAAAGATTTCTTGTTAAAAGCTTCAAACGATGATGAAGGATCCAAACATGGAACACAACTCAACAATTTAGTGCTCGCCGCATCAAACTTGCAATTAAGCTCCTTTAATTATGAGTCTATGACACTATAGAGACAATCATATTTATAATAATGTGGATTTATGATGATTGGAGCTTGGCGTATTAATATCTTCTACTTAAAATATTGCTCATTCATGTTGGGCACATCAATATCTCTCTTATTACAAAATAAAACAACTTCATTCAAAATGCCTTCCCATCCATCATCTCTCATCTCTTGCAAATGGTCCTTTAGAAATTTCAATAAGTGCCAGGCATTCAAAATGTCTTGATCATTATTTTGTAATACTTGAGATAAATCACTTGTAACTCTCATAACATTTGTCATCAAATGTAACATGAAACTAAAGTCAAATGTTTGTAATCCATATAATACGAATGTAGCATCCCCATTTTTATCAAATCTCCTATCAACTTCCAAGTTTTCAAGTACCTTGATCATAGGAGAAAACAATTTTTTGGGCTAAAAATGTCCTTAAATAAGAACCCCACCGAGTATCACTAGCACATGAAAAGAATAGATTATTTGTTCAATCTCCGACCAGATTCTATCAAGCCTTCTTCTAATGCATTTGCTATGTAAGTAGTTTGTTTATCTCGAAGAGAATCATGACACTTATTGAAAGATCCAACAACATTCACAACACATTTAACACTACTAAGAATATAACTAACCTCACTATGACATTTTACCATAGCAATAAGAGTTAATTGAAGCAAAACAATAAACATAATAGGCACAAGGATTTTCATTCTAAATCAATGTTTTCAAACCATCAAATTTACCTCGTATATTACTAGCTCCATTGTACCCTTTTCCTCATAATTTTAATAAACATAATCCATAATGACTCAACATTTATTCAAGTGCAGCCTTAAGTGATAAAATAGTTGTATATTTAACATGACAACCCTAACAAACACTTCCATAACAAAACCCCTACCATCAACATAGTGCAAAACAACAACCATTTGTTATATATTTTCTATGCATCCTACTTCATCCACTTATGTACTAAATAAATCATCTCCAATTTCATTAATAATCTCATTAACTATTTCATATGCAGATGCACAACCAATATCCTTCTAAATCTCAAGTAAAGTCATCTAATTATTCTTTAAAGCATTTCCTAACACAACTCTAGCTATAGCTTCATTGTTATTCCTCAAAGACTCTGTAAAATGAAGGAATTTACTGCGATTTAAAGAATCTTATAACTCATCATGTCCTTTAAATGTCACTCCCCCCTTAAGAAGAAATCTAACAGCATGAATAGATGCATCTAAATGGATAAGATAATCTGATTTAACTTGTTTAGATTGCTTTATAAAAAGAGGCTTCAATGCTTTGGTTTTTTTTATAAGATCTTCATATTTTTAGTAGCTTTAAAATGAAGATTATTAGAACTACCATTATGAACTTCGAGCCTTTTTTTTTTATCCAGTGTATAAATCATTTTTTCACAAAATGATCATTGCTAGCTTCAGATTCACTTTTAAACAAGTAACAAGACAGACAGAATGCAACATCTTTAGCTACACTATACTCCAATTAATCATATTCATCAAACCAATATGAAACAAATAGATAATTTTTCCCACTAATAACCTTTGTAGGAAAGCTAAAATCCTTTTGAAAGATAATCTCTTCTTATCTCATCTTGAATATTCAAATGAAAACTTGAAATATTCTACATCTAGAATTTTCAAATCAACTTTACCTTTATTAGTGAATCTTGATTCTTGTGGTTGGCTTGAAGATGGGAGTACCTGGTTTTCAAAAGTTGGTAATAGAACTTGATTAACAGAATTAAATTAGTGGTAGTTGTTTTTAGGCTGGCTTTAAAAGTATCATTGCATCTCAAATTGAGACATTAAATAGTTTAATTAATTAATTGAGGAATTTACTAAAACTTAATTGATAATATAATTTTATAAAAAACTAACTAATAAATTAAAAAATTTAATATATTAACCAACTAATTAGTAAATTAGGGTTTAGTAAATTAATTAGGGTTTCTACATTCATATTTATATAAGGTCAAAGTTCTAATCAATTAATAAAATAAATATAGATAGATTAAATACTCACAATTTATCATAAACAATTTAACTAACCAAAAATTAAAGAAAATCTTAAATTCCTCAATCCTCACTTGACTTCCTATTGTGGCTCCCTACCTTCCTTAATCCTCAATTTGATTTTGTTCTATAGGCACAATCGACAACAGCGTTAGTAGTCATGCCTTACACATGGCCGGGGTGAGGCAGGAGGAAGGGCATTGATAGTGAACCACACATTTAGTGCCAGGCAGAGGAAAAGTGAATATAAAGGATGAATTAGAAGAAGGAGATGATAAAGAAGAGGATTTTAAATGGGAGAAAGGAAAAATACTACACTTGTGTCGATGGACCAAAGCTAAACCTAGCTTTGATACAAAATTTGACACAAATCATCAAAGAGGATGAACATTTATGTAAAATGAATTGAATGGTAGGATCATTTTGCTTGTCTGCACAAGAAAAATTAAAAAATTCAACCAAGAAATCAACAAGAAACCAGAGAATTAAAAAATAATCAAAGAAACCAATTTGAATATCACCAATGTAAGATTATTCCAAACGGTTTTAGAATGGGTATTCAATCACAAAAAGAGAATTAACCAAGTATTTACTTGTGTTATATTTCAATATCAAAAATTATCCAACATCATCATCATGCTACAAGTGTCAACACACATGCCTTATTCAAGGCTTATAACATTGCTAACTAATACACTACTTTAGCCACATGACACACAAATGACTAACTAGTACATTTATTTATTTCCTATATAAGACATGGCTCAATAAGACTATTACAAGCAAAGTAAGCTAAGATTACATGAAAAAATTTTACAAGAATCCTAATAAAGACAATGATGTTGAATTTGAAAGGTTGATTAGGTCTTCTTAACTTTAACTTTCATGTACAACATAGCTTCATTTTCAATAGCTTGTAACATGTAGAACCTTAAGTATCTTGACTTCTTATATGATTTGATCATCTTCTTATAAATATGTTACATACATATAAGAATGAATTAAGGCAATATCATCAAAGTTAGTCAAAGAATTATCTTTAAAGATAAGCAATTTAATTGACTCCAAAAATAATTAGGTCAAATCAATACCTTGATAATCATCTTTAAATGCACCTACATCACTCTACCAAAACTAAGAAGAATTTATCCTCGAATTGACATCATTAAAATAAAGAGACAAATCACCTACATTAAATATCCTTGAAACACTACCATATGATTCAGGTAGTTCAAGTTTATAAGCATTATCCCCAAATTTTTTAAGGATTTTAAATGGTCCATCTGCTTCGACATTATTTTATTTTTCCTTAAGTTTTAAAATCTCTCCTTACATAAGCGTAACCACACCAAATTGCCAGGATAATACACTTGTTGACTACGATGTTTATTTGCCTATTTTTGATATTTTTCATTAGCTCTTTCTATGTTACCCTTAATTTGTTGATGAAGCTTTTGGAAAAATTCAACTCATTCCTTAACATCATAATTTTTAAGTTCACCTTTTCTTAAGGGTGTCATATCGATTGGTATATGAGGATTCACCCCATACACAATTTCAAATAGACTTGCATGTGTATTATTGGAAGGACTAAGATTATAAGCAAACTCTGCTTGAGATAGCTTAATATCCCAAACTCTAGTACTCTTATTTACTAATCATCTAAACATGTTCCAAGATTATGATTAGTAACTTTAGTTTGTCCATCAATTTGTGGATGATGTGAAGTATTAAATAATAACTTTGTGCCTAGCATGTACTACAATATTTTCCAAAAATAGCTAAGAAATTAGCCATCTCCATCTAAAACAATGCTTCTAGGTATGCCATGAAGTCTTACAATTTCTTAAAATATAAGCCAGCAACATGTGTAGCATCATCAATCTTATAGCAGGGAATAAAATGAGTCATCGTAGAAAATCTATCCACCACAACCATTATAGGATCCTTACCCCTTTGTGTTCTAGGAAACCATAAGATGAAATCCATACTAACCCCTACCCATGGTTGACAAGGCATAGGTAATGGTGTATATAAACAATTGTGAAAGAAACTCCTACTTTTCTTACAAGTAACACATTGGTTTATAATATTTTGTACACCTTTAATCATGTGTGGCTAATAGAAATTATCTTGTAATATTTCTAAAGTTTTTTAACACTAAAATGGCCACCAATCACTCCTCCATGTACGTCCTTGATAAGTAAATTTCTTATACTTGATTTTGGTACACAAAGTTTATTAAGCTTAAATAGAAAACCATTGTCTATAGTGTAATTACTATAACTTCCATTTGCTTTACACAATTGATATTCTTCATGAAAATATTCATCATTAGGATATATCTCTTTTAACATTTTAAATCCTAATAATTACGCATCTATCATGATAAGTAAGAAAGATATCCTCAAAAGAGCATCGACCACTACACTTTCTTTACAATCTAAGTGTTTGACAGAAAACACAAAGGATTGTAAGAAGCTTACCCACTTTTCATATCTAGGACTTACAATCTTTTGACCATGGAAATATTTTAAACTCTCATGATCATAATGTAGCACAAAGGGTTTAGGCCTCAGATAATGACTCCATGTCTCTAGACTTCGTATAATGGTAAAGAATTCCTTATCATAAGTAGAATACTTTAATCTAGCACCATTTAGTTTTTCACTAAAATATGTTATAGGCTTTTTTTTCTTGAGGAAGAACTCCAATACCTACCCCACTTGCAACACAAGTTGCCTCAAAAAGTAGGTTAAAATTAGGAATAGACAATATAGGAGCGTTGTACAATTTATCCTTGAGAGTATCAAAAGATTTAGTGGCTTCTTTTCCCCAAAAAAAGTCTCCTTTTTCATGAGTTGAGTAATAGGTGCAGCTATAGTAGAGAAATCTATAATAAATCTCCTATAGAAACTAGCTAACCTATGAAAACTTCTTACTTGATGTATGTCCTTATGAATAGGACGCTCTTAAATAGCTTGTATTTTTAAAGGATTAACTTTAATACCCTCGGCACTAATAATATAAGCAAGGAAACCTATACTTGAAAGTACAATCACACTTTTCTAATTTTCCATATACCTTATTTTCCTTGAGTTCATAAAATAATTTCCTCAAATGTAGAAGATGACCATGTTCACTCTTTCTATATACAACTATATCATCCAAATAAACTATAATGAATTCACCTAGGAAAGTATAAAGAATTTTATTAATTAGTCTTATAAATGAACTAGGTGCATTATATAACCCAAAAGGCATAATGACCCATTAATAGAGACCATACTTAGTTTTAAATGTTGTTTTCCATTCATCTCCTTTCCTAATTATTTTATACCTATTTAATCTTAGTTTTTGGTCTTTTATTTGAGTAATATATGAGATAATTATAATTGTGTTCTTAAGTGATTATAATCTTATATATTTTATTATTTGAGTTAAAATGATATAAAATGAATGGATTTAAAGTATAAGATTATTTATTAATTCTTCTAATGTTATTTTGTAAGTAAAATATATAAATAAATAAGAGGGTTTGGGTCCTTCAGACCAAAATCCCAAAGGCCCAAAAGAAAAGAAAGAAAGAAAAAAAGAGGGCGCACTGTGGGACAGAGAGCCAACGAAGGAGAATAGTTGTCGCGGTAAAAGAATGCAGAAGAAGAAAAAATTAAAAAATTAAAGTCATTATAGCAGAAATAGCTAAGTCTAACGCGTGTAGAAGAGAGAGAGAGAGAGAGAGAGAGAGAGAAGAAAGGAAAGCAGAAGAAAATAAAGAGATAGAGAATGAAAGAAGAAAAGAAAAGGAGAAAAGAAATAAAGGGTAAAGTAGGAGAGAGAAGGCAGGACTAGAAAGAAAAGGAGAGTAAAGTAGGAGAGAGAAGGCAGGATTGGCAAAGGTAGCAGCGCAAAGGTGAGGGAGAAGACCAGGCAGCAGTAGAAGAGATAGAATTCAGGAGTGCAGGCCTAATGCCGTAGAAAAGAGGAAAGAGAGAGAAAGATAGAGGAAGGAAGTATGATTAGAAGGCAAAGTAGGAGAAAGAAAGAAAAAGAAGAGAGGTGGTAGGTCTAACGGTGCAAAAAGAGAGAGAAGAAAAAAATGGAGAGAGAAAGAAAGAAAAAAGAGACAAGAATTATTTATCTTAGATGAAATTAATTAATTTTTTATTTGAATAAATTACTAAACTTTCATACATAATTAATTTCGGTTATTTATTCCCTAATTCTGATATATATTCTTAATGTGTGTGTGTGTGTGTGTGTGTGTGTGTGTGTGTGTGTGTGTGTAATTAAGTTAATTATTATGACTAGATAATTATTGCTAAGGAATAGATTGAAATCCTAGATTATGGTTTGAGATATAATATTATTTTTCTTTGCTTTATGAGATTTTTCTTTGACTCTACTTTAATTGCTATTGTTTATATATATGATTCTATCAAGCATGATTTATATAGTACATATCTTGTTCTAGTTTCCTCATAATGACAATATGTAGGATTATATGCTTTTTAGGTGGCTATATGAATATGCTAAAATTTATATATATGTATGTATGTATGTATTACAGCTAGGTTAGATAATAATTCATCTAATATCTATATGATTTCAACAAGAATAGTGGAATGTTTAGATATGTATGGGTCAAAGGAGTAGAATACAACTAGACATGCTTGAGGTACTAGTTTAGGTACTTAGACTGACATCCTTCCACTTATTCTTAATGATTTAAATCTAGTTAAATATAGAAGTTGCTTGTCGTTACTATATTATTAGTATTTAACAGGATTTAATATTGGTGCTTTGTCATATTAATTATTTTAGGGAATTAATATAAGGTGTATGGACCTATTTTTAGCTTACAACTTGGTCACTCGCCTTCTCATGATTAAAAGATGACTTAGAAATTATTATTATATTTTGACCTAATGTAGTGGTGTATTTCAATTTCCCTAGCATGTTTATCATATTTATATTTATCTATTATTTTACTATTTTATTTCATTTATTTTTTCTGACTTAGAGTTTATATTTATTTATTTATTTATTTAATTATTTGTGAGCTACTTAAATAGAACTGAGTCATTTCAATCCCTTGTATAGAACGATACCCTTATTTACCAATACTACAATTGACTATAAGATAGTTTAAATTATGCACCGCCTATGGCAACACCACTAATTTGCATCCAATGGTAACCACTTTGTAATTATATCTTAAAAAATATTCTTTCACTACATAAATCATCAAGCATGTCATCCAATCTTGGCATAGAAAAGCAATATTTGATAGTTATATTATTCACTACTCTTGAATCTTATGCACCAACTACCATCCTTTTTAGGAACTAGTAAGGCAAGTATACAAAAAGGACTCATTCTCTTTCTCACGAAACCCTTATTTACTAGCTCTTGAATATGCCTTTGCAATTTTTTAGCCTCCTCTAGATTACATCCATAGGCCAGTATATTAGGTAAAGGCATCCTCGGGATTAAATCAATAGCATGCTCTATACCCCTAACAAGTGCTAGTCAAAGAGGTAAATCTTATAGAAATACATTGGTATATTCATTAAGCAAACTAGTAAGATTTGAATTATTAGAATTTTTATCCCCAAACTAAGATGACTTAGCTACCAAGGCATAACAAGCACCCTCTACCTTAATGCAATTAATCATTGCATTTTCATGTAAAAATAAACTCTTTTTAACCTAAGGTAATGATACATAATCACATTAGGATTGTTTCAACTTATATTTATTTTTATCTTTTAATACCACATATTCATTAGGTACACCATCATTAGTTGAATTATGATCATATTGTCATGTTCTACTAAGTAAAATACCACAAACATCCATAGGCAAAACATCACACAACACCTCACTATGATAATCACTAATGAAAAAAATAAATGAGTGTTTGTTTAGTCACTTTAGCTCCTTTGTCCTTATTAAGCCAATATAAGAAATATGGTTTAGGATGGATAGTATTTATTAATCCTAATTGTTTGACCATTTTCTCACTAGCAACATCTGTACAAGAATCACTATCTATGATGACTCTACAAACTTTATCACCAATTCTACACTTAGTTTTAAAAATGTTATCCCTTTGTGTAGATTGATCATTAGGTTGTATTTGTAATGCCCTTTGTAGTACAAAACAAGGATTTCCATCTTCCTCATACATACTTAAGACATCATCATTAGATTTAATTTCTAAGTCATCATCATCAACACATGGTTCTATATTTTCAACTTCACTCAAGGTCGAGACTTTAGGATTAGGAAATTTCCTAGAAAAATGACCATACCCTTTACATTTGAAGCATTGTTTAGTGGAAAGTTCATTAACTTTGGTTTTACCTTTATCATCTCAGTTAGGGTTAATTTTATTATCCTTTGTTGAAGAGTTATGTATCCTAAATTTTAATGTAGATGCATTAGAATTATTTTTATTGGATGTCGAAGTTGAAGCATTTATCTTTTGATAAGCTTTGGTAGACTTAGTTTGCTTTTCACACTTTAAAGCTAGCTTAATCAAATCCTCAAGAGAATCATAGGAAAATATTTCAACTTTTTCCCTAATTAAGTTGTTAGGGCCACCTAAGTATCTAGCACACTTCTATTATTTTCTTTCTTGCATATCACATAAGAGTGTTAGTCTTTTAAATTTCCTATTGTATTCTTCTACATTAAGAATCCATTGCCTAAGAGTAGTCAATTTGATATACCTCTCTTGTTTACACTCTCTAGGTGCAAATTTTTTTATTAGGTGTTTGTTTAACTTTTCCCAAGACTTGATTTTACTTTTATCTTGCCTATCACAAATCCTTGTAAGATTATCATACCAAATCCTAACAAACATTTTGAATTTAAGAGTTACTAATTTACACTTATGCTCATCACCCTACTCCCTAAATTAAAATATTTTTTTCAATTTCATGCAACCATTGAAAAATTAAATCAACATCTAATCTACCATAAAAATTAGGAAGGTCAAGTTTATACCTTTGTCTTCAAATTGATTATGCTTCATTGATGGTTTGCATTACCCCTCTAGTTGTGTCTTAAAAATCATTGGATCCATTCTCTTGTATTCTCTCTTCCTATTCCATTCTAGCATTTAGATTATCACCTCTATCTTGGACTTCCCTCCAAACCATGCCCTCTACTTGATCATTTGTAGCCTCCATGGTATTGTGCATATGTTGTAGAGTATCTTGGTTGGCTACTCTTGATTCCAATCTTTATAGTTAGCTTTGAATGGAAGAAATTTGATGCAATTGTGCATTTGTTGCATTGATACTTGTTGCTAGTTGTTGAAAAGTGTTATACATTGTCTTTATAGAAACCTCCTCGCCCAATTTCAAATACTACACCAAGGCACAATCGACACACTCTAAATTTGTTGGTGAATTTTTCTTCTTGAATTTTGTCTATGTTATTGAAATAATCATGCACTCAAAAAGGTGAGATAAACAAAATAGAAATGTTTGAAAGTGTTACCAAGAAATCTTGATGAACTTCAAGATAATCTTGATGAAAGACAAGAAATGTCTTGCTCGAAGAAAGAACTTAAAGAAAGAACAATTGTTGGATAATAATTGAACACAAGTGAAGATAGATTCTTCTCTATTTGTGATCAAGGATAAAGAAAGAATAGAAGAATAAGAAAACCAAGTATAACTCGACATAAAATTGGCGAAATACAACTTACAAGTCACAAAAAAAAGAGGAGAAAATGCATGATACTACACTTGAAAACAATCTTGATGAAAGACAAGAAATGTCTTACTTGAAGAAAGAACTTAAAGAAAGCACAATTGTTGGACAATAATTGAACACAAGTGAAGATATATTCTTCTCTATTTGTGATCAAGGATAAAGAAAGAATAGAAGAAGAAGAAAACCAAGTAGAACTCAACACAAATTTATCGAAATATAACTTATAAGTCACAAAAACAAAAAAACAAAAACACCTTGTAAGATTCGAGTGTAACTAAGGGAATTTAGGAATCAAGTTGTAAAAATCTAAAGGGAAATGCAAAGATGTTTGAACATTTATCTTAAGTGTCGAAGATTTGCAAATAAGATAGTTGATCTTCAACTTTACATTGAAGATGAAGAAGGATAGGTTGAAGATTTGAAAGATTGATTGAAGATCTACTACATTTGGTTGAAGATGTAATAGACTTTTAACATGTATGTTCAATCCTAGAATTTGAAGATTTGAAGATCACTTTGAAGATATACTAATTTCTCTTGATGATATTCAAACTAAAGTTGAAGATGTACTAACCTAGTCGAATATATACTCAAAACCCATGCATGCATGAACGTCCAAGGGAAAATTCTACCGGAAGAAAAATAAAACACGTGAAAGGAGAAAAGAAAGAAGAGGATTTTGAATGGGAGAAAAGAAAAATACTACACTTGTATCGATGGAACAAAGCCAAACCTAGCTTTGATACCAAATTTGACACAAATCATCAAAGAGGATAAAAATTGATGTAAAATGAATTGAATGGTAGTATCATTTGGCTTGTCTACACAAGATGAATTGAGAAATTAAACCAAGAACTTAACAAGATATCAAAGAATGAAAGAAACCAATCCAATCTAAGATTATTCCAAATAATCTTAGAATGGGTATTCAATCACAAAGAGAGAATTAACCAAGTATTTACTTGTGTTATATTCAATATCAAAAATTATCTAATATCATCATCATGCTACAAGTGTTGACAAGCATGCTTTGTATAGGGCTTATAACATTGCTAACTAATACACTACTTTTTTAGTCACATGACACACAAATAACTAACTAGTACATAACTAGTGTTACAATTTATTTATTTCCATTATAATATATGGCTCAATAAGAGTACTACAAATAAAGTAAGCTATGATTAAATGAAAACAATTTACAAGAATCCTAAGCAAGACGATATTGACTTTGAAAGGTTGACTAGGTCTTTGTGACTCTGACTTTCATGCACAATATAGCTTCATTTGCAATAGCTTGTAACACGTGGAAATATTTTAAGTATCTTGACTTTTTATATGACTTGATCATCTTCCTACAAATATGTTACATACCTGCAAAAATGACTTAAGATAATATCATTAAAGTTAGTCAAAGAATTATCATCAAAAACAAATGATGTAATTGGCTTCAAAAATAAGTATGCTAAATCAATACCTTGATAATCATCTTTGGATGTGCCTGAATCAGTGCGAAGAAGAGCTGGAATGTCAGGCTAAAAGATACCCAAAATTGAATCAAAATGAGTAATGGGAGATGGCTAAGTAGTTGGCAGCAAAAATGAGAGTGAAAACGAGGAGTTGGGGAATGTTTTGTGGCAATAGTAGCATGATCACCAAATGAAAAAAAAAAAGGAATAAAAATGGAAACTTGCATTTGGGTCTTTCATGCAAAGGAGTGATTGTGCGAAGCAATGAGGGAGGTTACTATAGGTTAGGAAAAGAAGAAGAAAAATGTGTTGCAAAGCCACAATCACAACAATAGCGACATGCACGACAAAGAGGGAAAAAGAGAGTGAGAAAAATGAAGAAAAACAAGCCACAAACACTTGGTAAATTTTGGTAACAGAATGATGATGCATTAGGGATATGTTTGGGGACAAAAGGCAAAGAAACAAAAAAAAGGAATAAGTGAAGAAATTTACATGCAACAAGAAGTAGTAAATCGGGCTAGAGTGGGGAAAAAGAAAGGAGTAGCTTAGGCCATTTTTGTAGTTAAAATGTAAAGTATGTAAGGTAAAAGTCAATGAATGTCTCTTCCCTTTTCACCTCAAGTCTATTACAAATGAAATGGGTAGTAGGGTCGTGTTTAGCCCACAAAGTACAATATATGGATGATGGGAGATGGCAAAGTAGTTGA
The DNA here is from genome assembly GCA_030549775.1 of Tamarix chinensis. Lineage (NCBI taxonomy): Eukaryota > Viridiplantae > Streptophyta > Magnoliopsida > Caryophyllales > Tamaricaceae > Tamarix > Tamarix chinensis. Next base: position 12,991,518 of record CM060176.1, read on the forward strand.
GTGTGTAAGTGGTATGTCATAAAGTAAGGTTAGTGTAATTTTAGTTGGGTTTTTAGTTCAATGAAAAACTTCTAGGTCCAAATCTAGAATTAATTAAATTTTTTTTTAGAATGACTAGTTGGATGGTAACCGGTATGTAGGGAATAAGTTTATATTATTTTAAGTAAATAAAATGTAAGGAAATTCAAATGATGGATGCTTACTAGGGGATAGATAAAGAATCCCAAAAGTAAGAAAAATTAAGAGAATGTAGAGAAAAATATAAGGAACCCAAACATATAAATATATTGGGTATTGGAGTTAATTTTAAGCATAATATATGGAAAACAAACAAAAATGACTGTGAAAATTTATTTACTCAAAATTGTAAGAAATAAATAGCTAAAGGTTCACAAGGATATGGATTGATGTAGAATAATTTTAGATGACTAAAAATATTTTTTTTAAATGGTCTTGGAATTATATTGGAGCACAAATGGATTAAAATGTATAAGAATGGCTAAAATAATCTATTCACGTAAACGAATGAATGATAAATGAATAAAGGGTGTAGATAGGCTTGGAATAATTTTAGGAATGCATATAAACTTTTGACAAGGATCAAATATGCAAAACCAACACAAAGAATAATGGAAGATTGGTTTTAATATGAACAATATGGAATTTGATAATAAAAATTTGAAAACGAACTATGGGGCTAATTATCTAGGGTAATTAGGGTTTAGAATGATAGGGTATTAAGGTTATTATAATTAGTATTATTATTATTATATTCTTTAGAAATATAATAATAATAATAATAAATTTATTACTATAATTATAAAATTACATATTTTATTTTAAATTATAATAATTATATTTACAATCATAATTTATTTTTTTATAATAATAATAATAGCAATTATTATGATCTAATCTAAGATCATATCTTATCAAGGTTAATCAGATATGAAAATAAAGTAAAGGGACAAAGTCTCACTATTTTAGTTTTAGTTTATATTTAATAGACTGAGTATCATATTCTTTTGTATAAAATTTCATAAATAATATAGTATATCTATATGTAAGTAATATTCCCTCCCTTTTACATACAATTTTTCCTCTTATTATGTATTGTAAAATACCAAAAATATTCCCCCTAAAATATCCCTTTTTTTTAAAGAAAATGTTATATCCTCTATCTCCCTCTCCATCTCTTCCAAGCAAGTGATCAGATTATATGATATCCTTGCTTAAAGAGCCTAGGTCTCTAGAGAATTGAGGAGATCAAAATCTTCTTTTTTAACTCACTTAAGAAGAAAGCAACATGGGAGTGAGATAAGCCACTCAACCCAACTCCTCCCCTTCCTTCTTCTCCATCCCCCACCTCTTTCCTCCATTATTAAACAAGTATTGAGGCAAAAAAAAACAAACGAGAACTGGCAAACCACTAATCAATGCACGTAACAACGACAACCACAAACACCACGACTCACCTTTCTCTATTGTCATATTGTTCATCATTGCTCATTCACTAGGAACACCACCAGATATGACCAACCAGCCACCACAACCTCTATCATTTTATATCTACAAAATCATGCCAAATAAGCAAAAAAATTTGGCAAATGACCCTTATGTAAGGACAATAGCAAAACAACAAGCATATGTTGAAGTTACTTATTCCCTCTCCTCTTTCCTTGGTTGAGTTGTGGCTTATGTTGTTTTTTGTTGGCTTGGGTTGGACCATGCACCACACGTGTGTGCCCTGCTATTGTCCTAGGTCAAAATTTTAACAAGCCCATTAATCTTCTTTTTTTTTTGAAATTTTTAAAATAGTGTGAATCTATTTTTGTTTGTTAAACCATTATTTGAGTCTTCCACCATCTTTAAATGTTTTCAAGAATTCTTCCCAATGTGATGGGAGTGGAGGTTATTTCTCCAAGATTGTTTCTGCTCAATTTAATTTATTTAAATCTTGTCATCTATTTTTATTATGTGATACACTTTACAATTTTCTTTCTTCAACTTCACTACTATGTTTACCAATATTTTCTTGCTCAATTTCACACAATTTATTCTAGATATTGTTTTTTAAAGTTTCATTCCCTTAATCTTGAGTGTACGAGATTGAGGGGCATTATATTAACCTTTAAGACAAGTCAACACTCGAGTTTGCACTAAGGACTAGCCGAATATCACTTCAAGGCAATGATTTCGATCACGAACAACAATGTTTGATAAGTCTTATTTCTCTTCATGGTTTTAGATAATTTTATGCTACGTATACTTTTATTACTCCAATACCTTAAACAAATCAAGCCAAAGAGTTTCTTCAACAAATTTCAAATTTTAGTTTTGATCGAAGCTATTCTCTAACAGTTGAAGCAATTTTCAAACACCTCAAAATTCATATCTAGAATCGAGAATGAGCTTTCAAATTTGAGCACTAGTAGCCTAGATGTGTATGTCGGAGATGGAAAATTTGTTATATTCCTATGCTTTTTAAAATCAAAAACTATATTCATTGAGCACTAGTGACCTACACATGTTTGGCAAATGTACTGGGCTTCAATACATTGACTGTTCGTTGTTCTCTTCCTTACTCTTTCATATTTATCTATCAAATGTATTTTGTATTTATCAATCATTTAAAAGAAATCATATAGTTAATTATTTTGATTTATCTAATATCCAATTGGATCAATTAGTTTATTTAGTTTCATATGGTGATAGGTTGATTTTAGATGCTATATGGAATTGATATATTGTGTGCCATATATTTTTGTTGATATGTTATTTTTAGGGGAAGGGAGGGAGGAAGGGGAGAAAGTGTGAGAGTGTGGAGGGTGTTCTTAAAATAAAATAAAAAAAGGGAGACTTTTTATTAACTTTTTAATTTGTTGAGGTCATTTCAGCCATTGAACTTTAGAAGAATAGATTGAAAGAATTAAATGTTGCACCAAAATAATGAAAGGTATTTTAGCATTTTTACATTAGACAAGAGGAGGGAAAATGTCAACAAAATGGATGTAATGATAAGTATAATAGATAAGCTAAAATCATCATTTCAAATGCTCATATTTGAATTTTTTGAGCTCTAAAAATAAGTTAACGATTACTATAGGCATAGAATTACCTAACATATAATTCCCAAAACTCGACGTTCTGTCGTATATTTCTAACGACTTGAGGTTTTCTTGTACATATCTACCAACTTAAGATTATACATTTTATCTAATCTCAAAATTATACCATATTTTCTCAAAATATTATTACTTAACACTTACCATCATTTAGCTCTTATTGCTCCACAACGTAGTACTAATAACTCATCAATTTTAACTTTCGTATCAAGTTTAAAGTAATTTCACGCTAAAAATTTATACTTTTTTTTATATATTTAAGATATATAAACCGCAAACAAAACAGCAACGAACCTTAAACTGCCTATTAGGCTTGGTCAGAATAAGTCAAATTTTAGCATGATTTGTTTTATATTTTTCAAACCGTAAAAACATAGTTTAATGCGGTTTAAGATTAAAATCAGACTAGACCACACCGTGCGCCCCCCTAGTTTTATTAACACTCCATAGTATGGCATATTGTCACAATATTTAGAAGTTTCTTCTGACAACGTAGCATTCCACGGGCAACTCCACGGAGTACCATATTGAATTATATATTAATGACATATAAAAGAAGTATGAAACAAACATCAAGCGTCACCTATAATACAATATCAATATTGGTATACATTGAGTAGTGAGTCCACATCAGCATGACCTATCTGCAAATGTTAACGAAAGACACCGATAACTTTTTCCGACCCATCACATAAACTCTCTTGTTTTTCCGACCAAAGGTTCCCAACATTGTATCTTAGAAATTGTCACTCTTAACAATATCAGAACATTCATCTAATGTCAAGTTAAAAAAGAGTCACAAGACCACTTCTTAGACTCTCAAACACCAGACTGTTAAACAAATATCAAGAACTACACACCCAATTACATTAATTGCAACATATTTATCCGCTGCAGTTTTATCACATATGCATCTATAAACGTTTCGTTACATGACCCCATAAAACTAATTTCGATAACCTTGATTCCACACCCAAACCATGTCTACAAACTTGGTGTGGCCTTGTTTCAGTGAAGTCGTACAACACAAAATGTAAAAAATCTCTCTCGTTGAAGCTGGGTGTGCACTTCCCTAGTGCCTCCACCTAACGAGATACCCAAAGCACATAAAAGCTGAGTAAAGGAATAACATTAGTATACATTAGGTAGTAAAGGAATATCTATAACCGCAAGACACTTGACAAGAATACGAACGGCAATACTAGACTATCACAATTGAGACGTGCAAGTTTCGATCAAGACCAAACCAGGAAATCGAATTTGCCTATGAATCGTACACCCTATTTAATCTTTGATCTTAAGATTCTAATAAAGACCCTTCCTCCAATAAAAGCCTGTCCAAACCTGAATTGAAGTTTCTATGATTTTTAAGTTTCCGTAATGGTCGACCTTGAGTTACAAACTGTATTCTGACCTTTGAAGCTATATTTAGCTAGTTTGTTGTTAATTGAACAAATAAAATCAAAAGCATTTGATGCTTATAATCGTAGAAATCTGGAATTAAACGAACTATGTACATTTTCTACACTAAAAAATCCAAAGCTCAACCGATAGGTAAGGGCATCAATCAACATCATTGTTCGGACAGTAGGTTCACGTAGATATTTCAATTTTGATCCTAACCGGTGCAATATAGTGTTATAACTTTATAAATGGAATGGATTTTCTTGACCAACAAAGATCCAATCTAGTTCAGTCCGCGTTCTGAGATTTTTCTAGAAACAAGGTCATCCGCTGGGGTCATCAGTTCGGAACAGTCCGCTTTTTGAACCATTACACCCCTTTCTTCATAGGGCTGAACCAGTTCCATGCTCATAACATACTGACAAACAATGGAGATTACAGTCCTGTTATTTTCCTTCTCAAAGAGAACTGAGGTAGTAGCTTTTGATTCCGAGGTACTCAGTCTTCTTGTCCTGAGGATGTCGCTCCAGTGGCATCAGCTACAGTCAGTTTGTAACTCATCTGGGTTTGAATCCTTCCTTCTACCCAAAAAGAAAAAAAAAAAAAAAAAAAAAAGTCTTCTCGTACTGCATGTTTCAGCACAATGGGCATTGGATCCCGGCTCAAGGCCACCCAACACTAGGACCCATACAATTAAATATCGGTTCCGATATACAATATCGGTCGATATTTATCGAATTTTAGGTCATCCAATATGCAAAATAAGCGATCCGTGACGGTTTTAGAATATCACCTATTTATACGTGATATATCAATTATCAGCTGATATTTGCCGATATTTTACTGATAAATACCAATATTTGTTAATATTTGTTGTAAAATAAATTAAAAAAGTTCCGCCGCAACAACTCCAATATATAAAACATCATTTGCGACACCCTAATACCGCAACCACGAATGCATCACAACCGCAACTGCGATGTTATTGCTCGTTTGGACCCTCTAATGATACCGGGCAAGTAGTTCAACTACCCGTCTCCCTCGTATTCAAGCAAAGGTCTTTTGTTCAATTGACACAAAACATGGACACAGAAAACTAAGTTATCAAATAAACTGTCATAGTTGATGGCCAATGGCAAACTCATACTGATTTTTTGCTGTCATTGGGAGTTTTTCTTTGTCCCACATTTATAAGAAGGAATAACCTTTTTCAACTTTTATATTCCTCTCTACTCCATCTTATCTAAGTTAATTGATATGGGTTACGTTATGGAGGACATGGGCTAGATCTAATATTTTTTATGTTCTTAATGAATCCATAACCTTGTATGGTAGTGCTTATGAGACGCACTTGATAGATTCATCTAGGTGAGTGTAAAGGTGAGGTCACCTTCTACATCTTTCTAGAACACTAATGAGTACCCGAGGTGTGCTTTATTATCTCAGAAATTACAGAATTCTAGGTCAGACATATGTTGTGGGATTTCAATCGAAGTCAAGGTAGTTCAAGACTCGTTCATTCCCTGGACACGATGGTTGCCTCACTTCACAACATATCAATTCAATCATCGTGACATTGATACTTAAAAGTTACATCTTCTTTACCCAGCTTTTGTTTTTGTGGTTGCGTTCGTTTTGCCTTTGGTAAGGGATAGTTGGACAATGGCAAAACTCATTCTAATTTTTTACTGTCACTGGAAGATTTTCTTTGCCTCACATTGATGAAAAGAAAGAACTTTTCACAACTTTTATATTTCCCTCTACTCCATCTTGTTTGAATTAGTTGATATGGATTATTTTGTAAAGGAGATAGGTTGGGCCTAATAACCAAATTGGGTTGGACTTATTTGCACAGATGGGTTATTAGTTACTGTTCCAACAAGCCCGAGCCCAACATTCTTTTTGCTAAAATTTTATCTCTTTTCTTTAGTCGGTATTACTGTTTTGATTTTTTCTCCAATTTTGAACATTTTCAAATGCTACACACATGCGTTGGTGGTGGACCGATTCTTATGAGATAGGCAGTTATTTTTTAAGCGGTTTTGTCTCTTTATAATCAGAATTTGTACCAGCATTTTACACACTAAAAATCGAGCATTCTCTAACTAATTCTCGATCTCTCGTTCTCCGTTTTCAACAATCACCACATAAATTTCTACAATTCTATTCACAGCACAACAATTTCCATAAGTATTTTCGTATCTTCATTTGATTTCATTAATCTACTTCATTAAATTTTATAGCTGCGTATATAGATCTTCTTTGTTAACCCCTGCAATAGCAATACCATTATAACACACAAGTAGTAATTACAAGTTAAAGGGATATTTTATAATTATATGCAGCACATTGACTTTTGTAACATGGTGTAGAACAAATTCTATCCGTAGCCCAAATCTGTACAAATATAAATGGTATTGGGGAGAAAAAAAACAAAGACTAAGAAGGTAACCAGCAGAATATCCATGTACCTTTGATATATTAAAAGCGTTTTTCGGTTCAAACATCTCGTACATATTTCATAATCTGGAATACATTTTTCCCGGAGAACAGTTTTGCTCACTAGTTTCCTCTCATGATCGCTAAATATAACAATGCAGCTCAGATCAGAATGCACAGTCCCTTTCGATATAATTCAACAACATGAACTTTCCGCTGAGCTAAAAGATTTATAAGTTCTAATAAATAAAATAAAATTGTGGTACCTTGAAGAAATGAAATGAGGGTAGGATGGCGAATGAAGGGAAGATCAAATGGTGTTGGCTTACCACCCTAACTCAGAACCTGAAGCTGGGATGAGCATCCATTGCCCACGCAAACTTGGCCAGAAGAGACTTGTTGAATACCTGCAATTGACAAGAAAAGAGTTCTCCCTGAAATGTAACAAAAACAACAAGGGAGAGAGCCATAGGAATAGAAAGGCTGTCTACCTTCTCAATGGGAACTTCCGTTCGTTTGCACCACGCAACAGTGATTCGAGGATCAAGATAATTTATCTTTGATGTACCCAATGCTATTTCTTTCATATCTTCTTTGGTCTTCATATCACGTTCCACTTTCTCAATCTTTCCTTTGATTTGAACAATTTTTGTCTGTATGCTGTTGCAGAAAAAATAACTTGGATAAGAGACGAACATAATGAACAATTTAAGGAAAGATTTTTTTTTCCCCCTTTCAAAAAGGTAATGAATAAATTACGCTTCGGGTGTCAAATTTCTCTTTCGTTTTCCATCAGAGTCCTTCAATGGAGGCTTCCCTTTCTTTGCACGGGATAAATCTACTTCCAGTTCAGACAAAGTACCCTATGAACAAACTCAAACCATAAGCTTGAAGCCCTGAAGAAGGTAATAAAAGGTTCATAAGGTAGGCACCAACCTTCAGTTCATTCATTTTATCACTCAGCTTTTCCATTTGTGCATTATGTGTCTTGGAGACACTCCGTTGATGATTACAAATGATTGCAACCTGCAAACGTTTAAAAACCCTTAGCAGGACTGCACTTAACTCTATTGCCTCAATTCCATGATTAATCAAGTGACAAGTACCTCTTTGTTAGCCTGATTATAGACACAAACTTTCTGAGGTACATCCCCTGCTGGAGCTTCCTTACTCAACTGCATCAAAGAAACAAAACATCTAAAATTCCATGACTATTAGGCAGGTTTCATCCAGATCTATTGAAGAATATGTATGACACAAAAAAAAACGATAATATAAAACATGTCACAGCAGTCTGAAGGAGGCTTAAGGTGCAAAGAACCACAACCACTATTTGAAAAAAATATATATATTCTATTTCTTCAGTTTCAATGCATTATTTGCTTGCTTCATAGTAAAACTATAAGTGCCCATTCTTACGACCTGCCATGTGTTCTTTTACTATAAATTCACTAGGAGGAATTTCTCAAATCTCAAACTAACAATTGGTAGCACAGAGATGCAAATTGGTCATATGATAATTCCAACCATAGCAGGAAAGTATCAATTCCCCATTGAAGTTCCATACTTTTAATTGCTTGTGATAATAGTGGTCACTATAGTTATGTATGCATGGTAAAACTCAGTCGCTAACGTGTAAGAACCTGACAAGGAAGGTAAAGGACTATGGGTCCAGTACACTTACCATATCATCCAGAGTATAAGATGCATTAAAAGTACGGAAGACCTTGGCAGTAAGACCAGGCATAAGTTCTTTAAGATGTGCGTTCAGTTTGCTTGTATCCAACTCATCAAAAAGATCATCACTGCCTTTCTTTCCTGGTGTAAAGATAATTTCCTCATGAGCAAAAGCTCTGACATTGAAGCATCAACTAAACATACACAAGCAGTTACCTTTCTGGAATAGTTCAATCGCCTTGAACACAAGAGGGTCAGCTTCAAACTGCTTGTAGTATTTGATTGAATCTTTACCAAGGAAGTCAAACTGAGGCATCCAGAAATTAGTTCAGTTTTTATTTCTCTCAGTAAGTCAAAAACCAATGCACATGGGACAGTGATATAAGTTAAAAATGCTTTTAACACATCCAGGGAATGTAAAGCTTACCTCCAGAATATTTGGAGGTATGGGTTTCACATTCTCCACTTTCAAGGTGCAGCAGCCAACTGTGTCTGCTTCATCATCATCCTGCAGAAGCAGAAAGTACAAAATCCACCATACATTAATTAGACCCAGAAAGGAGCATCAAAAACAACCAGCAGCCTAGTTAAAGCATTATACAACCTTGAACCTTATCCTCATTACTGTTGCTACTATTAGAATGTTAGGAAGAAAATAAAAGGTGATTTACACCAAAGAGGGAAAATTATCAAAAGGCAATCGGTTTAACCATCACGATCTGTTCTCACACAACCGGACAACCATAAACTTTTAACCATAAATTTAAGTCAGTCCTTGGGAGGAGATGCTTCTGAAACCGACCCAGAGTTAGCTATTAAGATTGTAAGAACATGAACAACACATCCACTTTCTGCATTTCAAAAGAGCTGCTGTAAAGCAATCTCCTTGAAGACCGCATCTAAACTTAATGTTGCGGACCAGCATATCACAGATTTAATGACAGTGTACCTTCTCATTACCCGCCCTAAGAGCCAATCTATCAATGAGATAAGTGGCCACTGCAATCTGCTGTTTTGTCATATCTTTACTTGTAAAATTCTTGGTATAAGCAGCCCTGATCCCGTCAATATAATCCTGCAAGCAACAGAGCATGGCCATCAGGAGATACATTTATGAACACACTACAGTGTAGAAGGTAAAAGTTGAAGCATCTACCTTCAACTTCCTTGCTTTCTCATACTTCTCCTTGTCACTTTGCCCCTTTAAGGCACTGCTGGCAGCCAAGAACACATACTTGAACTCCTTTGGATTAATTGGATCATTCCAGAAAGCTAACCATGTAACTGTATTATCATGTCTTATTTCTTTCCACCTGGTAAAAGATATATGACTTGAGTAGATGACTTCTAATGTTCAACCATTTTACGCATGCTATTCTTTATTATTCCAAACAAATATGACCAATGACAGACCTTTGACCAGGGATCGGACATTCTGGAACTGCAGCCTCCTTTCCAATGTTTATTGTAATGTCACCAGGAAATATACGCTTTTTAAGCTTTCCCATCTGTGTCATGGTTGTCAATAAACAATAGAATGGTCAATAAATAAGCAGAAGCATTTAATACCCCACTGACAATACTGCAAAATCTTAAGTACTAATATAAAACAGCTGCAGAACCTTTGGATGCTCGCCACGGCCTCTGAACAACCCAGGTGGCTCAACTCTGAAGTTCCCAACCTGCAATCAAATGCTCAGTTATACTCATGTATGAATAGGATACAAAAAGAAAAGGAAACAAAGACACATCTAAGCCAGCAATGTTAGGTAAGGGAAGGGAAATCAACGCACAGTTCAGACACATCACACAATTAGTTGCTCCAAACTAAAGCAGAGAAAGGGAAAAGCAAATAAGCAACAACACAGCAGTAGAAACAACCTATGATCTACCACTCTAAAACATGCCCGCCCGCCCTTGACCAAGGGAGAAGACAAAAAGGATATACTATTAATGCAACACCATGGTACATAATGCACCAGGAAAGTTGCCACCAATCAAGAAGTCAAAACACCCTGATCAAATTACAACAACTGTAGGGATCAATGACGCATTCATTTCTTTTAGCATGATCTTTTTGCAGAATGCCAAACCATAGATATCTCTCAAACCTAACAGAATCAAAGACAGATCACTTTCAAAATGTCTTTAGCTACTGGAAGGGCTAGCAAGTGATGTAAGTAAGAACTCAGTGGCTTAATTGCCTCACTTTCTCATCAAAGTGTCATGCGATGTCATGAGATCAATATCACAAGATGTCAATAATATCATGGCCTATCTAGAGCAGCAATCACCAATCATTTAGTTGGGGAAAACCTTTTCTTTAACTCCATCAACAATGGCCCACATATACTTCTCCTCTTGTTTCATTTTCTCTTCTTTTAGTGTCTTCTTTTCCTGCAAAAACAAGAGCTACAATTATTTACACAGTATTTTATAAATAATACCCAAATGCACAATTCAATAGTAACATAGATGGTTCTCATGCAAACATGAGAGAAATTAAAACCAAAAAGCATTCATTATATGGCGGGATACAGACTAAATGAGAATGCAAAGAAGTTTAACTACCCAGCATTATATCAGAGCACAATGAAGCCAATAGGTACAGATGATAAGCCTGTAGATCAATTACTTTCCACAAGATCTGACTAAAAGCAGAGCTGCTTTCCACATAAGAAAGCTTCATATAAAATAAATTTCTGAAATGCCAGAAAGATGTCAAAGAGGTGCTATATTTTGGTACAAACATATGATCTCTGTCATTGTGACTTGATATGCAGAATACAGAAAATATCAAACAACTGCTATGGGTGCTATCGGAAAAGACTTTCTCATTATAACATGCCACTTGAGCTAGCAAGTAGAAAGAAACACGTTGTAGCTTTAAGTGATAAGATGCAAACAACAGCAGAATATTACATACTTCAGTACTCATCTGCTTCTTTTTCTCTTTCTCTTGGAGATGCCACTCATAAATTGGAGTGAAGTCGCATTTTTCAAGCTTTTTAATTACATGATTCTTCCCCAGAAGCTTTTTCCAATCATCAAAAAAGTTTTGATTGAATTGTTCCTTCTTGGCATAATCAGTATCAAGCATTACTGCATACATTGTTGCAACCTACAAAAGACAATTTAATCAGCAAAGCATACAATGGTTCTCCCAATAGACAAGATTAACATGCTCAAGAGCCTTAGATGATAGAAAAAGTAGCTACAACATAGTAGTAAGTCCTAGGCGTCTAGAATAGTAAATAACAAATCACATAAGCAACAATGAGATTCACCTCCTCCTGTTCAGGAGTCAGATCAACAGGCTGACCATCGTACAGCATCTTCACACCATGAGGTTTGTATGATGGAGGAAAGATGACACCATTGTGAGCTAAGGTAGTCCACTTCTGCCCTTCACCTGAGCCAGGCGGTATTTTAGATGACTTTGAAAACTTCTTCTTCATCATTTTCTTTGATTTCTTGTTAACTTTCTTCACAGATGAAGAAGCAGCTTTGTTTACCATCATCTTTCCAGGTGCTGATTTTTTAACTGGTGTTTTTTTCTTCATCCTTTGTGCTATAGGAATGTCATCGTTGTCGTCGTCATCTTTGTGCTCTGTCTTGGTTGGGACTTGTTTAGCTTTAGATAGGGTAGAAGCATCAGTAGGTTTAAGCTTCTTAGCCAAAGGTTGAATAGACCTAGCCTGGCTTGCAGGTCTCTTGGCATGGATTACTGTTTGCTTTGCGGGCTGATTTTCCCTTCCAATGGACCCATTTTGTCGCAGCTTCAAAGACAAAGGCTTATCTTCGTCAGAGTCATATTGCTTAGAGGATGATGCTCCTCCATTGGCATTCATTCGAAACTTGGATGACAAAGGCTTTTCATCATCTGAATCATCTGAATCCTCTGGCTTTGTAGCCACTGACGGTTTCTGGGAAGAGTTCAGCACCTTCTCAGCTAGCTTAGCATTTTGCTTTGATAATCCAGTAGAAAGCCTTGCACTAAGTGGCTTATCATCATCAGAATCATCATCCGAAACCACCTCCTCTTTCATAGCAGTGTCCGTATCCCTCTTTGACTGATTAGGAGTCGAGTTCACCAGAGATGATTTTACAGAAGATATTTTGGCTGATAGAGGCGATGGCGATCTTTTGAGTGAAGGAGATGGTGATTTCCTGATCGGAGGAGGGGACTTCTGCAGTGATGGAGAAGGCGATCTGTGTATTGATGGAGAGGGTGATTTTTGGATCAATGAAGTTGGCTTTGAAGATGATGGCTTCAATGAGTTATGAACCACATTTCCTGTTGTGCCATTACGATCATTGGTATTATGCACAGCAGAACCCTGCTGCTCTGGCTGCTTTTCAGGTCGAAGAGATGAAGAATACCTGATTTCTGAGTTCAGTTGAGTCCGTTTGGATACTGAGTCCCGCCTTTTAAAAACAACGGGTCCATCCTCATCCTCATCCTCCATCATCTTTGGGCTCATACAAGTCTGAACAGCCATTTCCAATTAGGAAGCAAAATTGCACATACAACACCACAATTTCTGCGTGAGGAATAATGCAATCAAAGTGAGATGATGGAACAAAGACAAACTACAGCCACAAGCAGACAGGCGCAGCTACAAAACAACACAAGGTTATAAAAGGGAAAAGAAGCACATCACTAAACAATCTTTTGCTTCTCTCTGCTAAATGAAAATCTCCGGACAATTAGAAAAATGAGTAATGCATACAACGTCCATCTCGAACCAAGATTGATTCAACTCACCCCCACAAACTTAATAAGAGAAGAAACAGTTAATGATTTTCACGCCATTGATAGCTCCTCCACCAGACTTAACCTTCTCATCACCCAAATTAAAACTAGTAACAATTCCACTCAAAACGCTATAAAAATAATAATAAATAAATAAATTATCTTGCTAACAAAGAAGAAAACTGCCAAATACAATGCAAGGTTTCCATTCCAGTTTTCCCCGCCATAACTTCTCCAAGAAAGCAAACACATCCGAACTAGTCCAAGACCAAAGGAGACCAGCTAACAAATACCAAACGCTAAGCTAAAATTAACGGCAAACACGCAAAAAGAAGAAATCACAATTGATTATGTTAAACCCTAACGTAATATCATGCACCCGAATAGAATCCTAATTTCTCAGTTTCGGCCAACATCAAGAAACAACCCTAAAACGGTTTAAGGCAGGGACATAAAGTAGTAAATTACCTTAATATTTTGGGATGAAGGATCAATTCCTGAAAAGATTGATTTGAAGAAGACGAAAACCAATTTTCTGATTGTTATCGTAAATCTGACTGTTAAGACAGCTGAAAATTTTAAGGTCTAATGCAATAGAATATGAGTAAGAAACTCCAGTTTTATTCGTTTATTTTATTTATTTTATTATAATTTGGGGAAATAGAGGATGGGTGAGGACTGAGGAGGTTGGCTCAGTTTTTCACAATTGTAAGAACCGTAGGTCAGGTTAGCTCCTAGAAAGGGAGAACAGGGAGAGTTAGCGGATCGTTTGTTTGTTTATATATCGGGGCACCGAAACAAACATATAACAACGTTTTTATTGCTTTGGTGGTTTCCTTTCTTCATGGGAGTTAATGAAATTTAGCGCCAGTACTAATGAAAATTGTGGTCGTGGCCCGTTCAAAATTTGTGGAAGAAGGGAAAGAAAATCTGCATTCACTGGTTTTGGAATTAATTGATGACTGGACCGACTCTCCTTGCTCTGACTCTAGAAACGCTTCGCCCTTATCTAAAAGGTCAAAGTGGATAAAATGATGACCTTTGGACTGAATTTAAAGTATACACCACAGTAGTCGCAGTTAGAGCCCTAAAAATTCTTAAAGGTTAACCGAAACGAAACTAGGGGGGGAAAAACATTCCCTCCCTTTCACAATAGTCTACAATTTTTTGGCATACAATTAAAAAGTTTTAAATTTTATGATAAATAATATCAAAATAATATTATTAAAACTTGAATATCATTATAATTGTCAAATATATTAATGAGGTGGGAAAAAAAATTAAAGGTAAATTTAATAATATAGCATTAAATTATTTATTGCTTTCATAGAAAAAAAAACTTATATTATGAAACAAATACATATATATATTCTACCGTGAAATAGATATAATATATATTTTCTAATTGCCTCCTTTTAGATGTCAATTAGTATATTTGCTTCGTACACCTTAAGTTAAAAGCTTATTTTTCTAGTGCTAAATTAAAACCCTTATTTACATTAGTAATTTATAAGAATTTAAATTTGCTTAGACTTATATGAATGTATGATATTAACTACTCTAATAAGACTATTATCCTTTGTTTGACCCAAGTCATTAATTATAATTAAGTATTTATTTCACAATAAGTTATTGTTATTACCAAACCTAAAGCAGAGTCCAATCAAACTAAACATAACTAGGAATCCACAATCTAAATGACCCTAAATGCTTTATTAGGCAACATGTGTACAAAGGTGTAAGATCAAATCTACTACACTAGTCTAGTATTTGCAGTGTACCAGTTGTGCTTGCCACACTAGGATTAGAATCTCTAACCTAATATCATAGCTATTAAAATTTTGATTTGATTTTACGATCTAAAAAGCACAAAATAATACATGATCTAAAATAGAATCTTACAGTAGTCAAATCGATATACAATCTTAGTATCCTACTGTGGAAAAATAGTCGAACAATTATAGAACCTTATAATCTTGAAAAATCCTACAATTCTGCATAATATTTATATTTTTTGTCAATTTATCTCCAAATCTATTTTTCTTCTTGTTTTACATATATTTCTTTCTTAATCTCACTAAGGCAATGAAGTCGATTGTTGAAGTAAAATGTCAACAAATAATTTAATATCCATCTAAATAGTAAAATAAATATATTAAATGTTATAGTATTATTAATTATTAAATTACATCAAATTTAAGTTTAATATTTTATTATTATTTTTTATGATCATGTTAGCTTCATAACGCTAACAAACTTTTGTTTATGGTGTACGCATGATTCATATAGTACCTAAATGCACGTGCATATAGCCGAAACTTCTTTTATTTTTCTCTTTATCTTGGTTCATCAAAATTTTAAAAGTTAACATAATTTTTTTGGGTCTTATTCTCTTAAATGATAGAAAATACAATTCTCTTATTATTACTTTCACTATCATCCGCTTTTTCATATTTGTATTTTTCTTAAGCCTAACAATATTGTATATTTTGAAAACAATGAGTTGCATGTTACCTCTACTTATAATCTCATTGCACTTTTTACTTTTCTTTTGACAATCGATTTTCGATATTGTTAACTTAATATAGTTCCTAATATGTAAATTAAACTTCAATAATTTATGCTATCTGTAAGTTGTTATAACTCAACTCAATCAATGACTATAACAAATTTCAAGAGTATGATTTTTATATTATTTTAACTTAAAATATATTATTTTATAACATTTAAGTATAAAAGTTTTATATTTTTATAATTTTTGCAGAATCTTACAATTCTACAATCCAATCCTGAGATTCCAGATCAATCCCAAATAAAATTTTAATTTTAATAATCTTGTTTGATAGTAAGCTTTTATATGATCTTAGCTTTGTACCTACAAATATACTTTTATTAGTGGATCCTTTGAATTGTTGAAGTGATTCGGTGGTTTTATCAATCTTCACACACAAAAAAAATTAAAAATAAAAAATAAAACAAGAAAAATTGATCATTATACGTGATATAGATAGTTTTTTAAAAAGAATATTAATCTATCACTAAAACCTCATACCCCTCCCCCATTATTAGCCCCAACCCAATAGCCTAGCTAACCACTTTAAGCATTACCCAATCTAAATCCTAGGCACAACTCCATTCTCCCTCTCCCTCGCCCTTCTTCTATGCCACCCTCTAAAATAAGAAATCTCATTTATCATATAAATTATCTGCTAGCTTAATTACATACTCACTCATCTCCATTTCCCTCTATATCCTCTCCCTAAAATCCCCAACTCCCAAATCCCCAAGATTCATACCCATCCCACCCCGACCCCCACAATACCTAAGCATGAAGTTCTTAAAGCAAAAATGATGGTGGACCTAACTCAACACTCTAGATTAATCACAACAATTTGTTAAATATTGTCAAGATTTTAAGAGGTAAGTTAATGTCTAAAATGTAATTATGAAGTGATAGATATTAATGTTTTTTTATCCTTCATATTTATTTATTTGAAAATATTTTCTAGTGATTGTGATAAAGAATAGAAATAGTTTCAATTTTTTTTTAAAAATAGTCAAAAATAATATAAAGATGGTTGCCAAAGAAAGCCTACCTTGATATTTGGGTTGATAAAAATTACATACTTATCAAATACAATGGAAAAAACAGGGTAAAGCAGTAATTTAATGATTCCCCAAGATATAGAACATAACGCGTTGGTCTTCTTTGCAATTCGCTAGCCCCTTCTATGACGGGGATAAAGTAGTGGGGTTGGTGGGAGGGGGGAACGCAGTTCTCACCAATTGCATACTTCATGGTCCAGCCATGAGTCGCTCAGTTATCAAGCATCGACCAAATACATCCTATATAATTCAGAGATGATACAATAAGCCCCAGCAACATAAGCCGCTTGAAACTTTCGTAATGACATCTGTCAAGCCCGGCTGCAAAATTAAGTCCGTACAAAAACAATAACTCGGTTGAATCATTAAACAGAAGTTCACTTGCTACTTGGCTGCAACACATAATCTTCTCGTATTTAATCCATTATCCACCCCCCTGAGTTATGGGGGTACGGGTACTGAGAACCAGGTGCAAAGTCAGGAGCATAACTTTCATAACCTGGTCGTGCTGGGGGACGAACATCGTAGATGCCACTCCTGTTAGCCCCTAAAAACTCAGATCCCATACTCCCCATCCTGCCACGGTTCAGTTCATCCAACCTGGGAGCGTATCTCTCCATAGCTGACATGCTTAATCTACTGTAAGTAGGCTCTTTTGGGAAAGTAGATGGCCCATAGGTTATTTCACTCGGATAAGGCCTGTGAGCATGAGCAAAGCCACCGATTTCTCCTAAACTCCGAGGCCACTCATCCCGGTTCCTTGTACCATATTCAGGGCGAGTGCTAAAATCCAAGGGCCATCTATGTCCAACTCCTGGATAGGGCTGCTCATCCTCGCGCATATACATTCTTGTAATGTCATCAGGATAGCCTGAGGGTGTGCCATCGTTGCCAGACCCATACTGCATGGGGGGAGGACTGGGAAAGCTTGGTTGAAAGTGACCATTATGCGTATCGCTGACATCTCTATCCAAGGTAGTCTCCCTACTTGGGCGCTGATCCAACAGAGATCTATCATCAGACCTTCCATGATAGCGTTCATTCGGTGGCCTTCGCTTGTCCTTAGGAGAGATACCACCCCTTCCTCTACTATTCATCTCCAACGCACGTCGCCTCTTCCTTGAACGATTACTCTCTGTTTTCTTTTGGCTACCATTCCCACGGTTTTCTCTATTGTCATTCTTGTTCAAAGATCCCTCCACCTGATCCTCAGTCGAGACAACTCTTATTTCTTTTCGTTCTTCACCTTTGCTGTCTTCTAGAGTATCAATATCCATTGTTACATCAACGTCATCTGCATGACTCTCCACAAAAAACTCAGGGACCTGTACCTCCTTGCGACTATTGCTAAACATATAACAGAAAGGAGGAGAAAAGAGGGGTCAATCAAACTGCATTATTTTGCAGAGCATAAATGATAGAAGATGTATCACTGTCCATGAAGATCTATGATTTGCTTCTCTACCTCTTAAGCTCCTTTTGTTTCCCAGAAAATAGGTGGCCATGCTTCCCCGCTATCACTCTATGTTTAGAAGTCCAATCAGGGTGGCTCCAGAGATACAGAACTGGTGTTACCATATTCCAATCTTCCATTTGTTTATCATTAACATCAACAGACCCAGGAAGATAAAATGACTGCAAGAAATACAAGTATAATACATATGCTGAAGAATAACATAGAAATGCTGAATAATAACATAGAAATGCAGCACCATTTACCTTCCCTGAAAGCCCCTCATCATCCTCCCAAATCAAATCATATGGCATTTTCTTCTTGTCCAACCTACAGAAAGCCAACAATGAAATGATTACAAACACATACGAATGCTACTGCACAGTCAGCAGCCCCTTTACTCAATGAATAGGTTGTTTAGTTTCCTGGCCACCAGCAGGGAGAAGGGGCGTGTCTCATGGGTTGCCAGAAGACATTACCTCTCCGTTTCTGGGGGAACAATCAAAATTAGAAGCTTGGGTTTGAACTCCAGAGCCTTATCGATGAACTTGTTGGCTAAGCCAGCTTTAACTCCAAAAGGAGGATTAAGCCCCATGATCTAGACATTAGGAACAAAGAAACATAAGTAGAAAAAAGTTGGATTGGACTACAAAAATATAACTAAATGTATGGAGACAAGACACTCACCAACTGTGATCCCTTGGGCAATTCATTTGGCTGGACACTCATCCAATCCTTTTTTACAAAGCAAAAATCATTCTGCAAATGAAATTCAATTAGAATCAAGGAAGAAAAAGGCAGTGACTGAATCCAGCTCCTAGCAAAAGATGCAATTGCTTAATAGTCAACACCTTGAAGATCACAAAGCATTTCTGCATTGGGATGCTTAAAATTCCTTTTTCATGATAATAAAAGGAGAAATCATTTAAATAAATAAATACATAAAAACAAACGAACTAGTGACAATAGCAGCGGTGGTGGAAGCAGCAATAAACAGGCCTCACCCCTGATGCTTGCAGCATTTGAGAAAGTTCAGTTTTTCAACTTGCTCCCTAAGGCACCATATGAGAATATAATTAACATTTTGGGATATCTGTGTTAATCATATTTTATAATTCAAAGAATCCTTTGTTGTAAACTGTGATAAAAGTTATAGGTAGTTCTGACGGTTTACAAAATGTAAAGGGTCACATAGGCTGAAATGAAGGATTCATTGGCAAATAAGCTGATTGCCAAATGGTGCCTAAATTGAGCCCAATTATGCACTTAAAGAAAAAAAAGAATACTAAATCAACTTTTACATTTTGTCAACACTTTCATCTTCATGTCTCGATCAAACCAAAAATCAGGTAGAAGAGTACATAAATGAGCTCATTAAAACAACCAGAACTCAATGTCAATATATTAGTGAAATGGATCTTTTTTCACCAATTCAAAGACGAGGCAAGGAGAGAAAACTGAGGTGGGGCATATAAGGGCTAAATCTTCATTTCCTCAACCCCAAATGAGATTCATTGGTGCTACAAAACAACATTTTATATGGTATGGCTTTAGATGATAGGATACACAACCAACATTATACTACAAACCCAAGGGAGAAAATACTCACCCTCAATCATTCAATTAAATAGCGGTCCCGCTATAGCGTAGTGGCCTTTATTTAGCAGCTTTTGGGTCGGTTGCGACGCGAAATTACCGATACACTACGGTTTTAAAATTTCACATTTATCAGCTGATAAATCACCGGTAAATCGGTCAATAAATCGGTATCGCCGGTAAATCAGAAAATATCACCGATTTATTGAGAATTCGTAAATCTACTGAAAAAAGCATGCATGATAAAAAAAATTATTCATTTACTATATATATCTTGGACCAAGTTACTATTGAATTATAATAAAGTATTACTATCTATTATCTTCACATTTACTATTAAATAACATGTCTTTTTTCATTCTAACGTAAATTTAGGGTTATTAGGAAAATTTAACATATAATGACTCACTTTAATACTTCTAATATAATATAAAATACTAGTTTATTAAATATTTATATTCAAATGATCAATAAATAATAATTAGAGTATATGGTGAAATAAAAATAAAAATTCACACCGCAACAACCACGACACATAATTTATCGTTCGCGACGCTCCGATACGGTGACACAACAACCGCGAGCGCGATTTAATTGCCTACCCTCAATGCAGTCACAAATCATCACAGTTCAAAGAAAATGCATGAGGGAAATTTTTTATGCTTATTCACAACACATTGATCATGTCTTTCACAAGCACCTCATGGGCAAGCAATACAAATATAGCACTAGCTTCAGTCTTGATGTGTACTAATATCAATATTATGTCTCATGTATCACCCAATATCTCAACCTTACATCTCAAATGTGCATATATGGCATGGGTGCTCAATGAGGCATGTAGGATGTAGACAATGGTAAGGGCATGCCAAGTCGTTGATCCCTTAACCAGTGAGCACATGAAACATGCATTCTAAGAAAAGAACAAAACCTTTGGCAGCAGAATGAGAGAAGAAAGGGAGAGAACTTGGCAACTGTGTGACAGTGGGATGCATACCATGATCACTTAAACTATGCAATCAAAATCCACATAGAAAGGAATGCACATCAACAGGATGAAATTTTATGGGATGGAAATATATCCAAGGGCAGAATCAAAAGCTAAAACAATAAATTATACTAAGAGGGTTGGCACTTGACACCAGATACTAGTAGAGGTGGCAAGCAAGCCATGCGAGTAGGGTTTTGGTTGGGTCATTTTGGGTCAACTTCAAATTGGGTTTACTATGCAATTAGGTCAAAGTCAGCCTTCAGCCGGGTCTGTTTTTCGTTTCGGGTTCAATTTAGTTTATGATTATTCAGGTCAACTTTGAGTTGAGTCGAGTGAATATCAGGTTGGGTCAGAGCCTAACCCATAATCATTTTTTTGGGTTCAAGTTTGATTTAGGTCAGGTTTGGCTCAGATGAACTCAAATTTTAAATTACCATTGGTTGTTAGTTATTTATTATAAGAAATAAGTTTTATGATTTATTATTATTGTTATACTTATTATAATAATTATTAGCATAATATATGTAATTATAATAACAAATTATTATCATAATATATGCAATAATAATCACATATTATTATCAATATCACTACAAATATAGTTATAACTACTAACAGAAATTATAATTATCATAGTTCTTATAATAATCATTATTATTATAATTACTATTAATAATAATCATAATTATTATTATTATTATAATTATAATATACATTATAATAGTATTTATAGCTATGATTATAAATTTTTATGTTTATAATAATAATAATGGCAATTACTATGATCTGGCTGGTGCTGAAAAGATATGAAATAAAATGGAGAATGACCATTCATAATTTTAATATTATTTGTTTTTGTATGGGTTGAGTATTATATTCTTTCACACAAAATTTTATTAATAAGTTAGTTTATTGATATATATAAAACAATTTATATGAAGCATAAAATTGCCAGTGTAGATTAGATTTGACTTTAGTTGGGTGAAGTTCAGGTATGGGTGGAGGTTGGGTTCTTCCATGTCCTTTTGGTCAGGTTTATATCCGGGTATAAGTCAGGTTTGGGTCGGGTCATTTTATTTTGGATCAATTCGGATTCAAATCATTATCGGATTAGGTCAGTTTGAAATTGTTTTGGGTTGAGATCAGGTTTACATTTTTTATTTTTATTTCGTCAAAATCAGGTTCAGGTTCATGCTATTTGCGTTGGGCCATCAGACAGATAATATGCATCAAGAAAGTACCTTTGGGGGGAAAAGGTCAAAATTCTTGTAGTAGCATTTCTTTCCATTCTGCTCAAGCTTCTCTTTCATTAGAGAACTGAAGTCATTAGCACCACAGCAGAAATCAACTATCTGTCCAACATGTAACTCACATCAAGACCAAGAATTATGGAAAATAGTGGATAATATGGCTCACAGATCAGCAATCATCTGGCACTGCAAACCAAGAAATACAAGTCATTAAATGATTCATCATAGAAGTTCAACTTTTCATCTACCAGAAAGCCTACAACATAGTGAAACCACAGATAACACTCTGGGGCAACAGGGTACAAGATTAAAAATAATATCATAACCCAATTCATTATCTCTCCCTGTGTCTCCACCAAAGAAATGGTCATGAATATCATCAACATTTAAGCATCATCAGCACTTGCAACAATTAGTTAAGATTTCGGAAATTTTATTAGAGAGAAGAGGTGATTCTGATCAAGAAACCCAAGTGAAGGCCAGCAGAAAACAACCATCTCCATCAAGGAATAGAAATTCATACCGTATCACCACCTTCAACATACCAGTGAATTTTATTGACAATCTGCAAGAATAAGGAAAAAAAAAAGGAAAATTAGAGGAACAATTCTATTTTATAACTTTTTTACCATATAATGTTCCTCTCAAATGACATTTAACAATCAAAATCAAAGTGCAAAGAAACCAACCAATAGATTTATATATGCCTAGGTTTTCACCCCCTATGAATGGAACAAAAATAATTGAGAAAAAAAAGGAGCCAAGCAGGTTACTTTCTCTTTCTCTGTGTTAGTCTCTTTCCGCCTTCTCTCAACCCATTAAGGTTTGCACCTTCTAAATTACTGTCGCCAGCATTATCGGTTCAAAGCTTCCCAAGGAAAAGGAGAAAGCAACATGAAAAACACCCATCGGTGAAATAACCATCAGACAGGAGGGGTAGAGAATATGGAATAACTCTGCTTATGAGCTTCCCAAGGACCCTTCTAAATTACTGTCCCCAGTATTATCGGTTCAAGGCTTCCCAAGGACAAGGAGAAAGCAACATGAAAAAACACCCATCGGTGAATTAACCATGAGACAGGAGGGGTAGAGAATATGGAATAAAATATGAGTTGATACTCAGCTTATGAGCTGATACATGCCAGATTTTTAGCTTGCAGATATGCGACCCAGAAACACCACATGGCTTATGTCCCAATATGCACTAATATTTACCCATACACAGCCAATACGTACTGATATTATTATTATTATTATTATTATTAGTTTAAAAGTGCTGCAATGACCCCTAATTATTTATCCTATGTGACAGTGCAATTGGATGACCGCAATTTGATTGCCTCAGAGAGAAGCTTGCAACAGAAGCTTCAAAACGATCACAGCACAATAAAGAGAGAGCCAAAGAGATAAAATGACATGGAAATGTGATTGCCAGTGAAGATGGAGGTCTGATTTGAAGCAAGACTATTCAATTATCAGATCTGATTAAATTATTTGATGTTAAATTCTCAAAATCTTTCACCATCATTAGTTGGCCTTTAGTAACTAGGAGGGAGAGAGGGAGAGAGGGGGGGAGAGGGGAAGAGAGAGAATCAATCACATCATAAGGCAAGGGGGGAAAATGGAGCAATCTGAAGCCAAACTGCAAAAAGGTTGTTACACGAAGATAAAGATGAGGGATGGACGGGGCTAAGGATAGAGGCAACAGATTGGATGGCGAAGCTTATAACTGGCAATTCTGCTTCTAATATTTATGGAAAAATACATTAATTGTTCTTTTTTGGCATACATTTGAATAGGTCTGTTCTGTCACTTTGTAATTAATTTGACCTGTCATGAAGCACGAACTGGAACTTGGAATTTACTGGGTAACAAGCAATAAAACCGCGGTTACGGTCGCGATTGCAGTTGCGGTCGCGGTATCGGGGTGTCGCGAATGATATTTTATATGTTGCGGTGTGATTTTTTAATTTTTTTTCACAACAAATACTGACAAATATCAGTAACCATCGGCTAATATCAGCAAAATATCGGCCGATATCCAAAATTTCGCCGATATTGCGGCGATAAATATGTGATTTTCTGAAATGGCCGCAATTTCAGAATTTTGGGTCACGGTTGACCCAAAAACCGCAAAATTGCGGCCAATACGCAATTGCGGTACCGATATTTTATTGTATGCTGGGTACGAATATGTTCCTTGTTTACTTTGAAAAATCTCCATTCTGCGAATAAAATTGTGAGAATTTCTAGTTGAAAGATTATACTGCTATAGCTAACTTATAGTTAAAAAAAATCATACTTTGACTTTTAAACAAAGTTGCACATTCTGAATGGCTTTCTTATCAATTTGGATCCTAAAGTAAGAAATAGAACATGAGTGGTAGAAGATGAAAAATAATAGCCCATCAAATTTACTTAAATCAACACAATTTGTACCTAAAAAAAAAGAAAATCCAACAACAAACAAAGACAAAGGTCTATTGTTGTAAAAAGTTAAAACATAGGATTATATGGTACAATTCAAATTTGACTGCGTTATTGTACAAAAAGTTATAACAGTGTTACTTGATGTTTTTGACCCTTCAAAAATACTACACAAAGTACAGTGCTTATTGAATAATGCCACAAGCCCCTTATAAGTACTCAAAAAATGCAAAATAGAATAAGAAATCAGCTAGATTTAGATGGTCTACAATTTAAGAGAAGTGAATTTGATATAAATGGTAACAAATAAAATAAAATAAAACTTGGATTAAAAATAGAAAGGTAACAAGTAGGATAACTGTAATTAATAAAATTACGATGAATAAATATTCTAATTTAATATTTAACAAACAGTATTTCGTATAACTACAGCACTTAGGCGATATATATATTTAAGGAAATTTTGATTTCTTGAAAGAAAAATATTTCTACTTTGCATGAAAACAATGCAGAGGTATGGGCAAGTAGTATGAAAACAAATTGACGTTCATGAAAATAAATCTGTAAAATTGAAGCAGACTGTAAATACGTTAACTTCCAACATCAGTTTAATTGTATCATGCATCAGAATGTCCAGAACTGTATATGTGAAACATGAATCATATCCTCCCAAGCACAAAACATGCCCAGGTACTGCAAAGATGTTGGCAACAACAAAATCAAGATTGCATACACCTTAAATTACACATTCCTGAGCATGACAGATAAATATTAATAGTTATAATAGCACATAAGATTGATGTCAAATTTTCAGTCCCACCATCTTCTGAAAAAATGTGCCCCTACATTGTTTCCATTGCCCATCAGCCCCATGCAGCAAGACATCCATAATAACTAAAGTACTTCTATTCAATTTTGATGCCACCCATATTGTACAATGATTATAATCAAGCTTTATAATGACAGACACAAATGAAACGCATTTAATATGGACCCGGCATATGATACAATTTTGATAAACCTAATGAGCCTTGCAATGAAAGGGTTTCTACAATATTAAAAATGCTCCTATGTAACGTTCAACCTTAGAACTCACATTATACAAATTTCCACCAGTTCATAATAGCAGATTTTGCAAAAATAACTATCACAAGTAGTCTATTTTTAGCTATTTTCCCAGTGATCTAATGCCCAAGGCGCCATTAAATTGGTTGGAAAATTACATGACATTTTGACCAACTTCAATTACTAGCACCCCCCCCACCCCAACCAAACAAAACATAATGAAAAAGATACACACATAAGAATATACACCAAATACCCACAAACAAATGGACTGACCTTCCCAACAAAATGAAGAACTGAAACGGATTAATCAAATTGTTTCGTTCTTTATTCACACTGATTAGCCATTTAAATGTCACTAGTTCAAGCTAGTTGATGTGGGGTTGCGTATAACTCCCTAGACAGGTTCTGGGAATGATGGGATTCACACTAGGCTGTTATTGTTGTTTGTAGTTAGTAATGTAAATGAGAAGCCAACAAATAAGCACAATTTTAAACATGAGTTTCGGACAGCGTACCTCTTTCAATTTATCCACCTTGGTAAAATGCCGACCAAAAGATGTATACCGCATACCATAAAGAAAAGGTGCAATGTAAACTCTGAGCTTGTTCTGTAACGTTAAAGGCATGATCAAACTCAGATACTTGATCAACACACTATCATTTCATAAACAGTGCCTTTCACAGTTCAAATATCAACAATCATTAACGAAAAAAAAAATCGTATACAAATATGTATATACATGAACATAGGGACCGATGGGGTATTTAAGAGAACTCGGGTATATAAATTTCAATTTAAGGAAATTCCATAAATTATCAAAATAACCAAGCATGTTGGGTCGGCGCATGTTCTCCTCACCTTCACCTTCTTTGCAGATCAGACAGATTAGGGCCAATATATTATTATTATGATGATTAATTAATGATGGTTAAAACTCATTCTATATATAAAAGGATAGTACTTGCCATCAAATATTCCCACCTAAATAAGAGAGGGAAAAAACCTTCTGTGTGGTTACAAAAATGCTCATATATGTTAATTAAACCGTGTTGGAAGTCAGAACTTGCCTTTTAAATAAAGAAACTTGGTACTCATCATGTGGGGAGAGGAGGTTGATGATGTATATATGGTTGATGGAGAGGAGGATCTTCTAGGGTTTGGTTGCTGGGACTGATACTGAACGTGATAATGTTGAGAAAGCATGGGCATTTGTACAGACTGTCCTGAGGGTGGTTATATTCGATAATAAGATGGGAACCAGCATACTTCAATAGCTGGTGGAGGAAGTGGAGAGCTTGCAAAAGAATCGCACCGAGGTCGATGATGTATATTGAAGCCTAGATCTACCCTCAATCTAAACATAACATCTACAACTCAGGTACGTAAGTCCTCAGTTAGTTTTGTATGATTTAATTGTTATTACTTGCTTTGGAACTCAGCCTGGGTTCAGACATTGGACATTAATCAACACCACCGATTAACACCGAATTCCATCATCTGGGTCATTGATCTATTCACCGCCAAAATCAGATCTATTAATAAATCACATTAAACATAGCATTTACTCATTACCTAAATTAATTACAGCAACATCAAAATAATGTATTTACCCTCTCTCACAAACACACATGTTAAGAGAAGAGTAAATGAAAGAGTCACATACACACACAGGCTCTTTCTCTGTCTGTCAGTCAATTCAGTCCCTCAGTCTCTAAACTCTCTTCAACTCTGTCATTTGGGTTTTGGGAGGTTGTGGTGGAATGGGGTTGTTTGTTTCGTTTTCCTCCACATATTTGGAGATGGCTGGATGAACGAGTATGGGAGCAGGGGCTCATGTGTCCATCAATATCACAAACCCAGGAATTACAGTTCAGGGTTCGATTTTTATGAGAAATGGGTGCTTACACCAAAGTTATTTCGTCATTCGTATTATGTATCCCAAGCAAAGGTACTGATTTTTACATTCATCTTCATTTGTTTTCCTCTCCATCTTGTCTCCTTTGAATGGTTTCTGCTCCATTTTGTTTATTGTACTATTGAAGCAGTATTACTATTGATGCAGGTATCTCCTATTTCTATGTTCCATGGATTCTGTAAAAGTCACAAAGTGCCATGAATACAATCGAACCAGAAGACCTGGGAATATCTCATTAGCACAGGATGGAGAATTACAGGAATGTTTTTCACTTCATTTGATGTAATATGAATAATATCATAACATGCTTATGAGTAATTAACTATAGTGCTATGTGTATATATTGTTGCACAAGGCAACAAATATTTCAATGCAAATGTAGCTATATTATTTTAAACAAAGATTAAATAAATCCTAGAACAATATATTAATATTATGATCACAATTACTTGTTTGTAAAAGATATAATTACTATTAATATTCATTTAATTTCATACCTTGCACATCTATGGTCTCTGAATACTTGTTGGTACAACTTCATTATGTTGGACGATCCATATCATTCAATGTAGTAGGTAAGGAAGAAAGTAGAGATTGTCCTCTTTGTTCATAAAAAATAGATTAATTATATATTAAATTTAATGAATTTTAAAAGTGTAACTAAAAACTTGTTATGTTATTGGATAATTTGATTTGAGGAATATATTATAACCTATTTATGTGTAACATGCTATGAGAACTGATAAAGAATTGCAACTATAAAATATTATTATCATAAAATAATTTTATGATTTACAAATATATATTATTTCCGGTATATTATAATATATTTACTTAATTGTCAAAACAATTTTTTACTCAAAGAAAATTAATATTTATATATATATATATACGTGCATTTCCCTTTTATATTTTGGTATGAACATAAATAAATGATTAGTCTATCTTTTCTATTAGCCATTTAAATGTGCATGGAGTTTATTTATTATATTATCAATAATTTTACTATATAATCATTTATTTCATATTTTATAAGGATCAATAACTAGGGGTAAAACTAGTACAATCATAGTCATAACACTAACATAATAATAATTAATATAAGTAGACTGTGTTTATTGGCGATAAACCAAACAAAGAAGACACCAAGAATGAACAACTATCCACAACAAAGAGCTTTAACGCTGACTTCCTCTCTCTGGTAGCTGATCAACAAGGTCTTATGATTGATTCATTTCTGAGCAGTATAAATAAGTCGTCAATAAAGATACTATTGAGGTTTAGAGAAAGGGAGGTAAAGAACAGAGGGAAAAAGATTGTAATTTCAGGATGGAAGATCTAATTCAGCAAGATTCAGAACTCAGATGCATACCCTAAACTCAATGAGGATTTCCACAGCTGTATTTCTCCGGTGATATTATTATTGTCTCCTCCATCATGCTCCTCTTTTTCCTCTCCAAACTCCATATTCCCCCCCCCCAAACTTTGTCATGCATTTTACTTCTAATTTCTTCGGCAATCACTTTGATGATTAATTATGCTGTTCAATCTGGAATTGGACAATGATATTGATTAAACACGATGAAGGGATCTTGAAGGAAGAATGACGAGGATGACAAACGGCTAATTTTGGGATGAAAGGATTTATTCATCTTTAAGTGTGATGGTGATGTTGATGGAGATGATGAATTAATATATTATTTTTCTCTTTTTGTATCTTGTTAATTACTCCCTCTGTGTCACACAACTTTTTCTTAAAAAACTTATTTCAAAATATAGACCATATTACGGAAACTTATACAAATTAAATGCTATATTTCCTACTATACCTCTTATTCAACCAAAAGCATATTTATGTGAGGGCATATTAGTCATCTCATACATTTTATTTACACAAATTTATTATTTCTTAATAAGTGTGCTCAAGCTAAAAGTGACCTATATTATGAAATGGAATGAGTAATACAAAATTATTTTAAGAAAAGGTGAAGAAACAGGATGAAGAAGAATACAAAGAAGATGAAGGATACCATCATGGTTGAAATTTTACCATGGTTGCTCTTGAAATATAAGAATAAGAAGATAAATTTTCACCACCATTCATTTCCTTTTTTCGGAAATAAAGATGGTATTGCGGATGAAATTAAAGGAGAAGAGAAAGAGTGCAGAAAGTCAGGGTTAGAATGAGGGTATTTTAGTCACCATGTATTAAAATATCATTTAAGTTGTCAGTAACTATCAGCCACGTCATAAAATCTGATGGAAAAATAAACGGAAGGGCAGTCTTTGCACTAAGGGCCTGTTCTCCTCAACTTATTTGCTCATCTAATCTGAGCTAATTTCAATTGCAATTTCCAACGTGTTATTATTATTTAACTATTACTATTGCCATAATTAATATTTTTCTTATGAATATTCCAATGGTTATCATTACTATCATTATTATAATTATTATTGTTAATTTTATATTATCATCATTATTATTATTATTATTAAAATTTTGCCTCGTGAATTGATTGAATAAATTCCGAAAATACACCAAGAACAGGCCCTAAAACAACAATACAGTGGCATCTTGTACAATGGAAGTTTGACCAATGGTATATTGTGTATCATGCTTAAATACAAGGATATGTGGTTGATTTTCCCAATAATTTATATATAATTATAAATTTTATACTTAAATTATAATGTATTTCAATAAGCATAATGTATAGCCTATAGTATCTATATAAACAATATTATTTTAATGGATCCTACAACTAAAAAAAAAACATTTATACCTTGATTTAAAGCTCCCAAACATTAACTTCTTAAGTGGAACAATTTATACATTTTTTTTCAAAACTTGCATACCAAACAAAACACAAAGTCTCAATTGTAACTATATAAAAGGAAAGAAAAAAATCTGTGACAATTTAACTTTTCTTTAAAAAAAATTATTTGTATTGACAAATTAACATTTTGGTTTTTTTCTTAACTTAGTAAAATTAATATGATTTTATGGACCCTTAATCTTTCTTTTTCTTTTTCTTTTTCTTTTTTATTTTCTTAGGAATCTCAGTTATAAGAGCAAGTAAAAGTCAAATAACAAAAACCTCTAGTAACTTGGGCCCGCACCTCAACCATTAGGCTATGAGTCTATAGTATAACCATACTGGTTTTGAGCCCTTGACCTTTAGGTGTAATGTAGTTATCATTATAAAGAATTCAGTTTTCCACATCAATATAATAAAATTAGGTTTTAAAATATTAATGTAAGTATTATTATAATAGTCTATATTCATATTTGAAATATTCATTTGCATTTTCATTTTAATAAAAGTTTTTGAATGATTACATTATAATCTCTTTGTTCATAATTCGAGTTAGTCCTAGACTCCCAGTATACTCTTTCAGTGCTATAATTTCAAGGCCAAGGTCATTAATCTATTAGCTAAAAGATTTTTAGTTAAAGGAATATTCTCGCAAGTATATTGGCTAATGACGTTTCAGTGCAATAATAACAATAGTTCTTTTTTGTCAAGACAAGAAAAATAATTATCTACTCTTGGCTATGTTGTAAACTTTAAGTTATTAGCTTGAACTCTATAGTTTTTTTTTATTAGTTTTTTGTTTAATTATAAATCATGTGTGTTTTATTTATCAAAATGTGAACCATATATCTATTAGTCAGTCCTAAATATGAAGCCGTGACTTTTGCAATAATAAGTTCATGGTCTCTTTTAATTAATGTGTTGTTATTTTGACATTGTATTAGTGCATTGAATTATTTATTCATTTTTAACATACCAACTTAAAATAATGAAATTTCAAAATTAAATAGTTTTATTATTAATTAAAAGTGTAAATAATTATGTTACTATTTTTCACCTAAAATTACCCTGTGCATTGCAACATAGAGAAAAGGTAGGGCTGACTCTAACAAAAATTTGAAGTATTAGTAATAAAAGGGAAATGAAAAGATATTGATAACTAGAAAACAAGAATATGGATCCACACATAATATGTAAGTAATTGAGAAGAATAAACCATCAGAATTTCTCATAAGGCCTCATTTATTTACCTCAACAAAAGCTTAAAATGAATTAACAGTCCTTAAATTTAGCAAGTTTGAGAGCTCAAAAATGGGGATTAAATATAAATATAATGCTATATACAGATAGTATACGGCTGGAAATTTACCATGATGTAAACATACCTTCTCTACAGTCATTTTATAGATTATAGCTGGTTCAATAAATAAACCTAACTGAATCCACAGATTATAAATTTTTGACTGCATATTTCAATTCATGTTGAAGTTTACATGTCAGCATTTAATTTTCTGTTTTTAGTTGTAAGAAAACAGGGCCTAAATTTCCAATCACAAGATCCTGAAAATGGGGAGATCAAATATGAGGGTTACTGGAGCAGGAGAGAAAAAAAGTACTTGCTCACATTTCTAGATTGACACATAAGACTATGAAAACAGAATCGAGATGGAAAGTAGGAACAGTAACTACTAATTTACTCAATGACCATGGTAAACCACCTGCTTTCATTTCTTAAGGACATGATCTTGAGATAAACTAGAATCTCTAAAGGCATAAGAAGAGGCCAAATACCTGCCACTTAACGATCTGATTTAATACACTTGGCTCACAGACAGCTTTTGCATCATCAATACTACCACCACTTTCCAGCTTCTTTAAGGCCGTCCGAACAGCCTACAAATTGAACCCATATGAAGGGACATCATGAGCAAAACATAACGGGATCAAATAGTACTAACAAACATGGCATAGAAGATTCAATGATTAACTAATTGCTAGCATGTGAAATCTAATTCTGCACAAACAGCAGAATTAAACAACAGGTAATGACTCGGATTCAAATCATCTCGCTGTTCAAATAAAACATCAGTCCAGACAAATCTCCATCAACATTTAATCTCCGCCTATTAGAGGCATAACCATCAATCAAAACTTATTAGAATCATACCATTCATTGGTAGAAGGGTTCACCCACAACTGACTATTATTTGACATACTAAAGTAAAACGAGGCTAGAACCAAGAAGCAAAACGTATCAGATGTCCCACGATATTCGCTACAGATTTTATCAAACACTTTTGGCCTAAGTAATGCAAAAGCCAGCATTGAAGCAGTTACTAACCTCAACATTAGTTTTCCTTTTACATTAACCTAACGTCAATATCCCATTTCCTCTGTTAAGTTGGGAAGCATCGCCATCCTCTTCAATATTATTTGGATCCTATGTTAAGTAAATTTCTAGATGCCCATATAAATATATACACATATAATATATTACTTGGCTTCATACTTTTCCCTTAGATTTAAAACTTGGAATTTATCTTTTACATAAAATATGATAATATCATGTATATGAGCCCTCAATGTGAAGTCAGGTGCCCACACCAAGCAATCTTAAAACTACTCTCTTGCCTTCCTTTTGCCAACAGGTGACAGCAATTTAATCCAACTAAAGCAGGGGAGGAACATCAGACCCAAATGAAAAACCTTCGACGTGGGAATGCAAAGGGTTCCTGACTGGTTAAATTACGTTTCTTAATATTTAGGAAAATTAAGCTGGGGTGAGGGACTATAATACAAAAGATCACATGATATAGTTGGATGACTCCAGAACTTCTCGAGTTGCTTGGCTCAGTACAAGTCTGATATTCTGAGCACTATGTAGATTAAGCTTGAGGAGTTGTGAGTAATATTGTCTCCTTAGACCCAGCTCTTCCTTCTACAATAGTACTTGATCCAAGAGATTAACAGACATATAAGAAACATCATAAACGGGCAACAATCTCCATTCATGCATCACAAAGCAAGATTGAAGAATGAAGACAACCAAGAAGGCATACCCCAACAAACCCCTCCACCTTTCCGTGTGTGATCGTTCTATCTATTGTATCCTTCATCGAATGAGCACGGGTGGATGCTAATTTGTTGTGTTTCTTAAACACGTCTTTCAAAGTGATCAAAGAGGATGCTTCTCTCATTAATTCTAAAATCCTGCAGAAGATGCAGAGCATTAGTAGAGAATCCACTGGATTGCTGATAATTCAACTCAAGCTAAATAATTACTCACATAATGATTACATTCAAAAGCAAGAACCATATGGGTCATATACCCAAAAAAAAAAAAAAAAGAGGAACAGATTTTTTCTGGTTGCTGACAATGATGCACTATGTTTCTCTATTTCCAGTTTTCAAGTTCCTGTTTCTAAGAAATGCACTTAAATTTACGACACATGTTTAAAAATTTTCATTTCCACATTCACATTTCCCAACCCCATCCCAGTATCAGTGGAAAACTGGTTGCTCCCATAAATAGATAATCGAAAGGTGTAAAAGGACTTTTCTTGGTAGATAGGGGAACTGAAGATTCTGAACCAAGGTTGGAAAATCCGTTGCCTCCACCAAAATTAGAACACTATAAACTGATTATATCAAGAACAGAGGCATATTATGAAACATGTGTTAAATAGAAAAGAAAAAATAAAGGGAAAAAAACATATTATCCAGCTGCTATGGAATTTGACATTTTAATGCTCAGTTTGAACCCAATAGCTCATTCTTTAGGCTAATGATCACGCAGGTGAACATATATTGCAAATAAAGGTCAAGAGAAAGTGAAGCTATTGTGATTTCGGAGAAAATCCAGTGCATGGAGAGTAGGCGAGGATAGCAGGGGTGGTGTTATATAACAGAATCACAAAAGAACAATCAAACATTCAATTAAGAAGAAAATACTTCTAATTATGATGTCATATAACAAGACCAGTACTTCAGAGGATAATATCCCATGGTAGCAATTTTTTTCATATATTGCATATAAAGCATCATAAGACATGCTTCAGGCAAGATCTTGCCAGAAAAGAAAAATAGGTTGCCTAGGATTTAGGTTACCTTTCCTCTGAGTCTGAATCTAGTTGAGGCTGTTTGTTGGTAGTTTTAATGGTCCTGGTTGAATCAGCTTCTCTGGGACCTTTGGAAGGCTTAACAGAATCGGACTGCTGACTGCTGAGCCCACGAAACCCTAAAGATGTTTTTCCTTCTTCAACAGCAGTGGGCCTGTCAACTTTTTTAGAAGGTATTTTCTGAGTTACTGACTTTTGTGATGAGCCCATTCCTTTCGGTTTATTTACCTTCAGTCTTAAAGAACCATGATCAACCTCTAACGACCTCTCAAATTGTTTGCCAGATTTTGAAGTGGATATTTCCTTGTGGGAAGCCAATGAAGGTGAAGTTTTTTGTTTTAATCTTGCTCTATCTTTGGCGAACAATGATGAGGATTGCTTCACCCTCCTATCCTCGACTCCCGGGAATTTGAGATGGTTTCTTAAAGGAGTCCCCAGGTCTTCATCTATGTCATGTTTCCTAATGAACAAATAAACAAAAAATGAGTACACCTCTGATATCAAACTATCACTATAACCGGAAGTGAATTAATATAACATACATGCAATATGTCAATATCCGATTAGGCAAAAGATCTGTCCAAGCCCTCTGGATAATGCCTGCATCTTCATCATCTTCAAAAGCAATTTCGCTGACAAGATTAACAGCATACATCAACACTGCAGATCTTCTTGAAATAAAGATCACATGTAATTTAGACTGGGATACCTGGGCAGGCATTTTCTGTGGTAAGAGATTGGGCAACGTCTACATATTGCAAACTGTAACTCTGGATCCTCTTTATTTTCTAAACCCTTGCATTCATAGCATCTATGAACAGGACATGTAAAGGCCTCTCCTGCAGCAATTTCCTTCTGCAGCTCCTCTGCTGCAGCTTCATTGTCCCGATGTAAAAATTTCGCAACACATTCCGGATGATAAAAATGTCCGCATGTTGCAGCGGCACATATAAATACCTTAGCATAAATAAAATGAATTACATTACCCACTGAAAACAAAGTTTCACAAATTCCACAAGCAAACTGAAATTGAAATTAATACACTATCCACTGAAAAAAGAACATTGAAAAAGATATATCATGGTGGAAAATGGCAAGCATTAGAGAATATGGTATGGCACTGTCAGCGGCACTTCTGTTTAACAAAAAGTTTCAGAATGTAAAAGCACAACATACCTGAATATTCAAATTATGCAACTACAGGGGAAGGGGAGAGGGAGACCCACCATTGTATGCTCCATGAAATAATTAAAGAGAAAATATATGGAAGATGGGGAATCATTCATTACTATCATAGCAAAAAAAAAATAGCACACAAAGCTCTCTGTTTCGAATATAGTTCTTTTAAATAATAGCAAGCAAATGTCATCAGAGCCACAAGATCAGACTTACAAATAGATAATTGAAGGGGACAGATAAAGAGCACGTTTGAGAGAATTGGTTGTTGTTGGTTGGTTGGTTGGTTATGTTGTTTGCTGTTTTGTTATTTCTTGTTCAGGTCCATTGCTACCTTTTGGACTAGTCACCTAATAGGTATCTCTTTAAAAAA
The DNA here is from genome assembly GCA_030549775.1 of Tamarix chinensis. Classification (NCBI taxonomy): domain Eukaryota; kingdom Viridiplantae; phylum Streptophyta; class Magnoliopsida; order Caryophyllales; family Tamaricaceae; genus Tamarix; species Tamarix chinensis. The sequence goes on from CM060176.1 coordinate 13,027,709, forward strand.
AGTCAGTTTGGAGCCCCAACAGACTAAAAATGCATCTATTTTATAATTTCTCATAAAAGACTTTTTTGCTAGCATCTGTTGATCGTACTCAAAACACAACCCCAACTGCACATCTGAACACAGCTCTAAAAATCATTTAAACTATTCAGTTGTCACCTCAGCACCAGAAGATTTGTCAGAACAGCCTAGCTGCCCACAAACGGAACACTGGTGGCGCTTATACTGACAGTTCTTACATAAAAAGGTTGGTGCCTGAAACAACAAAATAAGAAACTGAATATCAGGAGAGCCACAAGACGCAAGCAGAAGGAGCAACAAATGCATTATAATTATATATATATATTTCAATGCACACCTCAACTTCACTCTTAGGAAGGCCAAGAGTATCACACCCAGCAGCTTCTGCACCATCAGCCTCTGGACTAGCATGAAAAGATCTCATGCAAACCCCATCGCAACTGCATGACAATAAATTATTTCACCAGAGTTTCAAGTTGAGACAGAAGGATAAGCAAAAAGGGACGCCATTTCTACACCTATAGCCACCATCCAGAATCAGATCGCCCCCCCCCCCTAATCCAGACAAAAATACTCCTCATCCCCCAAAGAAAATGGTGTGAGATAATAATTGAAATAAAACAGAAAGTAGGCTCTGACCTTGATAACAACACAATAATATTTCAATGGTTCAGGTACAAGGATAGATCATAGATCAAAGAAACCAGATAACAAAACATACCAGATAACAAAACCAGAATACATATTTAAGGTCAGCCAAATATGTCCAACAGCAAGCCCACAACAGGAACATCATACACAACAGTTCCAATACTAGGTACTAGCAGCAATATATCCCAAAGCAAACAGAAAATGTTAGGCGCAAAAGAAATTGAATAATTAAGAATTAAAAGATGAAGTAATGCCCTAATGGCAAGGCTGACCAGCTCTCAGGCTGACGTTACAGCTAAATCATATACACCTTATCTACCCAAAGGGGGGGGGGGGATCTTTGCTTACAGAAAGTGAAACTGATGTGAGTTAAAACTCATAGCATGAACAAACCTCATTCAGCTCTAGATCTAAAGTACAAATCGAAGGCCATATATATAAGTCAGAATATTACCAAAACCTATCAATAATATCATATCCTAGGAAAATTCAAGTAATAAAATAAATATAACATCAAAATATGATGTCAACTAAGATTTTAGCAAGTACTTCTAGGACTCCAAGGCCCATAGACCCAATGATAAGCTGACACGTTGACCATGTCCCCCCCCCCCCAACCAAAAAGAAAAAATGAAGAAAAGGTTGCTGCAAGGGACTCCCTCAAACATGAGCAGTCTGGATGAAACAGAGTTGATAAAGATTCTGGATTCTTGGATTGTCCACAACCTTGTCAAGAGAACCCTCCACCAGATTGAACTTGCTAGCAACAGTTGAAGCAGGCACAGGAGTATATACAAAGGTGGGTACATCATAAACGTGTACATTGGGCAGTGTAGCATACTCTGAATAATGGTGGTAAGATGCCTGATATCACTTGTCTCCCACCTAATTTTATCGAATGCCAATTGAAGTTTATCGATTTGTGGTCCAAACTCCCTGAAGTCATCATTTTGTTGAGCAGAAAACCTTACACGCAATATAACAGAGATTATTGGCATATTTGTAGAAAGAGGAAGTTGTATTGATTGAAAGAATTGTACAGTGTAGATAGGCCAGGAATTAGAGGACCTGGTTCCTCACTATTCCACACTTCAATTTCACCCTCCTTCTAGAACCTAAATTATTTCCCCAACGAATCTCCTTAGTGACTCAGGAAGGAATCCGTTAGTATTCCCAACAGAATTCCCCTACCCGGTCCCCAGTACTAGCCAACTACTAACAAACTGAATGAAAATGAAACAACTTAGCTAAGATAACAAATGACTGCACAGCCCTTAAACTGCAGTAATATTACTCGATAACAGCTCCACCACCTAGCATTACCCCCTGTTGGTTTCCCTCCCTTGCTGCGCCTAACATAGGTATACTTGGTGAGGGGCTTATCAACAATCTCCGCCTGCAGTTTCACCTTGTCCTCAAGGTGGAAGGTAGGGTTGTTGACAAACTAAGCCGGCTCGCGTGCTTTTTGAGTTTGGCTCGTTAACGGCTCGGCTCGATTATTAAACAAGCCAAGCTTGAGCATAATAAATTTGGGTTCGAGCTCGTTTACAGTGCAAAAGCTCATGAGTTCGGCTCGTTTACCACCAAAGCTCGGGAGTTGGCTTGTTAAAAGTTTGGCTCGACTTATTAAAAGCTCGGCTCATTTATAAACAAGTCAAGCTCAAGCTTCATTTTTAGACTTGTTTAGTAAATGAGCCCAACCCCAGCCTACTCCGGCTCGGCTCGGCTTGTTAACAACCCTAGTGGAAGGTAGGAAAATGGGTATTAATCAGCTCAAACTCTTCCCATGATCTTTGAAGTCAGGAAGATTTTTCCAATTCGACAGAACCTCCAATGCTCCCTTGCAATTGTACATCAACCCCAGACAGCCTCGGGCTCAACCCACCACTCCAATTTGCTGGTCAAAGAGGTTAGAAATGGTTGTGCATAGTGTCCGGTGCCCACATCAGGTTTAGGCATCGACACGTGAAAGACCAGGTGGACAAGTGTTGAAGGACCTCGCCAAGAGTCTTGTCAATTGCTTCCAAGCAAAGTTTGGTTTCCTCCCTTACTCCAGCCACTACCATTCTTCCTGGACCGCCCTAAGCTTCTTCTCAAATGTCTCTACCTTCTTCGGGCCCATCTCCCACTGTCAGCAAGAGTTATGATACCAAAATTGTTAAATAAAAAACTTTACCCACAATATAAAAGAGAGATTATCAATATATTTGTAGAAGGAGGAAGTTGTATTGATTGAAAGACTCGTACAGTGTAGATAGGCCAAGAATTAAATGACCTGGTTACTCCATATCCCACACTCTAATATCCCCCTCCTCCTTCTAGATCCTAAATTATTTATATGATAGTGATCCCAATATTCTTCTCAGTGACTCAGAAGGAATATGTTAGTAATCCCAACAGAATACCACTACCTAGCCCCAGTACTAACTGAATACTAACAAACCGAATGAAAATGAAACAACTCAGCAGAGATAATAAATGACAGTACAGCCCTTAAACTGCACCAATATTACTCGATACCAGCTTCACCAACTGCCACTACCCCCTACTAGATTCCCTCCCTTGTAGCACCTAACATCAGTATACTTAGTGAGGAGATTATCCCATTCCTAGCAATCTTGAAAGTAACAAAAACAATAATCAAGGAATAATAAACTTTTTTTAAGACAATCTTTCTCCCTTTACATGCTTTATTTATTTAATAAACTCTATTTTCTTCCCTTTTTGAATCAATAAAATAAGGATAGAAATAAAACAACAAAATAAACCCTAAAACTCATATTCAAGAGGAGACCCTTTCTTCATCTATCCCTTGAGCAAGGCTTCAAGGATAAAGAGTGACAATTGGTGTGGTGAATGACAACAAAGAAGCAAGCTTGTAGAGGACGTATTAACGAACCAAGGGTGAGAAAGGATGATGGTTGGCCCCTATTTGCAAGTGGAGCACACGACAGACATGCACAACGAACTCAAGTTCGTTTTGTTTAGCAACGATGAAGACCGAGTACTAGTAAAAGTACGATGGGTAGTGAGCATGAGTGTACAAAGGAGGAAGGTGGCCAATAATGGGATGCAGTGGCAAGAACTGGGAGGAAAAGTGACAACATGAGGTGATGGTTGAGAGTTAAGAAGCCAGCTTGCAATGTTGGATGTAAGCTTCTAATGGGTGAATAAGCCTAGAAGATTGTTTGGTGGTGGCAAAGTTGGGAGGAAGGCAGCAAATAGGATTAGGGTTTGCGGTAGTGTGGCTTTTTTAGCAAAAATGGTTTCCAATGATGACAAAGATGGAGGTAAATGATGGGATTTGGCTAGTGGATAACTATCGATGGCTAGTGGCTAGGGTTTAGTGAGCAATGGCAGTTTTGTTGGACAAAAGAAAAAAAATCTTTGAAACACAAAAATTAGTGGTTGGATCAATTAGGCTATGATACCAATATAAAGTGTAGGACCATAACTCTTAGCCTACAATTGTCACACAAAACCTCACAATTTCTTATTTAATTCAACTCTCAATATAACAAAACAAAGACCATATATAGAGGCCAAAATATTAGCAAAAACTAACAATGATATATCATATCCTAATAAAATCACATACAAATATCAACAAAGATTCATCAATGCTTCTAAACCTCCTTGGCCCATAAGACCTACAGGCCCTGCGATCAGCTAAGTAAATGTCTTTATGTTATTGGTTCCCCCCTCACAGCAGGGGCATAGGACACGAGTGTACTTCCTTAACATGCTTTAAATTCTAACAAGTAGAATATTTTTCATGGCAATAGAAGCTATCCAACTAAAAGATAGAAAAGGAAAAAACCTAGATAATTTGATAAAAAGTTAAAATGGAACATTCTGACCGGAGAAATGCAATCCAACAAAATGAAAGGTCAAAAACTTTATTTTGCATCAAGTAATGCTCTTATAAAAGTCACCCTCCACTCCAAAACCCAAAAAAAAAAGGTAAACTAAACAAGGAGGTTCAACTGTATAAATTGTATAAGGGGCTATGATGATCCTTCAAAATAATGTAACATTCTCCTTCCCTCCTGATTAACAAAGCCTCATATAGAAACCTCGGTGTGTTGATCACACTAGCAACCAAAAAAAGGAGAATAATAGTCATTTCTGATCATTCACGAATTATGCAAAATAACCAGCATAACAACTTCAACATAGTTCTCTCATATAAAGCTAACCCCTCCACTTAATTTTTCCATGAATTATTTCCATATTGTCAACTAACTAGTTCATGCAACTCGTCACCCCTCTTAGTTAAACACACATTTAACAGCACAATTTTCAAACCCATTCCTCTCCTAGCCTCACAAGTCCATCAAAAATGATTTTGACATTTTTTTTATATTTCCCAAATATGCACAGGATTAAGATGTCAATAGCAAAACCTTCATGCATTTCATTTCTAAAAACTTCCCTTCAACATAATGTTCAAGCATGATTGCACCTAAATTGTAAGTAGGACCAACCCCGCCAACTTGGTCCAAACAAAAGATGGTGATGAGTGGTTCCATTCTCATAGTCATGCATTTAGGTGGAGTCTTAAATGCAAATAAGATGGCAAGCTTGGCCAAATAGTACATGCTCCAGGTGTTGTTGAGGATATTTAGTGTCGAAAGCTTGTAATTGAGGCATAATTTAAGGATTACAATTTTGAACGAGACAGAAATATAGTTTAGTAAATAAAGAGTTCGGAATTCAACTAGTCAAGTTTCAACATTAATGATAATCTGACAATGAAACATCATAATGAAAAGGAAAGCTGAAAATTAGCTCATTTGGAGGACACTTCCTGATGGAATCAAAGTTACAAATCTCTTCAAAAGTTAATTTTCAAAGATGTAAAAGCAAACGTGGCTCTCAAATTTCAAAACCTCTTCAAAAGTTTAAGCAAATAAGGACAATACCAGTTCATCATGGTGCTCCGTCCTAATGATCTAGTACCTGTTTGTAATGTTGTTTATCAAAATTTATATTGTCATTTCCAATCGGAGTGAATCTAGCATTAGACCCAAGTGGGACAAAAGCCTAAAGCTTGGTTTGGGATAGATATTTTTCCTAGTGATTGTAATTAGTTATTTGTATTCATAATAAAAAGACTAACCAAAATACATGATGTATGATTTTGAAAAGTTACAATTAAAAAACTGCACGTAGTTATCAGAAGAGAAAGCTTTCCCAAACCAAGCCGAGTGTTTGGGTTATGACATAATGTCTATTTATACAAGTCAGTTCTCTTGTAGGATATCAAAATCTACTTTCAAATACTTGCTCCATCACACAAAGGAAATTTTGCAATTTTGAAAAGTTACAACTGAAAAGTTGCATGTATTTACCAAAAATCCTTCCCAAACCAAGCCAAGTGTTTGGGATATGACATAATGGCTATTATACATGTCAATTCTCTTATAGGGTACCAAAATTTACTTTCAAATAATTGCTCCATCACTCAAAGGAAATTTTGTTACTCAACACATGCCGGACATCTTTTCTTTATCCATATATATGAGATCTTGGTTCAGCATTTCATCACATGAAGAATAAAGAATTTTGAAGGAACACTTTTGAGCTTTGGTGAGCCAATACGTCAGGTACTGTACACAATCTGTCTTCTTCAAGTTTGCAAAGGATAAGTAGCATATGAGTGACTGCACCCATTGATGCCATATTTTATTTTGCATAACAGTGATAGAGAAGAACAGGAAATAAGAGAAAGACGTACCAAAGAAGATTACCACCATCATCACAAATGGCACAGACTGAATCAAACCCTCCGACAAAAGCATCTTCTTCATCGTCATCATCCATGTCCTCCTCAGCATCATCAACCATGTCCTCCTCAGCAGCATCAACAAAAAAGCCAGACTTTGCACTGTTTAATGCATCCTGCAAACCCAGCAACCATGCCCTCAACCCTAAAACCCACTCCTAAAGGCCACACAGCAAGAAAAGGGAAATAGTGCAATATCAAATGAGGACCAAAGGATAGCGGGCAAACCTCATCAATTGCTTTCTTTCGAGGCTTTTCTCTAAGAAATGACACCAAAACCTGTTCAAGAATCACCTCAGATTAAGTACAAAGGGAGCATGACAAAATATAAGCAAAAAAGATGAGCATTAATATTTCTCACCAGGTGCACATACATCTGCAGAAAATTTGCATACATAGACACCTCTCTATGTGCATAGAATAGAGAGAATGACAAATGAGAGAATGCAATTTTATGGTGCTTTGTGTGAGAAGTCAGTTTGCAGGACCTGAGAAATAACACTTGAGGAGGGATACAAAACTGGCATGTAAATAGACTACAGCCTCTGTGGTATCCCTAGCCTAGTCCTCTAACATGCAAATAAAAAGCAAAATCAATTACTAACTAGCTCAAAATCATCCACCTCACCCAATCTTCAATACAGATTCCTGTTATAGAGCAAGATATAGCAAGTAATTTTTCTACCAGAGGCGCCAAGCATATTTATAGGTACATGCATGCATAAAATGTAGAGAAAAGAAATCTCACCCCTCAACAATGGCAATCAATGAATTTAAACTACAAATAGTAATTGTTCATCACCATGAAGCAGCAACAATTGTACATCAATCAAAATATAAATAGATACTGACATTAACCAATCATTGTACTAGACATGCTAATTTCCCAATAAATTAAAAAAAACAATTGTTTCACAGTTAATAACATCTGTATGCCTTCACCATGATGCCACAATTCTTTGCCAAAGATTCTCTAAGATAACCTTGGTAAGAAAGAAGCTGAATTCATAAATCATGATCTGCTGTTTCATATACAAAAGCAAGACCTGGAAGGCTATTCCTTCACAGATAAACTGCCAACGATGAGTTAATTTGACCAGCAGATAACAAATGTTATAGAAAACCTATGACCTTTCATTCCATTCATTATTCAGATTTTAGAATTGATAAACCAAAGAAACTTGGAACCAAATAACACTTTCCCCAGTATCTCATTCTACTCCTCAAATGTTCAGTTAAATGCCCAATTTCTAGGGGGGGAAAAAATTCAGTTTTCTTTTTCATGAATGTTGTGATCTTCCTTCATACCTCATACTTGACAAGCAAAATCTAACCAACTGTAAAAGTTGGCATTCCTGTGACAATGGGTATTTTGCTTTCCAGAACCTCCTCCACTCCCCTCTCCAAGGTGTAAAGAGCTTCCCGTATTTCAAATACAAGAAACAAAGGGTTATGAGTTACTCCCTCCCTTTCTAATAGCAAGTCACATTGGCAATTTACACACTTTTTAGGTAATAATAAATTCAACCTTAATATTCCAATTACACTATAAAAAATAACATAATAATAAATGATAGAAGAGGATGTTATGTCTTTTCTGAAGGTTACACCTAAATGACTTCCTTTTAGAAAGGGAGAGAAATAAATGAACTGTTTCACATTAATTTTCCCCCTTTCAGTTTAGATTTCACTTTCTGCAGCCTCTTTACCAGATACATACTCATAGCAAGCAGTCATCAACTCAATAAGCAAGAAGAACCTCATACGCCAAAACGATTCATGGAAACCACCAAAAAATGTCAAAAATGATATTATCTCACCAAAATCAGAACAAAACAGAAGATGGGTCACCAACCTGTGATTTTGCCAAGCACTCATCCTTTTTCACAACTTCCTCAATCAATGCAAAATGATCTATCAAATCATTTACAGATGGCCTGACTTCATATAAACTACAAAAAGCACAGATCTTTAACAATGTAAATACAACATCAAAACCGAGCCGATGGAAGCAAAGAGAGAGGGAGAGAGATGCCCTCCCTGCATGAAAAAGATCAGTAAGGTCTTTTTAACAACAATCAACACGTGACATATATGCGTAGACCATAAGTTGTAGGGAATATTCAAAGCAAACCTAAAAGTTCTAGCCAGCTGATCCCAGAGAGATTTTGCAGATATATCTCGATTTTTCCTTGCAATGTGTAGGCAATGCACAGTAATCAAGACTGTCCTTATGGTAGGCTCATAGCTCTTTCTTGCTTTTTGAAGCTTGATCCAGTTATTATCCTTTAAAAGAACCGAAATTTCAGGCTTTTGTCCTGTGAGGTTAAACTTCCATGCTTTGACTGGTTTGTAAATTTTCTGAAGCCCGTCATCAGTTCTTCCGTCCAGAAAAATCTGTTTTCCGGTGTAGGTTGTACTTTCGTCATTGCTCCATTTCATAGGCAAAATTGAAAATGGAACTGGAGCTTCCTGGTCATCGACGAAATAATAATCAGAGACAAGCTTAGGCAATTCCTCCACATCATCATCAGAGGACGCCATCTTAAACTTCTTGGGTCACACCTTCGGATTTTAACCTGCGTAAGACATGCAAGGGAAAATCACCCACCCAACCTCTACCTCTTATTATTACTGAATAATAATCTAAAATAATTGCCATTACAAAAGCAAGAAAAAACAGGAAGAAGATCAAATCAAAGGTTTCTCAGAGCAATTCGTCCCACACTCTCTCCCTCCTTGAGGGTGGAGCTAGGCTGGGCTGTTGTACAGCCCCGTGCACAGAGGAACTCTAAAGAAACAGAAAATTGATTAGCACATAAATCTACAGGTCTAATTTTCCATTAGCCTCGCGATTCCTTCGTGAAATGTTACACTAAACAATTCTTTTTTCGCTCTATCACATCTCCAAGAACGTTTCGCCTCATTAGCCAAAGTTCTGCCCCATTTCTTGGGATGGAATAGTCTTTTCAACCAAAAAAAATTTAAAGATATATACAAAATTCGACGGCCACGAATAAAACTAACAAACCCAAAGTTCTAACTAAAGTAGTCACCACCACAACCAATCACTAACCCTAGCAGTGCCTCGAACATTAGAAATGTAATTTGTAAACAAATCAGTAACCAGAGATTCAAACATCGAGGAAGAAACGGTGGAACTCACAGAATTTTACAAGCCCGTCACGAAACTTCAATCTCTTACTCTATGAAATCGAATTTTAACGAACGGTTGATCTTATACTGAGAAGGGGTTAGAATTTAATTGCAAATCCGTGAAGCTTAATCGGTGTCAAACCACGATGACATGGAGTGCGAGTGCACGAGACGAGAGCTACTGGATTACACGGTCGAACCAAACTCACAGTCACAATATGTGAGCGTTTATTTTGTCAAATTAAACTAAATAATAATAATAATAATAATAATAATAATAATCATGTTTGATGCACATATATTATTTATTTATTTATGCATAAAATAATAATTTTATTTAATAATATATACTTGAAATAATTTGATATGTATTTATAATTTTTGAAATTTTTTATTTTAAAAAAAATATATTATAATATTTTTCTATTTACTTACAGTTTTAACTTTAATCAAATATATTAATAATAAATATTAGTAATATGAATTATTATTATATTAATAATTAATATTACATATTATTAGTTTTTATTAATTCATAATTCATAAATATTTTAATAATTCATAATTCATATTTATATTAAGAATTCATATTATTTATTGATAAGTAATATTCATAACTGATGCTAATAATTATAATAAGTATAATTAATAATGAATAAGACTATTGATAATTAAAAATCATAATAATAATAATTAATATTAATATTAATTAGTTAATAGTTACTAATTTATATCTAGAATAATGATGTTGTTTGATAATGTATCTAATTTGAAATAAATTACTTATATATATTGAAAAAAATTTGATAATTTTATTTTAATAAAATACAGTCTTATAATATTTTTCAAATTCATTATTGATTTAGCTTTAATCAGATATATTAATAAATAATAATATTTTATCATAATTAATAGTAATAAGTAATCATAATTAATATTATTGATATCAATTATTATATTAAAAATTAATATTACATATTATTATTAATTAAAAATTCATAATTATTTTAATGGTTCATAATTTTATATTAAGAATTAATAATTAATATTATTAATCAATAAGCAATATTAATAATTGATATTAGTAATTATAATAATTATAATTAATATTTAATAATTGATAGTAGTTAATAGTTAATAATTAATAATCAATAATAATACTAATAATGCATGATTAATAATAATAATAATGGGAATAATTAATAATGATTTTAATAATTAATAATATTATTATTTCTTCATATTATTAATTATGAATTCATCATAATGATTAATATAAATATCAATATTAATAATTCATATTAAAATTAAGAATCAATATCATTAATTATTAATTATTAATAGAAATAAATAATATCTAATATTTATAATTAATCGTAATAATTAATATCAATATTACCTAATAATTAATACTAATAATAGTATTACTAATTAATCATATTAATTATTAATTTTAATAGTTAATATTATTATTATTAAAAATATTATATAAATAATTAATAATTATAATTATTAGTAATTAATATTAATAAAATTATATAACAATGACAATAATAATAATGGTGGTGGATGAAAATAATTAATAAAGATATAAGAATAATAGTGTATGATAGTTTAAATATGTAATAAAAAGTAGTAGGGGTCTACTCATGAAGTAATAATATGTTAAATAACATAAAAATGGTATTGGAAAAATAATATATAAAACAAATGGTTTGAAAATTGATAATATAGATAATGAAGAAGTGGGAAAACAAACACTATATTGGTAAATCCATGACTTCATTTTTTTTTCTTTTATAATCTATAGATATATAAAAATGGTGTTCTTGGAACATTTTATTTCCCACTCGATTTAACTTATTAAAAAGCCTTATAATAATTATGAGTGCACACAATTATTGGTGCATTGTTTAGTAGTGTATTGACTACTAAAAATAAAAGTAATTATGTTAGGAATCGTAATTTCCTAAAGTCTGCTTAATCATAGTATTAAAAATGGGACCAAATCAGTCGGTACGACCAGTTGACCGATCGAATCACCGATCAGATTTTATATACCGGTTCTCAGAATCTCGGAACCAATAAAAATCGATCAAAACCTAGTCAGACCAGTGAAAAATGGTTGCCAAACCCGTCAAATTCATATGTAGTTTAATTTTTTATATATTTCATATTTTTTTACTTAATATATATCATTGGTCCGACCAGTTAAAACTACTAGCCCGATCACTAAACAAGTGAACTAGTTATAATACCGGGTCAGTTTTTAAAACAATGTACTTTATGACTTCTTTACTCTATTATCAAGAAGAAGGTAACGTGCATACTCATTTCAACTAAAGATATTATCTAGTTGCTTTACTCTAATCCTTATTATGTTATCAACCTGAATGTTCAACTAAAATTATTTTGCATACTGCATACTATGTGTTAGTATCAACTATCAAGTATAGGATAATATTATGTACGGTACTAGACTAAGAAACAGAAAGAAGGAACATAGTAATATGTTACAATTAAAAGTAAAAGAATGACAAACTAGTTTCATGAACTGTAGTTGCACTACTCATAATCCTAATGTGCACACTTGTCCACTCAAATTACTTCTTCAATCATCCTACCTCCATCTTCCTCTTTCTACATGGGGTAAAAGCAATATGATACTCAACTCCCATCAATAGACAGTAAGGGGAGGAAGATAAAAGAGGGGAGAGTGCAAATGAAGTTCTTAACTTTTTTTTATATGACAATGGAAGAAGCAATAGAGGAAAGAACAAATATGAAGACAATCTTCAAAGGAATCATTAACAAGAATATAGTGATGGCAACGAAATGAAATGAATTAGAAGATGGAGAATACCTAGCTTATAATAAGTTGTATTAACAATAGTGAGTTCATTTTAGTTTTAAATTTTACTTCAATTTGTTCATTTGAGTAAGAAATATCGTGATGGAAATTTGATTTATTAATTCTAAGTCAATTTTATAGCTTCTAGGTAAACGAATGTTGGTTACTAAAAGCAAGGAATAATGAAGTATGAATTAGATTACATTTATCAACAATTTCAATATGTATTTATAAAGATACAAATCAACAAATAGGAGAAAAAATATCTCACATAATTAGCACAATATTAGTCAGCTGAAGATGTATATTCTCTAATAGCCCTTGCAAGCTCATGGATGTGCATGGACATGAAGCTTGGATCAAACCTAACCAAAATAACTAGTGTTAATTACTTTTTTGAAGATAACATATCCTACTATCGAATATAAGGAATGTTTTAGATAGTGAATTAACCTACGAACACACATTCTTGAACAAAATGATAGTTTATGCAAATATACTTCAACTTGTGGTGAAAAACAGGATTGGCAACAAGATATATGGTACTGAGATTATCATAGATGAGTTCTAGAAGAGGAAAAATAGGGGTATGAAACTCATGAAGTAGTTGTTGAGGCCAAACTAATTCAACAAAAGGACATGTGAAATCATGGAATTTAGCTTCCAAGCTTGATCGAGCAACACTCCAATGTTTGTGTGAGGCCCGATTAATGAGTTACCGCCATAAAATATGGAAAAACCATGTTGAGAGCACCGGTTATTTGGATTAGATGCTTAACCATCATCTGAGTAAACACAAAGCTAATTATTAGTGTTGCAACTAAGAAGAGGACCAAGATTCATTGACCCATTGAGATAACATAAAATTCTTTTCACAACTATCCATTGAATATTAGTTGGATAATTCATGAACTAACATACATGATTAACAATATATGATATTTTTCAGGTAGGTGATAGTGACATATCAGAGAGAACCAACCATATTTTGGTAAAGATTGGGATCTTTAAATAAATCACCAATGAGGGAAAATTGAGAGTATGGTTTAGCAAGTGAGGTAATAGGTTTACAATCCATCATATTCGTGCCAACAAGGATGTTTATATATGGTTTGATTGTGAGAGATAAATGCGATTGTTGCCATAAGATACGTTAATGCCAAGAAAATACTATAAAGAGAAAAGTTCCTTAAGACAGAATGCTCAAGGATAAACTATTGATCACTACACCTAATAATTAAGGCATCCACGTATACCAGACATATAGCAAATGGATGAAGTGGTATGCTTAACAAATAAGGAACAATCAAATTGTGAAGGTTTAAAGCCCTGAGACAGAAGAAAGACTTTGAATTCATTAAACCAAGCATGGGGCACATGCTTGAGACTATATAAGGAGTTATTGAGATAGAAAGCATGATGTGGTTTGGAAAAGTAAAAAAAAAAGACACGAGGTTTTTCTATATACACCACTTCACTCAAGTTACCATTTAGAAAAACAGTGTTAATGTTAACTTGACAAAGACCCTAATTATTTGTGACAGCGAAAGATGAAATACCCTGAAAATTTCTAATTTTATAAATTATATTTAAAAGAGGTTTTATTAGAAAATTTCTTTTTAAATAAATTTCTTCTATTAAAATAAAAGGGTATTTAATTAAGGAAAATCAAGAAGAGATTTATAAGTATTTTAATTAGGAGGAATTTGGGTATTTTAGCTAATTAAGCATTTTATTTTAAAAAAAATTAATTAAATAAATTATTTTATTTAAAATAAGAAGGAGAAAATAGTTTCAAAATTTTTAATAATTTTATAAGTAATTTAATTGGAGAAAAAATTAAGGTGTTTGCTAATTAAAAAGGAATTATGAAAAATCTCTTAAAAATCCTAATTTAGCCTAAAAAAAGAATTTAAATATTATTTTGTATACATCAAATATTTTAAATAATTTAAATATCCCATATTATTATTTTTCCTTTTTCCCTTCTTCTTTTTCCTTTTCTTCTTTCTTTTTCTTTCTTCTTTTCTTTTTCTTTTTCCTCCCCTTCTCCCCGTTTGGGCTGCCCCTTTTCGCGGCCCAATCCTCTACCTCCTTCCTCCTTCCCGCGGCCTAGTGCCGTTCGGCCCGCCCTCACACAGTGAAACGCAGCGTTTCACCCTCTCATTCCGCCGAAACGCTGCACCCCAATTAATGAAGGTAACTATTGCCTGCCAGCCACTTGATGCCGCGTTTTGTCCAAAAACTAACCAAAACGCCGCGTTTCGATAAGGCGTCCTCACCGCGCTGAACCGGCCGGTTTCCCCTCCTTTCCTTCCTTCTTCCCGGACCGCCGGTCCAACCCCTCTCCTCCTTTCTTCTTCCCCACGCCGCTGCAAATCGCCGCCCAGCCCCCCTCTGCACCGACCAGCTGCCTACGCCGCTTGCACGCCGCCTCTCTCTCTCCCCGACCTTCCAGCCAGCCTTATCCGACAGGCCGACACCCCCAACACCCCACACAGGCCTACTCCTGCCCTTCTTTTTTTCCCCAACCGAGCCGCAGGTCTGCCATGGCAGACCAGTGCCGCCTGTCACCGGCGGCCGACAGGCAAAATTGCTGGCTTCCCGTACCTCCCTCTGTCCCCTCTCTCGATCCCCTCCCCATTTCGAGCCTATAAATACCCCCACGAGCCCCAGCATCGGGCTCTTTCGAAAACCATGCCCAGAATTCCCCCTTGTGCCGCCCCCTCTTCAGACCACCGCCCCGTCGCCGTCGCCCATCTCCGCCGCTCAATCCACCCCCGAAACCCTTCCCTGCATCACCCTCCACCTACCCAAGCCTCCCTCATCCCTCGGGTTGCTCTACACGCGCCGCCCCAGGCGTGCAAAACACCCATCCCGACCAAGCTAACTCCAAGCCCCGCCACCCTTCGCATCGCCGCCCACCGCCCAGCCGCCACTCCCAGCGCCCCCTATGCCTCCCAAAACCACCAAGGGAACTTCCCCAACCTCCCTAGACCCTCTATTTCCCCTGCCAACCCCTCCTTTTCCTTCATTTCCCCTCCACCACCTCTCTACCCTCTTTCTCCCCCTACGCCGCCGCCGCCGCCGCCACCGTGCGCCGTGCGCCGCCACCTGTGCCACCCACACCCTAGGTAGTTCTCTAAACCCCCCCAACCCCTGAACCTTTATTATATAAGTGCTAATTATTTTAGTAGCATAATTAATATTATTCTTACTATTATTATTATTATTATCACTATTAATATTATTATTAGTATCATCACTATTATCATTATTATTACCATTATCATTATTATTATTACTATTGGTATTATTATTATTATTATTACTATTATTATTATTACTATTATTACTATTATTATTATTATTACTATTATTACTATTATTATTATTATTATTATTATTTAACCAAACCTTGAAACATTTATAACTATTGGTCTTAGTAATACTAGTGACCCATAACCTTAGTATTTTATTTTAATAGCATGGTCGTTATTATTATTGCTAGTATTTCTATTATCATTATTATCATGGTTATCATTATTATTATTATTATTATTACTATTATTATTATTATTGTTATTATTACTATTTTTATTACTACTATCATTACTATCAGTAACATTGAACTACTACCGTTAATAATAAATGTTATTAAAATTACTTTAAATTATTGTAGCTACTTTTATTAGTAGTAGCTTGATTAACTTCCTTGGGAATATTGACCATACGTCACTTATAAAAGTAATATTACTATTCTTAGCCCTAATGGTAAGGTAAAGAATAGGGGTAAGGTAGAAAAGAATAGTGTTTTGGTCGGAGGAAGAGTAACCCCAGCTTTCCCTCTTATAGGCGAGTCAAGTCGACACCTGGTGAAATACCCCAAAATTCCTAATTTAGAAAATCATGGCCGAATAGGAGATTATTAAGGAATTTATTAAAATAAATTACTTTTAGTGAAATAAAAAGGAAATTAATAGGATAAATCAAGAAGGGAATTATAAGAGTGTAAATAGGGGAGATTATGGTATTTAAGTTAATTAAGGTTTTCACTTTTGAAATTTATTAAGTACCTTAAATTATATAAAATAGGGAGGATAAAATAGTTTCAAATTAATATAAAATTTATGAGTAATTTAATTAGAGGAAAATTTAGGGGTTTTGTTAATTAAAATAAATTTAGGAAGATTTTTCCATAAATCCCAAAATTTACCTAAAGGTAGAAATTAATTATGGTTTTGATAATTATATTAAATACCCTAAATTACCCAAATGATATTAATTAATCCAACCCCTAACTTTCCCCTCCTTTTCCTTTTTCCCTTTTTCCTTTTTCCTCCCTCCTTTTTCCTTTTTTCTTCCTTCCCCTTCTCGCCCCTATTTTCCTCGACCTGGGCCGGCCTGCTGGCCCAAACCCCTCCCCTTTTCCTTCTTCTCGCCGCGGCCCAGCGAGCCCGGCCGTCCGTGACCCAAAACGCGGCGTTTCGACGCTGAAGTCGCTGAAACGCCGCGTCGCGATACAAAGAACTTTCGACCGTTGCCTGACGACGCGAGCACCGCGTTTTCGCCAAATTCCGCCTAAAACGCAGCGTTTCATTTAAAAGGAAAAGAAACCGCGCGGTCCGGCCGGTTTCCTCCCTCTCCTTTCTTTCCCCTGGACCGCCGGTCCAGCCCCTCCCCTTCTTCTTCTTCCTCGCGACGCCGTTTCTCCCCGCCTGCAACTCGAGCTCGCCGGAAAATGCAGCGGCGAGCGTCCCGTCCTTTCTCCGGCCTTCTCTCCTATCTTTTCGTCCCTGATTTGACCTTGCCTTGAGATGTGACCAATCGGGCAGCGTTTTCCCCGCACGCAAGCCCTGACTTTTCTTCCCCGACAAGGTTGGTCTGTGCCGGCAGACCTGCGCCGGACAGCTCACCGGACCTAACCCACCTAACCTCCCACGTGTCCTTGTCGTTTTCCCGTCCCAATCCCTCTATAAATAGCCCCGGAAATGGCCTGAATCGGGTTCGATTTTTGGGAACCCAGAAATCCAAACCGTCGCGCCGCCCCACCTTCAGCCGCCGTTTCCTCTGCCCTCAGCCACCGTTGCCGCCTGCCCTCGCCACCACAATCCTCCCTGCACCGCCCTCTACGCAACCAGCCATCTTAGCCACCCTAACTCGCGCCGCACGTGCCGCCCTGGCCGTGCGAAAAACCCTTCCCGAAATCGACCCCTCCAGCCTGGCGCCACCTTCGCGCCGCCACCGCCAGCCACACCACCGCTTGCAGCGCCACCTCCACCCCCAAAATGACCAGCAACTCCTGCCCTACCACCCCGCACTTCCCTCTCCCTTTGGTTTTCCCTCCCCTAGCCTCCACCTCCATTTTTTTCCCTCTCTCCCCTCCTCCACCGCCGCCGCCGCCGCTGCTGCCGCCGCGCCGCCGCCGCCACCACCACCCCAGTCAGGTTGCCAACACCCTGAACCCTAAGTCTTAAATAAATAATAAATAAATAAATAAATAAATAATAAAAGGTGATTAGTGGGATTAATATTATTAACTAATATTATTAGTATTATTATGATTAATATTAACCCTATCATTACTAATATCATTATTACTACTAATACTACCACCCATCCATTATTATTATTATTATTATTATTATTATTATTATTATTATTATTATTATCGTATTATTATTATATTAACATAAGTATTGATATTATTATTATTATTATTATTATTATTGTTATTATTGTTATTATTATTATTATTATTATCCCTATTATTATTATTATTAAGTGCTATTAGTACTAACGTTACCATTAGGGTTAGTATTATTATCGTTATTAATATTAACATTATGATGGTTATTACTATTAATAGTATCACTAGTATGATTATTATTATTACTATGATAATTGTTATTATTAATATTATTATTGTTATTTTTACTATTGTTATTGTTAGTACTATTATTGTTATTATTGTTATTATTGATATTATTATTATTATTGCTATTATTCTTAGGGTTGTGTTATTGTTATTATTATTACAATTATTTTTATCATGGTCATTATTTTACTATTATTATTATTATTATTATTATTATTGTTACTTTTAGTATTATTATTGTTAGCATTATTATTGTTATTATTATTATTATTGCTATCACTATTACTATTATTATTGTTAGTAGTAGTGTTGTTAATATCATTATTATTATTATTATTGTCTTTACTATTTTCTTATCAACGTTATTAAAGCTGTTGTTGTTATTAATATTATTATTACTATTATTATTAGTATTATTATTATTGTCATTATGATCATTACCATTATTACCCATATTACTATTATTACTGTAATATTATTATTATTACTTTCATTACTATCATTAGTATGGTTATTATTATTATCATTATTATTCTTATCATTGTTTTATCGTTATTGTGTTTATCGCATCTATTATTTTATCGATTATTACTGTTATTCTTATTATCCTTATTAATATTATTCTTATAATCGTTGATATTATTACTAATATTTTCATTGTATTTATTATTATTATTTGTATTATTATTGTCTTCATTCCTATCATTATTATTATTATCCCTATTATTGTTAGTAACATTATTATTGATTTTGTCACCTAAATGACTATGGTTGTACTAGTACTTTATTATTATTATTATTATCGATAATACACTATCACTAATGCTAATATGATTTCAATCATTACTATCATCATTATCACCATTATAGCTATTATTATTTTTATTAGGAGCACTATTATTATAAATAGTATTCTTATTATGGTAGGTATTATTGGTAATTATTATTAATGTTGTGAAAACCCTCACCTTAGTATTTGGATTTGCTAAAATCTACTTAATTAGTGATAATCCGTATAAGCTATCATGAGAGTAGTAATAACCTAATCCTTTTTAATTATAAACCCCTTTATTAATAATAGCCTTGGTATTAGGCCATGATAGGGGTAGGATAGGAATTTTGATAATTCTGGAAGAGGGAGATTAACTCTAAATAATTCCCTCTTATAGGTAACCGGGTCAAACCCCAGGAGGTGTAGGAGCGTGCTCCAAGCCCGGCGCCGTTTTAGGTAAGGACGTAACTAAGGCCTCTTGTGTGTTCTGCATGTTTTAAGTGTCTTATATGCTTTGTACAATTGGGTGTTATAATATGTATACTATATGCTTGTTTGTGAAGCGCTGCATGGATCCGAGGTACGTCCCCGTACCCTTGTCTTCGTGTACTAATATGTTGTGGTACAAGTGTGATGTGGTGTGATGTGACGTGACCCCTACGACATGTAGGTTGGGTGATGTGAGGGAGTGTGGTGAAGTGAGGGGACTTGAAAAAGAAAAATAAGAGGTTAGAATGACCAAAGGGGAGTATGTTGGCTAAACAAGGTAAGGACGACCTAAGGAATTCACCAATTGTGAGATAATGAGGAGAAGGTGGAATTAAGTAAACAAAAAGGTGGGTATAAATTAAGGTTGCATGGGGAAGTCTGTTGCTTGGAGATATGATGGGTAGTATTGGAGTTTATATAATGGTTTTAATGAGTATTTGGTGGTATTAATGACCTATGGTGGTATTAGGGTTTGTAAGGTGGCATTAGGGTTTATATAGTTGTTTTAATAATTACTGGGTGGTATTAATGACTTATGGTGGTATTAGGGTTTGTAAGATGGTATTGTGGTTTATATAGTGGTTTTAATGATTTCTTGATGGTATTAATGATTTATTGTGGTATTAGGGCTTGCAAAATGGTATTGTGGTTTATATAGTGGTTTTAATGATTTCTTGGTGGTATTAATGACTTATTGTGGTATTAGGGTTTGGAAGATGGTATTGTGGTTTATATAGTGGTTTTAATGATTTCTTGGTGGTATTAATGACTTATTGTGGTATTAGGGTTTGGAAGATGGTATTGTGGTTTACATAGTGGTTTTAATGATTCCTTGGTGGTATTAATGACTTATGGTGGTATTAGGGTTTGCAAGATGGTATTGTGGTTTATATAGTAGTATTTATGATGTCTTGGTGGTATTAATGACTGATGGTGTCATTAGGGTTTTCGTGATGGTATTATGGTGGTTACGGTTAAAGAAGGTTAAGAGTGGTTAACCAGGGCTTGGTGTGGACAATCATGGTTCGTAAGGCTGTTTAGAGTTGTTTGGTGTTACTATGTGTACTATTGAGTAAAGTATAGTTATGAATGTGGACTTTTACCGTATGTGATGTGTAATGAATGTAGTGAATGATTTATACATGTCAAGGACATTATGTGTTTCAATAAGACACGAATAAGACATTAATCACGTAAAGCGAAAGATGTTGAGCCCGACCCAGTCCGTTCCACGGTTAGAATAGTGGCCAGAGGCGTTTTGCCCTGGGTGTTGATTTCCGGTCCACCGGCTATAATAGTGGCCAGAGGCGTTCTGCCCTGGGTGTGTATTTCCGGTCCACCGGCTATGATAGTGGGGGATTCGGGCTCGACAGATCCAAACGAATAAGTTAATCCACGGGAAAGATACTAATCACTTACAGTGGAACACCATGTAGGTGCGGGGCCAGTCCGTTCCACCGGTTAGAATAGTGGCCAGAGGCGTTTGCCCTGGGTGTTGATTTCCGGTCCACCGGCTATAATAGTGGCCAGAGGCTTGTGCCCTGGGTGTTGATTTCCGGTCCACCGGCTATAATAGTGGGGTCCCCGTGCTTACAGGGTTAAATAAAGAATGTGTGAAAAGAGATTATTATCATAATAAGAAAGGACGGGCATTGTATGAGCATGATTCAGCTTTCCGTTTACTTATCCTGATGTATGGCTGACGTATTGATCATGTATCTTGTGTATATATGCATGTTGCTTTTATGATTGTGTGTGATTGTATGCTTAGCGTCTACGCCTTACTCAGTACTGGACCCGTACTGATACTGCCTTGATTAACCGGGTCCTGTGATGATCCACCGATGGTGGGGAGCAGACCTTTGATGCAGGTCTTGATCGTTTACTAAGTTGGGGTGGAAGGCTGGATATGAGTGAGTAAGTGGTCCGGATAATTACCTTCGAAAATCGCGTGATTTAATCGTATTTGTCTTTAGAGGATACAAATGTTGTATTTAACTTTTCAAGGGTTTTATCGTATCTTGCTATTCCGTTATTTTAAGTATTCTGAGATATGGACCTTTTAAATTGTATTTCGGAATGTAACTTCTTACCTTCGCACTCTGATTGTAGGATTCGTGTTTTATGAATGATTCGTTTCCCGTTTTATTCTCTTTAGCCTTAGCACTTAGTATCGGGTCGGTAGTTATGGATCGATCTGGTACTAAGTGTGGCGGTAATGCCCCCGAGTTTACGGTTTTAATTCTCTTGCTTCCGCAAAAACTTTTGAGTTAAACGAAATTTTTCAGTTGTAAATTTGGGGGTGTTACACCTGGAGGAGGCGTAGGAGCATGCTCCAAGACCGGTGTCGTGTTAGGTAAGGACGAGGCTAAGGCCAACTGTGTGTATTGTATGTTTTACCTGCCTTGTATGCCTTATGCGGTTGTGTGCTTTAATCTATATATTATCTGTGCATTTATGTAGCGCAGCTTGGAACCGAGGTACGTTCCCGTACTCTGGCTTATATGTACTAATATGGCATGGTACAAGGATGATATGGTGTGATGTGACATGCATGCTAGGTGTTTGATGGGGAGTTGTGGAGTGGGGGCTTGGAAAGAGAAAAATAAGCAAATAGGATAACCAAAGGGAAGTACGTCGGCTAACGCAGGTGAGAATGACCTAGGCAATTTCTGATTAGTGAATGGATGGGAAGAGGGGGAATTAAATAAATGGGAGAGTGAAAGAAGTAAAGTTGCCTGGGGAAAACTAGGGTTTGCATGGGAATGATAGAGTTGGCATGGTGGAAGTGTTAGGGTTTGCATGGGGTGGCTAAGGGCCGCATGGGGGCGAACCTTACGTATGGAAAGTTACTTTGGGGTGTAGGGAAGGTAATGGAAAGTTTGTTTGGGAGTTTGGAGGCTCGAGGTGAAAAATAGTACGTGGGATAAAATAAGGGTACATAGGGACCGACTAGGGTTTGGGATGGAAACCCTAATTTGAGGAGGTGGAAAAGAAAAAGAAAATAATAAGAATAAATGAGGAGGAGTGAGGTATAAGGGAGAGTTGAGTTTGAGGGTAATGTTTGGGTTTCTAGTGCGAGAAATGTGAAAAGTATGGTAATTACCAAAGGGTGTTTAGTGGCCTAGTATAAGCGTGGGAGACAGCTTGGTAACCTAAACCGAGTGAGGATATAGATAAGATTGGATGTGTGACCTAGATCCTATGTGTTGTGGATGCCTTATATGAATGCTGTGTTGTATTCTAAATGATGTTACCTTACTTGTTTCATGGGTAATGTGGCTTGGAAACAAGACGTGTACTTGTGTTCTCATTAGCATGTGATAGTACGATTATGTCTTCAGTCTTGATGTGATGTGTTGAGATCTCTAGCCATGCATGAAAAAAGATATGCCCTCGAATAAGATACATTAAGACACTAACGACTTACAGAGAAAGATGTTGAGCCGAACCCAGACCGATCCACCGGCTATAATAGTGGCAGGGTATGTTACCCTCGCGACCGTTCCACCGGCTATAATAGTGGCAGGGCATAAGCCCTCGCGACCGTTCCACCGGCTATAATAGTGGGGGATTTCGTGCTCAAAAAACTCAAACGTAAAAGTGATGAGACATGGGAAAGATATAAATGGTTACAGTGGAATACCTTGTGAGTCGGAGCCAGACCGGTCCACCGGCTATAATAGTGGCAGGGTATCTTACCCTCGCGACCGGTCCACCGGCTATAATAGTGGCAGGGCATAGCCCTCGCGACCGTTCCACCGGCTATAATAGTGGGGTTCCCGCACTCACATGGTCTGGATAAGACGATGATCGATTATAATCAGAGACCTGATAAAAGAAAAGTGATATCTGGTTCGTAACCTATGTTGTTTATATGTGTTGTTGCATTCTATCTATGTATCTATGCTATGTCTGCTATGTTATGTATCTTTGTGTGTGGGCCTTAGCACACCTGCACCCTTACTCAGTACTGGACCCGTACTGATACTACCTTGATTGACTGGGTCCTGCAATGATCCACCGATGGTGGGGAGCAGACCTTTGATGCAGGTTGATCAGTTACTAAATTGGGGTGGAAGGCTTGATCTGAGTGAGTAAGCGGTCCGGATATTTACCCTTTGAAAATTGTGTGGTTTAATCGTATTTGTCTTTGGAGGTTACAAGTGTTGTATTTAATTTGTCAAGGGTTTTATCGTACCTTGCTATTTTGTTATTTTAAGTATTCTGATATATGGACCTTTTAAATTGTATTTCGAAATGTAACTTTGTCCTTCGCACCCTGATTCCGTAAAACTTGTGTTTTAGGAATGATTTGTTCTGGTTTTATTCTTTCTAGCCTTAGCACTTAGTATCGGGTCGGTAGTTATGGATCGATCTGGTACTAAGTGTGGCGGTAATACCCCCGGATTTACAATTTCATTTGCTTGCTTCCGCTAAACTTCTTTTAATTTAACGAAATTTTTCAGTAGTAAATTTGGGGGTGTTACAAAAGATCTAGCAACTCTAATTGTGGCAGGTTTGACCACTAGGTTAAAAGTGTCAAAGTGATTGACACCTTCCTATTAACGGTAGTCTTTAGCTATAAGGTGATCCTTGAAATGGTCAAGCAATCCATCTGAATTTTATTTGACTTAATAGACGCGCTTGCAACTAACTATGTTGGCATGGCGTGAAATGGTCGAGGAACAAGTGTCCAAGTATTATTTTTAATAAGAGCATAATACTCATCTTACATGGAATCAAGACATTGGGAGCCTTGAATAAATGTTTGGGGTTCATTCTATGAGGATGTGAAAATATAAACATAATGAAGATTGGTATAGAATGTTTTAGGTTTGAGAGAATGTGTACAAACTCAAGTTCGCATGGGGTCAATAGAAGTAATGGAAGGGAAAATATAATAGGGTTCATGCTGGATTGAATCGACAACACCAATATACCTTAAGGGTCGATGAGAGTTATGAGGAAAGGTGGTTACTCTAGTGGCACAAGGAGGGGTGGTTGAGGGACTGGCCATGTGTAATACCCTCAAAATGAGCGGAGTATTATAAGAATTAATATGTGTACTTATATCAACATGGTATACTATCTTTTTGGTGATTCCATCCTACAAAATTCAAAGTTAAGTGTGCTTGATGTAGATAAAATTTTGGGATGGGTGTCTCTCTTGGAAAGTTTTAGAAATTTTCCAAAAACTTATTGGGATGTGCGTGAGTGATGACAAAGCGTACTGAAATGACTCGTATCGATCTATGGGGATAAACAATCAATTTGAAAGCTTTCTATGGTAATCACCGCACGGTCATATTAACTGAGAGTATTATAAATGATATCAAAGCAAAACTACTACCATGAGTTGAACTTAAATGAGCCAATCAGTCACCCAATGGGATAATTCTTGGGATAAATTGTAATAAAATAGTCAGTGGTTGAGTTACAATGATGACATTGTGTTCTTTGAGTGGGGTTGAATGTAATACTCCCAAAATGAGTGGAATATTATAATGGTTGATATGGTTACTCATATCAATATAGTATACTATCCTTTTTGTGATGTCTTCTTAAGAACTTCACAATTAAGCGTGTTGATCATGGAGTAATTTTTAGGACGGTTGGTCCTCCTAAAAAGTTTCAAAAAAATTTTAAAAATTTCTCTAGAAGAGCATGAGTGAGGAACAATAGAGTTAAAATGACTCATATTGATCTATGAGGCCAATTAATCAATCCAAAAGTACTCAAGGATATCCCCTAAATGGTCGTATCAACTCGGGATATTATGCTATATCACCAAAAAATGTATCCTCAATTTGTTGAGGAAATGAGGTAGAGTCAATGGGATGTAGAGTAGAGTGAGGTAGAGTAAATGATATGCGTGAGGATGACAATGAAGAAGGGGTCTAAGTTATTTAAAGCGCAAGGGATAGAGAAAATTATGTCCATGAAAGCAACACGTCGAGCTATATAAGTTCTTATGGTGGCAAGATGAAAACAAATATAACCCTTATGTTTGGAGATATACCCAAGAATAATACAAGGTAATGAGCATAACTAAAGTTTGTGATGATTGTATGGTTTCAGAAAAAGAAAACAAAGGCAGTTGAAGAACTTTATACATCTATAGTCAGGTGGAGTATTGTTGTAATACCCTAATACTTTGGGAAACCTAAATTATTTAAGATTGTATTTTTTGAGTTTAAATCTCCCTATTTAGGTAATTTATCATGTCTTTGTATAGTTTTGAAACCCTAGTTATATTTTGAAAACATTTTATTTGGGATTTCTTATCCTTTATTTCATATTTGTATTCTATGAGACTTGTAAGTCACTTTTGGCCTCTAAACTGTTTCCAAATTCTTTTTTTTATGTATATTTTAGGTCATCACATTTTTATAAGTCTCCTAGGCTTTTTCAAAATTTCAAATCAAGTTGTTACAAAAATCCATTATTTATCGTTGCAATAAGCCTTAATCGTGTATTTTGAACCCCATTAAACCCTTATTAAATGTTAGAATAATGTTATCTACTTATGATGTAGTCATACATGTACCGTTATGGTATGATGATAATGTTACAGTGTGCATTTTTGTAAGATATCTCATGCTTGATATTATTATGATGATAATGTTACGTTAATAATTTTATGGTATGATGATGTGGTATCAAATATTTGGAAAATGAAAATAACTGAAGAGCATGACCTTATATGTTATTGTTGCTATAAATCTCGTTTTATAACACTACGTGTGTTAATGTGAACTATGATATTTTAATAAGGGTTGAATAGGTATGGAATTTTAGCTAGTTTAGGGGCATTTTGATCAATATGGATTTAAAATAAAATCCTTAGTATTTTTAGGTTTTAATTGGTTATAAATGTACTAATTAAATTATGTAGAATATTTAGAGTGATTATGACTGATTAAAGACTAATAAATGAGAATAATGAATAAAGTGAGAATAGTAAAACTAGGGTCAGGTTTATTATCATATGTGTGAAATGTTAGAATAAGACCTTGATTTTTGGATATGTTGTTAGAATTTTTATTTTAGTAATTTATATTAAATTTTATTTTTATATGAGTCTTATGGGAAAAGTTATGCCTAAATTGTAAATTTAAAGTGTTGTAAGTGTTTGTGTATAGTAACCAAAAGGTAGGCTATTATTGCACGTGTAAGGTATTAGAGTTGGAATATCTTTTTTGGATATGTTTTCAAGAATAATATTTAAGGACAGGTATTGAAACGGTGATAAAATAATTATCAGAGAAGAGGTTATGGTTGACCTATGAAAATTAAGGTTTCTTAGGAGGGATGCGTCATTTTCCTTAGAGAAGTGTATTGGTAATCATGTGATTATACTTTATGTGTTTTAAAATGGTTATGTTAAGATATATTATGTGATTTGCATGTGTACATATGTTTATATATGAGAACCTATAAAAATACCACCTTTAATAAGATATTAATTATGTAAAGAGAAATATTATATGAGATGAGGCAGATGTGTTGTGTTTGTTCTAGCGAACAATAATAGTGACTTAGGAATTTTTTATCATAAGAGGTGCTTTAGATCGTTCCACTAATTTTATAATAGTATTCAAGAGCATATTTTCCTAAGACCCGTTAGGTTTTTCCACTAAATGATAATAGTGATTAAGGTGTGTTTTTTCATTAGAGGTACTTTAGATCATTCCACTGGTTTAATAATAGTGAGGTCCTTGAACTCAATGTATTAAGAATATGGATTATGATAGTAAATAATGATCAAATCTATATTATCTTATATTATGTTATTATGCTCACTTATGATTCCATATGATTAATGATTTATATATAATCTAGTTATGGATGTCTTATTACCTTACTCAGTACATAGCGTACTAATTATCTTTTTTATAGGTACTGCTCATTCCCATGAGCAGAGACCCCCAGTTGAGTCTGTGAAAGTCATAGAGGACTCACTAGATTACTTTTTCCACTAATAAAACCTTAATTAGAAAGAAATAATTATATCTTGTGTATGGGGTTTGGGATAGAAGAGTTATGTTATCTTGTTCTTTTTTTTTACCTAGATATGTTTTGAGACTCTTTGGCTAGTGTATTCCATTATATATTTTGAATATTGTATTTGAAATTAACCTCCAAAACTCTTATATATGTTATGAATTTATCTCTTCCTCTATTTTATTATGTTTAAATTTTTAACTATTTTTTCTTGTACTTGATGTAAGAATGTCATGGTAAGCCAGACTTATGCCAAGTATGTCGGTAACACCCAATTGCATTTATTTTATACTTCTGTTTAAACAAAACTTTTTCAGTCCTAAAATTTGGGGTGTTATAGTTAGGGCATACATGACAAAAGTAACCTAATGACAAGAAAGATACTATACATGAATGAATGCTCAGGATATAAGATAATCTAAGAGAATACCGTATTTAAACTTTATCATTAGTTGATCACACATATCCATTTACTTAGTCAAATTGATAGTAGGGAACCACTTGTAATATAATCACTCCTATCCTTTTTTCCCCTCATATAAGAGAAAGATAGTCAACTTCATTGATATGTAATATTTACTCTCTCCTCCCCCCTCCGTAGGGGGTAGAAAGATATCCCACCTCACTATAACACACACATCTAGGGTAAAATACGCCCGAGTCACTAGTAAACATCTAATCCTTAAGTATATACACGCTTTATAAGTTGATGGATTGGTCAAATAGAGTAAAATAAGGTCCTTTTTTCCCCTTAGGATGAGGTAATATAATTAAATTATTTCAGCACTTGGAATCAATTTGGTCCCATCTCATGTGACCTTCCACTTTAAGTAGTAATATATAATTGAATAAGTAATCAATATTTATAACATAATAATACATAACTTAACTTAATTAATGCTATTAGACTTTCACTTTTATTGTCATTGACTTACTATGATGAAAACCACTTATTAACTTATTTTAAGGATCTCTAATTATCATGAATTCATTCCAATAATTGATAATATTTTAAACACTTAAAATTGTACCATGATTAAAACATTATTTAACATGTCATGATCACATGAAGTAAGGGTAAGCAATAATGGTAGATATTAAGCACAACAAAGGAAATTTCATAAGAAAAATACCATAATGTTATTATAAAACCCTAATTTGCAAGTACACCATAAATCCATCCATAAGGCTCTTAATTCACCAAATTTAATACACTATTCAAATATACTATTAAAAACACCATATCAAAATATTATAACCTAACTCCAATATCTATCACATAAAATACCGATGCTACCCTTTCAGCTGCTATTCCCAATTTAAGCCATTTTTCATTAAAGTATATCTTATGCCATTCATAAATTATCATAAAACTTCACATATCATACTCATAATATTTTATCCTATATAACATTTATGTAACACCAAAATTTCAGATTTTACCCAAAAGAATCAAAATGCTCTTAGTTCACCTAAACATCTCAAATTTTATTATTTCATAATTGAGGTCATAGCCATCACAACTCTAACATATTATATATCAAATTTATTGTAAATACCTAAAGAAATATAATAACACACTTATTTTCTATAAAATATGACAAAGATGCCAACTTATCTTTAGTAATGAAACACCCAATAATTCCACAAAATTTTAAAAATCTCCAAAATTAGTAAAATTACATAAAACAACCCTCACATTATTATAAAATCAAACGTGTAATTAAATTCAATTAAAATAGTCCAAAAGAGTCAAAATGACCCATGGATAAAACCACTACAATCTAAAATCTTAAATATTGCAACCTCAACATACTACATCAATTAAAATATTTAAATATAATTATTTTTACTCATCCAATGATATATTAATATAATAATATATATATTATCATGTTTGAGATTTTATGGTAAGGTCTAGTAAGGAGTAAAATATAGCAAATTGACATAAAATTCACAAAACTCATAAAATTATTAATTT
This sequence comes from Tamarix chinensis, assembly GCA_030549775.1. Taxonomy (NCBI): domain Eukaryota; kingdom Viridiplantae; phylum Streptophyta; class Magnoliopsida; order Caryophyllales; family Tamaricaceae; genus Tamarix; species Tamarix chinensis. The sequence continues at coordinate 13,057,300 of CM060176.1, forward strand.
ACCAATTAATATATGAATTTGAATTTAAAACAAATCATAACATGAATTCTAGCATAAAACATGGGAACATGAAAATTCTCAAAATTAACATATAACAAAAATTACCCTAAACTAGATACATATATCCTTACTAAAGGCTACGCCGTTCTCTAAGTAAAAATACTTCTAATGACTTCCATCCACACTTTGATCACCTAAAATAAAAATATAAGAATTATAGCAATGGTTAGAATAGAAGATAAAAAAATGTTAAAGGGAGGAGAATAACCCTCCAAGTTTCGAAAATGGGGGATTGAATAAACTTGGGAAACCTTTCCCAATCTATAACCTTAACTCTCTTTTGAATAGAACAAGCACCAAAGAGTTAAAATCTAATATTTTAGAATTAAGAAGATGAATTAAAAGTGGAGAGAAGGAGCTGATAAGGCTTGATACAAGCGCAACCAAAACCACATCATCTAAGAATAAGAAGAGAGGGAGCAAGGTTGAAGTTAGGAATTGGTTAATTGTGGAATGACCAACAAAAAGGAAATAACACCTCATGGATATAAAAAATGGACACAAGAGATGGAGAGAATTCAAATGGAAGTTTACTTGTAAGAAAAAAGAAGTGAAGGAGTGATTGACATAGGTAAGAGAATATAAGAGAGTTGATGGAAAAAGATTGCGATGATTATAGGTATATTTTTGATTGAATGAGCAAGGGCAACATAGAATATGATCATGTGGTGTAAGTATGGTTATATTTTTTAATTCCACAATCCCAAGAAATTTAACAAGGATTAAAAATCGTTAAGGTAATATAGAACATTAAATAGATTGCTAAACCAAAAAAATAATCAAATAATTTCCAAAAATCATAATAATTAGGAAAATGTGAGAAATTACTCTAAGAGCCCAAATATATAAACATAGTAGGAATAAAATTTGATTTTAGGTTAAAAGATATTAATAAAATCAAGAATGATGAAAATCACCCATTTTAAATTGATCGAAAGAGGCTAGTGATCAACGATCGGATGCCTTAGACGATAGGGTCTGGAGTACTGCTGGCCGGTTAGCTTTAGTTAGCTAAATTGAAATTTAGGTTTTTAAGGATTTAAATGTAAAAATTAGGGCCTAAGACGTATAGTTAAGGCATTCAAACAAAGTTTAAATATTAAGGAAGGCATTAGGAGTCTACTTACCTAAGAATTAGGGTGAGAAAATTTTGGGATATTAATATGTGACCTAAATGGTGTATATTTAAAAAATACTTAAATTGAAAGTTTTTATGTGGAAATAATCATGGTTTGAGTCAATTACAAATTAAGTTTAATTATACTTTTTTAATTTAGGTTATTCATATTCTTTTGCATCAATTAGGTCAAAATTAAAATTTATTTTCTTTTCTATTATATCCCCTTTTGCCGTAACTAACTTACTCCAAGACCTAATTTTGAGGAAAGTTACTTGATCAAACAAGTTGAATCATATAAAGATTAGGTATAATTAAAAAATTTAAATTTAAGAACTGAACTAATTGATATAAAAAGTATTATTAACCTAATTGGAAAAACAAAAGTGTAATTGAACCTAATTTGTAATATATTTTTTTTGTGAAAAGAATAATTTTAGAAGATTTGTGTTTATGAACAGTGGTATTTTTGGAAGGTGTTAATTTTGAAAAGTTATTATCATTGAAAAGTATTATGGAAGGTGTGTAGTTTTGGAAAAGTGGTTTAGGGAAAGAAGAGAAAATGTGCATATGGTTGTGTGATTTTGTTAATTCTATGGTTGCCTTAAATAAGACGCTAAACATTAAAGAGAAAGACTTGAGTTGGGTTAATGATCTTCTGGGGTTGGTCCCCCAGAGTCGAGGATTAATAGTAATATTTCCTTGAATTGTAGTGGTATGTAGTCAATTGGTTTATTTATCTAGCCAAGAGCCAACAAGGCTCCATATATACTCTATTAGTATTTTTAGACCTCTTAGGGTATGTGCACAGTTGAGGACAGGATGACTGATGTTATATTTATTCCTTTGGTGTTAGGATCACTAGGATTACCTCAGAGGTGGACCTCTTGTTGTTGGTTTTAGTTGTTATTAGATGTGTTTGGACTTATTTTCTAGGTGGGCCTCTTAGTTGGATTTTTCCCAGTTAATAAATAAAACAAGATGGTGTGTTTATGTGGTGAATAATAAAAAGAGGCTTAATAAAAGGAGAACTTATAATTGTGTCTAATTGGGTAATTAATATGTCTTTGTGTTTGATGTACTATTTATGTATATGTATTAACTTTTCCTTCTATACAATAATGAGTCATTTAGTTGTTCTCCTAGCTTACCCATTACTGCTTTAAATGAGGTTGCGATAGTCCATGATGTACATGGTGAACAGGTGACCTAGTATAGGTAGTATGTGACCTTACTTGATAATAGATGGATACTTGTGGGCCTGGATGTGAGAGTAAATGATGACAATCCAGAATTTCCTATTTTGTTTCGTAAGTACTTGACATAAAAGAGTTGTTATTTTTAATTTCCATTGGAGTCATGAATTTTGATATTATTTTCCCTATATTAGACATCATTGTCAATTTTATTCTATTTATTATATTAAGAAACATGGTTTTGATTTTTGTGTATGATGTGGCTTAAGCATTAATCAAATTAATCTCTAGATATTTGTGTCAACTTGAATCTAAGTTAGGTACAAAATTATAATATTAGAAGATTAAAATATTGTAAGTAATAATATAGATCCTATTGCTTTATGCAATTATAAAATGGTTAAAACATATATTACTATTTGTGTTAGTTTATGAAAATGAACTATGTGAAATATAATGACGGATACTTACTAGAATTGCTTGTACAAATACAAAGGTTAATGTGACATAGAGATGACATTGTGTGTAGAATCAATTTTCTTGTTGTTTTTGGCAATTAAGTTGTTGGTAGTGGCTTGAGAGAATACCATGGTTGTATAAGACACAATATCTCCAAAAGTAACATTTTATAAGAGGATTTTTAACTCTAGTGCTTAAATGATAAAGCTTTAAATGTGAGTGAACATAAGTTTGAAAAGCTATTTTTTAAATATACCTTTATTTATTTAATCACTATTTTTTAAACTTTTTTTTTTTGCTTTACAAAGTTGAGTGCCAACAATAAAAGCCAATAGTTAAGTTACCTTCGATTAATGATGATGAAAGTTGAATTTAATTAAATCTATAGACTCTATATTGAATACATTATAACTTACAATGTGTTTTTAAGAGATGATGATGTATATTGTGATGTATTATGGATTAACCGTACGGAGGAAATATGCTTTTTGTGGGAAACTATTTTAATGACTAAATTTTGTTTATATATGTAATACCCCGTATTTTTGAAACCTAGTTTTATTAAGTCTAATGATTTTATTTGCGTAATTTGATTCAAATATTTAATTATTTTAATTTTGATTCGTTTTATGGATTTATTGATGATTTCAAATTCATATTTGAATTTAATTAATCGTTGTTGTTGCGAACCATTCCAGATAAATTCATTTACGACCATAATTTTATTATATCCTTATGATTTCGAATTTCGGTTAAAAATATGTATTCCCATTCATTCTCGTGTTTTGATTTTTAATATTTTAGATTCGTTCTTAATTATAACTTTGTCGTATGATTACGACTTTATTTTGGAGTTATATTTCGTTAACGAAATATATTTTTTAAATTATGGAATTTCTGTTTAAATAGTTAACCTTATATTAATAATTTTATCTGTAGAAAATATTTCCGACTTTAAATTTATTCATTTTCGGAAATCGTTAATATTTTTCGGAAAGTTTTAAATTAAAAAGGTTTTTCGGAGATTATTTATGAATTTCTTCCCGAAATTAATTTTCTTCTGTTTTACGTTTTTCTAGTTTGCGGAAAACCGATTTCGGAAATTATTAAAATGGTTTCGGTTTATTAGAATTTGACTTAAATATTTTCTTATATATTTTTAAATATTATTTCGGGGTCTTATAATGTATTTCCGTAAGCAAAACAAATTTTTACGTTTGTTGGTAAATTTTCTAAAAACATTCCCGAAATTTTTTATATGACTCGTATATCAATTTTAAACCTCCGGATCCTTTCAAAATAAATTTTTCGTTAAAAAAATTTATATAAAATCTTCCAATAATATTTAGTATTTAGTATTTTATTTTATATGTGTATTTGTTTAAAAAAAAAAAAAGAAGCCCAAACCCGTCGGTGCCCCCGACCTCTCTCTCCCTTTTCCCTTTTTCTCTTCTTCTCCCCCTTCCCTTCTCTGTCTCTATTCCCGACTCCCCTGCCCTGTTCTCTGCAACCCTAGCCACCTCCTTCTCCCCAGCACCTCCCTCCTCCTTCGTTGACCGTCGGCAGCTACAGTCGACCGCCACCAACCGCGCACAATAGCCACAACAGTAGCAGCAACCGGCAGCAACAGCGCACAGCAGCAGCAACACGCAGGTCGCGCCGCCGCCGCCTGGTCATTGTCGACATCTCCCGACCACCGGCGAGCCACCCTTAGCCTTCAACGAAGCTTCTCCGGCCTTCTCTTGTCTCGATTTATGTTGGTTTCGTTTGGTATAAATTTCTAAAAAACCCTAATATGGATTTGATTAATTGGGTATGATTTAGCTTGTGATAAGCTAAATTAATTGTTTGATTATGTATATATGTGCCGTGAGATTGATTTGGATAAGTTAATTGTATGGTCTAGGTTGGATTTCTGGAAAATTGAATTTTTGGCCGGGTTATGCCCAAATTTTTCGGATTCGCCCGTTTTAGCGATTTTGGATAAATTGATTATACAATATGTTTTTAAATGTATCTAATTTCATGTCGGAACTGTCAATTTGAGAAATTTATACATAATTTATCGGAATTTGATTTATAGGTCAAAATTCGTGTGTGATAAAATTGGGTCGCATAATTGAGTTGTTTCGCTCAATTGATTTTATAATATCATTTGAAATGTGTTTAATTTCATATCGGAAGTGTTGATTTGGAAAAATTGTGCGTAATTAATCGGAATTGGATTTTTAGGTCAAAACTCTTGCGGGTCGAAATTGGATTGTGTAATCGGGTCGTTTTATTCAATTGACTATATAATTTACATTGGAATGCATTTAATTACATTTCTGAACCTCCAATTTATATATTTTAGTAAGAATTGATTGGATTTGCGTCCCGGGCTCAAAAACCCTAATTGTGCTAAATTGGGTATTTCTTTTATTGGTTTTGATCAATTGATTATTTGATATGTTATAAATGTGTTTAATTGCATTTCTAAACATTCAATTTTATTAAATTTATAGAATTTTACTAAATTGTATTTTTGAGCCTAAAACCCTAAATTTCAAGTGAAATTATGAAATTGGTCATTTGTATTTTTATTTTTCTAAAATTGAATTTATAGAAATAGTTGAAATGGTATTAAATGCATTCTAATACCTTTAATTTGAATTACCCGAGTTTGTGTTGTGGGCTTTAAAACCCTAATTTTAAAAATGGATAGTCTTAAATTGGCTACTAGGAAGATTGTTTTGTTGAAATTAATTATATAGATTTATCTAAAATTAGTTTAATTGTGTTTAAAACTATCAATTTGAGGTAATCGAAGTGATTTGGTCGATTCGTAGTTTAGGCATTAAAAACCCTAATCTTCGGGGATGGTTTTATAAAATTGATTTTTGCTATGCGTCTTTTATCTAATCGATTTATGTCTTTGGGTTTAAATCATTTAAATTATGTTTTAATCTAATCGGTATGGATTTGGTTCTATGCAAATGGTTGGTTTACCTATTTAGTTGTAAAACCTAATGAATAAGTTATTTTCGATAAATTAACTTATAATCGATTATTCTTTCTCGGGCTTTCCAAATTAATTTGAAATGTCCCAAGTGATATGTGTATTAATCTGATTTGAGTAATACTTAACCTTAAATCTTAATAGAGCTATGCTCTCGAGTCCTAGGTTTTGTACACATTTTCCAAGAAAAATTGTTTGTGTCTCTTTGTGTCGATTTAATTATAATAATTGAATTATTAATCGATAGGATAATTTCTAACTTAGTTTTCGATTTCTACCGGCGATCTAGGAAAGCTTTATTGTGGATCCTCGAGCTAGTGATCTCTCTCCCTCTTATCTCACTTAGCTAGCCTCGGATTTATGTAAGTCTCTACTTACCTCCACTTATGGGTGTTTCATAAGGACGTAACTAAGGCCGCCTGTGTGTTACGTGTTTTACTTGCCTTGGATGCCTTGTACGATTTATATGTTGTGTTCTATATGTTATCTATTTTTATTATGTAGCGCAGCTTGGAACCGAGGGATGTTCTCGTGCTCTTATCTGGTATGTGTTAATATGGGTATGCTGCAAGTTATGATGGATGTCGTGTGGTCTTTTAGGACATGCATGTTAAGGGTAAAATTCTTTCGAATAAGACACGTTAAGACACTAATTACTTAAAGAGGAAGATGTTGAGTCGGACCCAGACCTGTCTACAGACGAATAATAGTGGCAGGGTATGTTACCCTCGCGACCGGTCCACCGGCTATAATAGTGGCAGGGCATGTGCCATCGTGACCGTTCCACCGGCTATAATAGGGGGGGATTCCGTGCTCAACAAACCGAACGTAATAACGATAAGACATGGGAAAAACACAAAGTAATTACAGTGAAACATCATGTGAGTCGGGGCCAGACCGGTCCACCGGCAAATAATAGTGGCAGGGTATGTTACCCTCGTGACTGGTCCACTGGCTAAAATAGTGGCAGGGCATGGCCCTCATGACCGTTCCACCGGCTATAATAGTGGGGTTCCCGCACTCATATGACTTGATAAAGACTATGATGTGAATCGACTATATTTACCAAAGATCTAAAGAATGAGTCTACCCGGACCATAGCTGACCTTCATTATCTATATTACTACATGTTGCTTATGTGATTGTGGCCATGTAATGAGTTGTCAATAATATCGATTATTCCTACCTGAGGCGCATGAGTTACTTTATATTTCAGTCATACCACACTTACATGTTTAAATAATATGTTACATATGTTTTGCATGTTATTATATGTGTATGGTAGGATCTATGAGGTGGGTATTGAGTATGCATAATATTGTATCAACGGAATGCATCATGACTCAATATGTACTTGATGTTATAGTTTACGTCTCTCTCATAAGATAGGGTAGTGGGATTTACTCAGTATTGGACCCGTACTGATACTACCTTGGTTGATATCCATCTATATTTTGTTAGTATCAATTTGTGATCTATTATGTTGTTCGATTAATATTCGCCAAAAAAAGGGTTTCATTGTGTGCTATTTATTTTGATGCCATTATAAGGTGATGAAGATGAAGTGAAAGCATCTATCAAAGAATATGAAGATAATTTTCTTGTCATATTTTCCTATATATGTTAGTTTACTCGCCAAGTTACCCTAAATAAGGGATTATCAATTTATCTTCTACGTGGGCAAGTAATGCGTCATAGGTTTTAGTCAAACCTAATCCTTAAATTAATTATATTGGAGAAATCTTCTTAACAAAGAAGGGAAGTGAAGTTACATTTTATACAATATACATCCTTTCTTTAGAGAAATTGTAGGCATTGTACCCCTAGCTATTTGTTATGCAACATTTTCCTCCAATGATCCCTTGATTTTATTTTGAATGGGGAAATCCTAGGTTAAATATTGATGGGCCATTTTTCTCCCATAAATGGTTCTACCCTTAGCAACACCCCGAAAATGTAGATTTTGTTCGCTAATGTTATGTGAACAATGAACATTCATTTTTTTTTATTAAAAGAATGACATAATTTTGTCACAAATTTCCATATTAGATTCTTTTTCTATTATATTAAAGGATTAAAGGATTTTCTATTTTTGTCTACTTAATTTTGAATTTTTATAAAGTGAAACAATGACGATTGTTTCATCTGTAATTGCCATGATATAATTTTAACAACGGTCATTTGCTTTTGTTTTTACGTAATATTAAATAATTTACATTTTGACTTGTTATTTTTATTTTTATTTTGAACGATAAAAAATTCGCCATCATAAATCTTTTTTGCCTCCAAAGAATTTGGAGATATAATGGTGATTTTGTTTTTGAGTTCACCTTGTTATGTTTACTACAATGGTTTTGTTTCTTCTTTCGATGTAGTAAATTATACTTCATTTGCGCCATTTCTTCCTCCCACCATCTTCCTTTTTTCCTTTTGAGGATATAAAAAAATATATGCTTGAGGCTGTATTTCCTGATCAACTCATGCGCCATGAGAATATTGTACCCTATATTTCGTCCTTAGATGAAAGTAGACTGATGCACATCAATGATGGTTGGCATGATAGGTTGAATCTAGAAGTGATCACTTTTGATGCCATCTTATATAGGACCAAGCAACAAGCAATAGGAGGGAAGTTCTGGTGCTTAGGCATGAGGGTGATAAAAGTGGTATTAATCGTGCATGGTAGGAAGACAATAGAAGGGACATTACGAACGTCCTTAAATAAATCATCCGAAATCACCTCCCAAGCCTTTTTGAAAAAGCAAGCAGAATATCCAATTGAGAAAACAACTTTCTACACTTCTATAATTGTAGTAGGGGCTGGTAGCGACTCCCTGTTGAAATATCTGAAAAAAATACCAGCTCAAGTCCAAGTAGGTGTAGTCCAAGCCCGAGAAATACTACAGTTGTGTGTGCACGTTGGTATGCCCTGCTTGTTGTGGTGCTCAACTCAACACCCTGGATGCCTGATGACCTATATTTACTCCCTTTTCAGTTTTGACTTGGTGTTAACTCGTAGTTATCTATGGAAATAATTCTTTACCTTTTACTTTCTTTTCTCCCGAAGGCTGTGAGAGCTATTTCTAAGCATATGGTTATGTCGTCCTCTATTTATCTACTGTACTCTTGGAAACTGAATAATATGCGCAACTGTCAAGCCTTTCAATATCCTTTCTATGATTCTATTTTCAATCGGCACTTTTTCTGGTCCTCTGAAAGGATAGAGCCGATTGTAAATTGGAGATCACCAAAGCAGTTAGAAGTGGTCCCACTTGAACCCAATAAGTCTTTCTAGAATTGAAAGAAAACCTCCTGAATGCTTTGTGAGTCGGTAAGCACATTACTCTAGTAATTAGAAATAAGCTTGGAGACTTTGTTTCTGTGGTGTCGATCTTTCAGTGTGGCGAAAAAATTCCTGCGGTTACCGTCACCAGTATTAAGCCATTGAAATTCCACCTTCTCTTGTAGGAATAGCTCATGGCACTTCAATCGGTGAGTGTATGTTTCCATATCCACTTTTTCTTGTGTTCTCAAACCAACCTCAGCATGCGTGCCGGATGTGTGCTAAGTTCTCTTTAGTTTTCTGTATTTTAGAGGCCAAACTGTCGTATTTAAGTTGGCTGAGAGCCAGGAAATCTTTTTGCATGTGAAGTAACCTACGCTAGTTTCTTTGAAGGGAATTTATGTAATCCCCCTAAATTTTTAAAAGTCAATAATTTAATAAATAAATTTTATTTGGGATAGATTTTAAATATATAAGATTAGATATAAATATTTAATAAATTAAAATAAATATTTTGTTATTTTATCATACCCTTTTTATTTAAATAAATTTTCAAACCCTTATTTTACTAAAATTATCCTTATTAAACCCTTATATTTTAATTATATTAAATTAAATTATTGAATAAATTTATTACCCAAAATTGTTCTATTTTATTATTTTATCAATTAAGTTATTTTATTCAAATTTCCCCTTTTCTTTTCCTTTTTCCCTTTTTCTTTCTCCTTTTTCCCTTTTCCTTCTTTCTCCTTTCCTTCCTTGGGCCGCCGGTGGCCTGGCCTGCCCTTCCTCTCCCTGGCGCGCTAGGCTGCAGGCCCAGTCTCCCCCTCCTTCTCCCGCGTGAGCCGGCTGGCTCCCTTCTTCTCTTTCTTTCTTCCTCGACCGGGCCGGCCAGTTCCTTTTTCCTTCAGCCGCCCATCGCACGCACCAGCCCCTCCCCGATTCTCCTTCTTTCTTCTTCCCTTCTTCTTCTTCCTCTTTCCTCGGCGAGAATCCCGTCCATCCTCCACTATTTTTGCCACTCCACCTGCAACTCCCTCTCCCCCGTTGACCTCCCTAACTCTCCCTCTCTCTCTTCCGCTTTTTCTCTGCCCCATCCCGGCCCACCATCTCTCCCTTCCCCATTCCCTGCCGTCCCTCTTCTTCTCCCTCTCCTTGCCATGGCCATTTCCCTACCACCCTACCACCATCCCTCGAGCGCCCTATCCCCTCCTCTCTCTCCTTCTTCTTTTTCTTCTTCTTCCTCTGCCTCATTCGGTCATTTTTCGAGCCCTAAATGCCTTCCCCCGACCCTCTCTTATTTCCTTTCTTCTCCTCCCCTCTCTCCCCTGTTTTTGTTTCGCCGCCAATATCTGCCGCCTCAACCACCACCTACACCACCCCTGCCACCCTTTAACTCACCCCCGAACCATCACAACCCCCATCGAGCCACCCCATAGCCCCTTCTTTCTCCTCTCTTCTTTTTCTCTTCTTTACCCCCTTCTCGGCAACCACCCTCTGCAGCCCCGATTTGCCATCGTTCCGCCGCCTATGCCGCCACGGCACCCCAATCCTCATTTGGCCGAAACCACCACCCACAGGCCCTTGTTTTCCCTCCCCATTTTCCTTCCTCGTCAGCCTCCATCTCGACCTCCCTCCTCGACCGCCACCTTTTCAGCCTCGTTGTCGCTGCCTCCGCCACCTTTAGCCGCCTTCAACCCTTCCCCGACCACCAATTACACCCCCTCTCTACCTCTGCATCCTTCCCTTGCCTTAAATCCTCCCCCACATACCTCTTTTCCTAGCCTAAAAACCCTAACCCAAAATTGCCCATTTTCCCTCTTTTCACCACCTTCGAGCCCCCTCCTCCTCATTTCTTTGCATGTAGCTCATGCTGCATTAGCAGCATGAGTTTCTGCATTTCTTGATCTAGTTGTTTAATAATTTTAAAGTATAATAATATTTTAATTTAAGTATTTGATTAATTAAGCATTATAAAGTTTTATACTTTGATTTTATTATTTCTAATGTAATAAATCTTGATATTATTTTTAGGTATTGGTTTTGATAATCAAAGCTTGAACCTTTAACCAGAATATCGGTAAGGTTTATTTTTGCGGGAATCGAGGTAATCGTTAAATCTCACTTAAACACATGGATTAACGTATGTTAGCACATTAGGATTTTTAATATATTGATTTTATTATTTCTAATGTAATAAATCTTGATATTATTTTTAGGTATTGGTTTTGATAATCAAAGCTTGAACCTTTAACCAGAATATCGGTAAGGTTTATTTTTGCGGGAATCGAGGTAATCGTTAAATCTCACTTAAACACATGGATTAACGTATGTTAGCACATTAGGATTTTTAATATATTATTATGCTTGGTTTATGTTGTTTAATATGATATATGTGGTTCTTGTGTTGATTGACAAAAAGGAAGCATGATAGATTATTGCTATGTATGGAAATATTATTTAGAATAAGAGTTTGGTTGTTAATGAAAATGTTAAGTATTAACCATGGTATATTATGCTATTGTGATTCTTAATGCATGATTAATATTTTGGAAGCCTTAGGAGATTTTAGTAAAGTATCTTGTACAAGAATATGGCCTAATATATATATGGGAACTAATAGTGTTATATTAATTATAAGAGTGGTGGATGAGGAGTTAATATTAATATTTTATGTAGTAATAATAATACTTTAATATAAGTGGTGTGCTAAGGGCAAAAAGGTAATTCTTAATTAAAAAGGATATTATGGTAATTTTGGAGGCAAGGGTAAAATAGTAAATTTGTTAATAAAAGGATAAAATGGTAATTTTGGAAGTAAGGGATAAATTAGTCATTTTGGAAGTAAGGGGTAAAATGGTAATTTTGTAATTAAAGGGGCAAAATGGTAATTTTGTGAATAAAGAGTAAAATAGTAATTTTGTAATTAAATGGTAAATTGATAACTTTGTAAGAAGAGGGCAAAATGGTAATTTTATAATAAAAGGGTAAATTTGTAATTTTGTAATTAAAGGGCAAAATAGTAATTTTGTGATTAAAGGGCAAAATGGTAATTTTGGAAATTAAAAGAGGTAAAATAGTAATTTCATAATTAAGGATAAAATGGTAACATTTATAAGTGAAAGGGTGTTATGGTAATTTTTGGAAGTAAAGGGGTAAAATAGTAATTTTGTAAATAAAAGGGGTAAAAGTGAAAATTGGAAAGGAGTAATTTGGTAATTATAATAATTAAGAAGGGTAAAATAATAATTTAAATAACTAAAGGGTAATTTGATAACGTAATAATGGAGAAAGATAAAATGGTAAATATGATAAATGTGAGGGGTAATTTGGTCATTTAACTGACTAGAGGGTATTTTTGTAATTTTAATAATGGGGTAGGGTAGTTTGGTAATTATGACAATTAAGAAGGATAATTTGGTAATTTAGATAACCAAAGGGTAATTTGGTAAATTTAATAATGGAGAAGGGTAAAATGGTAATTAGGATCATATAAAAAGGTAATTTGGTAATTTAACCAACCAAAGGGTAATTTGGTAATTTTGACAATGAAGAGGGGTAGTTTGGTAATCAATAATAGAGGACAGTAATTTGGTAATTAACTAAATAAAAGGATAATTTGGTAATTGAGATAATAAGGAAGGGTAATTTGGTAATTTGAACAACTCAGGAATAATTTATTGATTATAATAAAGGAGAAATGGCAAAGTGGTAGTCTAACCAACTAAATGGAAAGTATATTAAGGTTAATAATTATGAAGGAGGATTAGTGACCCAATAAGTATGAGAAATAACTTAGTAACCTAAATCGAGTAAGGGGTAATTTGGTAATTATGTAATAAGGAGGGTAACATGGTAATTTGTCAAGTAAGGAAGGGATGACTTAGCAATTATATAAGTAAGGGGAAAATGAGTAGTTTGTACCTAATATGTCATTGTGATTGTGGAATCTCGTAATATGACTCAAATAACGCTGATTAGCGAGGTAAGAGTATTTGATGATTAGTAGGTATCACGAGAATGAATTCTAATTTGAAATTAGATGAGATTAAGATGGCCTTAGTTATTCTTCTATGTTACCTTGGACAACCATTTGAATAAGAAATGCCTGATGAAATTCGAACGATTAAAAGTGAATAATTATATGATTGTTGTGCTTTTGTGATCACCCTTAATTAAGACATTAATACTTAAAGTGAAAGACCTCGAGATTGGAAATGGTGGCTCTTTAGGGGTCTCTACCCTAAAGACGTGGTTTAGCTCATGATTATTTGGTATTTGCTGGAGTGCCTTTGTGCTCCAGCTAGGCCCTATATCTACTCTATCTAGCTCTACGAACCTTGTTAAGGGATATGCATACTTAAGGATTAGGTGTCCTTGTCGGTAGGGTACTTAGTTAGCTTTATACACCAATACAACCAAGGTACCTTTGCGTCCCTGGGTTGATAGTTGAAGGGTACTGAGTAGCTTTTATGCACCAATGCGACCCGTGTACCTTTGTGTCCCAAGATCTTGATCTCCCTATCGAGGCAAATAAATGGAGTTGTTGTGCTGATTAAAAAAAAAGGGAAAACACTAATCATTAAAGTGAAAGATTAATGAGCGGGGCCCAATTGAATTATATATTATGAGTATCGATCCACCGGATATAATAGTGGCCCAAAAGGTTTTTTTCCTGGATGATGTTTATGAGTACCGATCCACCGAATATAATAGTGGCCCACGATGTTTTACCCTGGATGATGTATATTTGTATTCCGATCCACCGGCCAGAATAGTGGGGGTCCTGAGCTCAATAAATTTGATTTGGCTGTGAATAAATTATAGAAAAATACTAATCACTTATAGTGAAATATGATGTGAGTTGGGGCCAGACCGGTCCACCGGCGAATAATAGTGGCCAGGAGCGTTTTTCCCTGCATGATCGGTCCACTGGCGAATAATAGTGGCTAGGAGTATTTTTCCCTACATGACCGTTCCACCGGCTATAATAGTGGGGTTCCCACACTCACATGAATAATTATAACCTGATATGATTGATAATGATGGATTAAGGGCTTAAGGCCCAGACATATCGATTGTTCTCTATAACCTATTAATATTCGGTTGCTTTGTTAAGTATGTAGTTGTATAAATGTGGACATTCAGTATTTACCTTTCATTATGTGTGTATGTAGTATTGCGTGTTACATTACGGACCTGCTGTTAAGTGTGATTTAAAGGATTACTTAGTTCCATTCGTGGGGCCCCTGCCTATTCAATGGGCAGTGTCCCTTGCAGGTCGTTTCAGGTGCTATTCAAGTGGATTTTCGAGAAAGAGCGTAAGGTACTATCCGGTAAATTTTAGGGTTGTATTCCTTTCACCTTTAAAATTTATGGTTTCAACGTATTTGTTGATTTGTAACCACCAGTGGTGTATTATATTCTCATAAAATATTTTAATGCGCTACTCTGATTTAATCATTGGTTTGAGTTTCTTGTAAGTTGTAATTTTCTCTTTTAGCCTTAGCATTTGGTACTACAATGGTAGGAGTGAATCGATCTAGTACTAAGTGTGGTGGTAATATCCCCAAAGTTCATGGTTTATTAATTGCTTCCACTAATTTTATTTTAATTATACAACATTTTTTAGTAGTGAATTTTGGGGGTGTTACAATTTACTCCAACTCCTGGGCACAAACAATAACTAGGAAGTCATCATTCTCTGTCCAAAAGTTAAAGAACTTGAAAGCTCTTGGTTTACATGGAGTCTGAGATGAAATGTGCATCCAAACCAGGTAGTGGTCAGAGATCATGGGTGGAAGGAATTCAGCATATGAGAGAGGCCAACTAGATATGCAAGACAAATTGGCCAAGGCCCGGTCCAATTTGCAAGTGATACCCTCCACCCCTTCTCTTTAATTAGTCTATGTGAACAAACAACCAATGCCCCTGAAATCATGGAATCTCACTTGGTGGAAGTAGTTACGAAACTCTTTAACATCTTGTTGGTGAGGAGGACCACCCCCTATTTTCCCTCCACAAATAGGAAGGCATCAAAATCACCAATAACAAGCCACAGGAGATCAGTATTGGAAGAGGTCAACCAAAGCCATAACTCAAGCCTATTAGTTCCATCATTAAAACCATAAATAAGGGACACCCTCCCACCAAAGTTACCTTGGATGGTTGCAACCTCACAAAGGATTCCCTGAGCATTCGAGGCAATGGGAATGACACTCTAATGTTGCAAATCCCAAAGAATCAGAATATGGCCATTAATATGATGAGAAAAATTATGACATATGCACCGCCCTATAGTAATGTTATTAAAAACTTTATCTTTATTCTAGTCTTTAACTCTAGTTTCAATTAGACATACTAGTTTCAAACCCGATTCCAATATTTCACCTCTTTTTGTTTGATTGGATAATTTATTCCCTTAACATTCCAAGAGCTTAGCATGAAAGATATGAGGCAGGAAATTTCCTCCCAGATTGCACTCTAGGATAGGATCAACATAGGTACATTTATCTTACAAAGATTGTAAAAGTTGAAATGGATTTGCATGGTCCAGTTGCGACATGTCAAAATAGGAAATTATTGCATTATTTTGAATTTGGGTGTTATTTGAACTGAAATTAATATTTGTATACATAGATCAAACTTATATTAGTAAAATGATTGCAATTTTTTTCCGTCAAAATCAGACTTCAAACCATAAAAATAGAGGTCGGGGTCGAAATAGTGGTCGACGGGTTGTTCACCTGTCATGCATGACTAGTAACTGGTAACTCATATGTTGAGGAAACATGCCATCAGGTAATTTATCCATCAAGAGTCCTAATTGGCGGGTAATTCACCCATCACAAACTACCCTTAGCGGGCATCTTACCCATCACCTTTGACCACTATCAGGTAGTATACCCGTCAAATGTTGTTCCAAATGGGTAACTCACCCGTTGGATCCCTCGAACCCTCAACCCTAAATCTTTTAACCCAAAATCCTCTAACCATAAACCCTGAACCCTATAGCCCTAAACCTAAAATCCTTTAAACTTGAACCCTAAACCCTAACCCTAAACCATATAATCCCTCACCCTAACCCTATAGCTAAACCCTAACCCTCTAACACTAAACACTAAACCCCAAACCTCAAACCCTAATCCTAAATCCCTAAACCTAACCCTAAGCCATTAACCCTGTAACCCTAAACCCTAAATTATAAACCATGAACCATAAACCCTAAACCCTAATCCCAAATCCCTAACGCTAACACTAACCCTTAACCATCAACCCTATAATCATAAACCTATAATCGTAAACCCTAACACTAACACTAACCATCAACCCTATAATCGTAAACCCTAATCCCTAAAATCTTTAACCCTTAACCGTAACCCAAAACCTTAAATCATTAATGAGCTAATACATAATATTTAATGATGATTTTTTTTATTGTTGTTATTATTAGTAGATGGTTGGTAGAGGAGGTAGAGGAAAAAATATGAGAAATGTTACTCCCACTATGATTAGGGTGGTAAAGATGACAGTTATCATCAGTGCTAGAGTACAAGGGGCGATGGAATATGGTAAAGCTCCACGTACTATAGACAGATATCATGCTTCTTTTGAGGAAGAGTATGATAATCCTAGAGAGGGAGATTTTGCTGACATTAGCACATATGGCCACACAGTTGGTTCTATTTCCTCATTATCATCAAACGATGATTGGACCTATAGGTGGAGGTCCACTCATTCCTATCTTCTAACTAGTTTTAAGGGTTACGTGACATGTGCTATATGGAATGATATTAGGGTAATTTATATTAGTATACATATTAGTTTCTATACTTTTATTGTGTAATTTATTATTCTAATATTGATTTTATTGTAAGAAATACGTCCTGTGCTAAGGGTTCAATTCAGAACGAAAAACTTGAGAAGACTACCTAACGATGATGAGGGCATGGGTATTGCTTATGACTACATCAAGACCACATGTCTAAAACTTTCTATGTTCCACATACTTCCACCATTACAATGCTCCGCTCATCTCCACTTTTGTTGAAATGTGGCATCCAAAGGCCAAAAACTTCCACCTTCCATTCGATGAGATGACGATCACTTTATGTGATGTTATTTACATTATGGATCTTAATTCTCATGGCTATGAGTGCACTAGTGAGCATTTTCCTACTAATGGTGATGTTATAGAGCTTCAGGCCAAGATGTGGGGTGAACCTAAGGTGTTGGTTAGGTATTCTTTTGTGAAAAGAAGCACAATCACACTGGATGATATTTTTTATAAGCCTACGATTGACCGCATTAAGGATGATGAGTCTTATGCCCAATTTTATATGTGGTACCTACTATTGGGTATTTTTTTGTTGATAAGCCTAGAAACTGCACTCTATTATCAGTGCTTAGATTAGTGGCTAATTTGAGTATATTAGGCAATCGAGCCCTTAGATCTAGGACTTTAGCCTATTTGTATAGGCAACTTAGAATAACATTTAGAACTGGGTGCAAGCAAACACCGTTAGAGGTAATTATTTATTGTATGTTTAGTTTGACAAAAGTTGTTTAATTATTAGTTTAATTGTGTTTTATACGTGTTTTATTTGTGCATAGGCATAGATTTATGAGTATTTCCCATGCTTTCAGTGGGGTTATTCTTGTACGTATAATCCTTCATGTGATGCTATAGTTATGAGGTGGCACACATCTCGTCAGACGATTCTCCCTGAGTCCATGGATGGTGTAATTTAGTACAGGAGGCAATTAGATTCTCTAAGGGCTTAGTAGGTTAGTGATATACTTTTTGTAAGTAGCTTTCAATTGTTGAGTTTTTGAAATAATTGATATCTCAATTTGTTTTACATGTGTTTGTAGGTTGACTTCTCACCATTCAATCAAGATCTGAGTATGAAACATCATGAGTTGGCGTGCTAAGGCGGTCCGCACTTGATGGATTTGGCAAAGCCTTATATGCCAGATCGGTTGCTTGATAGTTTGGTTAACACCAGGTCATCCCGATTCTTCCTATCGTTTCAGCACATGGATTCTATTAGAGTGCAAGCATTAAAAAGTATAAGGCAGATTACTCTAGTTATGCATCATTTTGGAATGCTTAGCCACACCACCTACTAAATTTTAGCTCCCATTTTCATTGCTCAACATATAAGCATGAAGTTTCAGCTGAATACCTTCCTTGATATTATCCTCAGACCCATCCAGTAGTACATCCTGTACCAATAGATAAAATGCTAAGTGATGCCCCATACATTAGGACAGATGTGGAGACAAATAATTGAATTGATAGGTGGATTCTGCTACTGGTTCAAAGAAGAAAAGAAGGGGAGAATTGGTAAGAATGAAGGTTTTAATAGGGTGAATGAGGTATACCTTGCCATGGGTAGGCTCAGACTATCGTCTAGTGAAGAGGAGGAGGCCAACCAAAACCTTAGTGATGATATGTAGTAGATTTTTTTCTTTACACTTTAATTTTATTTGTTAGGACTGTGTTATAAGAAAATTTTAAATGTTAAACTTTAATTTTACATTTCCATTAATTGATGTATGCTAATTTTAATTTCACATTACACCATGACTGTCTTTATACCACATTACAAAATACTTAAGATAATGTAATAAACAAATGTAAAAAAAGCTAAATGCTAAACTTCTTACTTTAAGCACAAATCATCAACCTAAGTCTCCCCTTTGGCCGACACCCATATCCATTGAATTCTGCTACAGCTAAATACAATCACAATATAGCTCATCCCATCTAGATACGCTTAAAGCAGCATATCTATGTCGTTGATTACATGTAGGTGGTAATATTACGTTTTCCATCAAGGTTAACTACAAGCTTAAAAAGTATCATAATGTGAGTGCCAGACATATATACAATATACAAAATTTGGAGTGAGTAAAAGACATACCAATACATAGTGCGACAAATTATTCACACTTAAGATAGTAATGATCTGATCAGGTTGTTCGCCATTAGGTAGAGCTCTGTGCGATAAACAAATATTCTACCCATGAATACTCAAGCAAAAAAAATAAGACATTGTACATTGTAGCAAAAAGTAAGGCAAAGTCAGGCTGACGCCACAATTTCTCCATTAAAATTGATCCTTTCCAATGTACCAAGTGTTGCATATTTTCAGCCATAGGATCTATAAATACAAGAGCATATAACTCTTGATGCATCACTAATTCCCTATACATTGTCTCTTTAATATTTTACCATTCTTATTCTCTGTCAAAGAGTTGTAGATAAATTGCTCTAACCCATAGTTTCTATCACCCAAAACATCACAACAAGATTCTACCCACGGGAGCATAACTGGCTCAATATCAAAAGATCACAAGAAATCATGGATGAGTCTACGAGTCCTCCCAATACTATGCCTCCCACCACTACTTCTTCCTTGATCCGATCGACCAGGGGAAGGGCGACTTCTACCAAGAGATTCATGCTCTGATTGACTAGGGGATGAGCGACCTATGCCATGTTCTCGACCCGATCAACCTTGCTCCATTGGTGATTTCGAATAAGTACGCTCTGTGTACTCCCACTCTGATATTTCCCTCTATGTGCTATTACTAGGGTATCCTTTACTTTGTTAAACATTTGTTTCTACCATACTTGTCTGGGCGGGATCGAGAATCACATTAATACGATTAGAATAGTAGTATAGACATGATGGTGATTAGTTAATCATCATTTGCACCTTAGACATAATGTTAGAAGTAATGGACGTACAAATCGATCAACAATTGAATCATCAGACACAAACCTTTCTTCTTGTAGTGTGACAGAAGTGAAAGTCTTCTAGAATTTATTCACTACTGATACGTAAATAGGTTGATGATCTTATTTGTAATGAAATATCTCGTATGCACACGGTAGACCATGTGTCAACATCAAGTAACACCCATATCCTAAGGATTTGGGACCAATCATATTGGACCTCCTGTTCTCCCCTTCAATCAACTCCAATGCACTATGACATACAACAGACGTGAGCTCCTTGAATAATATGTCATATGTAGAGTAATGTGGAATAATTACCCATGATTGTTGTAGATCTTTTTCACCTCATTAATTTAGAGTCTTATCGATATGTTGATCTTTAGATATAATGTGTCAAAACTCATCTGTAATGATGCTATATATTTCTTCAGCTTGCCATGTCTACTTTCCACCCTATAATTATAATTTCAAAAAAATAAGTGATGGTTGATTGTTAGACACCTAATAATTTAAAAGAAATTGAATATTTACAACAAATATGTTATACATGTTGGTTGTATAAGTGCTAAAGTGAATGATTTTGTCAGCGCACATTGAAACAAGTCTCTCCTTATATAGATTCAACTAGGTGTCCTACATATATTATAAAAGATGTGGATACCTGTCCCATTTGTCACCTATTAGTAGAAGCTCATTTTCATATGTCTCAATTGTAGCAGCTTGTACAATCTTCCTCTAACCTCCTAGCAAACTCTCTCACTATTATACTTTATAATTTTTTTATAGAATATAAGAAAACATTATTACTAATGTGCCATCTATGCAAGAAGGGAGCTACATTAAGAAAGAATTTTGGCACTGTTTGTATTAGTCCAAGTTCCCTATCAGTGATCACCACATTTAGTCCATCGGGCTCCATCAATCTCTTTACCTTATCAATCACCCATTCGTAGTTATCTTCATTTTCCTTTGTTATAATTACCAAGGCAATGGTAAAATGTTTACCACTAGACACACAACCAATAACCTCCAAGAAAGGAAGGTTGTACTTATTGGTTTTGTATGTGCAATCCAAACAAATGACATATGGAAACTCATGCAGCAAAGCAATAGAATTTGGGTGCACAAATACAATATCACTAACCACATTAGAGTCCAGCCACTTAAAATTCCATGAACGGTATTCGTTTGTTTCCTTGAAGTGCAATAACTATTACATGACTGTACATCCCATCAAGCCCTGTACCTTGAACTTATGTCTAGCCTTATAGATTGTTTTAAGTGTTGCAGTATTATCACCATCACCCCGTTTCAACTTGTTGATAATCTTCCTTAGTTTGACATTTATTTGTATTAGCCTAGCCACTAATCTGTGTTCTTCTAGAGATAATTGACAAGCAAACGAATGCACCTACAATACTTACCCAATCTATGATTATGCATTTCACATTCTACCACAGTCTCCAATCACGGCAAGCATTTTTTTCCACAAATCTTGAATTCACAACCATACTTTTTGTCCTGATAGATCAAACACTTTTTGGATTCACTGAATGTTGTCTTTTATAAACACATCTTCTTCCACAATGAATCCTTACCCTACCTTTTTTTAACCTCTCAATACCGAAAACCATATTATGTAGCCTTTTAATTTCTTTAACCCAACTAATTAATGATTCCCGATCATTAAAAATCTCATTCATTGTAAATAATGCTCCAATCAGTATTAATTGAATCTAAATTCTGAAATTAATATTCAGTATATGACATTATTAGGAATACTTAAATATAAAAATAAATAATATAAATTTACAAAAAAAAAATGTAAGTTGACGAGTGAGTTGCCCGTTACAGGACCTTTTTGATGAGTGAATTGCCCGTTTAAATTAACTTATGACAGGTGATTTTTCCATCAAAGAGATTGTTTGGTAGTTATTTTGCCAGTCACGTGTGAAATCTAATAGGTCATTTACCCTTTAAAAGCAAAAATTTAGAAGAAAAAAATCAACTTACCATAATTTTATTGAGTTTATTTTTACTAAAAAATTCATTAGAATTATAATCTTCATCCACACTCGTTGTATTCAATGTTATAAAAATTAAATTTTGTGTAATTATTTAAGGAGAAGACAAAAAGAAGAAGAAGAGAAAATTAAGTTTTACACTTAGGTGAAGTACACAAATAAAAGGGGTAAAATGGTTAAAAATGAAATTAAATCCCTTTTATATGTGTTTTTTTAGAGAAAAAAAATCCTATAGGTATTAATCTACTGTACTAGCTCAACCTTGTGGCTAACCCCCAAATTGACATCCCAGCCTAATTCCCCAACCCCGACCTATTTTATAATTCTAATCCCTAATTCCCATTGCAATCGTCTCTCCCAATCTCCCTACCGACTACTGCTTCACGCCTCCACTCTCTTTCTTTCCACCACACCAAACAACTCCAAACCCTAGCTCTAGTTGGCGACTCAAGCGACAAAGGTGAGAGGATTTAGTTGGGGGTTGTGGCTCATTGGACATTGGCCAACTCCCTTGCTTCACTTCCCTTGTTCGACTCTTGTGACCAATAACTAGCTTTTAGCGTCTAGTCATCCCTCTCAATTGCTTCAATTTGATTTTTTGAGCTATCTCTCCAAGTCTAAGGCGATGTCAGGTGTTCTGATCTATTGATGCTATACTATAAATTATTGAATGTCATATGGATGAAGCCTTTATTGTGATCGTTATTTTTTTATTAGAATGTTCTAAAGGGATTACATAATCATTAATAATTGTACTTAATTGATGTTGCTTGTTGCCATGTGAAAATTGATTCTATTTGAATGATTTATAAGTGTATTGCAAAATAAGAGGGATTAGGGATCCAGGTTGGGGTAAGGCGGGGATGGTAAATAGCTCGGATATTGGGTAGGAGATTTTTTGTTAAGAAAAAATTAGGGATTAAGATATGTTTGGGGATAATATTGCTTATTGAGTTTGAGGATAGGGGTGGAGTTCTCGTTCCAAACTCATTGCCATCCCTCTGAAAAATAAATTCTATGGTATAATTAGATAGATTTTTGGATAATACCACATAAACTCCATTGTTTAATTATAAACCATATTATTATCCTATAATATTTATAACTCATGTATGAGATAGACTTCAAAATAATAAAAGAAAAACTCTAACATGTGACTAGATAGATTTCTAAGTAGCATGGCATAAACTCTATTGTTGTTCTCATAATTAATTTTGTTGTAGTTATAATTGCAAAAGTTTAATAAAAATATATTAGACATACAATAGCTGCACCTAATTTTAGATACAACCAACCTATCGAGTAATCTCTCCTTTTGATGTGGCAATTCTTTTAGGACAAGGAAATACTTGCAATGCCAATGCAATAAAACTTGAACCTGAAGATCTATAGGTGTTAAAAATATTCATGACCAGCAAAAACAACCTATACCACCATAAACATTAGACGCCTTCTCAAATTGCATTTATTGTCTCTACTGCGTTACATGTCAATAATGCACCATATTCCGAGGCTAAGGCAAAGATTTTCTAAATGCAACAAGGTACAAAGCCATCAAAATCATATATGGCCACCCTAAGTGGAGGCGATCAAGTTGATATCGGATTATGAGTTAGGTTCGAATCAAGTTTGGGTCGGGTTGGATCGGACCACTTATATTCAGATCAGCATTAGATCGGATCGGATTAAAAAAAAAATTCAAATTATATTAGGTCAAGTTTTATAAAGATTGAATTGGATTAAATCGAATCAACTTTTGCCAATCCTTTTGATTGCTAATAAAGAGCCACCAAAAATAGGTCTCATGTAAGCGTCATCAAACCTCCTCCGGTACGTGTGTATGGTATGGACTCTCTATCAGCATGGACAAGCTATCTTTAGCTCGCAAAAGGTTGGTCGTTGTAGATTCCTCCGTGGATAGGTAAGGATGATCCATATCATCTTTAGGCGACCTCTGTCCCTCGGAAGAAGTGCTTGCATGCTGAGGGCACATGTAAAGTATGTGGGGGGTTTTGTTAAAAAACCAAACACCTGTATTCAAACGAAGGGGTACATAATTGCTATAAGAGCATAGCCAAGTGCTTGCTGAAGTCGCAAATTGTTTTATCTGCTGATGTACAGAACGCAGTGCTTGAACAGATGATTCAATACCACAATGGTAAAGAGCACGGCGCATTGACCGGATCCAATGAGATTCCAGAGAATGTAAACTTGTAGATAATTCAAGACAATGATCAGGTGTTGGTATTCAGAAACAAACAATATTTGCTTATAAAAAGCTCCACAGTTACTTTCGTAAAGAAGAAATACCTGCTTGAATGTTGAGAGCAATAAACACGGCTCCACGCATGAACCCAGCCCACCGTATAACAGATCAAAAGGAAGTATGAGAAATCCAAAAAGCAATGATTTCCAATATTCAGATTAGTAAAGAACATGAGAAGTCATCTGGTTTTTGAACGCAAGGGATCTTGGGTCAGGATTTCTCCTAGTCTGAAAATTTGAGAGCGCAGACAAGGGAGAAACAAATGCAGCAAAGAGAACTCATTACACTGGTTAATCAATCACTTGGGAATTCTCAGGACAAAGTTGGCAACAAAAACACCACCGCATACCAATGCATTATACCATAGAAAGCAAGAAATTAATACCTCAGCTTGGTCATTTTCCACTTCTCCATTTCGAAAATGTCACTTACCACAGAGGAAAAATAAACGTTTCAGTGATGAATGACAAATATGTGCCTGGGGGTAGTACCGAATCATGCATAAATTTCCTAAAAATATTGCAAGAAAAGGCTTTTTCTGAACTCACTTGGTTGTAAACCTAGAAATTTCTATCATATTTTGCCATGCATAATATGACTATACCACAAAAGAAGATGGTGAGAATTCCGCTCAAATTACACAGCTACGCAAAAATAAGAAAAAAGAAAAAAAAAGAAGACCATGAGCACTGAGCAGTAAAGATCATATAGAGATCAACCAATACAGGAGTGAAATATATTATTACCTCAACCAACATGTAGGACAAATAAGCCATCAAAACCATCAAAGCAATTTCACGATCAGTTGAGTGCCTAAAAACAATTGCCTATAAGAATACTTACCTACCAAAGTCTTTGAGAACATATGCAGACACAAGTCCTGTCTATAAGAAGAAAATTGAAACATGTAAGACCAAAAGAATAACAAAACGGGAAAGATATAGATGATGCAGTTGAAACTATCACAAACTTGCAACAGGTGTAACTGATAAATCACATCATCATCATTGAGCATGCAAAGTGCTTTGAACCGCACATATTAATGTCATAAGACATCTTCATAGGCATATCACGCTCACAGATATTTCCCTTTACTGATGGATCAGATTTACAAATACCAAAACGTCGAATTAGACAAACCAATAATAGGAACTGTCAGGAGTGCCTGAAAACCAAAACTGTCATAAAACTGAATTTAAGCTACTATGCTTCTCTCAATATGATCAAGCCTGCCATTTGCTACTAACATCAGTGTCCCAAATGCCTCATGAAGTTGAACCCATCAAATATACCACTAATTGTTCGTATACATGATTATATAGGAACTCACAATATGCTAAGCCTATTTATAGTAGAAGAACTCACAATAATCAAAACCCTAAATGCTAAATCAAAATTACTTCAGAAGAATCAACTGATTGACAAAAAAGAAAACACACACATACATAATCAAATTATAAATAGATGAATAGATAAAACCCCAATTCGAAATTCAACCACAATAATTGAAAATACACATAAGAAACTAATTTGAAAAGTAAACAAAACCTACAGATTGGATAAGCAGTGGCTAGATGGTTGGAGTTGGTTGGATTGGACTTTCCAGTTCCCACCGAGGCTTGATCGGCTGTGCAGGAAGAGAAGATGGTGGGGAAGTGGTGGTGTGGCATGAAGCTTTGGACTTTGGAGTCTTTGAATCTCTCTTGTTTGCTACCTATGAGCATTGTCTTCATTGAAAATAAGAGGGCGGGGGGATATAATAGCCAAAGTGATGTGTTTAACTTGCAAGTGGAAAGAAGAGAAGTTAAAAAAATATGTTTTCATGCCGCTGCTTGAACTCAAACTGAAGTCCACACAAGTTGCTAGATGTAAACAAGCACATTCTAACTGCCTGTTCATGGAAGGTATTATGATATAAATTACTTCTATAAAATATATACTCATAGAGAATCCATGGGGTTAGGCAACCTCATGTGTTTTTTATTGGCTCCATCCATACTTTCAGCCCTAACATGAAAAATGATGCAGGTGAATGTATCAGTATGAACACAGTATATGCAACTGTGACCCAAGCAATAAAACCGTGGTTACGGCCGCAATTGCATTTGCGGTCGCTGCGTCGCGGTATCGGGGTGTCACGAATGACATTTTATGTGTTGCGATTGTCGCGGTATGATTTTTTAATTCTTTTCACAACAAATACTAGCAAATATCGGTAAACATCGACCAATATCAGTAAATATCGGCCGATATCCGAAATTTTGCCGATATTGCGGCGATAAATATGTGATTTTCTGAAACTGCCGCAATTTTGGAATTTCGCGTCGTGACTGACCCAAAAACCGCAAAATTGCGGCCGATACGCAATTGTGGTACCGATATTTCATTGTATGCTGTGGCCAACTTCTTCGCTAAACACATTTTCGATGGTGATCTCACTACTTCCAAATCATCCAATCACAGCATCTAAAACAATCACAAATTAAAAGATATCATTGTGAAATTGAATATATAAGGTACAAAATTGTTCATCCACATATATTCTCACCAAATAGGTCACTCACAGTTTAAACAAATCCAAAAACAAAAAAAAAGAAAAAAGAAGAAACCAAACTTACAGCGACCCCGAGGGCAGTGCCCATTGAGAAAAAATAGAGAAAATCTCTGAGAACATGCATACTTTGCCAGCCATCAAGCCTGGTGACATTCAGTCTCTAAAATGCATTGAAGAGAACAACCACAGTTGCATCATTAGTTACTCCTTCCCCAAAGACAAGACTATATAACAACGGTGTCTCATCCCGATGAAGAATCTACCTAAAAAAAAATGAGTAACAAAATAACATTAGATACTACCATCATGGAAATAAGCAAGTGTCAAATAATACTTATGCTCAGCTGCAGCATGCACACTGTCAGTCGATGAGAAGATTGTCCCTATAGCTGAATTGCAAAGAAAGAGCTAAGAACACACCAAGTTTCAGCTGAAGAAAATGACCTAGTAACAATATCGAAGATTTTACAGTGATCAACATTTATAAGCATATATGCCCAGAAAGTTCCTGGCAGTTTGACCATGAAACCCAACTTCAGGAAAGAGCAACCAGCTACCTAGATTGCAAAATAATAGAGAAAAAAGTCAGGACTAAGAGCATTCACATCTAGTTATACTAAACCCTGACTATGTTTAATGAAAGAAGACATAAAAAGCTAGTACCAGCAGCAATGATGAATGATGATACAAAAACACTGACGACACCTAACATCATGATTGTGACTAAATTTCTGAAGCACTGTCTCTTCTTGACCTGAAATCTACACACACATAGAAAACATATTATTTAGATACATTATAATGAGGGATATATAGCACCAGAGGATGGATAATTAATCATATGGGTGAGCAATCATGAGATTGATTCATTACTCAGCATTGAGGATAATAGGTGGTAGCAGATAAATGAAAAATGGTTCTTCATTAAATTGTACAATGTGAGACTTCTTCCCCTTAGTTATAAACAGGATGATCATTCCAGTCACACTGCCCTGATAATTAAGATAGCAAGGTTTTAGCACAATTGCAGATATCAGATAGTTTCATACTAATCAACTGACAACCAAATACCCAAACTCTCAGTTCCGTTAATATCTCACTCGCCGCTACAAGGGACTCAATGAAGAGCAACAGGATCACGTTCAATGCAATTTCTACCATTGCCCTAAAAAATAAATACCTCCACAGCACAACGATGACAAGAGCTTCACAGCAAAAAAGAAGCATAAAAAAAAATCAGAAACTTACAATGAAAATAATGGTAATAGAGTCATTAACCCAACTATTTTTCTTCAAGCAAATGACCAATCACTAGAAAAAAAACAGAGAACTGCTACGGATAATGTAATGAGTATCACTTGGGCATTGTCACTGCCCATATTTGCCCAATAATCTGAATCACTTGCTGCTCCCACTAACATCATCATCTCCAAGCAGGACAGTGCCTCAGAACTCTTTATGTAGCCTAGCTACAACAAGCCATATCAACTCCAAGCAGTAGAAACAATATTGTTAGGAATGCACACAAGGAGAAGAATGAACAAGAAAGTGTCTGATCAATGTCATTAATTGTGAGAATGTATTTGACACAAAGTAAATATGTTTTACAGCTTACAACCCAACCCCCTCCCCCCAACATACAAAAACAAAAACCAAAAGTAAAAAAAGAGAAGAAAAACAGTAGTTTTCATGTTAACCTCCTATTCCAAAGCAATTTATACACAAAAATGGTTGTCACTGAATCCAATGATAAAAATACATGATTTGTGTTTGTGGTACAATAGCACCAGATTACTGTGGCGGAGGAAAAGAGCCCATAAGGATGACATTATCACCTTCCCTTTCTCCCCTGGTATTTTCTGGTCTAGCAGCTGAGAACAGACTGGAGAGGAATCCTACCGGCGATTTCAATTCCGATTTGGTATTGACACCTAAATCACCACCACCAGCAGCGAGGTGCAGATTACTTGATGGCTGGTTGACCTCTTTCATTCTTAGTTGGGCCCCACAGCGGCATACAGTGAGCTTCTTGAAGCAATGTTTATGGAATACTGATTTACATGATTCACACCTTTCAAACTCTTGCTCCCCCTGTTACCGATTGTTATGATAAGAATAGGCATCAATTGCATGCAAAATATCGACACATATAACCATAAACTACAGTGAATCCATCCTTTAGCTTGTAACAAACATCAGTTGCATCATATTAAACCAAGTAGATTTACTTTTACCTACCTGAAACGGAAAAATGAGAGAAGATGGGTCATTGCAAGCTTGTCGAGCATCACAGGGAATACCGACATCGCAGCAAACAAGGCATTGTTCTGTAATATGCTCCTGGATTTTCTTCAAGACAGTGTCCAGAATTGCTGGCAATGCTGCAAAAACAGTAGGCACCACACCAAAAGTTTAGGAGATTCAGTCATGTAATCAGGACAGAAACTGAAGGCAATATATACTTCATGAAACTCAATTTTTCTTAATGAGCATTAAAGATAATGTAGCAAATTACAGATCAAAATATATTCAGATGAACTAAATAGTACTATCTATACCAATGAAAATGCTGGAATTAAAGATTTTTACATGAGCATACAAATATATTCTATGATTATTTGACAATCATTGCATTGCTCGACAAAGACCTCCAATCACGGTCCCAAAAACAGTATGAAAATTGAAATGAAGCACCTTGCAAAGACAGATTTTAAGGAGAGAAGGAAGAAGAAACAAGAAGCAAAGATAAGCCACCTGCAAAAGCCCCTTTGGACAGATCAATGAGATCTCTTAGAGCAAAAAAATCGGTACTTTCAAGAAGATATCTTCGAGACCCAAGTCCTCTGTAGATAGTCCTGCGGAATGGACAACGAACATAGGCAATCATTGCTCCTATTTTCCTTCTGACACCGACAACATGAAGCAACGTTGGTACTTTTGAGAAAAGGAAAGGATTCACCGCACTAACACAAAGCATTGGCTGCCAATTTAAAATAAATCAATCATAAGTAAATAATCATAATGCTCAGGTTCTACTTACAAAATCATTGAAAGCTCGACAATAGGTGGTTATTGATTACATAATTCAACACAATAGGGGGTTAGAAAAAAGACATCCATAGATGACCATTTCTCTCTATTCATGAAGTGTATGACATGAAAGGTTGACAACAAGAGCTCACCTAAAATAATCATAGAGTTCAGGTACTTCATAAGAAATCAATTGCCTGGATTACTCATAGTTTATGGTTGGTAAATTGATATCTTACTAGTTTAGCATAACCACTTACAAACTGGGAGTACAGAGCTATCCATTATTGATTTATCATCCAAACATGGACATCTATATTCTGTCACTACAGACTATACCAACCATTACATAATATGAGACATATGGAGAATCATCTCCACATCAGACTACCCTCATCTTCCAAAACCTTGAAATCTGTCAACAATATATATATAGAGAGAACACTGGATGAAATGGACATGAATCGACAATGTCAGACCCAGAGAAATATTGGCAAGAAATTTAAGTTGGGGTTATGTCACACTCTAGTTTAGTGTTTATGACATATGTTTAAGATCTTTCACTTGCCGGCTAAAATGAAAACATACCAGCTAATCATATTACACATCAACCATGGAAACCAACTACATTGAGTAAAAATCTTCAAATACCTGATCAACTATAGAATCCAGATATGACTTGGCCAATTGAGAAATTGAATACTCAGTGAAATCCCAATGATGCAAAACTCTTGCTGGTAAAACAGCAGTGTCATTTCTATGGCAAGAAGAACAAAACAACTGGCCAGTGTACTCACAGAGTCGAGGTTTGCCCCACCCAAATGTTTGTACAAACTCTTGCATCCGAGTCTTACCATCATCAAAATGCCTATGGCATCCTGCACATGTATAATATTGTGCTTCCAGCATCTGTTTAATAGATTTTGGAGGCCGAATTTCAAGTATAAGGGGTATTTTTGTCCCTAAAATGGGAATAACTTCTCTATCTGAACTTCCAAAGGACTGCTCTACCACAGCATTTGATTCATGAGAACAAGAAAGAGCTTTTGGTGGAGACAGAAACCAAACAAGTGCAGTTGGCAGACTGGGACAATACCCAGACTGGAGAACAGAACATAAACACTCCTGAATAAGAGCACTCCTTTCCTGGATGACATCTGGAGAAGCATTGCCAAAAATTTTCATGGAGTCTCGTTCAACAGAAGACCATGGAGCTGGAAGATTCCATCCTCTTTCAGCAAATAACGATTTCAACCGACGATAGAGCGTATAAAAATCACGGTAACGGCGTTCCACTTCCCACATATGCTCACCACTCCAAACACGTATCACATAAACTGTGTGTTCTTTAACTCCAACCAGTCTCTCACTAAAAGATATATCTCCTTTCTTCTGCTTTGTACCAACTACTTCAATACTATCAATCACAACAGGCTGATGACCCATATGATAACCATCATCGGCACCAGAAGTTGAAGCGGTAGGTCCACCATCCCTTAAAAAAGAAGGCTGTTGAGAATGAAGCGTTGAATCATTTCGGTTCAACCTAGCCATAGGTGATTCACCGGACTCCAATAAAATCTCTTCCATGTCATGCACCACTTCATCATAAAACGCATTCAGCTTGAGACTTTTCCCCTGAAAGACATGTTTTGTTAAACAGAATCCTAGCACCTTAAATTTCGCAGCTCAAAATGGGAAATTGTAAATGAATGTTGCTTGAAAGAGAAGACATATCATAAATGCATAGATCATGCCATAAAAAAAGAACAAAAATCTACACCTGCAATGCAAACCATTGATACAAGCAATAATATTATATCAGCAACTTACTTTGGTTGATGCAATCTTGTTTTCAATAGGGACCAAGTCATCGTGACTACTCCCTCTGTCATCTTTATTTGCAGATGAAACTGGATTGATCTTAGGGTCCTCTAATAACTCAGCTTCATTAGTTTCATGAAAATATTCTGTTGAAAGGTCTTCCACGACATCCTTAGTAGGAAAAGAAGCTTGAAGGGTGACAGCACCTGAAACAGGCTGCAAATGTTGCTCAGATCTCTTCGCCTCTTCAATATGTAATACATGCAATTCATCAGGGGTGCCTGCTTCTCCAGCCTTTGCAAGTTGGTGCTCTTTTTCTTGAGCACCATTGACAGAACCCATCTCCAGAACAGCCTCATGACTTGAAGGTTCCTGCTTTCCGAAAATGTTGTCAACTGAACAACCTTCAAGGTATTCCTCAGAGCCATCATCACTCTGAACTTCTTCATGGGTTGTTGATATGTCCCTGGCATTTTCTACTACTGATGCTTCCACACACTCAGAAGAACTGTTAGGAAATTTGGAGCAACTATTTGACAGCTCCTGTGGATCATCAACACTGCAGACTTGAACATCAGCTTCAAGAGAATCACTTTCATCCACTCTTTCATTTTGCAAATCAATCTGTGCACAGCCAGTTGATTCAATGGAGGTGAAATCCAAATAAGTGGTTCCAATATCAGTATTCTGTTCTTCCCGCACCCAAGATTCAACAAGCATATCTGATGCAGGAGCATTTCCCTCTCTGTCAAGCTCAAAGTCTTCCCAGTCATTTGAACCAAAAGCTACAGAGGAGCTCATAAGCATTAGATTTCCTCTTTCTGTTTCCTTCACATCATGATGTGGCACACTCCTCAGATAAGATACAGCTGGCTCATTTTCATCAGCTGAACCATAATTAAACATTGAATCTTCACCCTCTGAATGTTCATCCCTTGAAGAGGTCTTGTCCTTCTCTTCACATCCCTTGTCCTCTCTTTCAGCAGACTGTATAATATGTCTTGACAACAATCTCTCAAAGTCGCTATGGACTGGCTGAGTATTCCTGTGCATAAAATGGGAACTGTCAGAATTTGTATCATGGAACAACTCATCTTCCATATTTCTAGCATCTGCTCCTTTTGTCAATATACTTTCAACTGAACTTAAAAGCATCCCCAAATCAACTTGACTCTTTTTAACATGGTTATCCATGCCCAAATTATTATTTACATCATCTAAATTTTGCATTTCTTGTTTAGTCCTCGGATTGGACACTCTTTTACCAACATTATCGCCCATAGACGAGCTCTCTGCATCACCATTAAAACCCCATCTATTATCCAAGCCGTCCACTTCTTCACCATCGCCATTGCCAGCGGTTGAGCCTGCCCCATCGCCTTTTCCTCGTGACAACAAATGCCGATTATCTTCAAGCATTCGTGGTGACTTCCCACTCAAACTAAAACCTTCAAAACCCCAGTCATTATCGCCAAAATTAGAGCTCCTAAATGACCCAAAATCAGATCCCGTACACTCATGAAAAGTACCCATCGAACTACACAAGCTCGGGGTGCCCATGGCTGAATTGGCGCTGCAATACCGATCAAAATCTGATTCTCCGCCTGAATCGTACTTGGAAGAAACTGGGGATAACAAAACATCAACATCGCCTTCAATCTTATGAGCTTGAAAAAATTCGTCATCGTCAGTCAATCGATATTTATCATCCGGAGAGGTGACTTCGGAGGCTGACTCTTGAGCCCCCTCTCCATTTTCCATTTCATTCACTCACAAATATCGCAGATATTGGAATCCAATCAAACGGCTTCGCAATTTAAAGACGAAGATGGATGTAACTTACAGGCATATGATTTGATTGTATAATTATTGACGGGATGAATTAGAGGATAAAAACTTGATTTGGGTATGAGCTGTTAATTGAAACTGATAGAAAGTCAATATTCGATTACTTAAAAGAGGAGACGTGGATGGAGAGAGACTAGAGAAGGCACCTGTTTCTTCTGTCGATGTGATCGAGAGGATTAAAAAACACAAGATTCAGAAGTGGGATGCCGTTCAGTGCCGGGCTTTCACAATTCACACTTTGGTCCTGTTTTCACTGTATATGCAATCTAGCGGATGGAATTGAATCGATATCCAAGAAATGGAAAATGCTTATGTTGTTGCATCCTTTCGTCCCGATCGGCTCTACTATATTCCTATGGGACGTTTATTTTTCCGTTGCCGGTTTCTGGAGAGGGAAGCAGAGCTACGACCTACGAGTCTCGTAATGTTCCAACTACCAGTATCCACTTTGACCTCATATGAAAGGGGTGGAATAGTCATATTGCCATTGGCCCTAAGTTTTAACTAAGGTCTATGATTTTTGGGTGATCCGGGTCATTCGGACCCTGTCAGGATAAATTAATAAATGACCTGAATATATAAAGTAAATGATATATTATTTAATATATACAAATTATTTATATATGGGTGTGTTTGAATTTATAATAATATTTGATAATTTATCTAAAATAAAATAAATTAATATATAACAATTATGTTAGTGGGGTTAATTAATAACAAATATTTATATAATAAATAATAAGTAGTATAGGATATTTTTTTTGGCATTTAGTTAAAATTGGTGAAACCTAAGTTGTAAATAATAAAATTACAATGATATGAAAATGATGAAGTAAAACAAATAATCTCAAATATATATTATTAGATAATAAGTAAATAATAAGGTTTACTAGACAATGTCTTATTCTTCGTTGAGTTAGGGGTATGTTTGGAGCAATTACTTCAAAAAGTTGAATATTTAAAAATTACCTAGACATTATTGATTGGTTGATCCTTAAAACTAAATTTTATTCTACTGATGAACCAAATGCCAACCTAATAGGTTGGATTCAAAATGAAATCTAAAATTTTCTATCAGATTGGTTCATACACGCCTTTAATGTCAAATTAATTTTTTTTAGTCAAATAAGATTTTTTTCTATATTAAATAAGTTAAATTGGCTTACATAATCATCAAAATTTACTCAAGGTCATGTCTTGCAAAATAACTTTTTGAACCTTTTGGTATTTTAAAGGTAAAAGAAAACAATGACTAGTTGGTAAAAAGGTTTTTTTTGTATTACTTGTTTAAAATAAGAAATTATGGGAAACATCCCAAAATATTAGTGTTTTAGATTATCTTATTCATAACTTACTTTTTGAAATTATATCACTCATTCAAATTCAAATTAAAATTGCTTACTATCAATTAACATTACCAAATATCTTCATGCAAACAACTATAAACTAATAGAACCAACTATTCTGTGAAGGGTCATTCTTATAGTCTTCATTGATTCGGGCCTAGTTTATTATGAAGGAGGTGGGGCGAGGAAAAAGAAGTTCTTGGAAAATGTTATTTTCTTGATTTTTCGATATAAAGTAACTAAAAATATCAAAGGTGAATAAGAGTTTCCTTTAACTCCTCAACTATAAGTATTTTATAAGAAACTACCTATTAAGGGTCGCCTCGGTAAGTAAAACTTACTCAATTTTATTTATTTTCTTCTCATATAAAATATTATAATTTCATAAACCCTTATTTTTAGATGTTCAGCCTTTTATTCTAAGCTTGACCCTAAATCTCATCTTAATTATTTATATTAACCCTTAACTCGTAACCCAAATCATTTCTTTAATATTTTATCTTAATTATTTTTCCTCCTTCTGCTGTTTCTTCAACCTTCACCTTTAACTAGTTATTTTTTCAATTTAATTTATTTAACTAGAAACCTAACTTAACCAAACTAGCCTAATTAGACTAAACCTAAACCAAACTATAATCCTAACCTAACACTCTTGCGCAAAAACTCCCTATATTCCTTATTTTTGTGCAAACTAATATCCCTCGGGTCTCCCCTCTGATGCATACAAGCTTCTCCTAGAGCTCTCCCTCCTTGTCATTTTCTTCGGTATTTGACTCCCAACCCAATTGAATCCCTCCTTACCTCCCATTCTCTCTTGGCCTTCGATCTCCCTACCTAAACCCCCCTCTCTTTCTAGTTGGTATTTCATAGAACCACCCCTAAACCTCCTTTTATTCATCTCCTCCTCCTCCCTTTTATTCTTTCTCCTTTTGGCCTTCAACCCTTATAAAACCCAACCTAGCCTTTATCCTTACCTCTGTCTAGCATCTATTGCCACTCTTTCTCACACTGATTAATCACTCCTCAACATCGAGTACCCATTTTCCACCACCTTGCTCCGCCATGAACTCATGCAACTAATTGCTCTGCTATGTCATTCTCTCGCATGCCCCTGCCCATGCAACACATGTACCTTACACCCCTTTTTATATTGCATTGAGCTATGATGTTTTTACCCCCTTTTAGTGTGAGAAGCTAAAATTGGTATTCCCCTTGTAGCGTAAATTTCATCCATAACTCACCTAGGTATGTTCCTTCGTTTGATTGTAGTTTTGATTAATAAGTGTTGTCACTTTATTTAGCTTCTAATATGTATTATTGATTTTGTTTTCGGTAAATAAGGAAGATTAGTGGAGGCTAAGGATATATATTATTTTGCTTATATTTTACTATTTTGCTAGAAATTAATTGATAACTTATATACCTTGCTAAAATATAAAAATCGTATGATAGTATATTAGGGTTCTAATGTATGACTATTTTTCCTACACATGTCGTAGTTATTTTTCTAAGTATATTATAATGAAATTATATATAATGGAACATCTTGAATTGTTTATAATATTGTGTGTATGAAAGTATGCTAAAATAGTTTTAATGTTTTAGATTATTCATGATATATATGTATAACATGATAGGTTGAGCATGTTTAGGCATATTTTTGCATGATTATTATTATTTTTTATACCTTAGGGTTAAATTTATCTTTTAAGTATATCATGTTTATTTTATCCTAATATATATGCTAAGCATGTATTATATAAAGTTAAGTATGGGAGCATGTAATTATGATGAATTAAATAAGCATGTTATAGTGTTATGTGTTTAATCATGTATAGTGGTAAAATAGTAATTTGCTATGTATGGTAATTTACCTACATGATAAAATGTTTCAACTATCATATTTTAGCCCTTTAATGACAAGTTGTAATTAAAATGAAATTAACATCTAAAATGGATAATATCATGGTAATTTGGTTTCAAGGGCATTTTGGTCATTTATTGTAATACCCCAAAATTTACTATTTTTTTTCACAAAACCTTTAAATTTAAAACCCATAAATTCTGGGGATGCTACCGTCACACTTAGTACCAGACCGGTTCACTCCTACCATTCCACTACCAAGTTCTAAGGCTAAGAAAAACATTGCCATCATCACACATTAATATATAAATTAAAGTTCGCAAATCAATAATTAGAGTACGCATAAGTTTTATATAATCTGAAATATGAGAGATAGTTCTTCAGAGAAGAAAATAGCTATAATATTAAAATTATTTCTGGAGTTTCAACATAGTTAAAAGAGAAAATGAATAATAATCTCGTAATGGAAAAAAAATGGCCACGTCACTCCAAGGACTTGATCCAGCCCAAATCATTACTCAGCCCTACCTGATGTCCCATAGACATCAATGTCATCAAAGAAGGCATCACCTACCTGTAACATGTCAGACGGGCCTTTTGCTCGTGGAAATGAGCAGCACCCATGAAAAGGGTGATCAGTATGCTACGTATTGAGTAAGGTAACCGAGCACTAAGGCCAACACACAAGCACATAAAA
The DNA here is from genome assembly GCA_030549775.1 of Tamarix chinensis. Classification (NCBI taxonomy): domain Eukaryota; kingdom Viridiplantae; phylum Streptophyta; class Magnoliopsida; order Caryophyllales; family Tamaricaceae; genus Tamarix; species Tamarix chinensis. The sequence goes on from CM060176.1 coordinate 13,094,616, forward strand.
TCATGTAGGATAATATTTAACTTACACATTCAAACCCACACATATAATATATAAAGTCATACAGAGTATTATACGGCTTATAAATGATCAAGCCCACTCATAAAGGCCCAAATAGTTAAGATTAATTATTTAATTAATCTCTTATCGGAAATCGATTCACACCATGTTCTTTATCAAGTCCACACGGGTACGGGAATGTAATCCCCCAAAAATTTTAAAAGCCTATAATTTATTAAATTACTTTTATTAGGGATAATTTAACTCTTAAACTTATTTAATTTAATTACGTTGAGGATTTTGCCTTTTAAATTTATTTAACTTAATTATTTTGTGGGTTTTAAGTATACCAAATTAGATGTGAGTGTTTAATAAATTAAAATAAATAAATTGCTATTTTATCATACTCATTTTATTTAAATAAGGTTCAAACCAATATTTTTCTAAAAGCTACCTTTTTAAACTAATATAATAAGATATATTAAGATAAATTACTAAAAATTTAATTATCTACCAAAAATACTATAACTCACCCCATAAGTCATTTTAATTATTTTCTTCCCTAATTATTTTCCTTAATCCCTTTTTCTCCCTTATTTTCCATTTCTCTTTTTCTCTCCCCCTCCTTTCTCCCTTCTCTCCCCCATTTCCCCCGACTGGGCCAGCCCACCCGCCCAGAGCAGTTTTCTCCCCCCATCTCGCACGCTAGGCCGCCTAGCTCCCTCCTTCGCCCGAACCTCCTGGCTGGTCGCCCCTTTCTTTTTTCTTTTCTCCCCTGGACCGACCTGTCCAGCCCCTTTCCCCTTTTCTTCTTCCCCGCGCCCCGCTGCAAATCACCGCCCTCCCCTTCTGCGCCAACCAGCCTTCTACGCCGCCTGCACAACTTCTCCCTCTCTTCTGCATCGCCCGTCTGTCCCTCCTCGACCGACCGACCACCCCCACACCTCACACAGGCTTGCTCCCGCCCCCTTCCTTTTTCCTGACCAAACCACAGGTTTGCCATGGTAGACCCGCGTCGGCCTACCACCGACGGCCGGCGTGCCAAATTCCCGCCTGTTCGTACCTTCCTCTGCCCCCTCTCTCGATCCTCCCCCATTTTTGAGCTTATAAATACCCCCACGAGCCCAGCATTGGGCTCTTTTCAAAACCCAGCCCAGAAACCACCTTGCGCCATCCCCGTTTCAGACAGCCACCCCGTCGCCGCCGCCTGATCCACCCACGAAACTCTCCCTTGCATCACCCTCCACCAACCTAGGCCTCCCTCACCCCTCGGTTTTCTCTGCACGAGCCACCCCGGCCGTGCAAAGGGCTCTTCTCGATCAACCTTGCTTCGAGCCCCGCCGCTGGTGCCGCCACTTCTAGCACCCCCTCTGCCTTCTAAAACCACCAGGGGAGCTTTCTCTACCTCTCCATATCTTCTTTTTCCCCTGCCAGCCTCTCCTCTTCCTTTCTCCACCCTCCACCACTTCTCCACCTCTCTTCTCCCCCATCACTGCCGCCGCCGTGCACCGTGCGCCGCCACCTGTGCCACCAGCACCCCTAGGTGGTCCTCTAAACTCCCCAACCCCTAAACCCTTGTTATACAAATGCTAGTTATTTTTAGTAGTATTATTAGTATTATTCTTAATGTTATTATTATTATTATTATTATTATTATTTAACCTAACCTTGAAATATTTATAACTGTTATTATTACTATTATTAATGACCTATAACTTTAGTATTATTATTTTAACATCATTATTGTTATTATTACTAGTATTACTATTATTATTATTATTATTATTATTATTTAGTTCCTTGTCACTATTAGTAATATTTCATATATCACTAACCTTACTATCACTACTACTATCATCATTATTAGTAACATTGAAACTATTACCGTTAATAATAAATATTATTATAATTACTTTAAATTATTATAGCTATTAAGACCTACTTTTTATTAGTAGTAGCATGATTAGCTACCTTAGGAATAATAACCCTACTTTTACTTATAAAAGTAATATTATTATTTGTAGCCCTAATAGTAAGTTGTGATAAGGGTAAGGTAGGAAGAATAGTCAATTTGGTTAGAGGGAAGTTAATCCATAGTTTTCTCTCTTATAGGCGAATCAAGTCAAAACCCGGAGGAGGCGTAGGAACGTGCTCTAAGACCGGTGCCGTATTAGGTAAAGATGTGGCTAAGGTCCCTACGTGTTATGTGACTTGTATGCCTTGGATGCTTTGTATATATATCATGTGTGTATCACATAATTGTCCTTAACATGTTTTATGCGTAGCGTAGCTTGGAGTTAAGGTATGTGGTATGTGTTTTTCTTATTACATGAATGTGATATCGATATGTGGTGATTATGATGTGTTGTGACATGATGTAACCCTCTAGGACGTGCATGCTAGGATGATTATTATTATGACATGGAGATGAAAGGACAAAAAGAAATAAATGGGAAGTGAGTTGCTAAAAGGGGGGGGGTATGAGGTTGACCAAAATGAATAAGAGATGAGAACTATGCATGGGGATTCTAGGGTTTGCATGAGAACTTCGAGAGTTTGCATGGGTTGGATAAAACTTGCATGGGGATGATCGTTGCGTGAGAAAAGTTGTATTAAGGTGTAAATAAGCTAAAGGGAGAGTTGTGGGGTGTTTGGAGACTTGGGATGAAAAATAATACGTAGGTTGGTGTAAGGGTGTATAAGGGACCCGATTAGGGTTTTGGGAGAAAGTAGTAATCTGAGAAATGTAGAAGTAAAAATGATTAATGGAGAGTGGAGTATGGGTTAAGAGTGGAAATGGTTGTATAAGGGGTGATTATGGGTGTCATGGGAGAGAAGAGATATTGGGTGAAAGAGAGAGGGGTTACTTGTGGGAGAAGAAAGGTGCTAGGGTTGAAGTGGCCAACTAGGGTTTTTCGGTCGCATGTGGAATCGTGGGGTAAAGTGATATGAATTGGGATTGGATCTAAATGAGATGAGGTGTGGGACGACAAATGGAGTAATGGTAGTGTAAGTGAGAGAAAGTTGGGCCACATAGGTCCAATTAGGGTTTCCAAGGGAAAACCCTAAAGGGAGATAGCATGTGGAGTAGATGTCACGTGGTGTTAGGCCTTAACCCACACCCTTAAGAGTTGGTTTTCATTATGTGTAAGTGTAAAGGAGAATAGATATCGAGGTGTGATAAGGAGCGCAAGAGTCCCAAAATATGGGACGGGCCCTCCTGGGAGGATATGTGTGGATATAGTTAGCCATTCATGTCAAGGGTAAATACCTTCAAATAAAATATGTTAAGACACTAATCACTTAAAGAGGAAGATGTTGAGCCGGACCCAGACCGGTCCACCGGCGAATAATAGTGGCTAGGGTCGGGGTGCCCTACATGACCGGTCCATCGGCTATAATAGTGGGGGATTTCGTGCTTAACAAACCGAACGTATTAATGATAAGACATGGGAAATACACGAAGTAATTACAGTGAAAACATCATGTGAGTCGGGGCCAAACCAGTCCACCGGCGAATAATAGTGGCCAGGAGCGTTTTACCCTGCATGACCGGTCCACCCACTATAATAGTGGCCATGCACATTTTGCTCTGCATGACCGGTCCACCGGCTATAATAGTGGGGTTTCCGCATTCACATGAATTGATAAAGACTATGATGTGAATCGACTATATTTACTAGAGATCTAAAGAATAAGTCTATCCGGACCGTAGCTAGCCTTTATCATCTATTTTACTACATGTTTCTCACGTGATTATGCCATGTATACCTTATGGTGTGATTTGTATGCTGGCCTTAGCGCATCTGTTACCTTACTCAGTACATAGCGTACTGACCACCCGTATCATAGGTGCTGCTCATTCCCACGAGTAGAGGACCCACCTGAGTTTGTGCAGGTAGGAGATGGTATATTCGATGCTTACAACTCTTACGAGGCATTGGGCGGGGCTGAGAGTTGAGCCTAGACTTGACCTAGGGACCAAGAGAGACATGGTCAGACTCTCCTTTTCATCTTGTTTTACCCTGTATCGTTTTATTATAGTTATGTTCTGTCGTACGATACTTTATGTTCCTTGAGAACCTTGTCTATGTACCCCTTTGGCTTGTAAACCTTTTTATGCGTACTCTGAATTTTATATTGTGAACTATTTAACTTCCTTATGAATCCTTGTTTTAAGTATTAGCTTTTGTTTGATGGTAATCCGTTTAGCCTTAGAACTCGGTACTGGAACGGTAGGAGTGAACCGGTCTGGTACTGAATGTGGCGGTAATATCCCCATAATTCACAGTTTTCTTATTTCTCTTCCATTACTTATTTCATTTAAAACGAAATTTTTCAGTAGTGAATTTTGGGGGTGTTACAGGGAACCCCACTATTTTAGCCGGTGGATTAGTCTCCAGGGCACTTCGGCGCTTGGCCATTATTTTAGCAGGTGGATCAGTCACTAGGGTAATATACCCTACCACTATTCTATGTCGGTGGATCGGTTTGGCCCCTTCTCGTACGGTGATCCACTGTAAGTATTAGTGTCTTTTACGTCTTAGCAAACTGTAGGGTTCGGTTTATTGAGATTGGGATCCCCCACTATTATAGCCAGTGGAGTGGTCGCCTAAGGTAACATACCCTACCACTATTATATGTCGGTGGATCGGTCTCCAGGATACCGCAGTACCTGACCACTATTATGCTGGTGGATCGGTTTGGGTCCGGCTCAATATCTTCCACTTTACATGATTAATGTTTTAAGTATCTTATTCAGAAGCTTTCACCCAGACATGCACGACTGACTTCTACTATTTTTATCCTCCAATTCTAGTTAACCACTACAACCCTAGTTAACCACCACCACCAAAGTTAACCATAGCTTAGTTAACCACTACAACCCTAGTAAACCACCACCACCAAAGTTAACCATAGCATAACCTAACACCCATGCAAACCCTAACTCCATGCCAACCCTAACTTCCATGCAAACCCTACTTCCATGCAAACCCTAGCTCCACGCAAACCCTAGCTCCATGCAGACCTTAGCTCCATGCACATCCTAACACCATGCAAACCCCAACTCCATGCAAATCCCAACTCCATGCAAACCCTAAATCCACATTATTACACTCCCCATTATTATTTTATAAAACCTATCATGCATATCTTATGGGCCACACCATACCATAATAATAACACAACCCATACACATAATACACATGCCGCAATTTAATGCACGAACCTGCCTCAACTCCATATCATGATGCATATATGACAATTATACAATTAGCCTTAAAATACATTATAATTTCATATCATATGGCATTCATGGCATATAAAACACATAACACACAAACGACCTTAGTTACTCCTTACTTAAAACATCACCGGTCTTGGAGCACGCTCCTATACCTCTTTAGGGTTTTAATTGGTTTCACCTATATGAGGGAAAACTAGAATTAGGTTCCCCTTCTACTAAAAATACTATTATTCACGAACTTGTTCTAATACTAGGTTTTTAATAAAACAATATTATACTAATAATAACTATATGAAATACTACTAAAAATACTAATAATAATATTAATGTAATTTAAAATGATTGGTGATATAAGGGCTTCTACCCTCCACCAAAATAATGCTAATAATAATAATAATAATAATAATAATAATAATAATAATAATAATAATAATAATAATAATAATAATAATAATAATAGCAATAGTAGTAATAATAATAACAATAGCTTAAGCCTAAATAATATAAGGTAGGGTTTTTGACCCTACCTCAAAATAGTGAAGGTACCATTTAATAATAATAATAATAATAATATTAATAACACATATTACTTGTAATAATAATAATAATACTAAAGATAATATTAATAATAGTAGAAATATTAATATTAATAATAAAAATAGGAGTATGCACACCATCTAAATAAAATGAGGCTTCGGCCTCTTTTAGATAGATAATAATAATAATAAAATAATAATACTAATAATAATAATATTAATAATGATAATAAAACTTATAATAATTCTAATAATAATAATAATTCGAAACTAATAACTTAAATAATTTATACCTCTCTCGCCCCTGCCAAGAAATGATATCATTAATATTAAGCCCAATAATAATAATAATAATAATGATAATAATGATAATAATAATAATAATAATAATAATAATAATAATAATAATAAAAGAAGGGTTAAAAATTAAAATAAAATAGAATAAGCTTAAATAAATAGAGGAGAACGGTTGAGAGGGTCTAGGGTTTCACCTTAGGTCGGTAGAGATAAGTGGCACCGGTGGTGGTGCACGTCGGTGGCGGCGATGGCTGGAAAAGAGGTTAGAAAAGGAAAAAGTTGAGGTTTGAGAAGAATAGGTGAAGAATGAGGGTGGAGGTTGATGTGATGGTGGTAGCCTAAGCTGAGAGGAGTAAAGTGATGGTGCAGCAAGTGGCGGTGGTGCACGACGGTAGAGGTAGCGGCCGAAATGAAGAGAAAGAGAAAAAGAGAGAAGAAGAAGGAGAAAGGAGAAAATAAGGGTATGGCTAGGTGGAGGAAGATTAGTATCATCTTTTTGGGTGGTGTAGGAGGCAGTGATACTGGCGGATGTGGTGGTGGATGGTGGCGCGAGGGGTTGCGGGGTAAAAATTTGGCTTGATGGGCAGGAAACTTTGCACGGCTGTAGCGGCTTGTGCAAGAAGAATCGAGGGAGATGGGTGGTTCAGTTAGTTAGAAGGGGGTGCAGGGAAGACTTAGATAGGCAGAGATGGAAACATAGTTGGCAAACAGCGGAGGAAAGGTCGTCTAAAGTTGCGGTGATGTATAGGGTAGGTTCTTAGGGTTTTGGGGAAAAAGTTTTGAAATCAACCAAACAAGGGGTATATATAGAGTTTGGAGGGGAAGACAGGGTTCTGAAGGTTGGCAAGAGATAATGTAGGTAGGGTTTGGGATAGTTGGCGACATTGATTGGCCAACCCAAATTTAGGTCGGGGTTGACTTTTCGCGTAGGAAAAGGAGAGTTTTGCGTGAAAGAAAAGGGAAGTGGGTTAGGTTAGGCTGATCTACGATTCAAGGGGAAGAGAAAGAGAAGAGAAATGGACAATCAAGTCAAGCGTAGCTGGCTACTCCATTTTCGGAGGCAACGGAGCTGCAGGTCAATAGGGGAGGAAGAAGGAGGAAGAAGAAGGTGAACTGGCCGACTGGGGGAAAAAGAAAGAAAGAAAAAAGAAGGGAGAACAGGGCTGGTCGGCAACGGTTATACAAGTTTAAATGGAATGCGGCGTTCCATGGGGAAATGGCACAATACGTAGCTCTTCAGCTACCGAAGGAGAAAAGAAAAGAATGGAGGATGGGCCGCGAAAGAGAGGAAGGAGAAAGGAGAGATTAGGTTGCGACATGCCCAATCAGAAGGAAGAAGAAAAAAAAGAAAGAAAAGAAAAGAAAAAGAAAGAAAAAGGAAGAAGGAAAAAGAAAAAGGAAGAAAGGAAAAGAGAAATTTAAGTAGGTTGTGGTCAATTAAATTAATTAGAATATTTTGAGTATTTAAAATAAAAATATTTAAATAAAATAATATTAAATTTCCTTTGTAGGTTAGTTTAGGGTTTTTAAAATATTTTTCTTAAATTTATTTTTAATTAGCAAAATGCCCAAAATTTTCCTTATAAATGTATTTGTAAATTTCCTCTTAATTTGTCCTAAATAATTTCTTCATATTCTAATAAAAATAATTAATTAAATTAATTTCCTAATTAACTTTTATTTAATTACATTTCTTAACATAAATATTTTTATGGCATTTCATTTATTACCTAAGGTACCTAAATATAAATAGTTGGATATAAGATAACTATAGTAGATAGTAGTTTTTGAGTGTTGACTTTTCTTGGGGTTGACATGAATAATTGAAATTAAAGGAAAAATTGTTAAGTGTTGAAGTTAGAGTTGTTTGTGTATTATGTGATTTTTCGTGATTAGCTTATTAAAATATTAATAATTAAAGTGAAAGACCTTAGGAAAACAACGGTGACTTTTTAGAGGTAAGTATCTTTAAGATGTGGTTTAGCCCATGGTTTACTTTTGGTGTGCCTTAGTACCCTACCCAGACCATATATCTTACTCTATTTAGCTTTTCAGACTTCTTAAAGAGTATGCATACTTATATATTAGGCATTATTGTAGGTAATATATTGTTCTTCTTTTGTGCCAGTACAACTAAGATATTATAATGTCCTTGGGTTGATAATTGGAAGGATATTGTGTTGCCTTTATACACTAGTATGAGTGGAGTACCTTAGTATTTTCATATTGATATTGTCTCCCTTTGAGTAAACAAAATTTGAAGTAATTATTATTTGTTTTGGAATGATTTTGGGTTTGTGGTTGATCGTTTCCTCTGTACCCTATCTATGTTTGACATTTGCCTTTATATTATTATTTGGTAGTTGCCTTAGTGCCCTACCTGTGGGTTTTAGAATTTGTTGGTATGATTATTTGAGATCTATGAGATATAATGTCATTATTATGGAAATTTGTTAAGATGGTTTGGTGTCTTTCCTTTGTGGAGCACCCTTGGTATGATTTAGTTTATTAAGCTTCATATTATGGTTTAAGTGCAATGATATGTTGAGTATATGACCTTGGTGATAATTTTTTGTCTAGCTTGGTAATGTGTTTTTTCATTGCTTTTATGATTTAGTATGTCTATACCATACTCTCTTGTAATACCTTTTATGTGCTCCATGCAACCTTTTGCATTCTTTGTTTTTATAGTGGTTTACTCATTAATATTATATTGATGTGTTCCGTCTTATAGTTCTCTATGAATTCGGTGGAAAATTACAACTTTGTATGATTAGTTGAGAGTTCAGCTTGACATCTAGTATTTTAGGATTGAGAGTTAAAACCATCTAGTATCTTATAATTCAGATATCCCTAGACTCTTGTGTCCTTCTTTATTTCTTTTCATTTATCTTTTGTAATCATCGTCCAATCTTATATTATTGGAACTTTTATTAATAATATAATCTCTATTATGTTTCTTATGATTGTGTTCTTTATTTAAGTATAGTAACATTTTCGTCTTAGTAGTTGGTATAATAATGATAGAGAAAACTAGACTTATAATAAATGTGGTGGTAACTATCTGTATTTTTAATGTTTTACCTTCCATATTTAACTCTTTTAAATAAAAATTATAATTATTAAAAATGGGATTGTTACAAATTTTCTCTACTTCTTTAATTTAAACCAAACACAAAACTATAAAAATATTTAACATCACACTTCCTAGTAAATTACTTCTAACATCCTCAATAAATCATATTATATAAAGCAATCAATACACTAATTTGATTTAAAATATTAAATTTGTTATTATATTTTTTACTATAATTATTACCATAAAAAATAGTTATCTAACTACCATTATTATCATAACTATCATTTTTATCAACATTATTGTTAATTAATTATTTATATTTATTATTATCAAAACTTTTCTTATTTAATCTAATCAAAAAATAAGATAATGAGAATAAATTCTAACACTATTATGCCCTATAAACTCAATCTCAAACATGAAGTTCCAAATAATCCATTTAAATTTAACATTGTAACTAAATATACGATCAAGGCTACGAATTTACATAAAATGACCACATTTTTCTTTTCATGTTTAATTTTTGGAGTAAGTGCTCTTTTTGCGAGATTAAAGTAGATTAATTCAAATTTAATAAAACCTAATTTGGTTTAGATATTTATAAAATGTTCTCATAAAGCTATTTTTGACAAACCTAGCTTAAAATTCATGAACCTCAAACAAGAAAAAATATCTCATAGACAAATCATGCCTTAAGGAAATAGTAGTCTCAACTCGATGTTTGCAACATCGTATTAACTTGCACCTAGAAAAAGAAATGGAAAAATTATATCAGACAAAGAATGTTTCCAAAATCTTTATTAAGAGGCAGTATTCCTTAGCACTCTATTCCTCTATCCTCTCTTTAGTTGTTGATCCAATTTTTTCTACACTATTTATGCCTTAATCATGATGTAAAAATCAACTATTAAAGAGAAAAATAAAAAGAAGCCTTATTATTTTTGTATATTTACCATTAAAACATCTATAAACCTAGAAATTCATATATGAAGGAAACCCAAGATATCATCAATGTTTGAACAATTTCATCTACTTAGTATACTAGAGATTTGATACTATGACACAATACAACAATATAGAATCAACCTTCCTACAAATTTGACCAAGAGTGCTTTTATTTACTTAGACTCTCTTCAAGTCTTGTAGTTACAGCTCTGACACTTACCTTTACTTTTTTACCTTCTCAATCAACTAAGATTGAGTAACCAATCTCCCCTTGTTTACCTTTTTAAACAACTTAATATGAGCCCAACTTATGAAAAACTCCATTTTCGACATTATGCCTACCAAATATCTCATTTTTACATTCAAAATTCTTTTCACTTTAGCATTATCCTTGACTCAACACCTTACATTAAGAATAAGAGGTCCACCAAGATTATTACATGAAAGGCAAGATCATGCTTCAAGTTCACTAGGTGAGTGAGTTCATCACACCTAAGTTATCACATTTTATTCAATTTCCTATAAGTTCACTACGTGGGGGCACTAATACAAGAACCATACTCTTATTCGTGGACAAAAATTAACTTTTGCAGTAATTTGGTATTCCACTTTATATCCCCTCTTTAAAAGGCCATATTTAGTTTTCCCTATGTGAATAATCAGTATACTTTACTTTCCTCGTACCAAGCAAGTTGATTGTAAAGCAACACACTATTGTAGAATTCCTACCAATCACTCACTATTTACATAAAAAAAATTGATTCATTATGACAGGAGATTTTTCCCATGGAGCTATCTTTTTCAACATATATAATAATGCAAAGCCTATTAGACTTAGTGTATTAGTTGGAAAGTCAGTTAATTAAAACAAAAGAATGAAGCATGTACATGTGCACTCTATTTTCTTGTAAGAGACAAATATTATTGAGAAGTCTAATGTGTCCAAAATGAACCTCCTCATCACTAGAGCTGGCAAAAGTTGACCCGACCCGCCCAACTCGACCTGACCCGAGCGAAACCCGACCCGATAAGACCAGAAAAATTTAGCAACCCGACCCGACATTGATATGATAAAAATAAACCCGACCCGACCCGACCCGATCCCAACCCATGACCCGTCATTGACCCGACCTGATACCGACCCAACCTGATAGCGACCCGACCCGGTATTAACCCGACCCGCTTCGACCCGACCCAACGTTTCCCCGACCCGACATTCACCCGATCTGGCCCAACATTAACCTGATTAGACATCAAAATATATAATAATAATAATAATAAATTACACATATTTTATTATTCATTTAAAGCTTTTGAAAATATAGTTTTTTATAAATTGTACTTATTTTTCATAATTTTACCCTAGACATTCTTATTTATCAATGATATCCTAATAAGATATATTATTAATAAATAAAAAACCAAAAATAAAAAAGGCAAACATCCAGTTGTAAGTCTGTAAAATAATTTTCAAAAAGTGTTCCATTACATCCACTGATCCACCTATTTTATTTACCTTGTAAAAATAAAAACACATATAATATTCTTATTTTATTTATCGTTACTAGTAATCTTATGATTGTATTTAATAAATGCAGTGCAATAAATGATAATTATACATTGCATATTCTTGTTATGCTCACCTTTATTTTATAAAATTATCTTTTTTTAAGTAATCAAATGTTTTAAGTAATCAAATAAGGATAATATATGATAAACATATAATATTTTTACTTGTAAAATTTATAAATATTTAAAGCAATCAAATATAATACTCTTAAAACGTTTAAATATCTTTATTATTTACCTTTTTATAAATAAAATACATATAATATTCTTATTTCATTTATCTTTACTAGTAATCTTATGATTTTATCTAATATATACAATGTAATAAATTATAATTATACATTGTATAGTATTATTATACTCACCTTTATTTTATAAATTAGTTACCTTTATAAAAATAAAACACATATAATATTCTTATTTCGTTTATCTTTACTAGTAATCCTATGATTGTTTCTAATGTATACAATGTAATAAATGATAATTATATATTGTATATTCTTGTTATGCTCACCTTTATTTTATAAAATTATCTTTTTTTAAATAATCAAACATTTTAATTAATCCAATAAATATAATATGTGTTAAACATCTAATATTTTTACTTGTAAAATTTATAAATATTTGAAGTAATCAAATATAATACTTTTAAAACTTTTAAATATCTTTATTATTTAACTTTGTATAAATAAAACACATATAATATTCATATTTCATTTATCGTTACTAGTAATCTTATGATTGTATCTAAGATATACAATGCAATAAATGATAATTATACATTGTATATTCTTGTTATTCTCACCTTTATTTTATAAAATTATCTTTTTTTAAGTAATCAAATATTTTAAGTAATCAATTAAATATAATATATGATAAACATCTAATATTTTTACTTGTAAAATTTATAAATATTTAAAGCAATCAAATATAATACTCTTAAAACTTTTAAATATCTTTATTATTTACCTTTGTATAAATAAAACACATATAATATTCTTATTTCATTTATCTTTACTAGTAATATTATGATTGTATCTAATATATACAATGTAATAAATGATAATTATACATTGTATAGTATTATTATACTCACCTTTATTTTATAAATTATTTACCTTTGTATAAATAAAACATATATAATATTCTTATTTCATTTATCTTTACTAGTAATTTTATGATTGTGTCTAATATTTACAATGTAATAAATGATAATTATACATTGTATATTCTTATTATGCTCACCTTTATTTTATAAAATTATCTTTGTTTAAGTAATCAAATATTTTAAGTAATCGAATAAATATAATATATGATAAACATCTAATATTTTTACTTGTAAAATTTATAAATATTTAAAGCAATCAAATATAATACTTTTAAAACTTTTAAATATCTTTATTATTTAACTTTGTATAAATAAAAAACATATAATATTCATATTTCATTTATCTTTACTAGTAATCTTATGATAGTATCTAATATTTACAATGTAATAAATGATAATTATACATTGTATATTCTTGTTATGCTCACCTTTATTTTATAACACTGTTTTTAAGTAATCAAATATTTTAAGCAATCAATTAAATATAATATATGATAAACATCTAATATTTTTACTTGTAAAATTTATAAATGTTTAAAGCAATCAAATATAATACTATTAAAACTTATAAATATCTTCATTTTTTACTTTTGTAAAATAAAACACATATATTATTCTTAGTTCATTTATCTTTACTAGTAATCTTATGATTGTATCTAATATTTACAATGTAATAAATGATAATTATACATTGTATATTCTTGTTATGCTCAAATTTATTTTATAAAATTATCTTTTTTTAAGTAATCAAATATTTTAAGCAATCAATTAAATATAATATATGATAAACATCTAATATTTTTACTTGTAAAATTTATAAATATTTTAAGCAATCAAATATAATATTGTTAAAACTTATAAATATCTTTATTATTTACCTTTGTAAAAATAAAACGCTTATAATATTCATATTTCATTTATCTTTACTAGTAATCTTATGATTGTATCTAATATATACAATGTAATAAATGATAATTATACATTGTATAGTCTTATTTTGATCATCTTTATTTTATAACATTATATTTTTTTAAGTAATTAAATGTTTTAAGTTATCAAATAAATTATAATTAATGATAAATGTCTTTATTTGATTCAAAGCGCAATATTTTTTATTATTAAAATTTATAAATATCTTTACTATTTATTTGTGAAAATAAACATCATTTAATATTTTTAATTCTTTTATCTGCAATAGTAATCTTATGATTGTTTGTCTCTAATATTTATGACTTATGAAATGATAATTGCCTGGACTCGAATATGAGTCAACCCGTCAAAAATCGACCCGACCCGACCCATTAAGTTAACCCGTAACTTATTGAATTCAACCGTCAAATTGTATGGAATGACCCCACCCAATAACTTAACTCAAAATAATTCGGGCACAACGAGACTAATCCATCATATTACATGAAATGACCTGAACGGGCCGAAGCCACCTACTCATGTGAACTAGAAAATGACCTGAAATCAACCCGACCCTACCAATCAAGTTAACCCAAAATGATCCGAATCCGAGTTTTCTTAACCCAAACCCGACCCGACAAATTAACCTAAAATGACCCGACCGGGAACCGACCAGACCCGACCAGACCCGACCCGACAAATTGACCCGAAATGACCTGACCCGGAATCGACTCGATCCGAAATGACCCGAAACTGAAATGATCCGACCCGACCAAATTGACCCGAACCCAAAATGACCCAACCCGACCCGCAACTGACCCGACAAATTGAATGACCCTAAACCCGAAATGACCCGACTCGACCTGCAAAAGTCAAATAATCTGAAATGACCCGACCCGCTATGACCCGACCCGATTGCCACCTCTAACATCACAAGGAAAATTGGCAATGATAAAAGAAGCATTTACCACATCCCTAACTATTAACCCTATCCCACAAAAAAACCCAAATAAATAAAATCACTTCAATAATAGTTTGAATGAATAACCTATATACCCTATATGGCATTGCTCCAAATTTCTAGGCACTATAACAATTGGGCAACATTTCTTATTTAGTATCTAGCTATGTTATATAGCACAAAGAGTACATAGTGTGCATGTTAGAGGGGGGAGGGATCTGAGCCAATCATAATATAATTTATTACTGCTCAAGAAGCATAAATTATTATATTCTATAGTAAGAGCATTACTATTTGAAAACTAAATGCTACCCTAAGAACTAAACCTAGAGAGACATTCATTACTTTCCACTAAGTGAACCAAACACAATACATTTCAACAAAGCAACAAAAGGAAATTAATGAGTATGCATAAATGTAATATCCATTGATTTAATTGTCATCTTCTTCATCCTTCCTAATAGGAAATTCCAAAGTACGATCAAACTTCTTACCAAGCCAAATTCAGTAGTAGTAGAAAACATGGCTCCAATAATGTTAAACACATCATAAATACCACTTTTATCAAATAACAAGTTTTGTAAACTAAAAAAGACATTATTAAACATCCCAATTCGAACACCACCAATAATAGATCCACGAGTGACTTTAATAAACCTATTCTCCATAGTATCTCTCATTAATCTATATTACCTAGATTTTTTAGTAGGACTTCCAAGTTTCAACATAACTTCAACACCCCTACTTTGATCGGAGGGAGGCATAAAAATCAAAAGTCACAACATCTCATTAGATAACAAACAGATGTCTATTCTTTTTAAAGAATCAAAACTTACTGGAGAAGCAACTTCCTCCTTACTACTACCATATACCAGACCTACAAATATTCCAACAATAGTAGCTATTCCCCAATTTACAAATCTAGCTAATTTTAGAGTTACCTATTAATTATAGAGAAAAAAAGCTAGCATAATTTTAATAATATATTTTTAGTCTAGTAAAAGAATTAGTATTGCAAATGGCAATCAAAATCCTTAAATCCAAAAAAAAAATGTTGGGTAGAACATACAATTTGATGTCCCAAGCACAACAAAAAATATAAAGAAGTGAATATTTATTAAAACGACAACAAAAATATTGATGCATCATGCATGATTGGTTGACTAAGCTCAAATCCACAATTAGTGGTGAGGTTTGAGTTGATATAGTTTTTTTTCCTGCTTGGGTGAACAATATTTTATCAAGAAATATTATCCTACACTATGCTAGTTCTCATACTTGTAAATTAAGTGTGAGCTTGAGAGTTGTATTTGGTGTGTGTAATAGCTTAGATTGGTGTGTGAAGTATCTTGGAGGAATTTGGAGTAGAACTGTAAGCTGTTATGGAAATATGTGAATATTTGACCTTGATGCAATCAAAAATTTAAAAAAGTGTTGAATATAAAAGTTATAGATCTTTTTTTAGTTTTCTAATACATCAAGAATAGGCTTGGTTGGAGGTCAACAGTAGAAGTTGTGGCCAAAACATTGAAGACTATCAAAGCTAAAAATAAACACGAGGGCCCCATGTTTAGTATAAATATTATGTGATTAGAACCCTAATCTGCATAGCGCCGTCCTCTTCTCTCATCTTGAGTTCTCTCGTAATATTTTGGTGAATTGAGTGATTTAGGTGAGGATTTTTTTTGATTCTCTTCATAACCACAATTACTTTACATCAATAAGATCATCTATTTTCCCAATCTATATTCTTGAGTGTTATTCTCTTCTTAATTCTTGTGTGTTCTAATTGATTTCAATTATATCTTATTTTTTATGAATTGTTATCAATTCCCAACAAATTGGTATCGGAGTGCAGGGTTCGTGTTTGGGGTATAGAGAAGTTTGATCGGACGGTAAACTTCGACTTATGGAAGTTGAAGATGAAGGCAATCCTAATTCAGAATGGATTGGAGAAGGCATTACTCGGGAATTTAAAGAAGACATATTCGATGATTGATGATAAATTTGAGGAGATAGATCAAAAGACATTTTCTACTATACAGTTGTGTTTGTTTAATGAGGTCTTGCACGAGTTGGCTAAAGAAATAATGATGAATCATTTTTTGTTGAAGAACAAATTGTACAAGTTGAAATTGGGTAAGGGATAATCCTTAAAATCTCATCTTGATGACTTTGAATCTATAATTATGGATCTGAGGAATATAGAGGTCAAATTGGAGCATGAGAATCTTGCTATTACATTGTTGTGTTATTTGCCTATTGATTACAAATATTTTTGTGAGACTATACTGTATGGAAAGGATGATAAATTGGTTCTTGATGATATTACGACTGCCCTGCTACAGCAGGAAATGATTGAGAATCAGTTGACCGGAGGTGGTTCTATTGACTCACATGGTTAGGGACTTGTGGCTAGGGGTAGAACTCAGGAATGGGGTTTTGGTGAGAAGAAGAAGAATTCTAGGTTAAAGTCGAGGAATAATATATCTAAGAATATCTTGTGCTATGGATGTTACAAGAAGGGCTATATTAATAAGTTTTTGTCCTAATAGAAAATTTGGAGATAAATCTGGTGAATTATCTAGCATAAAGGATGATGTTGCTATAGCCCAATATGATAGTGATGGTGATGTGTTGACTGCTACTGATAGTTAGATCATGATTATGGATAGGTTGATATTGGACTCTAGATGCTCTTACTATATTTTTCCCAATAGGAATTGGTTCTAAACTTATGAGATGGCTCAAGGTGGAGTAGTTCTGATGGGGAATGATGTTGCATGAAAAGTTACTGGGATTGGAGCAGTGAAGGTGAAGATGCATGATGGTGTGGTCAAAACATTGTCTAATGTTTGACATGTCCCTAAGATGACCAAGAACTTGATTTCATTGAGTTCCTTGGATTGTAATGGATATCGATGTGAGATTGAGAATGGCATATTGAGGATTACTAGAGGGGCTCTTGTTGTAAGAAAAGGCAAGAGGGTTGGGACACTATATGAGCTTGTTGGTTCCACTTTTGAGGAAGTAGTTGTGGTAACATCATTGAATATATCTGACTCAAATGTTACTAGACTTTGGCATATACAAATTGGACACATGAGTGTCAAAGGCATACTGAACTCTTTAAGAGAGGGTTGCTGGATGGGCAGAGTACATGTATTGTGGATTTCTATGAGCACGGTGTGTTTGAAAAGTAGAAGCGAATTAGCTTTTCAAAGGGTACACGTAGTATGAAGGGGCCTTTAGATTATGTTCACTCTTATTTGTGGGGTCCTACAAGGGTGGTTTGTGATACCTACTAACATTTATTGATGACTTCTCTAGAAAGGTGTGGTCTTATGTTATTAAAAATAAGAATGATGCCTTTGGCATTTTTAAGAATTGGAAGACCTTACTAGAGAAGCATACTGGGAGATAGGTGAGGTGTCTTGGGATAGATAAGGGCCTTGAGTTTGTGGATTATAGTTTCACTGATTATTGTGAGGATCATGGTATTGCTAGGCATCACACTTATGTTGGAAGACCACAACATAATGGGGTTTTTGAGAGGATGAATAGAACCCTATTAGAGAAGGTTCAATGTATGTTGTCATAGGCTAGATTAGGAAATGAGTTTTTGGCTGAGGCAATTTACATGTCGGCATTCCTGGTGAATAGGTCACCAAATCATTCCATTGATTTGAAGACAATTGAGGAGATATAGTTTGACAAACCGGCTAATTATTCTGATTTGCATATTTTTAGATGTCCTGCCTATGCTTATGTGAATGATGGGAAGCTCAAGCCTAGAGCCAAGAAGTGAGTTTTTCTTGGTTATACATCCAGTGTGAAGGGGTACAGGTCATGGGACCTAGTTGCATCTAAGTTTTTAACTTGCATGGATGTTACCTTAAATGAGTCTATATTCCTCCAAAAGACTGAATCTTCTTCTGATAGATTTTCTAAAGAGGTGGAGTAAGAGAACATGCATGGTGTTATGGATAAGGTGGATGTAGAGGTTGATTTAGACCAGTCACACTCTTCTAGTATGAGAACCACTATTCCTAAAGTTGGTGGATCTAGTTAACAAGTGGAGCAAAGGGGCATTTCTCCAAGCAGATTAGAGAAAGTTGTAAAGCCTCCTATGAGATATAGCTTTGAGGAGTTAACAAGTTATGCTTTGGCTAGTGTTGAGACTGTGGTTGATGTATAAGAGCCAGTGTCATACACAGATGCCATTGTTAGTGTTGATTCTTCTTAGTGGTGTGCTGCTATGGAGGAGCAGATGTAATTTTTATTGAAGAATCAGACATGGGAACTTATGAAGGCACCTATGAAGAAGAAAATATTTGATTGCAATGGGGTGTACAAGTTCAAACAAGGAACTCTAGGTGTTGAGGAACCAAGGTACAAGGCTCATTTACTTGCACGTGGGTTCAGTCGGATACATGGTGTATATTATAACGAGGTATTTTTCCTTGTAGTCAGACATACTTCTATGCAGGATATGGAGTTAGAGCAATTGGATGTTAAAACAAATTTTCTACATGGTGAGTTCGAGGAGGAGATTTATATATGCTAACCAGATGGTTTTGTTATTAAAGGTAAGTAGGATCATATGTGCTTATTAAAGAAATCATTGTATGGTCTGAAGTAGTAACCTAGACAATGGTACAAGAGGTTTGATCAGTTTATGATTGAGTATGGGTTCTCTAGGAGTGATTACGATGGATGTGTATACTTGAAGCTGGTTGGTGGTGGTTCTCTGGTGTATCTTTTATTATATGTTGATGACATGCTTGTTGCAAAAAAAGATTTATCTGAAGTTAATAAGTTAAAAAAATGCTAAAGACTGAGTTTGAGATGAAGGATCTAGGAGCTATGAAGAAGATTCTTGGTATGGAGATTATTTGAGACCGCTGACAGAAGCGTCTTTCCTTGTCACAAGAGCAGTATGTGAACAAGGTGTTGGAGAGGTTTCATATGATTAATGCCAAGCCAGTTAGTACTCCCTTGGTGACTCACTTCAGATTATCTACTTTGGATTATCCCAAATCTAAAGATGAGGAGGAGTTTATGGCCATAGTTCCCTACTCTAATGATGTGGGATGCATGATGTACGCTATAGTTTGTACTAGGTTAGATATTTCTCAAGCTGTGAGTATTGTGAGCAGATATATGGGGAATCCCAAAAAGGCTCACTGGCAAGTGGTGTGGATTTTGAGATACTTGAAGGGTATTTCATAAGCCTGTTTAGAGTATGGGAGGTCGATTGATGCATTCGTTGACCCTAATTATGGTGGGGATCTTGATAATAGGAGATCCATTAGAGGTTATGTGTTTTTTCTTGGTGGTTCAACAATTAGTTGGAGGTCATCTTTACAAGATGTAACTGTGTTGTCCACTACTAAAGTTGAGTATATGGTTATAACTGAGTCTTTTTAGGAAGCTTCATGGCTTGATGGTTTCGTTCGTGAGCTTGGGTTTGGTCTTGGTGCTCCTGTTGTTCGTACTGATAGTTAGAGTGCTATCTGTTTGGCAAAGAATCAGAGTTCTTTCCATAGTCAGATGAAGCACATTGATATCAGGTACCACTTCATCCAATGTACTATTATTGCAGGCAAGGTTTTGTTGGAGAAGGTGACTACTACTGAGAATCCAACATATATACTAATGAAGCTATTAACGGTGAATAAGTTCGAGCATTGCTCGAACTTGGTTAGTGTTTGTGTACCATGAGGGATTTTGGAGCCTAGGGGTTTTTACAGATGGTCTTTTGTGTTCCTGGTACTAACTACTTCAAATATGTTGTCAAAGTGGAGAATTGTGAGCTTGTGACTCATATTTGGTGTGTATAATATCTTGGATTAGTGTGTGAAGTATTTCAGAGAAATTTAGAGTAGAACTGTAAGCTATTTTGAAAGTATGTGAATATTTTACTTTGATGGAACTGGAATTTGGAAAAGTGTTGAACAAAAAAGTTTTAGATCTTTCTGTTAGCTTTCCAATTCATTAAGAATAAACTTGATTAGAGGTAAAAAAAGAAGAAGTTGTGGCCAAAATATTAAAGATTATCAAAGCTAAAAATAAACACAGTGGGCCCGTGTTTAGTATAAATACCATGTGATTAGAACCCTAATCTGCATAGAGTTGTCATCTTCTCTCCTCTCGAATTCTCTTATAATTTATTGGTGAATTGAGTGATTTAAGTGAGGATTTCTTTGATTCTCTTTGTAATCACAATTACTTCACATCAATAAGATCATTTGTTTCCCCAATCTATGTTCTTGAGTGTTATTCTCTTATTAATTCTTGTAAGTTCTAATTGATTCTAATTATATCTTTTTTTTTTATAAATTGGTATTGATCCCCAACATTAAGCTAAGATAATAGCAAATGCAAAAAATTTCTGATTTTTTATGTTGAAACACATAATAGGTAAGATAGAGACAACAATTTCATGTAGTTAAAAACCATGTTATCATTGGTAGCCTAATGTTTACAAACGTATTCAAAATCTCTTATCTTTTTTTTTGTCAATAAATCAACACACTGCTGGATACTCTTGAATCTTGAGGTAGTGATTTAACATCAATCCATAATATTTTAACCTGACATCTCAATTAGGCTTAGAATTGCCAAAAAACACTAAATAGCTAGAACTAGTACTAAGATAATGATTGATTGGAAGAGAAAGAACAAAAAGACAAAAAGGAAAAGAATACATAAAAAATGGTTGATTTTGATGAGGAAATGTTAAATTTCAACATACTAATATGGTTGAAGATGCTATTAAATTTTATTGGAACTCTATCATCCAATCCAATTTCTATATTTTAATTAGTTATACAAACAACCTTTGCGATAAAAAATAGAAGTTTGTGGAATTGGTACCAGAAAAGATCAACAAAGTATAGTAGTAGGAGATTAACGTTGAAGGAAATGATCTCTGATACTCCACATTCATCTAAAAATTTTTAGCTTGGTAATCTTGTCACTCTAGCAAGTGTGGACTATATTATAAGTTGGCTTGGCTATGATCCAAACCCACAATATAGGCTTATCTGAAATTGGGTACCAATATAGAGCATTCAACCACTTATTTTTCTTTGCAAGAGAAAATTTGAATAAAACTTGTGTATTTTGTCATTGTCCCCCCAAGTTATATTAATAACATTATTTTTCATAGTGGTAAAAAATTTCTTCCTCCTATCTCTCCATATTTTGTATGGGTATTTTACTAAATGGGAAGAATATCCTAGAATATGAAAAGGCAACAAATCTTTAACATCTATAAGACCTTAGTACTACAAGATAAAGTATGGCATATACTAGTTAAACAATCAACTACACCATTAGATTCTCTACACTCATATTATGAGGAAAATTCCATGAGATGTTGGTTTTAGTACTCCATCTCTCTAAATCTAGATTTATTTTGAACATGTTTTATGAAATGATGCTTTTTTTTTTTCAAACAATTTAGTTTTATTTGATAAGAAAAGATATACTCAAGTTGTAGTAGCATTTCATATTCCGAGAGGTTATTTTCTCTTTTTAGATTTTAGAATTTTTATAATTTTCTCTAAACTGATATTTTACTTTTAACTACTCTTCTAAACTATTTTATATTGTTTAAACTATTTTAGGAATCTTCCATATGGAAATTTTCCATTTCGCGCTTTTTCCTAGAACTTTTGGATAAGTGTTATTCATGTTTGGGAGTGACGTGTCAAAATTTTCAATTCTTATTAGATTGAAAAATTAAATTATATTTTTTATTCATAACTTAATTAAAAATATATTTGGAAAATTTTATATTTTTGGATTTTTATTAATATTTATTTTGATTTTTTCCTCAAAGACTTGACTCCAACTTTTAGGTTATTATTATATTGATAGATAAGATTTATTGATTATTTTCATGTCTAAAAATATCATTTATCCCTCATAATTTCTACTAGATTTAATCTTTTTGTCGATTTTTCCTCATTTGAATAAGTTTTACAGGAAAGAAAAGAATTGAAGAAATTCAAGGAGAAATCAATGAGAAGAAGAAATCAAGTAGAGAACACATTAAGAAATGCCGAATCAAGGAGAGAAAAGTTGGAAAGGGAACAAATATATCAAGAGAAGTGAAGCTCAAACTTTCAAAGGAATTGAGTGGAAGAGTCAAAAACACGAGGGTCCCGTGTTTCCATAACACGGACCGTGTTATTAATCCCGAATGGCGGTCGGTAAAGCTTTGTCAGCAGAACGGTTGGAAGAAAACACGGGGGTCCCGTGTTTTCGATTAAAAATGTGTAACTGCCACGCGACTTGTTCCTGATAAAATTGGATATGAAAACAGAGTTCGGGATATCGAGAGAAAAAGGATCGAATGTATTTTTCTCCCTTTATTCCTTTAGAACATACATGTAATGCACAATTCCAATCTTTGATCTTCTTGAATTCTATTGATGATTTGACATTCTGCACTTCAATTGATAAGTTTCCTCTATTCCTTTGTAAATTTCTGTATTTCCATTTTGCAGAATCTAAGTAGTTTTTATGTAATTTTACTTGTGATCATTTCATTGTTATCTAATTGTTGAAATAATAGAATTTGTGAATGTGTTATTGTCATTAACTTTTAGTATTTCTGTATAATTGTATGAATTGTGAGTATGCAGAAATTTGAATAAGTAGAACAGGGTAGGATGAATTGAAGATGGAATCATAACGTAATTATCATTTCATAATTTAAATGTTTGATTCTACATGAGGTTTAATTGAATTAATGGTCTGAATTGAATGATTCCATATCATAGATTAAGATTCTTGAACTGATTAGATTGATCACCTATTTGGTTTAGGACATAGTCTTTGCTAAGATAATGAAATTAATCCGAAATTGTTAATTAATTTGTCTATAGTAGCAAAAAGACCATTAATTCGTGCAATTGCATGATCCGAGCTTGTGTGATTATGATTGTAGTTAGCCACTTCCCGTTCATAATGATACCATTAATTGAATCTAGTGTTCGTAACCTAGGTTATTAATTGGGTACAAAAATAAATTGAGAGCATATTCAATTTATTAAGGTTGAGAGGAAGTATAGAAATTATTATTCTGAATTTCTTAAGTCAACATTAAACTATTTAGAATCATTCTTTCATGTGAATGTATGGCATTTTAACTCCATCACCAATTCAATCCTTCCCTAATTGTAAAGTCGTGGTTAAAGCTTTAGTATAATTGAATTTAGTTAGGAATCAATGAAATTATACAAACGGGTTCATAACATCAATCGCAAAATTAGTGATTAAAATGTCATTCCTTGTGGGTTCGACTCCTTCTTGCCATATACTACGTATTTGGGGATTAGGATTTATTTGTTAAATTTGTTGTGCATACGACAGTGCATCAAATTTTTGGCGTCGTTGCCGGGGAACTGGCAATTTTAATCTCTAGTTTTGTTTTTGTTGTAGTTTCTTTTTTTTTTATTTTAGTTTTTGATAAATTCTTCACGTGACCTCATCTAATCTTTGATTGTGCGTAATCTTCAGGCATTCACAATTGAGATCATTTGCGATCGAGCATCAAGGACAAATTATTCCAGCCATAGATCCAAACTCATCTTCTCCAATTGCAACTAGGACAAGAAGGAAGTTGGAACAAGCTAATCAGATTCCATCACCTTTTGAAGAAAGTTCCACAAACTTGGAAGAAGACGACATAGAGGATTTGTGTAGTACACCTTACTATATTAATCCACCGATGGCGGAGCGAACTCTCAAGGAGCTAGCTGCTCCTATCTTCAACCCTAATCTTTTATGCATTAATTATCCTGCTGATAATGATACTTGTGAAATCAAACCTGGACTAATACGAGCCTTACCTATTTTACAGGTTTTAAAGACAACAATTCCATGGGTTCAAGCTGTTTCACCGACCCAAATAAATTTCTCAAGGAATTCCATATAGCTTGTTCTGGTATGAAACCGAATGGAGTAAGTGTAGAACAACTTAAAGCTTTTCCTTTTACTTTGGCTGATGCTGCTAAGGAATGGTTATATGATCTACCAGCGGGCTCAGTAAACACTTGGACTGATATGCAAAAGGTTTTCCTTGAAAAATATTTTCCTTCATCAAGAGCAACTAATATAAGAAAGGAAATATGTGGTATTAGGCAAGATGGAGGAGAATCTTTACATGAATATTGGGAACGTTTCAAGAAATTGTGTGGTAGTTGTCCTAATCATCAAATTAGTGAACAATTATTAATACAATATTTTTACGAAGGTTTATCTCCTATGGATCGCAATATGATAGATGCTGCTAGTGGTGGTACTTTAGTTGATAAAACACCCATCGAAGTTAAAAGGTTAATTGCTAATATGGCATCTAACTCACAATATTGTAATAGGGGTAACACTTCTATGTCTCAACAGGTGAAAGAAACCAATATTGCTGAATTAAAAACGCAAGTATCAAATTTGACAACTCTTGTGGAAAGAGTTGTAGGAGAAAAGATTCCTGCCAAGGTATGTGGAATTTGTTCTTTTACAGGTCATCCAACTGATACGTGTCCTACTTTGCAGGAAGAACAACAAGTAAATGCCATTGGAGGACAACCATTTCCAAAAAGGAATGATCCATTTGCTCCAACATATAATCCTGGATGGAAGGATCACCCAAATCTAAGGTATGGAAACACTCAACAAAGTGATAACTCATATTTCCGACCACAGATGTATCAAAATCAGCAAGGAGCAAATCCACCTCCCGGATTTTTCCAAATTCCACCAAATCAGCAAAGACCACCATTTCAACCGATGCCTCCACCAC
The DNA here is from genome assembly GCA_030549775.1 of Tamarix chinensis. Taxonomy (NCBI): domain Eukaryota; kingdom Viridiplantae; phylum Streptophyta; class Magnoliopsida; order Caryophyllales; family Tamaricaceae; genus Tamarix; species Tamarix chinensis. The sequence continues at coordinate 13,120,081 of CM060176.1, forward strand.
AAGTTTCACAACAAACGGGGTGTATGCCTTTAGAAGATTTGGTGAAATCTTTGGCTACCAATACCTTACAATTCCAACAAGAGACCAGAAACGGTATTAAGAATTTGGAAAATCAAGTGAGTCAACTAGCAGATTCCCTTGGTAAAATGCAAGCACAAGGTTCTTCAAAATTTCCTATCCAGACCGAAAGAAATCCCAAGGAAAATGCTAGTGCTATCACAACTCGCAGTGGAAAACAACTATCAGATCCAAGAAAAGTGAATGAAGAAGAAAACACAAACAAGGACACAGATGAAACAAAGGTTGAAGAAGAAATTAAGGAAGATTCAACACAAACGGTGAAGAGTAAGTCACATTCTCCTATAAAAATTCCTGCTCCTTTTCCTAGCAGGTTGGCAAAAAACAAGAAGGTAAATCATGATAAGGAGATATTTGACATATTCAAGAAGGTAGAAGTTAACCTTCCTCTCATTGATGCGATTAAACAAGTACCCAGATATGCAAAATTCCTCAAGAACTTGTGTACAAATAAAAGGAAACTTAATGAGAATGAGAAGGTAAGTGTGGGAGAAAATGTATCAGCAATGTTGCAAAGAAAGCTTCCACCAAAGTGCAAAGATCCAGGTATTTTCACTATACCTTGCAAAATTGGAAACACGAGGTACGAAAAATGCATGCTTGACTTAGGTGCTTCAATAAAGGTCATGCCTTTATCTATCTTTAACACCCTAAGTCTAGGTCCTTTAAAGGAAACTCGTGTTGTTATCCAATTGGCTGATAGATCTAACACATATCCTGAAGGGGTTATTGAAGATGTCTTAGTTCAGGTTAATGAGTTGGTTTTTCCTGCAGATTTCTATGTGTTAGATATGCAAGATAATGGCTTGGCTAATCCATCACCTATTTTGTTAGGGAGACCATTCCTAAAAACTTCAAAAACAAAAATTGATGTCCACGATGGAGTGTTAACCATGGAATTTGATGGTGAAATTATTAAGTTTAACATATATGATTCCATGAAATTTCCTGCAGATGGTGAAGAGGTATCTATGATTGATGTCATTGAAAATTTAACTGAAATGGTGTACCAATTATCATCAGCTGATCCTTTGGAAATAACTTTGACACAAGGAATAGCAACTGAAAAATTGGAAGAATTAAGCAAATTGTATGACGTTGATGAAGAAATCAAGGAGGTAGTGGCCGCTTTGGGAACATGTCCGAGTAGAATTGGAAAATTTGTGGATTTACCATTGATAGTGGATAGGCCTGTACCTTCCATAGAACAACCCCCTGAAGTGGAGTTGAAGCCATTACCTGACCATCTCAAATATGCATTCTTAGGAGATAAGAATACTCTTCCGGTTATCATATCTAGTGAACTGACATCTCATCAGGAAGAAAAACTGGTAAATGTGTTGAAGAAATACAAATCAGCTTTGGGGTGGACAGTTGCTGATATTAAGGGTATTAGTCCTTCAGTTTGTATGCATCGGATTTTAATGGAAGAAGATGTGAAGCCATGTAGACAAGTACAACGTAGGTTGAATCCGATAATGATGGAGGTTGTGAAGAAAGAGGTTCTAAAATTGCTAAGTGTAGGAGTCATTTACCCAATTTCTGATAGTAGTTGGGTAAGTCCGCTTTAGGTTGTCCCAAAGAAAACAGGCATAACAGTAGTGGAGAATGATAAAGGAGAAATGGTTCCTACTAGAGTTCAAAATGGTTGGAGGGTATGTGTTGACTATAGAAAACTGAACTCCATGACTAGGAAAGATCATTTTCCTTTACCATTTATGGATCAAATGTTAGAACGGCTAGCGGGTCATGCTTAATACTGTTTTCTTGATGGTTATTCTGGATATGTGCAGGTTCCCATAGCTCCAGAAGATCAAGAGAAAACCACATTTACATGTCCCTACGGTACGTTTGCGTATCGGCGCATGCCATTTGGATTATGTAATGCTCCAGCTACATTTCAAAGGTGTATGGTAAGTATATTCTCCGAATATCTGGAGAAAATTATCGAGGTATTCATGGATGATTTTAGTATCCATGGAGATACTTTTGAAGAATGCCTAGGTAATTTGACCCTTATCTTGAAAAGGTGTTTGGAAACAAATCTTGTACTAAACTCTGAAAAATGCCATTTTATGGTCCAACAAGGAATATTTTTGGGACACGTCATTTCAGCCAAAGGAATTGAAGTAGATAAAGCAAAAATTGATCTTATTTCTTCATTACCTTATCCATCAACTGTCAAAGATGTGCGATCATTTTTAGGGCATGCCGGGTTTTACCGCCGATTTATCAAGGATTTTTCTAAAATAGCCCAACCATTATGCAAGCTTCTTAAAAAAGAAAAGGAATTTCATTTTGATGATGCATGCCAGAAATCATTTGACTATTTAAAGGAAAAATTGATAAGTGCACCCATTCTTCAACCACCTGATTGGAATTTCCCATTTGAATTGATGTGTGATGCATCTAATTTTGCTGTTGGTGCGGTGTTAGGTCAACGAATCGGGAAAGAGCCACACGTGATATATTATGCCTCACGCACATTGAATGAAGCTCAACTTAATTACACAACTACCGAAAAGGAGCTTCTTGCTATTGTCTTTGCTTTGGATAAATTTCGTTCTTATCTGTTAGGAACTGAAATAATTGTTTACTCTGATCATGCAGCGTTGAAATATTTGTTAGCAAAGAAAGAGGCAAAACCACGATTGATTAGATGGATTCTTCTACTTCAAGAATTCAATATACGCATTAAAGATAAGAAAGGAACCGAAAACGGAGTAGCAGATCATCTAAGTCGGTTAATTAAACAAGTTGAAGTTGAAGCACATATCAATGAAGCATTTCCGGATGAGCAACTTCATGTCATTGGGAATGAGATACCATGGTATGCTGACATGGTAAATTTTCTCGTAGCTAAGGTATTTCCCTCTCACTTTACAAAAGCACAGAAAGATAAAATGAAAAGTCAGGCAAAATATTTTGTATGGGACGATCCATACTTGTGGAAACAATGTGCCGACCAAATCATTAGAAGATGTATTCCTGATAGTGAGGTCTTGTCTATTTTACATTTTTGTCACAGTTATGCTTGCGGGGGACATTTTGGTCCCAAGCGAACAGCTTATAAAGTTCTAGAGAGTGGATTCTTTTGGCCTACATTGTTTAGGGACTCTCATGAATTTTGTAAAACGTGTGAAAACTGTCAAAAGACTGGGGGATTAGGTCCTAGAAATGAAATTCCACAAACTCCTATCATAGCATGCGAAATCTTTGATGTTTGGGGTATGGATTTTATGGGCCCCTTTCCATCTTCTTTCGGGTTTAAATACATTCTTGTTGCTGTTGATTATGTGTCAAAATGGGTGGAGGCTAAGGCCACCCGTACTGATGATGCAAAGGTTGTTGCATATTTTCTTCAAACTAACATTTTTGCAAGGTTTGGCATACCAAGGGCCATCATCAATGATAAAGGTTCACACTTCTGCAACAGAACCGTAGAAGCTCTATTAAAGAAATATCATGTGACACATCGAATATCTACAGCATATCATCCACAAACCAATGGTCAGGCCGAGGTATCTAACCGGGAAATCAAATCAATCTTGGAAAAAATGGTGAAACCAACAAGAAAGGATTGGAGCTTACATCTTAATGATGCACTCTGGGCCTATCGTACAGCTTTCAAAACTCCAATTGGTATGTCTCCATATCGTCTGGTATACGGTAAGCCTTGTCATCTACCAGTTGAGTTAGAACATAAAGCTTTTTGGGCCGTCAAGAAATGTAACATGGAGTCAACTGAAATTGGAAAACATAGGAGACTCCAATTACAAGAATTGGAAGAAATAAGAAATGAGGCTTTTGAAACTGCATTGAGATATAAAGATAGAACTAAAGCAGTTCATGATAAGTTCATTCTTAGAAAGAGTTTTGAAATTGGTCAAAAAGTTTTATTATATCATTCTCGATTGAAGTTGTTTCCAGGAAAATTGAGGTCGAGATGGATCGGCCCATTTGTTGTGACTAATGTGTTTTCTCATGGTGCAGTTGAAATTAAAAGTGAGAAAACAGGAAAAATATGGAAGGTCAATGGACATCGCCTAAAACCTTACTACGAAGGACATCAAGTGCACAATTTGGAAGTGGTTGATCTTACCACTCCCAATTATGAGAGCTGAAAGACTTGCATTTTGTCACTTGGGACACCCAAGTGTTGTATATAAGTTTTCCTTATTTCATACTTTTCTTTTCTTTTTTTACATATTTGGTATGACTTTGTATGTACATAATGTGTATATGTGTGGCAAAACATTGGTAGTTTATTTTCTTACTAAAAAAAAAACACGGGGGGTCGTATTTCTTAACACGGCCCGTGTTTTTCTCTCTGCAAAAAAATCTCAGAATTCCAGAGAGCTTCAAAATTAACACGGGGGTACCGTATTTCTTAACACGGCCCGTGTTTCCTTCTCTGCAAAACTTTTCAGAATTCCAGAGAGCTTCAAAATTAACACAGGGGTACCGTATTTCTTAACACGACCCGTGTTTCATTCTCTGCAAAACTTTTCAAAATTCCAGAGAGCCAAAAATTTAACACGGAGGTATCGTATTTTAGAAACACGGCCCGTGTTACCGTCTCAGTCATGACCACAATGTGTAAAATTTAACACGGGGGTACCGTATTTCCGAAATACGGACCGTATTTCTCTCTAGAGCCCTTTTTCCCCCCCGTGTTTTCAGATCTGAAAAAACACGACCCTCTCGTTCGATTTCTCTCCAGTTCTTCGCAGCATTCTTCTCCTTCGATTCTTCCATTTTTCTCACTCAAATATTCGATTCTTCACAACTCCTACTCCATTAACATCTCAACTTCTTTTCCCAACATTAATTTTCTTTCCCCTGTCGAGTTATCTCTGTTAATCCAAAACAGAGCCATCGCCGTTCGTCTCCAACCCTAATTTTCTCCGACCATTATCTCCTCTATTTTTTTGCAATTAGACTTAGGGTTTTCGTGGGATTTGGTATTCATATATCTTTCTTTTGATTTCTCACTCGTTCATACCAGTTTTCACGAATTTAGGTAAGTCTTCTTTCCCTTATGACAGCAATGTTAATTCGGTTCATTGATTATTTACATATGCTGTTTTCACGCATTATTGTGATTGAAAATTGGGTGATTGCCATAATGAGAGCATATGTATGCATTCAGTGCAATTTTATCCAAGTTATCATTGTCGTTATCTTATGTCTATGCTGAACTTCTGGTTTCATCACTGATTTTTAACTTAAAGGTGGTATTCTTTGTGTAGATGGCACCGAAAAAGAAACAACGTGCTGAAGGTGATTCCTCGAGATCCCGATCATCACCAACGCAAGCAAGACAACGACGTAATCGTCCCAACGATTTAGGTATCATTTTTACCTCCCCCGAACAACAAGAAAGGTACGATTACTTATCTCAGAGGCGTCTTACTGGTACTAGATATCTAGATGATGGATGTTTGCACACATTGGGCATTCATAATCAAGTCATGCGTATGCTCGAAACTATAGGTTTGCAACACTTTGTCTATTGTACTAATCACACCTATAGACGCTTGACTTTAGAATTTCTAAGTACCTTTGAATTGTGTGCTGAAATTGGTGATATTGGTGATACAAAGAATAATCAAGGGTATGTTTCTTTTCGTCTTTTTAATGAGGATAGACAATTAGCGGTGCATGAACTTGCCCACATTTTCATGTTACCTTCACAGGGAGTTAGATTCATGTTACCCTTGTTTTATGCCAACTATTTTTTCACAAAAATAGGTGATACCACGAATATGCCTACTCCCGATACATTCCGCATTTCTGAAGCCAAATCCTCTAGGATATTTAACTTAGTTTTCCGATACATTCAGAGGCTTTTGGCTACTACCATATTTGGGAGGGGAGATAGTACCGGAGTCGTTCGTTCAATTGAACTTTTCTTTCTCTACTCTATGCTTGAACATTATTCTGTTGATACTGCCTATTTTATTGCCAAACAATTTCAAAGGGTCAGTAATTCCAAACAAGGGGACATTGTTATCGGGGGTTTAATTACCACCATCTGTATGAGTTTGGACATACCCCTTCCGGAGGATATGCCTATTGAGGCCATGAGTACCCGCATTGATATTGAACATTGTCGCCTTACGCATCTTATTGAGCGTAGGAATAATGCGTGGTACCTTTCTTATCAGGGGCGTGTTTTCTTTCCTCTTCCTAACCCTACCAAAACTGATCCTTTAAATCCTTTGAATTGACAACCTAATGAGGATGAAGATAACCCTACCCCATTAGCAATCGAACATCCTATTCCACCTCATGGTGCCCATCCACCACCACCACCACCCCGATCCCAAGCCAGCTCTTCTTCCTCCTCCACTTTTGTTCCCGAATGGCATCTCCAATTTCAAAATCAAGTGTATTCCCAATTGGATTCCATTCACGCTAACTAAAATCAAATGATGGAGATGATGAAGACTCTCTATGATTTCCATCTCGGGAGCCGAGACCCTCCTCCACCTCCCTCTTGAATACGATTCTTCATTTTTTTTCTCTCTTGCATTTGTTCATTAGGGACAATGAACACATTAAGTAAGGGGGGGTGCATTGGTGCATTCGTATTCGTAGGCTTGTGATTACTTTTTCGTTGAAATAGTTAGTAACTGTTATTTATGTTTGTTAAGTGGTAGTTAGTTAATTTATTCCTTTGTTTAAAAAAAAACAAACAATAAGTATTAGATTTGAATAATCCATGTACGAAGTAAAACAAAGTATGGGACTGAATTATTTTCAAAACGGATAATTTTATATACTTATTGTATGTTTTGATCAACATCTTTTGACACCTTAAAGATAGAAATTGAAGATGTGATAATAGTGAAGGAAAGAAAGTTAGAATGATTAGAGATCAAATCATGCATTGACTAAGAATGAGATACAATGAAATTCAAAATTGGTGATTATAACATGGTGAGCGTTTGGGCCTAATCTTTGGATACATTGCTTATCCAAAATATATTTCTCTTTTGTGTGAATTCTCCAATGATATGTGAAACTAGAATTTGCCATTAGTCTCTTCAAGACTGCATAGAACTTTAGGATATTTGAAAATGATAAAGGCACTCTTCTTTCTTTGTTAGCTACAAGGCCAAATAACCTACCTTGAAAAATTGTTATCCATTGCATACCCCTTTGAGCCTATAGACCTGTTTTATTAATTTAAACTTTATTAACAACTAATCTCCATATGTATTTCCCTTCCTTACTCTACGACTAGTGGAGCAAAAATATTTTCAAGGAGAACTTTTGTTTTGTTAATAAGGTGAAATCTAAGTATGGGGGTATGGATATTAAAAAAAGAAGAAGAAGAGAATAAAATTTCATGTCTTTTGATGTTGTTTGGTTGAATGGAAGGGTTTGAAAGAAAAAAAAAATTTCTGCTCCTCTAGTTGGTAGAGTCTAGCTACAATACCAAAATTCCATCCCACCTTAGAACCCTAGCCCCATTACAACCAAATTTAAGACCTTTTGATTCTTATATAATTTAGTTCTTTTAGTGGTGGCGAATTGAGAATAATGGCAAACATATGGGTGATCATCATCATTTGGAGAGAATTTGAGAGTAAACACATCTTACCCTTTACACTAAAGAGTGAGCGTTCCCACATTCCGAAAGTAAGAATTTACCAAATTGAATTTCATTATTCTTGATCTAATTTGCATGATGAGATACTAATTATTATAATTTTCGTTCTTAAACCGTTTGAGCATTTGATAAGACTGTTTTTAAGGTGATTTAAGATGTGATCCAAAAATATTTCTATCAGTGATATTTCATGATTTACAAGTATTTTTCAGTCCCAATCCAAGTTGAACTTCGTACATGAATAATTCCAATCTAATCAATCTTGTATTCCATGATCTATTTCTATTACATTTCTTGATGTATTCATGTGCATGATATGATATTGCTTGAGGACAAGAAATAATTCAAGTATGGGGGTATTTGATAGATAAGATTTATTGATTATTTTCATGTCTAAAAATATCATTTATCCCTCATAATTTCTACTAGATTTAATCTTTTTGTCGAGTTTTCCTCCTTTGAATAAGTTTTACAGGAAAGAAAAGAATTGAAGAAATTCAAGGAGAAATCAATGAGAAGAAGAAATCAAGTAGAGAACACATTAAGAAATGCCGAATCAAGGAGAGAAAAGTTGGAAAGGGAACAAATATATCAAGAGAAGTGAAGCTCAAACTTTCAAAGGAATTGAGTGGAAGAGTCAAAAACACGGGGGTCCCGTGTTTCCATAACACGGACCGTGTTATTAATCCCGAATGGCGGTCGGTAAAGCTTTGTCAGCAGAACGGTTGGAAGAAAACACGGGGGTCCCGTGTTTTCGATTAAAAATGTGTAACTGCCACGCGACTTGTTCCTGATAAAATTGGATATGAAAACAGAGTTCGGGATATCGAGAGAAAAAGGATCGAATGTATTTTTCTCCCTTTATTCCTTTAGAACATACATGTAATGCACAATTCCAATCTTTGATCTTCTTGAATTCTATTGATGATTTGACATTCTGCACTTCAATTGATAAGTTTCCTCTATTCCTTTGTAAATTTCTGTATTTCCATTTTGCAGAATCTAAGTAGTTTTTATGTAATTTTACTTGTGATCATTTCATTGTTATCTAATTGTTGAAATAATAGAATTTGTGAATGTGTTATTGTCATTAACTTTTAGTATTTCTGTATAATTGTATGAATTGTGAGTATGCAGAAATTTGAATAAGTAGAACAGGGTAGGATGAATTGAAGATGGAATCATAACGTAATTATCATTTCATAATTTAAATGTTTGATTCTACATGAGGTTTAATTGAATTAATGGTCTGAATTGAATGATTCCATATCATAGATTAAGATTCTTGAACTGATTAGATTGATCACCTATTTGGTTTAGGACATAGTCTTTGCTAAGATAATGAAATTAATCCGAAATTGTTAATTAATTTGTCTATAGTAGCAAAAAGACCATTAATTCGTGCAATTGCATGATCCGAGCTTGTGTGATTATGATTGTAGTTGGCCACTTCCCGTTCATAATGATACCATTAATTGAATCTAGTGTTCGTAACCTAGGTTATTAATTGGGTACAAAAATAAATTGAGAGCATATTCAATTTATTAAGGTTGAGAGGAAGTATAGAAATTATTATTCTGAATTTCTTAAGTCAACATTAAACTATTTAGAATCATTCTTTTATGTGAATGTATGGCATTTTAATTCCATCACCAATTCAATCCTTCCCTAATTGTAAAGTCGTGGTTAAAGCTTTAGTATAATTGAATTTAGTTAGGAATCAATGAAATTATACAAACGGGTTCATAACATCAATCGCAAAATTAGTGATTAAAACGTCATTCCTTGTGGGTTCGACTCCTTCTTGCCATATACTACGTATTTGGGGATTAGGATTTATTTGTTAAATTTGTTGTGCATACGACAGTGCATCATATATATACTTATTATTATATAAAAATTATTCATTTTTGTATTCAACCTTGAAATGGAACTATTGAGCTCTCTTTAAAATTATATGAATTTTATATTTCATTTTCTTATTATTTTATATTCTTTACCTTTCTTACGATATAGGCTCTGAATTGGCTATTTTAATTGAGTAAAATTTATTAAAATTCGGAGATCCTCATATTATCATATTATCAAGTTAAAATTATATTACAAATAATTTATTTCTATTCTTAGGATCATTATATTTTATTTGGCATTGCTGGTTACAAAAAAACCTATATTTCTCTTCTTAAATATTACCCGGTTTCTCTAAGCTTCAACCTAAGCCCTCTAGTTTGTGTCAAAATTAACATCATTCTCTACGTTAAAATAAAAAATATTATTATATCTATTTATTTATTTCCTTTCTCTCACCAATACTCATGTTAAAAAAATAGTAAAGGATAGAGTCACACTCACACAAACACTCTTTCTCTATCTTTAATCCCATTGACGTTCTCTCCTTTGTCTCTTCAAATTTATCATTTGGGATTTGGGAGGTTCTATTGGATTAGAGTTGTTTGTCCCTTATATTCTACATGTATGTGGAGACAATTGGACGAAGGAGTATGGGAGGAGGGACTCATGTGTCTATCAATATCACAAACCTAGGAGTTAAATTTTAGGGTTCAATTTCTTAGAGAATTTCAATCTTATACCAAAGTTATTTCATCATCATTATTATTATTTATCCCTAAAAAGATGCATTTATCTTCATTTATTTTTTGTTTCATCTTATCTTATTTGAATGTTTTCTGCTCCATTTTTTTATTGTAGTTTTGAAGCGCTATTACTATTGATGCAGGTTTCTTCCATTTCTATGTTCATTGGATTATGTAAAGGTCACAAAAATTCATGAACACGGTCAAACTAGATGACCTGATAATACCTTTGATGTAGGTTGGAAACACACAATGCCAAACAAGACACTTGGAATAATCCACACAAGAATATAACCAAAATTAAGAAGAAAAATTAGTTGGTTTTGGTGGCTGGCTTTAGTTTTGGGGTTTTAGTTCCACAATTTTGATTTTGATTTGGGGTTCAATTGATAGGGTTTTTTTAGCACCCCAAAATTCACTATATATATATATATATATATTAAACGAAAGACAAAAATCAGATTTTGTGAATTTTGGGAATGTTAATGCCGTGATTAGTATGAGCCCGGCTCACGGTTGTTCCCGTACTAAACACAAGAATAAAAGATATTTAATAATCATCATAATCAAATCTCAATAAGACTTCAAATAAGCACTAAGCCATTATAAGATAGAAATCAGAGTGCAATGTCAAAGAGTCATAATCTAGCGTATATAGTCAAAGTTCCTTAAGAGGAAATAAGTTTACAAACGATAAAAGTTAAATTTAGGAAACTCAAAACATAATTAGAAAATCATAAAAGGAAAATCCAGCCACACCGCTTTCGATCCTCGTGTCAAGTCCAAACTTAGCACTCTACCCCGCCTGATGCCTGGTGAACATCGAAGGCATCGAAATAAGTATCACCCACCTGCACAAAGTCAGAAGGGTCTTTTGCTCATGGGAATGAGAAGCACCCATAAAACGGGTGGTCAGTTCACTACGTATTGAGTAAGGTAACCATGCACTAAGGCTAATACATACAAGCACACGATTCAAACATGATAACATAACAACTTACGATCATTCAAATAAATAAATAAAAGCCCAATTATAGTCCAAATAAATTAATTACTTAATCTCTGATCGGTACTCATTTCACACCATGCTTTTAACAATCTATGTGATCACAGGAACCCCACTATTATAGCCGATGGATCGGTCACTTATAGGGTAAAATGCACCTAACCACTATTATAGCCGGTGGATTGGTCACTTATAGGGATAAACGCCTTAACCACTATTATATGCCGGTGGATCGGTCTAGCCCCTACTCGTATAGTGTTTCACGGTAAGTACTTAGTATCTTTTATATGTCTTAGCAAACTCAGGGTTTGTTTTATTGAGCTCGAGATCCCCCACTATTATAATTGGTGGAGCGGTCACTTGTAGGGCAAAATGCACCTAACTAATACTATAGCTAGTGGATCGGTCACTTATAGGGTGGAATGCCCTAACCACTATTAGTTGTTGGTGGATTAGTCTAGGCCTGGCTCAATAATCTTCTAATTTACATGATTAATGTCTTACAATATCTTATTTAAAAGTTTCACCTTAGACATGCATGACTAACTCTCTCTACGCTTATCCTCCAAAAGAACTCATCCCATATCATAAGACTCCTGCACCTCCTAACGTGCCCCAACAACCTTTCCTCCTTACCCTAGCTCATACTAGAGACCCAACTCTTAAGTGTATAGGTCAAGGCCCACTACCATACACCTCCAAGTCCACTCACTACCTCACTCTAGAGTTTTCTCCAGAAACCCTAATTTAGGCCTATATGGCCCATCCTACTCCGCTTCACAAACCCAAACTATTTTAACACCCTACTCATTATAGCCCTTACATTCAACCCTCATCATTACACTTTACTCCCCAAGTACATGTGTGATCACGAAACCCTAGGTAGCCACATAAAACCCTAACTAGTCGCACCAAACCTTAGTTTCCTCATTTCCACATGTCACTCCTCTATTTCTCACCTTCCACTTCTTATTTTTCCATGCTAATCATGCTCATTCCTCACATGATAACTTCCATCATCATCTCGTACTCCACTCACCCTCATTTAGTTCTCTTTTTACCACCTTCTCAGACTACGGTTTTCTCCCAAACCCTAGCTCGATCTCCTATGTACCCTTATACTATCCCACGTACTATTTTTCACCCAAATCCTCTAAACACCCAAAAAACTTTTTTGTTACCTTCCTGATACCCCAAGTCAACTTTTCTTACATAAATTTTACTCCCATATAGACCCTAACCTTCCTATAAAAATCTTCGAATTTTTTCATGCAAAACCGTAAACTCCCATGCAAAACTTAGATTCTCCCATGCAACACCCTAGAATCTCCCATGCAAAACCCTAGATTCTCCCATACAAAATCCTAGATTCTTCCATAAAAAACCCTAGATTCTCCCACTCTTTTATTTTATTTTAAATCCCCTTTTTATTCATCCACTCATGGACTATGGAACACTTAGGTCAATTCCACCTATGTTAGCCAACTTACATCCCTTTAGACATATCACCCTCCCATTTTTCTTCTTCATCTTCCCACCCCACAATACCGCATTAAACATCCTCATATGCATGTATTAAAGGGCCACATCACATTACATCACATTTCACCATATTTCACCACATATACATATCAACGCATATAATAAGACGACACATAAGCATACCTCAACTCCAAGCCGCGCTACACATTAAAAACAGCTAAACTAATAGTACATGTTACACAACATATCATTATACCTGGCAATCCAAGGCATATACAACACATAGCACACATAAGCCTTAGCTACACCCTTACCTAGTACGACATCGGTCTTGGAACACGCTCCTACGCCTCCTTAGGGTTTTTACTGGATTCACCTATAAGAGGGAAAAACTAAGGATTGGATTTCCTCCTACCAAAATACTATCATTTTCTAATTTATTCTGAGGTTAGAGTTATAGATAAAATAATAATAATATAATAATAGTAACACTAACAAAATACTAATATTGCTAAGGATAATAGTAATAATAGTAATATTGGAGAAGATGATAATATAAGGTTTGAAAATTTTACCCTAATAATAATAATGATACTAATACTAATAATAAAGATAATAATTATAATAACGATGATAATAATAATAATAATAGTAGTAGTAGTAGTAGTAGTAGTAATAATAATAATAATCAAATAATAGTAATATAATAAAATTAAATAAATGTAAAAGGTGGTGGTTATGGTGGGAGTGGTGGCTAATGGTGGTGCGAAGGGCAGCGGAGGTGGAAGTGTTGCTGATTGGGAAGGAGACTGTAATACCCCAAAAATTTCGAAAACCTATATTTTAATAAATTACTTTTATTTGGAATAGAATTGCTTTTAGATTATTTATTTTAATTATTTTATGGATTTTAGAGTATGTAAATTTGGATAAAATTATTTAATAAATTAAAAATAAATATTTTTCTATTTATCATATTATTTTATTTGAATAATTTTCCAAACTAATATTTTACCAACTTTATCCTTTTTAAACTAATATATTAGATTATAATAAATTAAATTATCAAATTAAATAAATTATCAAGAATATTACATTTTATGATTTATAAAATTAATTTAATTTATTTCCCCTATTTTCCCATTTCCCCTTTTTCTTTTCCTCCTCCTTTTCTCCTTTTCTTCTTTCTTCTCTTTTCCTTTTTCTCCCCCTTGGGCCGGCCGCCCGGCCTGCTCTCCCCTCTCCCCCGCGCGTTGGGCCTTCTGCCCGTCTCCCCCTTCTCTCCTCCTCTCATGCCCATCTCCCCAACCCGCCTCCTTCCTTTATTTTTTCCCTGGACCGGTCGGCTCCCTCCTTTCCTGCGCCGGTCCAGCCGCCCCATCCCTTTCTTCTTCTCCTTTCTTCCTCCTCCCACGCCCGAATTTTCTTTCTGCCATTATCGACGCCAACCACCGCCCTACAGCTGCCACCACCTTCTCCCTCTCCTTCTCTCTCTTTCCTGTCATTTTCTTTCCCATTTCGAGCCAAACCGGCCCTGGACCACAGCTCACGCGTGACCCTATCCCTTTCCTTCTTCTTCCATGTCTTCCCCTGCCACCCGACCACCACTTGCCACCTGCAGCGCCGATCGCCGGCCATCCCTGCCCCTCTCTTCTCCCTCTTCTTTTTCTCCATCTACCCAGCCCTCCATTCCCCTCATTTTTGATCCCTTCTCTTCCCTCGAGCTCCCTCCTCTCTCCTTCCTTCTTCCCCATTTTTCTTCCTCGTTTTTTTTTTATCATCGCCAGCCTCCGCCGCCTGAACCACCAAGCTCAGCCCCGCGCCGCCTTCTGCCACCGCCTACTACTACCCTGCACCACCACACAGCCCCTTCGAGCCCTACACTTCCTCCCTTCTCCTCCTTTTCCTTTTTCTTCCCAACTTTTCCCCTTACCGCCGAGCCACCTGCAACCGCCTCTACCGCCGCCGTCCGGCCACCTCTTCCGCCACCTAGCCCACCATTCGACACCCTACAACCCCCTCTACAACCGCCATCCATTATTTGGCCAAAAATAGCCCTTGCACCCCTCCATTTTCCCCTCCACTTTTCCTTCCTTCACAACCCCTTTCCCTCGACCCTCCTCGGCAGCCAACTTTGCCGCCTTGCCGCCGCCGTCTCCACCGCCCTATGCCGCCGTGAAACCACCCTTTGCCTCCACCTACACCCCCTCTACACTTCTGCACCATTCCCCTGCCTTAGAACCTCCCCTAACCACCTTCTTTTCTAGCCTAAAGACCCTAACCCGAAAATGATAAACCTTGCTTCCTTCACCCCCCTTTGAACCCTTCCACCCCTTATTTTTGCATGAGACTTACGCTGCTCATGCAGCGTGAGCTCCCCTTCATTTTAAAAATTTTTTAGCTAATTTTTAAGGTATAATGGTATTTTATATTAAGTGTTCTATTAATTGAATTTTTATAAAGTTTTATCCTTTTTAACTTCTTATTTCTAACAATATGATGGGTATTATTTTTAGGTGTTGAGTTGCTAATTATGCTTGGTAAGATTTGATATTTTGCGGGATTAAGGTAACCGTTAATCCTCCCCTAAATATATGAAAAACGCATGCTAGCACATTTAGGGTTGAGTATGATTTTATGCATGTTTTGTATGCTTAGCATGATATGTTTATGGTTTCTTATATTGTTTGTTAAAAAGAAAAAGCATGATAACTTTTATGCTATATGTAGGTATGTTAAATAAAGAAGGAGTTGGAATATGGATAGAAATGTTAAACACTTGTTTATGATGTACCATGTTGTTAATGCATGAATGATGTTATTGTTTAAGGGTATTTTAGTAATTATGCTTATGCGGTATATAAATCAATGTGTGTAGTTGTTAATGAGTATTATGTTGAAAAATGAAAAGTTGGTGGACTTAGATGATAAAAATGAAGTATTAATATCATTATTTTATGTAGTGTTAGTAAATTCATAAAAATGGTGAATAAAGGGGTTGGGTGGAAATTTTATAAGTGGAAAGGGTATTTTGGTAATTTTTTTGAGATAAAAGAACAATATGGAAATTGTATGATTAAATGGTTAAATGATAATTTACAAGCAAAGGATAAAATTGTAAGTTGTGAGAAAGAAGGGTAAAATGGTAATTTTGGAAGTAGGGGTAAAATAGTAATTTTGGATGAAGGAGGGCATTATGGTAACTTTGGAGGTAGAGGGGCAAAATCGTAATTTCATAAGTAAAGGGTAATATGGTAAATTTTATAAGTGAATGGCGAAGTGGAAATTTATAAGTAAAGGGGTAATATGGTAAATTGGAAAAGAAGGGCAAAATGGTAATTATGTATGGGAAGATAAAGATGGTAATCTTGGATGTGAAAGGGTAAAATAGTAATTTGTAAAGTAAAAGATGTATGGTGGTAGTTTTCATAAATAAAAGGATATATTGGTAAAATTGGATGTAAGGGGTAAAATGGTAATTTTGTAAATAAAAGGATATTATGGTAAACTTGGGAGTAAGGGGTAACGTGGTAATTATGATAATGACCAAAGGTAACTTAGAAATTAAATTATGATTGTAGAAGGGCAATTGGATAAGTATGATATTATAGCAGGGTAATTTGGTAAATTAACCAATTAAAGGGCATTATGGTAATCTTAATAATGGAGAAGGGTAATATAGTAATTTTGATTATGAAAAAGGGTAAATGGCAATTAAAATAATTGAGAGGGGTAAAATGGTAATTATGATAAAGGAGAAGGGCAATTTGGTAATTTGTTCAACTAAAGGGGCAATTTGGTAATTTAGTCGATAAAAGGGTAAAGTGATAATTGTTTAACCAACTAAAGGGGCAAAATAGTAATCATGATAATGAAGGAGGGTAATTTAGTAATTTATCCAACTCAAGGGCAGTTTTGTAATTATAACGAAGGAGAAGGGTGAATTGGTAATATAACCAACCAAATGGAAAATATGATAAGTGTAGTAATTATGAGGGATGAATGGTGATTTAAAAAGTGTAGGAGACAATTTGGTAATCTAAAGTGGACAAGGGGTAATTTGGTAATTATGCAACCTTAAGGGTAATTTGGTAATTTATCAAGTAAGGAATGGATACTTAACAATTATATAAGTAAAGGGCAAATGCGTAATTTGTACCTAATATGTCTTTGAGATTGTGGAACATTAATATGATTAAATGATGCTGATTAGCCAAGTAAGAGTATTTGATAATTAGTATGGCCTTAATGGTTTCTCTGTGATATCCTGGATAATCATCTGAATAAAAAACGATTAATGATATCAGAACGATTGAAAGTGAATAAGTATCGGATTATCGTGTTTTTCGTGATCACCTTAATTAAGACACTATTACTTAAAGTGAAAGACCTCGAGATCGGGAATGGTGACTCCTTAGGAGTCGCTACCCTAAGGACGTGGTTTAGTCCACGATTATTCTGGTATTTGCTGGTGTGCCTTTGTGCCCCAGCCAGGCCCTATATCTTACTCTTCCTAGCTCTACAGACCTAGTTAGGGGGTATGCATACTTATGGATTAGGTCTCCTTGTCGGTAGGGTACTGAGTTAGCTTTATGCACCAGTACGACCAGGGTACCTTTGCGTCCTTGGGTTCATAGTTGAAGGGTACCGAGTAGCTGATATACACCGGTACGACCGGTGTACCTTTGTATCCCGGGTTATCGATCTCCCATTCGAGGCAAATAAATATGATTGATGTGCTGATTAAATAAAGGAAAGATACTATTATTAAAAGTGGAATATTAATGAGCCGGGCCCAGATGATTATGATATTGAGTACCGGTCCACCGGTTATAATAGTGGGCCAGGAGCGTGTTGCCCTGGTATGTGATATTGAGTACCGGTCCACCAGATATAATAGTGGTCCAGGAGCGTGTTGCCCTGGTATGTGATTATGAGTACCGGTCCACTGGTTATAATAGTGGCTAGGAGCGTTGTGCCCTGGATGATGAGTTATATATATTCCGGTCCACCGGCAATAATAGTGGGGGTCCCGAGCTCAATAAAATCGGTTATGTATGTGAATAAGGTTATGGAAAAATACTAATCACTTATAGTGGAACACCATGTGAGTCGGGGCCAGACCGGTCCACCGGCAAATAATAGTGGTCAGGTGCGTTCTGCCCTGTGTGTTTATCTTCCGGTCCACCAGCAATAATAGTGGTCAGAGGCGTTCTGCCCTGTGTGTTGACTTCCGGTCCACCGGCTATAATAGTGGGGTTCTCGTACTCACATGGATATAAAATATGATATTGATGGATTAATGACAGAATAATGGCTTAAGGCCCAAAGTATCGATCGTGACTTATAAAGTATTATGTATGTTATTGTTATGCATGCACCTCATATTATTTATGTGTGTAGTTTGCATTATGTGTCGTATGCGGGCCTATCTTTAAGTGTGGTATTAAAGGGTTACTCAGTACCGTAGTACTGAAGGGATTCCCTTTATGGGGCCCCTGCCTATTCAATGGGCAGTGCCCTTGCAGGTATTTTCAGGTGCTACTCAAGTGGGTTACGGAAAGGAGAGTAAGGAATTTTCCGGTATCATGGCTTTTTCTCTTTCTCATCTAAATTCTTGGTTTTAAATGTTAACGTTGTTAAAGTAGCCACCATTGGTGGATTTTATTCCTGAAAACGATTTGATGCGCTACTCTGATTTAAATATGTTAAAGTTCTTGCAATTTACTCTGATTTATGCATGTTGAATGTCCTTCGAATTGTATTTCATTTTCTTAGCCTTAGCACTTGGTACTGGAACGGTATGAGTGAACCGGTCTGGTATTAAGTGTGGCGGTAATACTCCCAAAGGTCACATTTTATTTATCTGCTTCCGCTATTATCTTTTAATAAAACGAAATTTTTCAGTAGTGAATTTTGGGGGTGTTACAGAGACTTTGCACAACTGGGGTGGTTCATGTAAGGCAAATCAAGGGTGGAGGGTGGTGTAGTAAGGTAGAGGGTGGTGCAGGTGGTTTGAATGACCGCGCTGGGCGACGACGATGACAAGGGTGTCTAAAAGGGTGGTGGCACATAGGAGAGGTTTTTTGGACTTTGGGAAAAAGCTAGAGTCTAGGGCTGGTAAGGGTGTATTTATAGGGCCAAAGAAGGGGGAAAAGGTCAGAGGGGAGACGAGAGAATAGAGCAGGTAGGTGGGAATGCTCCGGTCGACGACGGTAGGCCGGCGTAGGTCTGTTTCGTGGCAAGGGGTGATCGGTTAGTGAGAGGGGAAATTGCACAAGAAGAGATGGAGGTTGGTTGAGTTGAATGGCAGGGGAGTCAGCAGGGAAGATAGAGGAGAGAATCGACCGGTCAACGACAAGATTCTCGAGGGATTCATAAGTCAACAGGGGAGGATGAAGAAAGAAGGAGGAGGAGGTGGACCAAATGGTTGGGGAAAAAGGAAGAAAGAAAAGAAAAAGAAGTGGACCGGTTAGGCAGATGGGGGAAAATGAGGACAAAGGATAAGAAAGGGGGAAGGGGAAATGGGCCGCTGGGCTAGCCCAAGTCGGGGGAAAGAGGGAAGAAAAATGAAAAGAAGAAGGAAAAAGAAAGAAAAAGGAAAGAAAAGAAAAGAATGAAAGAAAAGGAAAAAATGAAAAAGAGAAAAAGAAAAAATAGGTGGGTTGGGATATTTAGAATATTTTGGTATTTTGGGATATTTAAAAATAATAATATTTATATAAAATAATATTTAATTCTCTTTTTAGGCTAATTTAGGATTTTTGAAATATTTTTTCTAAATTTCATTTGAATTAGTAAAATATCCAAATTTTCCCTAATAAAAATATTTATTATTTTCTTGTTGATTTTTCCTAATTAATTCCCTTTTATTTTATTAAAAATAGTTTACTTAATTAATTTCTCTAATAGATTCTTATTTAACTAACATTCTTAAAATTAAGTTTTTGGGGTATTTCAGTTTTTAATGGGGGTTTAATGATGTGTTTAATAGTGTTAATTATGATAGGTGGAGCATGAGTAATAGGGTCATTAATAGTGTAGAAATCATTTATAAAAGAAAGATTTTAGTTGAGGGTTTCAAATCTAGGGTTAAATGTGTGGTGATGTATAAATGATTATTGTGGAGGGGGGGTTTAGAAGTTGTTAATGGTGAATTAGGGGGTTGATTATGGCAGGAAAACTTGGGTTAATCATAGCAAACACATGCTTGTTTATATGCTTGTTAGCCCTTACTTGATAAGTAGCATTGCTCTTCTATATGCTTGCTCCAATTTTCTTATGTAGACTCTTTAAATATTCTGCTCTCTTATGGGATTCATAAATCTTCAAATGTCCCATAATCAATAGTACCAAGTCAATAGGCATGTAGGAATTGGTACCACAAATGATCTCATAAGAACTTGAACTGAGTGATTATGATGAACATCGGTTGTAAGCAAACTTTGCATGTGCTATCTTCACATCATAATACTTAGTAGTTGATAAACTAAATTTTCCCATATTTTTATCCCGCTTTCCCTTTATTTATGTAGTCTTGTTTGACATCTTATTTGTGTTACTGCTTTATTGGTAATGGTTTTTAGAAATTTTGCATAAATGTAAAGATCCAAGGAAATGATGCATGGAACCGATAAAATAATCAAATATGAAAGGTACTGAAAGAAGATAATCAACTCACATGTCTTTAGAGAAGTGAAGAGGTTCAAAGATTGAAAAGAGGAGCAAGTAAAGCAAGAGGAGGAAGAAATGGGTACTGCATGACTGCAACACAACCAGCTACATAGTCGTGAAACTCTAAATTAACATTATATCGAGGGGAAAAAAGTTACACGGCCAGCCAGTGCAACCTTGCACAGCTATGCAACTATCAAACAATATGCCGCAACACATCTCCTCTTACGACCACAACACACCCTCAGCACAACTGTGCATGTTCATTTTATCGAGGGAAGAAAAGCTGCATAGCCATCCAGTGTAACCTTATACAGTCGTGCAGCTAACAGTTATCACCCTTCACACGATCTTCTCTCATGCCTCTTTCCACTCTTTTCTATGTCAAAACAAAGGGAAAATAAAAAGAGAACATTGAAGACAGATTAGGGGGAGTTGAAGGCTTAATTTCTATGTATTATTATTAAGAAAAATCAACTACTTGTAATTTGCTTTGAATTCTTGTGCAATTTCTTCAATCAGGATTATTCAAGCGTGTATCTCAACTCTGCAGATCCTTATTATTACCATCAATCTACAGTGTGATCTTTTCATTCTCTTTTCCGTTTTTCATTATGTATGCAATATGCATGCCAATTACATTTTCTTTCTGCATTTCTTTTAATTCATGAGTGAATAATTATCTTTTCTATGATTGAACTAGGTTCTATTTGGTATGAATATAATGACTTAAATTATTTGTTGTATGTATGGTTCATATAGGTTGTTTCGCATGTTAGAAATTATTGATGTAAGTCAGGTTTGATAAAATTTGATTATATATATATATATATATATATATAGGGGAGGGGTCACATACAAACTATAATTAATATACAAACATAGGAACTAATCTCATCCATTGGATCAAAATTTATTCACATTCAAGATTTTACTAATACCAAACCAAAAAACTAATCCAAACCTATATCCAAACCAAATATCCAAACCTCTAAACCCTAAACCCTAAACCCTAAACCCCATAAACCCTAAACCCTAAACCCTAAACACTAAACCCTAACCCCTAAACCCTAACCCCTAAACCCTAAACCCTACACCCTAAACCCTAAACCCTAAACCCTAAACCCTAAACCCTAAACCCTAAACCTCTAAACCCTAAACCCTAAACCCTAAACCCTAAACCCTATAAACCCTAAACCCTATAAACCCTAAACACTAAACCCTCTAACCATAAACCCTAAACCCTAAACCCTCTAACCCTAAACCCTAAACCCTAAACCCTATAAACCCTAAACCCTAAACCCTCTAACCCTCTAACCCTAAACCCTAAACCCTAGACCCTAGACCCTAAACCCTAAACCCTAAACCCTCTAAACCCTAACCCTAAACCCTCTAAACCATAAACCCTAAACCCTCTAAACCATAAACCCTAAACCCTCTAAACCCTAACCCTAAACCCTCTAAACCATAAACCCTAAACCCTCTAAACCATAAACCCTAAACCCTCTAACCCATAACCCCTAAACTCTAAACCCTAAACCCTAAACCCTAAACCCTCTAACCCTAAACCCTAAACCCTAAACCATAGACCCTAGACCCTAAACCCTAAACCCTAAACCATATAAACCCTAACCCTAAACCCTCTAAACCCTAAACCCTAAACCCTCTAAACCCTAAACCTTAAACCCTCTAAACCCTAAACCCTCTAACCCTCTAACCCCTAACCCCTAAACCCTAAACTCTAAACCCTAAACCCTAAAACATAAACCATAACCCTAAACCCTCTAAACCCTAAACCCTAAACCCTAAACCCTCTAAACCCTCTAAACCCTACACCCTAAACCCTCTAAACACTAAACCCTAAACCCTAAACCCTAAACCCTAAAACATAAACCCTCTAAACCCTAAACCTCAAACCCTAAACCCTCTAAATCCTAAACCATAAACCTCAAACCCTCTAAATCCTAAACCCTAAAGCCTCTAAATCCTAAACCCCAAGCCCCAAACCCTCTAAACCCTAAACTCCAAACCCCAAACCCCAAATTCCAAACCTTAAACCCTAAACCCTAAACCCTAAAATGTCTTGTGCACAAACTTGTGGTTGAACTGTCTTTGCGTAAGCACCAATTCCTTGCAGAAGAGCCACGAAACGGCATGCAATTCCTAAACCCAGGCCAACAAACAAAAGAAATAAGTGACAACATTAGCCATATAATAATACCGACCCAAAGATAAATCAGCAAATATACAGCCACTAGAAAAAAATACAAAACTATTAATCAGACTAACATACAGCCAAGTATTGACAATACAAAAACAATAGAAAACAATCAACAAACATAAGGAAGAATTAAATTAGACAATGAAAAGTATGAAGGAATTGTATTGATTTCAGCAGTGGGGGATGTGGACAACCAAGTATTTGAGGCCCTGGCACCTCCCTCTAACAGACTTCCTTGCAATCCATCCCCCTACCCTCTCACGCCCGAACCCAATTTATCCACTTCCCCGCCCCCACGTCACTAATAGAAAAGATACTAAGAGACAACCAATAACTGAAAGGAATAACCCCATGAACAAATCACTCGGCACAAAAAAAAAATCAAGCTGATGCTCGATGTTGCTGATAATGGAGATTATCGAACAAGAAACAAATATTCAGACATAAATCGGTAATACAGCACCACACCAGCATATACTACGGAAAATATACAACAAATTGACAACAATCTCTTCGAAATACCAGACCAATCAACATAGAAATTAAATCCAAAATTAACACAATCAGTCGGTAATACCAGAACAATCAGCACAAAAATCAAAATAAAAATGAAAAACCACATAAGAAAAGCCAAATGACGTAAATAAACTTACGAATTAGATGAGAGAGGTCGGAATTATATCGACGGTGTGCACTGAGGTGGCGGTCGCAGAGGTTGCGCTTGACTGCTGCGTTAGTTGTTCTAGCTGTAGCAACGGTGGAGCTCGTACTCAGGTCGCGTTGCCGCTGTGCTGCGCCACTGGTGGTGCTTGTCCACGTCCGCTGTGCGGCGGAATATTGTGTATTGGCGGTTGTGTTGAAGAATGGAGGAGGCGAGGTATGGTCGAAGTGAACAGGGGAAAAATGGCGATAGAGAGATGCATAGACGGGTGCGATGGAGAGAGAGAGAGACGGGAGGTGCATAGAGGGAGGCGAGAGGTGCATAGAGGGAGGCGAGAGGTGCAAAGAGGCGGGAGGTGCAGAGAGCGGGAGGCGGGAGGTGCAGCGAGAGGGAGTGCGAAGGGGGGTCGGGGGTCGGGATTAGATGTGCAGACAGGGGAGCGGGGCGGGACGGGACGGGACGGATAAGAAAAGGTGAGGAACAGTAATAAAAATAGGAACGCGTTTTCGACCGTAAGATATCTCAGATCCAACGGTTGAAAACCGTTCCTACGTTTGTACAGTAGAAATGGTCCGCACATGATCGTTTACCTATATATATATATATAGACGATAACTATAATTGAAAGGTTGAAATTAATGTCAGAAATTTAATATACGAATTGAAATTCAATTAATCACAAGAGTAAACAATTGATTCTTAGGAACTATTTAATCAGTGGTGTTTAATGGATTTAATCTAATTTATTATTCATGAAAGTAGTCAATCAATTAGATTAGATACATTCCTAAACCTTGAAAGAGGCTAGTGAATTATAATTGACCTATTGTCCATAGTAATTTTTAACTATACTATGACATATTATTAATTCATTTTTGAATACCGAAAATGAGACCAAAGTTCAATATCAGGTTTTACATCTATAGATTCAAAATATACAATTTATTAGTCATTTTATTATTAATTTTTATTTTCTCACTTTATAACAATATAGTTAGCTGAAATAATAAAAATCGGTAATTTATTGCATAGCTCTTATAGATACAACCTTGACATGCTACAACGATGCTGTACGCCTACGAATTAGCAACCATCAGTAGTCTTACTCACTAATCCTCGTACTAAGGTATCAAGTATCCTATTAGTCACCTCCATTTATCCATTGGGTTTTAGGTGATGAGAAGTACTAAATAAAATCTTTGTTAGGAAGTGACATAAAGTTTTCCATAAGTAGCTTAAGCACTTTATGTCTTGATCACTCACAATAATTATTAGTACCTCATGAAACTTCACCACTTCCTAAAAGTAGAAATTTATAATAGTCCTTAGTATAAAGCGTGGAAAATTGAAAAAATGATCCACTACTACCATAATTAAATCCTTGACCCATTGTGTCCTTAGTAAACTAAGAATAAAATCCATACTAACTCCATGCTAAAGTGCACTAGGAATCGGTAATGGTACATAAAACCCTGTATGGAAGAAAGTCTTGCTTCTTTGGCACGTAACACTTCTTTCCACCATATATTGCACACCCTCCAACATGCGCAACCAATGAAAGTGCTTCTAAAGTGGCTCCAAAGTCTCAAACACCCCAAAGTGTCCCACAATATATCCTTCATGCATTTCTTTAATTAATGGACAATATCATGATGCTTAACTTGTTGTTCTTGAATAGAAATTCATCTTAAACCACATAAGCTCCACTGTTTCCATCATTATTTTAAGCTTTCAAATCTTCCATAAAGTCCTTATCCTTTGTATAGAGATCCTCCAACATCTTAAACCCTAGCAACTTAGCATCTATAAGTGTAAGGACCATGGGCATTCTTGAAAGATTATTCACTACTACATTCTCCTTTCCATCTAAGTGTTTAGTAGAGAACATGAAGGATTACAAAAAAAAAATATCCACTTGGCATGTCTCGAGCTCACCTTATTTTTTCCATGAAAGTACATCAAATTCTTATAGTTTGAATGAAGAACAAATGCTTTTACCCTTAAACAATGACTCCAATTCTCTAAACAGCTTATGATATCATAAATTGAGTAATTGAGCCTTACACCTTTCCAACTTCTCATTAAAGAATGCTATCAGCCTCTTGTCTTGTAACAAAACAAATCCAATACCTACACCACTAGTATCATAAGTTACTTTGAGTAATTTATCAAAACAATGTAAAATAAGTGCTGGTGCATTAGAGATATTAGTCTTTAATTTTTCAAAAGCCTTTATAGCATCTTTAGTTCACTTGTACCCTCATTTTCCATAAGATATGTAATAGGAGGTTCAATGGTTGAGAAGTCTATGGTGAATCTCTGATAAAATGATGCCAATCCATGAAATCTCCTTACGTCATGCATGTTTATAGGTTGTGACCAAGTGTAAACAACTTCAACTTTAGATGGATTCATGCGTATCTCATCTCCACTCACAATATAGCTAAGGCATACTAAACTGTCCATTATAAAGCTACACTTCTCCAACTTTTCATATAACATCACCTCTCTCAACTTCTCAAAAAACATCTTTCTGTGTATTAGATGATCCTTCTCATTTTTGATATAAATGAATATGTTATCTAAATGCACTGCCACAAAATCCTCTAATTATGGTCTTAGCAAATTATTTATCAATGTCATAAAAGAACTGGGTGTATTGCGTAACGCAAATGCCATCACTAACCATTCATAAAGACCATACTTTATCTTGAAAGCTATATTCCACTAATCCCCTTCCCTAATTCTCATTTTATGGTAACTACTCCTCAAATCAACTTTAGAGAAGATCCTTGCTCTATAAAGTTCATCTAGCATATCATCTAATCTTGGCATAGGAAATTAATATTTGATTGTGATGTGGTTGACTGCTCCAGAATCAATGTATATCCTCCAAGTTCCATCCTTCTTAGGCACCAACAAATTCAAAACGCAACATAGACTCATATTCTCCCTCACGTAGCCTTTTTCCAACAACTATTGAATTTTCCTTTGAATCTCATTTACCTCTTCAGGATTTCATCAATATGATGCCTTGTTTGGAATAGAAATCCTAGGCATAGGATCAATATCGTGCTCCATTCCCCTCAATGATGGTAGTCCATGTCATAAAACTTTGGGAAACACATCGAAAAATCCTTCCCAAAGCTTGGTGAGATTTGGTTATAGCTTACCATACCCTCTTGTTGGATTTCTTTTTTCACCACTAAAGCATAGCAAAACCCTTATTCTTTGATGGCCTTATCCATGTCATGATCTTGGAGAAATAAACTATTGATTTTTTCTCCTCTTGTGGCATCTTTAGTTCAGTTGTTAGCTCAAATATGGGCTTTAGCATGAACTTCTTTTCCCCGTTACAAACCATATATTCATTGAGCACTCCATTGTGGGAAACTTATTTATCATATTGCCATGTCATCTTAAGCAATATATGACATGAATCTATTATTAATATGTGATATAACATATCATCAACATAACTAACAATTTAAAAATTCACAAGGACTTGCTTAGAGGCTTTTAACTCTTTATCTTTGTTGAGCCATTTTAAAGGGTAAGGCCTTGGGTGCTTTGTGGTCTTCAAGTCAACCTTCTTCACCATCTCTTCACTTGAAACATTAGTGCATGAGCCACTATCAACAATGACTTTGCACGCTTTGTCTCCCACCTTACTATTGGTCTTGAAAATTTTCTCTCTATGAGTTAAAGATGACCATGCATGAACTTGTAATACCCTTTGCACAATGTAACATTATTAGCATTCTTCATCATGTTCACTCTCTTCACCACCACTTTCTTCATCCTATATCTCAATCTCATCATCAATATATGGTTCCATGTTATAAATTTCTCTTAAAGTTAAAGCCTTTTGAATGGGACAATATCTTGCAAAGTGGTCATAGCCTCTACACTTGAAGCATTTCTTTATAAAACTTCATCCCATATTCTCTTTACATTTTTCAATTCAACCTCCTCCCTATTTCTTTCATAATTTCACCATCCACTAGGGTTAGACTTATATATTGTAGAAGATGATGACTTGGATGTCATCTTGGTCCTTTTCAACTACTTCTCAAAATTTGGAGCCAACTTCACTAAATCCTCTAATGTATAATAAATGCATACTTTAATATTTTCACTAACATTTAAATTGAGACATTTAAGGAAACTGGCACATGTTTGCTCCTTCTTATCTTGAAATCAAAACAAGACTCTCAAATTCCCTCACATACTCCTCTACACTCAAAAAATCCTTACTTGAGTGTGTTTAGTTTGATGAAATTGTCTTACTCAAAATTTTGTGACATTTTATGGGTAAGAAATATCAATTTCTAAATATGTTAATTAATTTTTTATTATATTAGTTTCTTAACCTTTTTAATATGACAAATGTTTTAATTTAATAAATATACATTAAAATTTAATAAAGAAGTTCATTTTATGTTGTGAATGATTTTTCAAATTATGATGATGAATATAATTATAAAATGTATTTCCGTCATACTTACGTATTAACTATCACGTGAAAAATATAGAAATAGAAGTAAAAAACTATTATGGACACCTAACTTTAATGTTAATTAAAATATTTAAAAAAATACATTAGTGATAGAATCCAAATACATTAAAAAAGTGTCATTAAAAGATTTTTTTATTTAAAAAAATATAAGTTTTGATAAAATTTCTTACTAGTATTAAATTATAGTATAGATAGATGATAATATACATCATCAAATTTATATATGCTATATAGATCATATCTTGAAAAGAAAAATATTGAAGACGTTTTTAAAATTTAAATATTTTTTCTTATACATAATAATGCATAATTTAAATCCTTCAAAATACTTTTCTATTTTGTGAATATATTTTTAGATTTTGATGATGCTTAAAATTATAAAATACATATCATATAAAAAAATATGTGAGTCTATAGGAAAAAAATAGATGCAAAAATTTGGAGCTAAATTTGAAAAAAGTATGTTAGTGGTGGATCCCAAATATATTAAAAAAATTATGCAAGTGATATAAGAACATGTAAAAAAAGGAGATTTTTTTAATTAATGGTTTAAGGAAAATTAGCATTGACAAGTTAAAGTATATATAAATTTCTTACAATTGATCAATTATAGTAGAAATAGATAAATGATTGTAAAAGTTTTGAATAAATTATAAATAATCTTCACTTTATATTTTGAAAAGAAAATATATTAAAATATTTTCAAGTTCAAGTATTTCATTCATGTAAATAACAATGAATTATGGGAATCACTCAAAATATATATTTTTTAGATCAATTTTTAAATGTTTAATATGGTTATACTTAAAAAATTATATATGTATTTAACCTTTAATTTTGTTAATTTAAAGAAAATATGAATAAATGATCATAAATTATGATAGGTATGTAAAATTAGAGTTAGGTAAAAATGTAACACCCTAACATTTTAAGACTAATTACTCTATATAATTAGAATTTTTTTAATAACTCATGAATAGGCTGAATTCATTAATTTAATCCTTCACTCAAATTCATTTCTTTCTCTAGAATCGTTAAATCGCATAAAACCCATTTGCACAATCAGACACCTTATTAGCTTTGCTCCCTTTTTATATTCAAACAAACTTTGATATCCAATATTTTTATATATTTAGTTTTCTAAAATTATTCATCATGTTTTCATAAAATTTTATAATTTATGAGATTTATCTACTATTTTCCCTAATAAATCCCCATTTTCTAGCCTTTGTACCTATTTAATTTTTCTTAAAAGTGTGAAATACCTATCCTACTTATTTTGTTGTTTTCATGTGATCCTCACATGTTGGAAAATCATATTTTTAAGTATTTTTTTCATTCACTCAACCAAAAATACTTGCATAATCCAATCTCACAAAAAGCTACCCACTCTTTTACTTAATCATCCATTTTTGTTCTATCCTATGGCTGACCAAGGAAGACTCACTCCCCCTATCTTAACCATATCAAAATGGGGTAGGGGATACTATATTATAGTTAATCAAATATCTCCAACCCTTTGGACGTTTCATTTCAAAAGCAAAACACACGAATCAAGAATTATCCACAAGAAGATTTCTTTCTAACCTCCATTAGTTTGGCCTCTCTTGTTATTCATCCTTTTCTTTTGGTTTTTCTTTTCTTTTAATTGTATAATAAATCCCCTACCCCTTTCTTTCCTCAAAATCGAGCTCGATCAACCTTATTTCCCCCCTTTTCCCCTCAATTGAGTAGGTTTAGTTTGCTATTGTGGCTAACTTTTGGCTAAGTTTATACCTATTTCTGGGCTACCTCCTCTTCAATTATACTTTTTATTTTTATTGGGTCTTGTTTATTTTCTGATTGGATATATTTACCACCCATTATTGTGGCCTTTGTCACCTTCTTTACCTTTTGATTTCTGCCCTACTAGGTAGCTTTCAATCTTTGGTTGTTGCTACTACTTTGTGTTGTAACAATGTTTTTCATGCCTGTCCTTCTTTATTTTCTCATTATTTTCTTTCCTATTAATTCTAAAGCTCCATGATCTTCCATCTTGTGCTATTGTTTTTTTAATGGCTTTTGTGGTGGTTTTCAAACCTATATACCCTAGAATAATCTTTTTCATTTCACGTCTTTTCTCTTTTTTTTTTCATAACTATATTCTCATATTAACCTAGTTTGTGTTGTTCTTATTTTATTTAAGGTGGTCAAGAAGCTTAAGTGGTATTTCTAAGTTGGATTTTTTTTCTAGAAGATTTAGTGCTTGGGGTAACTAATCTAACATTTAGAAATATAATATTGTGTTAGGTGTATTATACGTTATTTTATGCATGCTTAGCTTTATTTTAATTATAATCATAAAATAATATCTTAGAAAATCTTGTATGGTATGTTTATGTTGCAATATTATGTGCATAAGCATGAAAAGTTGATGAGAGAATGATATGTATGATTTTAACATGATATTATGTCTACTAAAACTATAACGAATATGGAATACTATCGTGATGAATGTGTAGTGGAGTCATGGTGAATATTCATTAGAGTCATGATGAATAGGCCTAGACTTGAGTAGTTTATCTCTTGGAACTATTATTTTATGTAAGTTTTAGTTGTTTTAATTTTACTTAAGTGTGTTAATGTATGTATAATAGATTATGGAATTTAGGTTATAAATTTTAGATCATTTAGAGTTGAAATATTTTTTTTAGGGTTTTGATATTTTTGTTCAGGGGTATATTAAGAGTTACATATTATTTTTTAAAGTCTAGAGTATACCATTTTACTCCTTGGTATTTTATATAAAGTTTGGTATATAATATGTTAGAGTTTGATGTTGGTTAGAGTATTAAAATTTAGAAGTTTAAAGTGATTTTAAGTGATTAATGAAATTTTGGTCATTATGCTTTAATTTTGGAATTTTTGAGATCTAAGTGAATATTAGGTTAATAAAATAAGTTAAAATGGATAAGTGTGATAATTAGATGGTGATCGATGAGTGAAATTAGAGACCTAAATTAAATAGGTCAATTAAGCTATTAATAGACATTTTGGGCACATTAAGAAATCTTCATATTTTATGCCTAGTATCTATATTTAATGTTCATCATAGGAAAACAATTGGTTAATTGTAATCCATTTTAGCATGAAATATACGTCTATTAAATTTAGAATAAGTTAGTTTACCATAGGGGATATTTAGTCATTTTATGTGCATGTGTATTGCTTTAATGGTGTTGGATACAAATGTGAACCCTATAATTACTTTTGACCTATGGTTGACTTGTGGTCAAATATTGATCCTTAGTGAACTATTGATCTTCATCGACAACTGACTTGGTGCTGACCTTTGTCTGGAATAATTAGAATTATTAATTGTTGTGATCTAAATTAAAAATTAGCCTTTCATGGCACAAAACTTAGGCTTTAATGGCTCATTTATTAATGGATCCCTAATGGCATGTTGATGAGCCTGTGTGCTCTAAATGGTTAGGCCTTGATTCCTTTGTGGATAAAGTGCATAAATATAATTGAAATTTAATGAAATTAATGGATTATGTTCGTGGAAGTGATTAAGTGTCATTCTATGGGACTTGGTTGTTTTTAACCTAACTTCTTAATAAAATTTTTATCACTTAAAGCATAAGATTTTAATTCGAGACTAACAGGGCTCCGGATAGCTACCCAAGCATAAGTGTGGTATTCACTTGGTACCATTCCTCTGTTTTCCTTTTTTTGTGATGCCATATGCCTTATAAGAGGTCCGAAATGCCCTTTTCTACTCTATAAGAGCCATTAACCCTATAGAGGGTATGCATAGTAAAGTAAATAGGTGACTTATAATTGGAATTTC
Organism: Tamarix chinensis; assembly: GCA_030549775.1. Lineage (NCBI taxonomy): Eukaryota > Viridiplantae > Streptophyta > Magnoliopsida > Caryophyllales > Tamaricaceae > Tamarix > Tamarix chinensis. Next base: position 13,151,772 of record CM060176.1, read on the forward strand.
TAGCTACATTTATATGTAGTCCTATTAAGCTAGTTTCATTGTATAATAGGTAAAAATGTTGTAAACGAGGGGCTTATTTGAGTATTTTTTCTCAAGTTAATATAATCTATTACTTGTGATCACAATAAGAGATTGTAATAATAAATGAATATTTTCTGTCTATATTTTCATATTTCATTATTCTATGCTTGATGGTTGCGTTACCTTTTTTACAATTGGCATTTGTATAAAACATGTTACTATTCAACTATCGTATGTTCTACCATTCTCTTTGCATATGCCTTGTGCATAATATCATTTCTTTAGGATGGTTGTGGTACACACTATAAGATGTGTCCTGATAATACACTTTGCAGACGTTATGTTATAGGTATTTGATGATGACTTTAAGGAGGTCCATTAAGAGGAGTGGATTGGGTTTTTGCCTTAGTTTAGGGCATAGAGTTATAGTTATTCATGTGTTGTGTGCCTAAATTTTGAATATATCTTTTGGACTCTTCATCCTTTTTGTTCATCTTTTTCTATGTATTGTGTTATCTGGAGCATGTACTTTATACTCCTTTCTTACGTTTAATTTATTAAAGTTTATAGCTATTTCTATCTATTTCCATAATTTTTGATTCATTTATTGCAACTATTTTATCTTTGAATTTAGTACAAGAAAGGTATGGATCAAACTTGTGCTAAGTGTGGCAGTAGCAACCACTTAATTATGTTAATGCTTGCACGTAAAAAAAATTCAAAATTAAATTTTGGGGTGTTACAAAAAATATCAAATAATGTGTCCATGGAAGACTCCAAATACATTAGAAAGCACGCTTATGAAATAAAAGAAAACAGTGAAATTTGAAAAGAAGAAGATGAAAATAAATAACTTAAAAAAAGATAAAATATACCATAATTTCTCACTATTGAAAAATTATAGTATATATCGATGGATATGCACATATATATCCTATGAATTCCTTAACTAATATCCAATGTATAGATATATAAACATAGCTTTCTCTAAATGGAATTAATTAGACACTTTCAATGTGAAGGTTAATGTGAATAATAATAATAATAATAATAATAATAATAATAATGAAATGTATATATTACAAACATATTATTGATTAAAACTTCTTAATTTGGGAAAAAATCTTAATTAGACCCCAAAATATCATTATACTGATATAAAAATGAACTATCAAAACATGAATACATATCATGAATCTAAATGGTCCCCATGTAGTTTGACCTTGTCATATATTGATTCTAACTGGAAAAAAAGCAACGTCATCATCAAAGACCACAAATAATTTATTGTAATGATGATCTTACTTCTTACCCATTAAATGAGTAATTAACAACTGTTGGGTTTGTGGTTTGCTCCAAATTTGGAGTCTCATATTGGAAATAAGTGCATTGTTTGATCGGGGATCAATTCCTAGTTCAAGCTTGGGAAACTTAATCTGATTTGATCCCCCTTTCTAAGATCCATTTGGGTTGGTTTAATATATTTAATAACAATTCAATTTGAGTTAGTTTGAATATAACCATTTTTGTTAGTCAAATCCTAATTACCATTAAACATGTTTATTGTCTATTTAACTATTCGACATGGCCATTTTTGTTTGATTTTACTAGTTGTTATATGATGGTTGTTTTTAAAATATTTGCCAATATTATTATATAATTAAGTATAACCAAGTTTGAATACCAATGAATATTTTTAGTTGAATTCCAACATTTATATTCTTAGCTAAATTGGCCATATTTTCTCTATAAAAGCCCCAAGTTGCACCAAAACAATTCAATCATTCACACAAGTTCTCCTATTCTTATTATTTCCTATACAATTGTTATTTCTTATTTTTTTTTTATGAAAAAAAATTCCATTTTCATTAGTTTTAAATCCTTATTTGTGTAAACTCAAATGCTATAAACAAAGGAGCTCCTACTCCATTGGCTAGTGTGCACTAATTTTGGTGGAATGAGGCATTAATAGTGTAAGTTTGAAACTAGTGACCTTTTTTTTAATTTATTTATTTTACCGTAGAGTGGGTTTTTCCAACTTAGGGCAATGGATTACCATGATGCCTTGATTGGTCTATTTTTATTTATCTAGATAATTTGATTCTTGGTGCACTTTTAAATTTTGCTTCAATCACAATTCTAATTATATTTTCGACTATATTTCCTTATCGTTTTCCTTAATATTTTGTTTGGGTCTAACAATCTTAGTCAGATAGTTGTCATTCCTTTTACTTTGTTAGTACTTATCAAGATTCAATGTCCATTGATTCTATATCTTGTTTGTTAGTCATTATATTTTATATGTTTTTAAAGATCCAAAAATGATCATTCTAAATGTTAAACAAATCGACTATCATTACTATCATGCTTGGATCAGGTATGTCTCATTATCTTTTATGCATACCTCCATTTTTTTCAACTTTTAAATTTTATTTTGAAAGTAAAATGTGGAAGCTAAAGCACAAAAAAAGAAAAAGAAAAGAGGGATGTTACTGCTATATTTATCATAAGAAGAGGTGTGTGCATTCACTTAAGCTATGATAGATGCAAGGTCATGTATGAAAACATTAAATAATAAGAAACATAAAACACAATTGAAGGTAAGAATCTTTACATTTCAAAATCATGATCCAAGGTTATAAATTTGATTTAGAACGACTAGAACAAAAAACTACAAAGTCCTAATCTCTTATTCTAACTCAAACTCCAACAATATCCAAATCACTTACACCCAAAACTATTGAAAAATAATTTTTTTTAGTACAAAAGGATTGGATAAATATACCTAACTTTAAGAAAATAACATTAGCACCAAAACATCATCACATGTAATAACAAAATTGTAAAATCTAACATGGTACACCACTAGGGTACACAACCACCATGATAGGTAATATTTCGCAAAACATATTATGATGGTACTCATGCTTTAAAAGGCATCTTAATATTCTTAAACTATAGCATACTCAAATCACATTATGCTTACACAACATGACATAATCGACTCCTACATAACTCAGGATAATACATGTACCAATACATAATACCACTAACCATCTTAAAATTCATTTATCAACCAACTCATAAATAACATTACAAAGGTAGTATACAATGGATAATTATCATGTCTCATAATTACAAAGAAAGATAACACACAGGTAGTGCATAATGGGACTATTTATTGATATGTGTTGTTCCATATATTAGCTATGCTAGCAGCATGCTATGGTTTGTTAAGGAAATATGTATTTTGTGTGTTATGAGTATGCTAAGGGTTGTGTAAGTTGTTCATATTGAGCATGAAGGCAAGGATATTGTGTATTATAAATGTTTCAGATGCATATGATAATATATTAAGTTGTATGTCAAGAGAGCAACTATGACGTTGTTTGTGTGTATTGACTATTTAGCCATTTTGACGTTCTTATGATGCATTAAATTTGTGCTAGGATATCTTGTAGTTATTCATGGATGTGAATCATATGCTTCATAATTGTATTTTGTAAGTTATATATGCATTTAAGAAATTCTGATATGTAAATAAGAGATTTTATGCTAAAATATACCATGTTCTATTCTTTTAGTATCTTGTTTGTTAATGCGAATGCTAAGTGGTTGATTTCATCATTGTTAATTGTGTATAATTTTGTGAAGAACATTATTGATGGGTTATATTTGATAGAATATGTGCTCATGGGCATAAGTGGAAAACAATTTAACTAATAAGTGAAAGGAATGAATTATGTGAATTGTGTTATAGGTCACTAGAAGAATATTCTTTGAGTCTAAGGTACTCCTGACCATCCTGAAGTCCACAAATATCAACTATCACTCTTTGAGTCTACACGTCTAGAAGAATCATCTACTCCCTCACTTCATTATGAGAAGGTTCATCCTATCATGGTATAAACTCGTTGGTAATTCATGTCGAACCTCCATTCATCTTCTATTACGATAAGCTCCCTAGCTCCTTGGTTGTAATGTCTCATAAAACACTCACCCTCAACAAACCTTGAATTGGGAATGTCTGTGAGGAACAAATCCATATACCTAGTAGTAACCCTTATACATGGTTCCATCTAAGGAAAGGTCAACAATAAATGGTATGACCTAAAAATATACGATTCAAGATATAAACTGTTCTCCATCATGCTCCCTAACTACTCATATAACAAAACTATATGTCTCTAAAGATCCCCATAATGCACTATGCACGAGTGTGGTAGAGGGTACATACACTATCGGAATATGATCTCACTATCTATAAAGGAGAGAACAACCACTAGGTCTTGTTATCTAAGCTAATCATACCACACAAACTTAACCTAGTTTAACCACCTGAGTGACAAAATAAACAGTAACAACAACTAGGCAACCTTTATTACTCTAAACCACGACAACACTAAATTATTTTAGTGACAAAACAACCAACATAACCTAAATATAAAAAAAATTGAAATTGAAATCAAATAACAAGGAAACATAAAATATGCAGTTTAAAGCATTAGTTAAGCAACAATTCTCAAGCTTTAAACCACAAGAATATAAAAAAGTTTCACAACTAGCTGCACCAAAACCAACAAAAGAATCACACAACCATACTACTCTTGAAACTTAATTATAATGGCTAATTCTCCATTAATAAACAACTCCACCTCCAATCAACATGCAATAGCACAGACAACATATAAACAACAATAACTTTAAACCATGAGGATTTAAGTCAAATTTAATCCATAATACTCAATTATTTACATACTAAACAACATCAATTTAAAGCAAAGGATGAAGAGTTAAACCTCTTACAAGCATAAAGCTGACTTGAGCAACACTAACCAAAATAAAGAGGCTAGAATAACACAGGAGAAAACTAACAATGCAATATTGCCTGAATTTAACCAATCGACCATCAACAATAAAAACAAAACTTGAAATTGCATGAAAATTCAAAAATTAAAAAAAAATCAAGAATTACAATCACAAATTAAAATCTAAAACTAAAATGGTGAAGAATGAAGTTTACCTAGCTAAATGCAGACAAACAACAACAAAAATGATGAGGGGAAGACCAATGACAAGACTATGGAAAGCACAATCTAAGTTAGTAATGGAGGATGGATGGATGGAGGGAGGGAGGGAGGGAGGGAGGGAGAGAGAGAGAGAGAGAGAGAGAGAGAGAGAGAGAGAGAGAGAGAGAGAGAGAGAGAGAGAGAGAGCATGAAAGCCATTGAAAGTTAGAATTATAACAAAAGGTAGAAGAATGAAGCTTACCAAAATATAATAGCAGTTGATGATGATGATGTTAATGAAAAGGGAGAAGATGGTTGACAAGTAAACCACAAGAAAAGCTAACACTTAATAGTCACTCGAGGCCACCACAAGCACCACTTCAATAATGGAGCAAGTGAGATGTTGGAAAATAATGCCTTCCTAGCTTCAGTAATGGAGGATGGAGAGGGAGATAAGAAAGAGAGTGTGGTAATGAGAGAGGGTTATTTAGTGAATGATATACTTGTACAAAAAGAGAGAAAATGGTCAAAGGTTGACAATGCGTGTGATAGTAAGGCATTGTAGTTTATATGTTAATTTTTAGATAAAAATGTTATCTTAAGTATTGCGTTATGCAACTTTAGATGATGGTTTTACCAAATAACTAGCATCTAAAGCTTACTTATTTAATGGTATTAACTAATGAGGTTTATATAACACCTTTAGGGTTATATATTATCTAAATTTTACTGGTCTGACACTTTTAGATGGCAATTTTCCTAACAATTGTTATGAAATACCCCAGAACTAATTATTTCGGAAATAAGACATTAAATAAGGATTAGTGGGAATTTAGTTAATATATTACTCTTTATAAAATAAAAAGGGTTTCGTAGGGCAAGCTAATAAGAAATTTTTTTTTGAGATAAATTACAAGGGTATTTTTATACAAATATTTATATATAAATTTTGGGCCCTAAATTATCCTAAAAAGGAGGGTAAATATTTTATTTAATTATTTAAATATTCTTACTCTAAGTACCTAAGGCAAATACTCTAAGCTTTCATATAAAATAAAATACTAAAATAAAAATAGCATAAATAAATTTTTCTCCCTTTTTCCTTTTCTCCTTTTTCCTTTTTTTTCTTTCGTTTCTTTTTCTCGCCGATTGGGCCAGCCCCGGCCCAATCCCCTTCCCTCTTCTCCTTCCCGCGGCCCAGCGCCATTCGGCCACCCTCGCCACAGTGAAACGCAGCGTTTCACCCTCTATTTTCGCTGAAATGATGTGCACCGATTATTGAAGTAGCCGTTGCCTGCCAACTACTCGACGTCGCGCCTTGTCCAAATAACCACCAAAACGCCGCGTTTTGGATAATGTGTTTTATGTCCGCTGAACCGGCCGGTTTTCCCCCTTTCTTTCTTTCTTCCCGGACCGCCAGTCTAGGCCTCCTCCCTGTCTTCTTCCCCCCGCGTGCCGCTGCAACTCGCCGCTAGCCTCCTCTGCGCCGACCAGCCACCTGCGCCGCCTGCACGCCGTCTCTCTCTCTCTCCCAACCTTCCAGCTAGCCTTATCCTATAGGCCGACACCCCTACACCTCACACAAGCTTGCTCGTGCCCCTTCCTTTTTCCCGACCGAAACGCAGGTCTGCCATGGCAGACCAGCGCCGCCTGCCACCGACGACCGGCATGACGAAATTTTGCCTGCCCGTGCCTCCCTCTGCCCGTGCCTCCCTCTGCCCCCTCTCTCGATTTTTCCCCCCAATTCGAGCCTATAAATACCCCACGAGCCCCAGCATCGGACTCTTTCGAAAATTAAGCCCAGAAATTCCCTTTCTCGCCGCCCCTCTTCAGATCACCGTTCCGTCGCCGCCGCCCGTAGCCACCACTCGAACCACCCCTGAAACCCTTCCCTGCATCACCCTCTACCTACCCAAGCATCCCTCATCCCTCAGTTTGCTCTGCACGCGCCACCCCAGGCGTGCAAAGCACCCTTCCCGACCAAGCTAACTCCAAACCCCGCCACCCTTCGCGCCGCCGCCCACCGCCGCGCCGCCACTTCCGGCACCCCCTCTGCCTTCTAAAACCACCAAGGGAGCTTCCCCAACCTCCCTAGACCTTCTATTTCCCCTACCAAGCCCTCCTTTCCCTTTCTTTTCCTCCACCACCTCTCCCTACCTTCCTCCTCCCCCTACGCCGCCGCCGCCGCCGCCACTCGAGCCACCAGCACCCCTAGGTAGTTCTCTAAACTCCCCATCCCCTAAACCTTTATTATACAAATGCTAATTATTTTTAGTAACATTATTAACATTACTCTTACTATTATTCTTATTATTTCTATTATTATTATTATTATTGTTATTATTATTATTATTATCATTATCATTTTTATTAGTACTATTATTATTATTACTATCACTATTATTATTATTACTATTATTATTATTGTTATTATTGTTATTATTGTTATTATTATTATTATTATTATTATTATTATTACTATTATCTTTATTATTATTATTTAACCTAACCTTGAAACATTTATAACTATGGGTACTACCAGTATTAGTGGTCTATAACTTTAGTATTTTTATTTTAATATCATGATCGTTATTATTATTATTGATAGTATCACTATTATCATTATTATCTTGGTTATTATTATCATTATTATTATTGTTGTTGTTGTTGTTACTATTCTATTATTATTATTATTACTTTTAGTAACATTGAACTACTACCATTAATAATAAATATTATTAAAATTACTTTAAAATTTTTGTAGCTACGTTTATTAGTAGTGGCATGATTAACTACCTTAAGAATATTGACCATACTTCACTTATAAAAGTAATATTACTACTCTTAGCCCTAATGGTAAGTTAAAGAATAGGGGTAAGGTAGAAAAGAATAGTGTTTTGGTCGGAGGAAAAGTAACCCTAGTTTTCCCTCTTATAGGCGAGCCAAGCCAACATCCGGAGAAGGTATAGGAGCGTGCTCCAAGGCCGGAGTCGCGTTAGGTAAGGACGAAGCTATGGCCTTGTGCTATTTGTGTTGTGTTTATAGATGATGAGCATGCCATGTTGATGTGTAGTATGCATGTGTTATGATTAACCTGTTTTGTGTAGCGCAGCGTGGATAATGAGGTATGATGTGTGTGCCTTATATTATATGAGTATGACATGTTCTATGTTGATATTTGATGTTGATGATGTGACATGATATGGCCCTCTAGGACATGCATGCTAGGGTCGGTAGCGTGAAATGATAATAAAAGAACACGGGAGAGTGGGCATTTGGGAAGTTTGCATGGGAAGACTAGACCTTGCATGGGCATGATTCTTACGTATGAAAAGTGGATTGGGTTGTAAGAAAGAGCTTGGGAGAGTCTCAGGATGATTAGAGACTTAGTATGAAGAATAGTACGTAAGTTGGTGCATAAGAGGCCTTATTAGGGTTTTGGGTGTAAGTGGGGTTGGAGAGTCTGCATGGAGGGTTTTAATTCTGCATGGGAATCAATCTTACGTGGGGGAAGTTGATTTAGGGAGTGAATAAAATAATGTCACAGTTAGGGACCCATTGGAGACTTGGGTGCAAAATTTTACGTGGGTCGATGTAAGGGCGTCTAAGGGATCCAATTAGGGTTTTGGGAGAAAATGAGAAAATTGAGGGGTACAAGGGTAAAAATGATCAAGGAAGGATGGAGTATGGGGTTGGGAGTGAGAATTCACTTATATAAAGGATGAGTTTGGGTTTTTAAAGGAGAGGAGAGATCTGGGGTGAAAGAGGGAGATTACTTATTGAGGAAGTAAAGTGCTAGGGTTTGGGTGGCCAACTAGGGTTTTGACGGTCACACGTGAACTTGGGAGATAAAGTGATACATTTGGGGAGTTTCCTAATAAAAATGAGGTGCGAGATAAAGGATAAAGTAACGTTTGGGTAAGTAAGAAGAAGTTGGACCCCATAGGTCCGACTAGGGTCTCCGAGGAGGAACCCTAGAGGGATGAGGACATACGGAGTCGATATCATATGTGTTGGAGTAGTCTATATTCTTGGAGATCGTGCCTTACTATATGTCACTATGCCTAAGTCTACGGGGGATGGATGTCAGGTGTGAGAAGAGGTATGAGTCTCAAAATATGGGACGGTCCCTCTGGAGGGGAAGAAGTAGAGTATCAAACGCATGCATGTCAGGGGTGTTGTGTGATTCAATAAGATACGGATAAGACACTAATAACGTAAAGCGAAAGACTATTGAGCCGAGCCCTGTGCGTTTCGTTCCGGTCCACCGGCTATAATAGTGGTCAGAGGCGTTCTGCCCTGTGCGTTTCGTTCCGGTCCACCGGCTATAATAGTGGTCAGAGGCGTTCTGCCCTATGCGTTTCGTTCCGGTCCACCGGCTATAATAGTGGTCAGAGCCGTTCTGCCCTGTGTATTTATTTCCGGTCCACCGGCTATAATAGTGGGGGATCTCGGCTCGATAGACCCAAAGTAAATAAGTTAAACCACGGGAAAAATACTAAGTACTTACAGTGGAACACCATGTGAGGCGGAGCCAGTCCGGTCCACCGGTAAGAATAGTGGTCAGAGGCGTCCTGCCCTGTGTATTTATTTCCGGTCCACCGGCTATAATAGTGGGGTCCCCGTGCTCACATGGATTATTAAAGAATGTGCGAAATGGACTTATTACCATTAGTGAGAACAAGGATAAGACATCAGAAAATGATCAGACCTACTTATGCATGTTATCGTATGCTATTTATGTGTTGAACGTGGGCCTTGTGTGCTATGTGCTAGTCGTAGCTCGTCTGTTACCTTACTCAGTACGTAGCGTACTGATCATTCGTTTCATGGGTGCTGCTCATTCCCACGAGCAGAGGATCCATCTGACCTTGTGCAGGTAGGAGACCATGTGTTCGATGCCTATGATACCTACGAGGCATCAGGTGGGACCGTGTGATGAGTCTGTCCTGGTTGGGGCCGAGAGCGAGTTGGCCGGATTCCTTTATTTCCTTGTTATCTTCTATCGTAGTCTGTTGCATTTATTTTGTGTTGTATTTCGGTGGTGGGTCTTCTAAATTGTACTCTCAGCAACACTCTGTATGTGGTTGACACCTCGTTTTCATGAACGTTTTGTAGTAACGGTGCTTTTATGTTTGATGTTTCACTTTCATGACCTTTGATTTAGCCTTAGCACTTAGCACTGGGGCGGTATGAGTGAACCGGTCTAGTGCTAAGTGTGGCGGTAACACTCCCAAGTTTATAGTTTAATTTATTTGATTTGCGAAAACCCTGGTCTTAAACAAAATTTTTCAGTATTAAAAATTGGGGGTGTTACATGTTATCTAAAACTATATTTGGTACTTTTTTAGAGTCACTTCAATTCTCGCCTTTGAAAATCAGACTTCTTATGTCATTTTAAGTAACAATCATATATTGGGGTTCATTAAAACAAAATCATGTAGTGGTGATTCAATATGACAAACAAATATACAAGGTTGTAAATTTCTAAAGTTCTTGCAATTTAATGTTTAATTAATCTCTGTATTTTTATGTGATCATATGGGAAGGGGTCAAAGGGAAGACATGGATCATGCAACTATCCATTGATTTGGTACATGCAATGTTGATTATTAGAATTTTTTGACATATCCTTTCAATTTGAAGCACATACACAATCAATAACTAAGGCATACAAATTAGTGTGCATTCATTGCATCAACATATATACTTTAAACAAAATTTCAAATAGAAAATATATAATAACAAGGATTTTTATTTTCTTCTCAACTGCATGTATGCATAATATATGCTCATGTATACTCTAAATAGGCTAGCTAGCTAGGTAATAGCTTATTAGCAGATAAAATAAATACATCCATCGCAAATAATATAGCAAATCCCTTGATTCACCACAATCATCGCCTCTATTGTCCTTTAGAATATTGTTCCATGCATGATGAATTCAACCTTAAATATCAATCTTGATACCACGTGATGGAGTTGTTCTATCCCTAAAGACCAAAAAACTTATACTTAACCCTATTACCATTCTACATTTATACCCCTTCAAGATAATTTCCGAAACACTAATATCTCAAGAATCATGATACTTTGATGATGGTGTTTCCGTTTCATCATGAACATTATCATCATCCTCACACTTCTTCAACAATGGTGTTCCACACAATCCAAGGTTCTTAAAGTATCATTCATTTCCAGAAGTATTAAACCGTGTACTTATTGGCACTACAATATTTATGATCAAAAAGTGCAATCTATATTGCCCTAATTGATCAAAATGTTGCTTTCTTACCCTACTAAGGCAAAAAAAGAAAGAAAGAAAGAAGAAGAGAGAAAGTGCCTTTAAGTTACCTCTGTTGTATTAGATCAATGGGAAACATTTAGATTTTGTGTTCTTTTATTCATCACAATAAGAGTACTACTGATTACCCTATTTGATCCTAATCTACAAGGATAAAAATATTATCCTATGTGAGTTAATTCAAGTAAGGTAATATTTAATACATTGCCCTATTTAATTATAATCTATAAGGATAATTTCAACATATTATCTCCCTTTGTATAGTACTCCAAGGTAATTTAATTGCCCTCTTTTGATTCATGTTAACAGAGGTAAAATCAAGAGTATTGTCCCAATTTTTTTATTTAATATTATAATTACTCATTTAATAGTTTTTTCTTATTTTTTTAATACTATGCACATTTAAATTTATGATCATACATAAAAAAATTTTAAACAAAATAATTAAATTTCAAATGAAAAGTTAAATCTTATATTTCATTATAAAATTTCCAACAAGAATAAACAAATTTCCAACTGTATTTATTCACAATCACGTCTAATTACGAACTCGAATATTTATTCACAATCATCTCCATTTTGAACTAAGGAAAGAATGCCGGAAGATGAGCTCTAACAGGCGAACAAGATCCGTTGAATTGTTAATTTGGAACAACTAGCGTCTGCAGGTTTATTTCAGCAAGCATGCATTAAGATCATTTTTTTTTCAGGAAAAAAAAAACATATAGTTAACCGTGCATAACTAGTTCCTTTTTCATAGTCTACGACTTTATTAGCAACCGTAGCCCATCATTGCTACCGTACACTAGAAAACAAATGGCAAAACTCATTGATATATTCCAGAACTACACAGACATAAAATGTTCCTTAAATTCTAAGAACGCAACTAAAATTATTGATTTTAAAGCTACAACTTTGTTAGGGTGGTGTGACAAACACATCCAGCAGCTATACCCATAATTTCAAATACAAGAAAGTTTTAAAAGCTATCAGTCTATGTAACCTGCACAAGAAGTTCAATACAGAAATGTACGAGAAACCATCCATAATAAGATGCAATAGACAGGGGCTGAGAAGCTATGTCTCAAATGATGGAAAGAGATTAATCGTTTGATGTTCATAGCAAAAAACCAACAATACATGGTGACTAAAATACCTTCATTCTAGCCCTGACTTTCTGCACTTTTTCTCTTCTCCTTTAATTTCATCTGCAATACCATCTTTTTTTTTTTTGAAAAAAGGAAATGAATGATGGTGAAAATTTATCTTCTTATTCTTATATTTCAAGAGCAACCATGGTAAAATTTCAACCATGATGGTATCCTTCATCTTCTTTGTATTCTTCTTCGTCCTGTTTCTTCAACTTTTCTTAAAATAATTTTATATTACTTGTTCCGTTTTATAATATAGGTCACTTTTAGCTTGAGTACACTTATTAAGAAATAATAACTTTATGTAAATAAAACGTACGAGATGATATCTTCACATAAATATGCTTTTGGTAGAATAGGAGGTATAGTATAAGCAATGTAGCATTTAATTTGTATGAGTTTCCGTAACATGGTCTATATTTTGAAATAAATTTTTGAAGAAAAAGTTATACGACACGGAGGGAGTAACTAACAAGATAAAAAAGAAAAAAAAATATTAATTCATCATCTCCATCATCATCACCATCACACTTCAAGATGAATGAATCCTTTCATCCCAAAATTAGCCCTTTGTCGTCCTCGTCATTCTTCCTTCAAGACCCCTTCATCGTGTTTAATCAATATCATCGTCCAATTTCAGATTGAACAGCATAATTAATCATCAAAGTGATTGCCGAAGAAATTAGAAGTAAAATGCATGGCAAAGCTGAGAGGGGGGGTGGGGTAATATGGAGTTTGGAGAGGATAAAGAGGAGCATGACGGAGGAGACAATAATCATACCACCGGTGGAAATCCTCATTGAGTTTAGGGTATGCATCTGAGTTCTGAATCTTGCTGAATTAGACCTCCCTTCCTCTAAATCTCAATATTATCTTCATTGACGACTTATTTATACTGCTCAGAAATGAATCAATCATACGACCTTGTTGTTCGGCTACCAGAGAGGGGAAGTCAGCGTTAAGGCTCTTTGTTGTGGATAGTTGTTCATTCTCGGTGTCTTCTTCGTTTGGTCTATCGCCAATAAACACGTCTCCTGTTTCCCAAGCAGCTTGGTGGATCTACTACCCTTATTGTTTCTAAGCATATATACAATTGATCTAAATAAATAGACAATTAATGATGCATGTTAATCAATTTGGGGCTTTTCTCCAATTTGATTTTTGGGTGAATTAGTAATGAAATTGGTACAGGATTGTCTGTTTGTTGTTTTTGGCAGCCAGGATTGAAGTTTGGCTCTAATACTACACTAAATATAGAACCATAGAGATGTGATATGTGAACAGGGTGATATTTGCAGCCAAAATGATGAAATATGCAAACATGTAATGTAACCATGGTAGTTGCTAGCTCCTAAACTGCCATCACAATAAAATGAATGATAAAATTAATATATCATATATCAGACAAATGATAAAGGTACGAGTTATGATCATTTATAGATGGTGATCAGCGTGAGGCAAAGAAGAATTGCTATTACATTAATCATCCCCCCCCCTAATATTTACTGATAAGATCTAAGAGAAAAAAGAAGTGACAGTCTAATGGTTATGATATGGAGCCGTCATACAAGTAAAATTAAATAACACTTCTAAATCCAAAATCCATAGAAAAACTTCACAATCAACTTCACCTACAGTCTCTCTGGGTTTCTGTAAATTTCCATATCAACACAGCCTAAAAAGGTAAGGTATTGTCAACACAGATTACTTATAACAAAATAAACATCAGCAATCTTGTTAATGTTTAAACAATGGAAAAACTGAACGATTTTCCTCTCCCTCACAGAATCAGAGAAACAGATTGTAAAAATTGAAGCTTGAATCAAATGCAAGAAAGTAACAAAATCAGAAAGAGAATACTAGCTTTATTGATTTTGATATATCAACAATTACAAGCAATCATCAAGAACACTTTGAACCTGTTCTTGATCTCTCTCTCTCTACCTTCCTCCTTTACTCTCTATGCGTGCGTATTATCTGTTCTTGGTTTCTCTCTGCCGTCATATTTTCCAGCCAATACGGACCTCTATTTATACTTACCGAAGAAAAGAACCAACTGACAGCTATATATACACACACATAGAAACACAAAAACAAAACGACACAGTTTTAATTAGTTATAAGAATATAACTAATACATGACTTAGTCTATCTGTCTCCTAATTTGTGTGCTGCTACTGATGTGTCCTTCTTCCAGCTGATGTGGACACATGCAGGTAATCAACCTCACAAATCTAAACATATAAATGTTCTCAACATCAATTAGTTCCGAATAAGTAAACTTCAACTTAACAAACACAAAAACATCCATTTCCAACACAAACCCAACTCTATTGACAGCCGAAGAGGACACTCAGTTCTGCTACCAAAAAAAAACTTTATAAGTCAGCCCATTTACAAAAAAATTCAAGCGAATCCCCTAATAAATTACTTGCCGCAAATTAAAGAGAGAAGCCGGGAGAAATCACACCAGAGAAGCCATATATCCAAAAGATCCCTTCCTTACATACAGAAGATTTAACAGAAGAAAATAGGAAGGCCCCATCATTAGGGCTTCTCTGTCCTCTTATATATGGGACTTCATTTTTAGGGTCCAATAGCCGGGAATGCAAGAATTACCCGCAGTGTTTAACAGGGTTGCCAGCGACAGAGAAAATAAAAGATGAAACAATTACCGGCATAAACTTGAGAACATTATCAACAATCATAATTAGCTTGTTTGGCGGTAGACAAACAGGACCTGAATTCACAAATAGAACCATCTCAACATTATTTTCCGAAGATATCGACACAGTTTTGCATCGCAAGGGTTTGCTAGATCCTAGCTAATTTAACGGGGTTTTAATTTCTGCTTATTTTTTTTCCTCCAGGACCAGGATAGTAACAAAAGCAAATGATATTTGAGAAGGGCAGTATCTTACCTTGCTTTGTTGAACCCCGACACGAACCCTCAGTCCGATATCTGCATCTCCTTTAACCAATTAGAGAAAAGGAAAATTTATAAGAGAAAGCACGCAAAAGGCTCACATTACTACAACAGGTGAACCTAAACGAATGCATGCTACGTTATTGAAGGATGAGCACTGAGATACTTTTACTTTCCCAGTAGGACGTATCTCAAGACGAATTGATCATGCAAAGAACTTGAGTGCAATTCCACCACTAGTAACTTCAGGATTACTGTAATACACACCAATCTGATAGAAGTAAAAACAGAATCTATAAACTACATACATTAACTAATTGGGGTAGTGCGGCAAAAAGAAAGGAACCATGAATGTATTAAAAAAGTTGCTTCTATTTAATATTAGATGAACTTTTGGTTGACTTGAAATAATGTAAGTTAACTATGCAACTTGATTACAAAAAAGGAAAAGAAAAAAAGAAGAGTACATCCAACTTTTGATGCATTTCTAGACATTTTACGGAGAGCTTGGCTCATAAGATGCGCCTACAAGCCCACTTGTTGCATCCCAATTTCACCCTGGACATGAAACATCATAAAGAATTATATGTAATTGATTGCAACTGATACTCTGATATATAGAGACAGAGAAAAGAAGGAAACACAGAACAAGCGAGCCAAAAAAAGAAAAGAAAAGAAAAGCAAGACACTCTGAAACATCACAATGATACATTACACATCAACTAGATTTTCACTCGTGGAGATATGAGAATGTAGTTAAACTAAATTTTTAATAACTGAAGTTCCTAATGAAAAGTGAATTAAGTAATAAGTTAATAAGGAGATATTAAATACATAAATTTGGTATAAAATATGGATAGATAAACAATAAGGTTTCATGATCAGATCTTTTAGAATACTTACTTAAATACAATATTCATTATTGAATTACTTACATCAATATTGTTATCGCATGTTAAAAATTTCAAATCCTTATGATTTGTGATTCTAGACATTGCAACATATAATTGAATGCCTTTTTTTAAAGACCAACTTTATTAAGGAATTGACATTGACTTTTGATGATTATCATTGCATATTAAATAATGAAAAAAATTGTCTTCGATTGAACTTAAAAGGTAGTCTCGAATTAGATGACATTAATGACATTCTTGGTAACAATACTTTATGAATAACATTGCTTCCACCTAAGAATCTTGCATTCAAAACATGATTTCCAAGTCATGTAATCACCATTATAGCATCGTTGCATAGCCCAAGTGAATGGTCTATATTTCTCAATAGCATAACTTGTGTATCGATCTTTAAATTCAACACATGGTTAGACACACTTGAACACTTGATTCCATTCAAGAATTCCGGTGTATGTAGGTCTTACAACAAATATTTATTTAAATTATGTATGCACGTAGTATCTAAACTTAAATATGTTTTTTCTTCCACTACATTGATTGATAGCATGCACTTATTTATACACTCAACAATATTAAGAGTTGGTGCTAATATAGACCTTTCATAAAATAATCATCATTAGTGATATCATTGGTGAATTCTAAATATGTGTTTTCCACAAAAGCTACAATCGGGTCTTCAGAATATTTTATTAAAAGATAACTTGGAATTTTAATTGTTGCATTACCATCATTAGGACCTCCATTGGTTCCATCTCCATTGCTTGCTATCTATTCTGAAAATTGCTTCAACTCAGCAAATTCATCAACGTAATTAAGTTTGTCAACTGTAACACTGTACAATCTCTCCATAAATCCATAAACACAAAGAGTTGATAGTTGCATAAATAATATCTTCACCAAAGTCATAGGTAAATCTATTGATGAACCGTAAACTATATTTGTCAAAAATCTCCACCAAGAATAGTAGGCTTTCCTCCAAATGGCTTATTAAGGCTAAATTCGTTGGCGAACTGTAAGCTATCTCTCGTGTTTTTATCCAAAGCCTCAAAGAAATATCTATTTATCATTGGAGCTTCATCCCATATTATTAGTTTACACTTTACAATCAACTCTACTAGTGGACTCCCTTGTTTGATATTGCATGTTGAATCTTCATTTGGATTTATAGGGAACTTGAATCTATAATGAATGATTATTCCATCAAGTAATAAAAGAGAAGTTATTCCACTTGATGCTACAGTTAGTTCAAAATCTCCACTACATTTGAGAGCTAGTGATAAAATGCTTCGTATAAATATTTTTCATGTACCTCCATATCCATAAACAAAGAGAAATCTACCTAAATTTGTCTTGACTGCATTCATTATAGTGTCATATACATGACATTGCTCTTCATTCATATTAGAAAAATGTTCATCAAGCACTTCATGCAAAGTTGAGTGATTATAACACATTTTCTCATGTATCAAGATATTGTGATATGTTTCGAAAAACCCTGAGGGTTGAAATGGCATTTAGGTAAGATCTTGTGATTTTTGACCTTTTTTCAAAATATTGTTTACATACTTTAGGATATTAACCATTTGTGTTTATTTTCAAGATGTGGTTCTGTAATTGCTATCAGTCTTGTGGATTGAAATCCTTAATTTTTCAAGTAATACACTTTATTATGATCTTTCCTTTATTTGTTTCAAAACAAATTTGTTTTTAACTCTTACTTACCATTATAGGAAAATTCTCTAATGGACTAAATTTGCCTAATTTTAGGTAATATCTACTAATTTTTGACATGTTTTCAACATCTTGTTTACACATTTAAGGATATTGACTTTTTTTTGTCTATGTGTTGTATAATCACTATCTGTATTGTATGTTAAAATCCTTGAGTTTTGAGGTATAATTATTTTTATGATATTTACACTTATTTATTTCGATAAAATAGTGTGTTTATTTTTTCTCGCTATAGATAAATTTTAAACCAACAAAAAGATGAAAAAAACTTTAGTTAAAAGATAAGTTTGATTATATATATTTATCTTCTTATATATTTTTTTATTTGTTTAAATGTTGACCGTACATTGTTTTGTTTTTCTTTCCATGAAAATGGTAAAAAAATATAAGTTCTCCATAATTCATTGCCTTTTAACCAAAATAGAGCAATGAGGAGATACTTATGGATAAAGAATTAGATGACAAGCTGATTTGAACTTGAGTTGATTTTTTTTGGAATCATTGAATTTATATATTTTTTTGTGGTGGTAAGGGTCATTATTTATAATTTTAAATAATAAAGTGTAATTTTAATTTTCAAACTTAAATCTATTTTTTAAAATGATTAAATAAGTGGTTATTATGTATTTTTTTAATGATTTCATGTCAAATTTAAATATAATTAATATGTTTTTGAATTTAAGAATTGTAAAATTATACAATAGGTATTTATGATGTACTTATTATGGATAAAGTATTAATATGTTTTTTGTATATAAAATTGGTCTCTACCTAATCAGCATATCAAACAAATCACAACCGTTCATTTATTTACTCAATTCAATAAGCATCGTTTGTTCATTTCAACTGATCCTCTATTCTTAAATTCAAATTAGTTTTTTCCATTTTATTGCTCATAACATTAACAATCTTCTTCTATGTGTTTTCTAAATTTCTCTCACCTTCTTCTCTATACCTGAACTTTTTTTTTGGTCGTACGCAATAGTCTTACCATTATCTAAGCCTTACTAGTTTTCAAAAGTTGCGTTCTTTTCCTGAGTTTGTTAATGCATTTAAAATACCATGATGTTGAAGTGGGTTTGTTATTATTGTTTTAAGGAATAGTCAATTATAAAATCACTATATATAAATATATTTTATTCATTACTGTGGTGAAATAATGATAGGACCTAAGCCTCAAATAAATTTACAGAAAAAATAATCACATGACATACTCAAGTAAAAGTTGCACAGATGCCTAGTTTTTATATGAATTTTGACATGGTATTTTCTATGCAATTTTTCTTACAATATGAAAAGTTATAGTGTTGTTTCTATTTGTGATGTCGTTTTATTTATTTATTATATTGTTCAAATTTCTAGTTTACAAGGTTGTAATATTACTTCTGTCCTTGCGCTCCATTTTTTTACATATAATTTCAAATATTGAATTATCAATGTTATGATTGTACCGTTTCTTGTAAATGTGTTTTTTTTTTTAATTTTAAAAATTTAGAAATAATTTTGATCATCCTTTTTCCATGAATCCTTTGAATTTGAATTTTAGATTTTATGCTTATTTTCTAAGGGGAACACAGACCACAAAATATAAGAAAATTAATATGTGAAAAGCATTATCCACTCAATACATAGAATAATAGATTGATTTACAAAATCCCATTGCTAACAACCTTTAGTAAACAACTCAAAAGGTTATGATTTCCTAACATGAAAATCTATAGTTAACATTAATTGAATAAAGGGCTAAAAAATAAAAAAGCTAATAAAAAGAGACGATGCTAGTTAAGACTCCACTAGATTGTCTCTTACTTAATCATTGCCCTTACTCTTGTTTTATTCAAAGGAACCTAAGATGAGAGATTCCCACTTAAGACTATTTTATGTTTGTTGTGCCCTTCAACAACAATTGTTCATTCACACACATCTTCTTTTTTTGGGGGGGGGGGTTCTTATCTCATCACATTGTGACATTAACCATCATAGATAAAGTTATTAAAACATATCATTAAGATTGGTTAGTAAACTTTGGATGTTAATATTACATAATTATATTACCCGCTCCTCAAATTCTCTATTATCAAAATGTGATGTGTTGTTAGCTTCCTATATATGAGTGTTTGTATTTACAACTATCTTTCTTATATAAAAAATTACTTAGCTAAATTAATAAGAAAAAATATTACCTCATGGTCATTTGAATTATGGCTATTGTACGTGGACATCATAGAATTGTCTATAGTCACCTTAATCACAGTGTAGGCACCTCTACTGTCTTCCTTAACTTGCACCAAGAATAATAATTTTGATTCTCTAGTGTTTTGATTTCATTGGGTAGACCTTCCTTCTGAATTGTAAATTAATATTAATAGGTAATTAATCATATAATGTAATGTTCTTATTAAATTTAATTATATAATGTAGTGTACTTATGAAATTGACTCAAATACCTTTTCATTATCATCCCTTAATTGTGTGTGTTGTTTTGCCAAATAATTTATTACATTCTCTATCTTAAAGTAGTAAGGAGTTGTTGTTGGTTCCATCCACAACCCTTACATGTACCTTATACCTAAGGGTCCCATCGATTTCATACTTGTTGCATTTTTTCACACAATAACCTATCCCCTTGAGCTTTTAATTTTTTGAGGCACTCCCCTACATGCCAGGTAGTACCATTATCTAATTGTTTATATTCCAACCACTCTTGCACTTAGCCAATACTTACCTACATATATCAATAAAAGAATAGGTGATTGAAAAGTATAGAATTTTAGCTAAATTATGTTTTTAGTCATTGCAGTTTAGATTAAATTTACTTTATTCTCTTATAGTTGTTGTACATTTTGAATGGCCACTTCCTGCTTGATAGTTCATCACTAATATTAGTTATTGAAGATTTTAGGTTGTCGCTTATTTTGATGGTTCTTGAAATATTAAGGGGGAGTTTGCAACATGATGTAATTTTTTATTAGTAATTAATAATGATGATAACTGCATAGTCATATGACTAAAAACACAACTGAATATGGTGTATTCTTTACTTGTTTATGAAATCTTGAATTTCTTGGACTTCATTATCTAGTATCAATGGGTTGCATTCCATGTGTTGGCTTATCTGACTTCACTTCCATGTATTTAAGTTAAATTAAAATATGCAGTATTTATGAATTTGTTGAATTTAAGATCATGTAAGTTTACCTTTGAGGGGTTTGGTTTTGCAAAACTGTAGAATTATGATGACAATTTGGGGAAATGTATTGGTTACAAAGGTGCTTATCTCTATAGCATTATCTCCCTACAATGTGCATGTGTCTCTATTTTATCTAGGTTAAGATGCTAAGGATTAGTAATTATAACATTTTGGTTTTACAGTGTAAATAAAGTGTGATTTACATGGTGTCTTCCATCACAAAATCAATTTGATTTGTCACTTATCTTGAGATCTCTTTCTTTTGGATTTTTTTCAATTATCACTAATCAACCAATGAGATCTGCAAAATAATAATAATAATAATAATAATAATAATAATAATAATAATAATAATAATAATAATAATAATAATAATAATAATTGTTCAGTGTTTAGAAATCATAAAAGGCAAATTGTGTTGCTAAAAATGTGATGGATATGAGATAAAAAATTAATTATTAATTATTTATAAGAAAAGAGCTATGTACATCTAGTAGATTTTGAATTGGAGTGAAATTAGAAACATTTGTTGGAAATATCTTCTCCATTATTTTGAACATTTTAGTCTTGTTCATGAAGTAGAGTGTGTACTCAAATTTTGTTTTTGTAAGAGTCATCTTATTATCAGCAACAATAAAACTTTTGAGGTAGTAAGTTTTGCCTTCTTGTAGCTTTTGTTTGAATGCTAGAATTTAATGCTTTCTCACAATTGCATGAACACGAACACCTTGCAAAATTTCAAACTTATAGGATTAGGGGTTCCTCACACATTACATGTTTATTGTTGGTAAAATATAGGCCATACTTCGTTGTCATGAAAAAACACTCAAGCGTAAAAGGGCCTACTCTATTGCCATATGATTGCCTCTCATAAAGTCGGTCAATCTAAGCTTCAAAGCCTATGTTGTTTTTTTGTTGTGTTGATGTCTTGTAGAAGTGAAACTAGAGGCGTAGTTTTCTTTTTCAATACACAATCTACATGTACAAACAAAGAGTAAGAAAAAATTACCCAAAGGTTTAAAAAAAGTAACCAAAGTTTATAATAAAGAAACAGTGAATGAAGGGTTTAAACCCCGTAACTAAAAATTGTGATGCTAATGTGATTTTTGAGCACCTTATTTTTCTTAAAGAAAGTGGGCAATGAGGTACAATTAGTTTAGGCAACTTAATTTATAAGAAATTTTTGGATGTAAACATGGATGCCAACATCGACTCAAGGGAGGGATCCCCACTAAATCCCACTTCTAGCACTTAAATGATAATGTTAAAATCACACTTCTTGTACCTAAATTTTTGTAACTTTGTGACATTTTAAAGATTGAGACGTCTAGGATAATCTAGCTCTTATAGGTATACCGAATTTCAACAAAGTTATTTCTAGATCCGTGACATGACACTTTTATAACCAATGATCAAAATGTTGCACACTGTAAGTAGATTCATGACGTGACAATAATCAGGTAAAAACATAAAGGATGAATTCCGTAGCAAATTGGTCTTGATTAAAAAAGGACATGTGTCATTCGGTGATTGATGATGTATTAATGCAGATATGAGGACATGCACTCTATTTTTACATAAAGTAGGATTGTAAAAGCAATATCTGAACAATTAATGATGAATGTAAGGCCAAACAAATACACACATTGTCACAAAATTTTCACAATTCATGCTTTTTTTTTGTCTTGTTGTGACCAAAGAGACTAAACGCACAAGTTCTCATATGAAACAACTTTATAGGAAACGAAAACTAAATAGTGATCTAGGGAATTAGGAAAGGTAATACATGAAGTAATCCCTGTCCGTTATTCAAACACAATAATAAAATCTATATTAATATCCATATCCATATCTTTTGATATATCCATCCAATAAAACCTGCTGAGTTTAAAATAAAAATAATTTAATGTTAGAATTATATAATTAGATTATTAAGGTTTAATTATATTTTCACTTTTAGCCTTAGAAAATATATTAAATGTTATATAAATGAAGGGTAAAAATGTCATTTTATTAATGATAAATAGATACGAAAACAAATACGGATATAGATTTGAGGTTCTCTTACTCGTATTTATATATAGACCCTATTGATATTTTTTCCTTCCTCCATATTTGTAGTTATATTCGTATATTTATATCCATTTACATATTTAATAAATAAAATCCGTCGAATTTCGGATAAAATCTATCCGTTTGGCATTAGGGAATACGCAAAAAAAATACCCCTGCTGCTAGTTGCATACCATTTATATCAGCATAATAAAACTTTCGCATGCCACCTTCATAGTGAACCAGAAATATAAAAAATACACAATTAATAAAATTACCCAAATATACAGTATTGAAATGAGAGAGACACCAAAACTCACAGAAATGGCGAGATTGTTGGGGAACGGGCAAAACCAATTGCTGGATTTTGCTGCTGTTGGGTATTTCTCAAAGTCTCAAATCGACGGGATGAATGAATTTTACTCGGTTCACATGTCCCTCTCTTCTCTATCTCATTTTAGTTAAAAGCTTGGATTTTGGTGGGCTTTCTGACTGGGCTAGACCACAAGCGCGTGCCTGTGATACTTCCCGGCCGGTTATTCTTTTTTACTCGGTCTATGTTTTCTGCGTATACGGCTATTATAAGTATCAATTCCTTAATTTATTTTCCCTATATTTTCGGCTTGAACGCCTGCGTATACGGATATTATTTCTTACAATGATTAGTTAAATCAGTAAGAAAAACTAATAAAAAATAATTGATTAGTCTATATTTTCTTGCAAACCTAATCTAAGTAGCACAAATGCACAATCATCTAAGCAAGCTTTGAAATCAAAACCCAGATCAAAGCACTAGAGGAATAAGGGTCAACACCGATGTTCTAAATTGTTGGTGTTAAGAGCGAGTTCATTGGTAATACGTAATACCAATAATAATTCATTGGTATTAAATCATCGATATAAGTGGGTCGGTAATAAAATTTTAGTGGCGATAATTTTATCATCGATATTAAGACATAATACCGACGATTTATTTGTCGGAGTTGGATATAATACCTATGACTAAGTATAACCAATAAAAAAAACATAACCTTTAATACTGAAGATATCAAATTTAAATTTAAAAAAAATGAATTTTAAAAAACCTTATTACCAACAATTTTTGCTTAATACTGATGATTGGTGTTCCTTAATACTAACAATAATCAATTATTTATTCGAACAATATTTAATATTAAAATACTTATTACAGACAATTTATCATAAATATTTTTCTTTTTAAAATATTAAGAGAAAATGAAAAACCTAAAAATATTTAACTTGTCAATAATATTTACTAAATAATATTTTAAAGATAAATACAAAACAAATATATTGTTATTACATTTGACATGTCAATAATAGTATAAAACCAAAAAATCATCTTCATCTTTATCTTCATCTTGATTATATGGTGGAAATGGATGACCTTGAGCCCATGCAGCCATAAAATCTCTCATTTTTCTTAATTCTTCCTCTTAACACTTAAATGTTGCTTGTTGTTAGGCTATAATCTCGCTCATTTATTTTTGATTTTGCTCTGTTTGATATTTCCATTGTTATTCTTGTAGTCGACCAACATGCATCCAACTTGTGCGATAAGCAACACAACTTGATCCCTCCCCTACAAGCCTTTGTCCTACAACTTTTCTATACCCCAGACAACTATCGAAGACATCCTTGAGTATTAGTTCTTCATCAATTTTAGGTTGTGTAGGATCATCAGAGCTATAAGAAGCCATTTGGGATAAGGTCTACTCTCATTTTCATAACATGTTGTTCTGTATATATAAGTAAAAGTTAGACATATTATAAGAAATGTTAATAATATATAATATAATTAATTACATATAACTAACTTATAAAACTCTCTTTAGCTTGGGGAGTGATCCATTTTTTTCCTTAAAATGCATTTCTTTATATGCCTCTACGGTAAGTAACAATTTGTTTGTCTTTGGATTAGCCTATATATAAGAGAAAAGTTAATACATTACACAACATTACATGATAAAAAATAAAGAATGAAAAACCCAAAAATGCCTTCTTATAGCGATATTGTGACAACGATTATCCACCATGACAAGAAGGAGTAGTTTGTTTTGCCCTATTAGTAGCATTTTTTTTCAGCCAATGCCTTCACAAATAAAATAGTAATTTATTCATGTTCTTTATATGTAATTTTATTCAATTTGTAGACCAAAATTTAACATTATCTTTATATCCTTCAAAGTTGATAGATCGATACGTCTTTGCTACACATCTGCCTCGAAAAAAGAAGGCTTGTAATTGTTATCTTCATGCCAATCCTTTTTGTGATCGCATTTACGATCTTTGTATCAATCATCCATCATTTGATTAAGACCAAATTCAATTCTAGACCATGAAGGATTTTTCTTCCATGGAGCTAAATCAAAATAATTTTACTTATGTACACAACCATAAGTTATAAATTATATAATTTTTATTTTATAAATTAATTAAAAAAATAAAAATAAACTTTACTTTAACTTTTGAGAGGATCTTTGCCTTATCCTCTAGAAGAACATGTGATCACCTCTTATAACACGGTGATATCTTTATCCTAATCTTACATATGATAAACCATTTACTATGTAGACCTATCACATTTCACGTGTTTGCTTGAAAATTAAAGTCCACCTCAAACTTTTTCCAACTTATTCTCTTAAACTCTTCCCACATCATCCGATCGTTATTTCTTTCTCTGTCCCTCCTCCTAGGACCTAAAACACGCATACAATTTTATCATTGAAATAATAACATTCTTAAAGTAATAGTAATGAAATCAAATGCAATGGACCAAATTTTATACCTTTTGGGTTCCATGATGGTTGCTGCTCTGCAAGCACATGGCTGAGTTATAGCATGTCAAGTTCGTATCCATAAGGACTTTATAATTAATTACCGAGTTTTATTATTTTAGCTATCTAGATTATTATAAAAGTAAAACTGGAGGTAAATAATAAATGGACTAGTAAATTGCAGATGCAGAAACTATAGATGTAAACCTAGGATTGAACTTAGATCTCCTTTTTGGTATTCAAAAATGAATTATTAACATGTCGTAGTATAGTTCAAGATTACTATGAACAATTGGTCAATTGTAATTCACTATCCTCTTTCAAGGTGTAAGAACACATCTAATCTCATCCATTGACTACTTTCGTGACTAATAAATAAGATTAAATCCATTAAACACTACCGATTAAAAAATCCTTAAGAATCAATTGTCTAATCTTGTGATCAATTGGATTCCCATTCGTATATTAATTTTTTGAAATTGATTTCAACCTTTCAATTATAACCGACATCTATATATATATATAATCATATTTTATCAACCCTGACTTATGTCAATAATTTCTAACATATGAAACAACCTATACAAACCATATATATGACATATAATTTAACTCATTATATTGATGCCAAATAGAGCCAAATTCAATCCTAGAAAAGAGGATTATTCGCTCATGACTTGAATGAAATGTAGAAAATAAATGTAATTGACATACATATTATAGAAATAGTAAATAATGGAAAAGAGAATGAAAAGATCAAATCGTAGATTGAAGATAAAATTAACAATCTGCAGTGTTGAGATACAACCTTCACAATCTTGATTAGATAACACAAATTACATAAAAAATCAAAGGGTAAATTACAATCAATTATTTTTCTTGAGAATAATACAAATAATTAGGCCTTTCTCCCCTAATACTATTGTCCCTCCTCCTTTTATACTCAATGATTTTCGACACCTTAAGGAAGTGGAGAGTCATGGGATAAAATCGTGTGTTATGCTAGTAACTATTGGTTGCACAACCATGCAAGGTTGCATCGGCTGACTGTGTAGCTTTTCAACTCTCGGCAAAATAGACATGCACATGTCTGCAAGGGTGTGCTTCGGTAGTGAGAGGAAATGCCATGCGGGATGATGTTTGATAGTTGCATAGCTGTGCAAGGTTGCACTGACTGGATGTGCACTTTTCATTCTCTCAACATAAGGATATTTAGAGTTGCAGGACTGTGCAAGGTTGCACTGGCTGGCTGTGCAAGACCCACAAGGGTGTGCAGCGGTCGTGTGAGGAAATACCATGTGGGATGATGTTTGATAGTTGCACAACTATGTAAGGTTGCACTGGCTGGCTGTGCAACTTTCATTCTCTCGACATAAGGATATTTGGAATTGCATGGCTGTGCAAAGTTGCACTAGCTGGCAGTGTAACACCCATTTCTTCTTCCTCTTTCTCCCTTTGCTCCTCTTTTCAGCTCTTTGACCCTCTTCACTTTTTCAAAGATATGTGAGGTTGATTTTCTTCACTCAAGGCCTTCCATAATTTATTATTTTCTTGGCTCCATGTATCATTTCCTTGGATTATTGCGCTTGTGTGGAATTTCCTAAAAACCATTATCAAGAAAGCAGTAACACAAACGAGAGGCCAATTAAGACTACAAAATTGAAGGGAATGTAGGATAAAAATATGAAACAAATTTAGTTTATCATTTTGATACCTAGAGCATAATTTATGAGGATGTGATGGATCACATCTATTGCCATCGCCACCATGACCTATGAGTAACAACATTAGCTATATAGAAACTATGAAATATTTTGATATATAGAAAATATACATTATGACGATACACATAAATGAACAAAGTTCATAACATTGAATAAAATCGCAAATGTTAGTACAAAAACTAAACTTATTAAACAATTACTAATCAGAATCGTAAATGTTAGTACAAAAACTTAACTTATTAAACAATTATTAATCAGAATCGTAAATGATATCACTATCAATAAATTCTCCTTCACTATTTTTTTTAAGTAAATAACTTTCACTTACCTTATCAATAATTAAATTTAGCACCTACAAAAATGGCAAAAAATCAAAATAAACCTTAGACCCTTATTTTAAGTTGATATTGCCTTTATTTTATTTCTTCTAATGGCACAAGGGTTCAACTATGTAAAATTAAAAAAAAATAATCAAAGATTTAAGTTTTTTGTATATTATTTCATAACTTAATTTATAAGGTTAAAGATTAATTTTTTTAGCTTAATTTGTTTAATAAATAAGTTGAAGCTTACCTATTAACTATTTTCTATGGTTAAGATCTAAAATCAAAACAATTTCATTTAAAATTATTAATTATCATCTCAGGTCAAAGACATCATTTTTTTATTTTCATATTTTTTTGAAGTATTTATCTCTAAAATTTCTTTTTTTTATTAATTCATAGTTATTAATTATTCTCTAAAATTATTAATTTTTTTAATAACTAGGTTGAATCTTACCATTAATTATTATTGTTATACAATAAAAAATGAAAATCATTTTTTCTAACTATTTATGTCTTATCTTATTTTGATTATTTATCTTATTTTTAGTAACAAATGTTAATTAAATCTAACAAATAAAAATTACATATCACTAATATTAAAGTCTATTATCATGTTGGTTCTAAAAATATATACACATATGAAGATACTACTGTATATATTAATTACTGGCCATCAACTAAAACATACTAATATTTATTCTAATATAGCATTCATAGTAACAACTATATACAATATATAATCTAATTATAATAATCTAATATCTCAATTATACAAAATCTAGTGAATCAATTCTACAAAACCAAAATACAATAATCCAATAAACCAATCAAACCTTAACTACAATAATATAATTCAAAAATGGTTTCAATGTAAATAATATAGAAAATATTACCATAAAAAAAATAAATAATTAATAAATATAACAAATTAATGCTATAGGGTTACTTGGTAGTGAACTTCGGTGGCGTAGTGGTGCTTCGGCAGCAATGCAGTGGTGGTTCTGCAATTACATATAACAAACCATAATTAGCTATTTTAGAACCAAATAATACTTAAGGACAATAAATTAGAAGCATACAAACCCTTAAAATTGACAAAAGTAGAGAACAAAGATGAAGATTGAAAGGATAAAATGGTGGAAGGTCGCGGTATTAGAGAGAGATCGAAAGAAGAAGTTGAAAGAGGGCGACGACAAATGAAGAACTAGGGCTTGCGTTCAGGTTATCATAGAGTCTTAATACCGAAGATTTTAATGGTTGATATTAAGCGCTTTATTGTCAGTATTAAGGCCAACTAAATTAGACGACATTATTTCCCAAGCCCCAAAAAAAAAATTCATAATCTTAATGTTGGCGATACATCATTGTTATTAATAATGATTAATTTAAATGACGTTGTTTCCTTAGCCCAAAAAAATGTTAACTCTTAATACTGACAATAAATCATCCGTATTAAGCATATATCATTGGTAATAAAGATTTCATTATTACCCCATTCCTAGATAGCATATTTTTCTCCTATTTTGCCTGACTAATTTTTCTTATATTGTCGGTATTAAGGATAATATTGTCAGTAATAAAAATTTTTGGGGGTAAGTTTCCCTCCATGAAATTTCTATGAAATACAATTTTTAATACTGACGATAATTATCGTTCGTATTAAAAAATAAATTGTCAGTTTTTATTTTCCTGACATTTAAATAAATTTTTTTAGGAAAAATTTTAGCTCCACTTAATACCGACGATACATATCGTTGGTATTAAAAATTTTCTTTTATCGCCTAATCTAATACTGATAATTAATTGTCGCGATTAATGTCTAACACCGACGATTAGTTATCGTCAATATTAAGATCGTCAGTGTTATACATTTTTCTTGTAGTAAAGCAATTAGACATTATAGCTCACAATTGTGATGATAGTAACCTGTACAAGGTAGAATTGACGAGCTATCGAGAGGTGAAGTAATGGTCATATGAGAAAATAAACTCGATCTTGATTTTTGAGTATACAAATCAGCAAGTTGACGATAAGAGAGTAAAAGCAATGGATTGAGGAAAAGGGAATGGAGACACCGTGCAAGGAATTGAGGAAGAAGAGTGGAGACGTAACAGAGGAGGAATATCAGGTGTCCTCTCTTCTATTTTTTGTACAAACTCATTTGATACATGCTTTTGTTTTTATTTTTATTTTTTATATTATATTATCAAATAGGGAATTTTCTTTCCCCGATTGCCTATATACTTAGAATTAAGGAAGGCGGACTTTCCTATTATTTCTCTTATAGTTTGTTCGGATCCAAATAAATTAAAATAATGATAAATACTAAAATTTAATTTAAGGGAAGGAAATACAAGTGAATAATATTGGATACTTTAAAATAATATTTGAATGATATTAATCTAACTTAGATAAATTAGGTCGAATATTTTAAAATTTTTATTTGAATTGATAAAAATATATAAAATTTACTTATATTTTACTTTTACTCTCGTTACCTTTAAAATTAAAGGTTATCTAAAATTAAGTTGGATGGAGTGAACAAAAATAAAACTTTAATCCTGATTTAAGGTTAATAAAATTCGTCTCCAAATATATTGAATTAATTAATTTATTTTCATTAATATCCATTTACTCTAAACGGAGCAAACCATTATTACTAAATTTAAAAAGACAATCGATAGATATTGACTTATTTGTTAATGTCAAAAGGGGTAATATCTTTTTTATTATTTACTTTCAGATGATTTATATTAGGACAATTTTATAATTGTCCTCTTTATTACTATATTTTTGGCTCCCACATTACCGTATCTTATAGTGTGGAGCAGGACCAGCTGTGTCGAGAATTCGTTGCTCTAGGAACGGGGTCCGACCATAATCTAGTTTTGTTTCACGGCACTCGAACCCACTCGAAGGTAGCACAAGAACCTCTAGATCAGGCAGAGTACCTAACCAATGAGGGAATTTGCGAAAATGAGATCAATAAATTCCAAGCCATTCCAAAGAACGCGATCCAGTCCACCGGTTAGATAGCTATACGAAATATTAGCAGCCAGCGAGGGACCTAGCTATGGATTCTGTTGTTGGAGAGTTCCATTTTTTTTTTTTAAATGACACATGAATCCATTCCCATGCGCTATCAAAATATTGTAAAAGCTCCACAATCTGGCCTTCTTTGATTGAATTTTGTGAGAGCTTCATAGTAGAAACGGATAGCATTACCGTGGTACGTGATGAGTGAACAGAGTCGGCGGTAATTTTGAGTCGGCGGTAATTTTGACACCCATCAATTTTTCGTGCGGCAGCAATGGACACGCATTCTCACTCATCAGCGGGTGTAAAGTTTATTTAATTAATTAGTAATACGGAAATAAAGTTTGTTATTGTCAGTAGCAAAGAGTCCGTAGTCTTCACGGGTGGAGGAAAATTGGCCGGTCCTTTTCATGAAGGGATGGATAGAAAACCTTGCAGTAATGCACTTGACGTTTGGAATGGAATGCATTTTAAAAACCTGATGGAAAATGTCGTACATCCCATCCAATCCGTAGGCTAGTAAATGAAGTCTTGAGTTCATATTTTACAAGCCGGAGAGAGAGAGAGAGAGAGAGAGAGGCGCAAAGAAAAGCGAAGCAAATTATTTTCATGGCAATCGGACGGATCGGGTCACTATCGGATCGGGTAACATAATAATCGGGTCACATCGGTTTCGAATAATTTCGGATTATTTTGTCGGGTCGGGATGGGTCGGGTTTGATTCGGATCAACTCAGTATCGGATAATCTCGGGTCATTCTAAGCTCTCGGGTCGGGTCTGGTTGAGATCAGATGGACTCAGATTCGGATAAATTTGGGTTGTTCTAATTTCGGTTCGGGTTCGGATCGGGCTCGGTTGAGTTTCAATTATTATATTTTCGGGTTGAATTTAGATTGAATTTAGGTTATTTCATATTTGAGCCATGCTTGTGTCATTTTCTTTCTTTCTTTTTATTCCAAGATATTATTAAAAGCTAATGATTTTGAGATCATTTATTTTAATTTATCTTATTCAATTAAAAGTAAATTATTATATTAATTGTTTTGGGGCCTTAGAATTTTTTATCATTATTTCATCTTTGGAGATGTATCTGACGTTTCAAATTTAAAAGTTTTCAAATCGTCTCACTTTTCTTTTTATGTTAAGGTATAACTTATAATTCAACTCCATTATTAGCTTGGTCATATTGAGTTCTAGTATTATTTTAAGTTTATATTATATTTATATCTTATACGCTCCTTACATGATATTAACTTATAATAGTCATTGATAATTGATAACAAATGAATACTTCTAAGGTTGTACTTCTCATATTATTTTTAAAAGAGATTGATCACATCATATCAACATAATTTTAATAAATATAATAATAATAATAATAATAATAATAATAATAATAATACAAAAATAACGATAACAATAATAATAGTAATCAATGAATATCAATTATGGCAAAAATAATAATAACAACATATTAGTTTTTTTATTATATATTTTGATTAGATCATATCAAGCTAAATAAGATAAAAATTAAATAAAGTAAGTAATAATGACTATTATTGACAAAAGACCAACTAATATTGACTTCTTACTATTTAACACTGTTGATGTAATAAAAAATATTAATCTTTAATTTTTATAATGAATAACTAACATTCTCACTCTAGATTTTTCTTACTTTCCTATGATGTTGTAGGTGCTATATTGCAAGGTATGGCCGTATAGATACTAACATATAGTGTTCAAGGCTGCACTGTTATTATCTTATGGTACTAGATGGAATAATGGAAGTGAACTAATATTTAAATGACATAGTAGTGTTATTCTTTTTTTTTTCTCTACTTTTATTTCTATTGGTATCAATGGATATTGTATTTGTATATACATAAGTGATATAAATTTTATGAAAGTATATTGTTTCTAGATTTTGATGTAAGTGCTAGTATGGATTAGTTGCACATCTATATTATTTCATGTTTTATGAAGTTTTAAAAATTTTGAGTTATGGGTTAATGTTAATTTTTGGGTGGTACCAAGTTGAATCTTTATAGATTTATAATTTTTCAGATAATATCAGATTTTGGATAAATAATGGATCGGGTAGGGTCATTTCGGATTTATAGTTTTTCGGGTTATATCGGGTTTCGGGTGAATAGCGGGTCGGGTTGGGTTTATTTCGGGCTTATGATTTCTCGGGTTATATCGGATATCGGATATGTATCGGATCGGGTCGGATAGGTTTCGGGCTTTTAATTACTCGGATAAAATCGAATCGGATTTCGGGTGGATCGAGTCGGTATTTGTCGGATTTTTCAGGTCGGGTCAACTTTTGCCGGCTCTACACACCACTAGATTAATCTGTACGCTAGTAAAGGAAGTCTTGAGTTCGTATTTTACAAGCCGGAAAAAGAAATAGATAGAGAGAGAGAGAGTAACAATACACTATTAATTAACGAAGGGATGAATCTGATTTCAAGACTTCAAGTCAAGAATAATTTTTTAAAAGAGAGAGAGAGTGGCGAAAAAAAATTCCGCCCGCACGCCCACCCCCATCCTTTATCTTATGCACGGGCAAGTGGTCCTTGACCACCGACGAAGCTCCAACACCTCTCATCCCCTCCAATTTCGTATCAATTCGTTTGGTATAAATACTCAAACCTTAACTTTTGTTTTGATTAATTTTGAATAAATTAGCTTATGATAAGATAAATTAGTTGTTTAATTATATATATGTGTTGTATGAGTGATTTGGAATGGTTAATTGTATTGGTTATGGTTGATTTGTGAAAATTAGATTTGTGACCAGTTATATCCGAATTTGTCGGTTTTATCCGATTAAGCTATTTTAGATAAATTAAATTTACAATATGCTTTAAAATATATCTAATTTTATGTTAGAACTATCAATTTGAAAATTTTGTGCAAAATTAATCGAAATTGGATTTTTAAGTCAAAATTCTTACGGATTTAAATTGGATTGTGTAATCAAGATATTTTATTCAATTAATTATATAATTTGCATTAGATTATGTTTAATTTTATTTTCAATCCGTCAATTTAAATATTTTGGCAAGATTTGTCGGGATTTGCAGTCTGGGCTGAAAAACCCTAATTATGTTAAATTGAATCTTTCCTTTATTGTTTTAATGAATTGAGTATACCATATATGTTATCTTGAAAGTAAAATATTAGGAAAGGTTTTGATGGATGGTGGTGCGGAAGGTTTTCCTCATTACTTTATATTGTTATATAATCTCTTTTTGATGTCCTTAGATTATTTTCTATGTTAATTCATTTAAGAATTTCATAATCATTCAAGTTGATCAAATTAAATAAAGAATATGATGATGATAAACATTGGCATTATTTTTTTAATAAGAAACAAAATATGATATAATTAGTGTGCTTTTGTGCTTTCTATTTCTTTCATTAATACTTATTACTAATTTCACTACAATTATCTGTATTGTTGTGATTTTATGGGTCCTATTCTATATACCAAGGAAGTGAGCTAGGGGATGCTGACTTGTATGAAGTTTGGTTCTTGCTTTAGGTAACTATGCTTTTAGTAATGGAAACAAGTGATGAGACTCTAAATCGCATTAGATGAACTCAAATAATAAATCTTCAAGCTTTGAGACAAAATGAAGCAAGAAGTTGTTACTGTGTTTTAGTACGAGATGATGAGGAATGTTTTTTTTTTGTTCTTTCCTTTCATTTCTTATAAATAAATAAATACTTCTTGAAATGTTTTATGTATGTTTTATATTCATTTGGTATAATGATTTGTGGCTGTAGTACTCAAGCTATCGTCGAGCAACCCATTACTCCACTTGTACAAGTCAAATATACGCAGCTTTTGATCAATGGAAAGTTAGTCAATTATGCTTCTAGTGAGCCCCTTTTTATGATGATGTATTGTTGCAACATTGCCAATCGAGATTTTTTTTTGTTTCCTCCATCACCACAGTGCGCCACCACGCACCGCCCAAAGTCGGTGGATCAACCACCCAGGGTCAACCCATCTTTCCCCAACGCCGTCGTTGGCCACCTGCCGCCGCCTCTTTTTTCCTCTTCTTTCTCTCGTCCATTGCATTTTTTTGAAAAGCACACGGCGTCAAGCACGACCGTACAACACTAAAATTCCTTATGACATGCCTATGTAACCAACACAACCTACCCGTACATATTCAAATGGCCTACACACAGCCTGTCGCACGCCCATGTGCATCTGTTTGGAAAAAAGTTTGTTCTACCCAAAAATTGAGCACAGTCGTGCTACTTCTCACCGCCTGGTCGTGCATAATTCTAACTCTCGACCAGGGTGTGCACTGCCTGCAACAAGCTCGTGTAGTTGCCCGTTTCAGCCATGTATCGCTATTTTTACCCCAAACCTTATCTAAATACCACTAAATGTTCACCATAGCTCCACCGTACATTCCACCACACATCCAAACATCTCAAGCTTCTATTTGACTACCGTTATTTCCATTTTAACCCTTATTTACCTTAATTTCTCCCTTGGTTATAGTCTTTGAACCTAACCCTATATTATGTTATTTTTCATAGGTGATATTTCAACGATATTGGAGGAGGAGGTCTAATATTTAAGTGCTTAGAGCTTGGTGTCCTAGTTGACAAGGATACTAATCGATGTTTTAGGGCTTTTGTGTTGAATGCTTGTATGGATATGTGTATTTTCACGATATTGTTTCTAGATGATTTAATGTGTGTTGTTGATGATATGTTGTGATAATATGGTATATATGTTTGGAAGAAAGTAAGAGTGGGTAAGAGGTATTAATATAATTTTATTACGATAATGACATATTTATGAGGAATATGTGTTATGGCTTGAAAGATAGGCTAAATAAGCTATTATAAGTGAGCATAAGCATATTCATAAGGTTGGATGATAAATGGTGGATTTGGAAAATAATAGTTGTGGAAGATACAAGATTTTATAACATAAATGTTATTGGTTATCCTTAAGGGCATTTTGGTTATTATGGGATATTAAGAAAATTTTGGTATTGTAATATGTTAGGTGGATTAAAATATGAAATTGATATCATGAGAAGTGTTTGGAAGTATTATTGTTTGTCTTGGGTTCTTTAAAATGAAATAATGGTCTACTTAGGGCATAGTAACCTAAAATGATAGTCTTATTGTTCCATGTGTAAAAACCTAAGGTTACTTGAATTTTAGATATATTGCTAATGTTGGCATTATAAGAATGTATATTAACCATCTATGAAATTAGGGTTTCGGTAATTCTGTAAATAGTACATTGGGATAAGATTATTATTGTATGTGTACGATATGAGAAGTTAGACTATGAATTTAGGGTATGATAATAATGATGATATTTGAGAATGATATATTAAAATCGGTGGTTGAATAATCAATATGAGAGAATGATGTTAGGAGTGTGGAATTAGGGTTTGAATAAACTAAGGATCTTAACCTATGTGATGTGCTTATATGCTTCAATGTGTTCAATGCCTGTGAATCAAACATGAATAAGATACCAACCATTTAAACTGAAAGAGTACATGAGTAGGCCTAAGGTGATGTTTTTATATCCGTTCCACCGTAGATAATAGTGGCTTGGAATCATATTATGCCGGAAAGATGATGTTTTCATATAACTGTTCTACCGGAGATAATAGTGGTTTGGGAGAAATTTTCTCCAAGAAGGTATTTTAGTCTTTTCCACCAGATTGAGAATAGTGGGGCCCTTACTCATTGTGAATGAAACCATCAGAGTATAATTGATGGATAAGAAACTAATGATTTAAAGTGGAATAGTATGTGAGTTAGGACCAAGGTGTTGTTTTCATATCTATTCGACTGGAGATAATAGTGGCTCGGGAGCATTCTACCCCAAAAAGATGATGTTTTCATATTCGTTCCACTAAATGATAATAGTGGCTCAGGCGTATTGTCCCTGAAAATAGTGGGGTTCTTGTACTCAACATATATAATAATAATAATAATAATAATAATAATAATAATAATAATAATAATAATAATAATAATAATAATAATAATAATGGTTATATCTAATAAAGAGGCTTGGATCATTATCTATCTTATGAGATGTTTCATTTATTTGAATGCGTACTTATCACCTATTATGAATGCATGTGTTATTTGTAACCTTGACTCATAAGTATTGTTTCCTTACTCAGTACGTAGCGTACTGACCATCCTTTTTATGGGTATTGCTTATTCCCACGAGGAGGAGACCCTAATTCTTGTGTGCAAGTCTCAGAAGATCCTCTAGATAACTATGCTATATATGATGCACTATATGGGGATGAGTGATCTTATCTATACTGTGTTTTTGGATGAAGAGTAATATTATCCGATAGTTGTATTTACCCGGATACCTTTTTAGGCTCTTGATCCATAGTATCCCTTATTTTATATTTTTTTATTGTAACTCAGAGTTAACCTCAAAACACATTTTGTATTGTAAATTTTTCTTCTATTTCTAATTTCCTTAATTTACTATAATAATTTTAGCCTTGTGATTGATGTAAGGATGGTTGGGCAAACCAGACTTATGTCAATTACAACAGTAACCCCCATATTTTACGTAAATGCTTCTGTAGTAAAATAAAAAAAATTTTGTAGTAAAATCAAGGTGTTACATTTTTAATTTAAGTATATAACATACTATTTTTTTAGTATTACTTAAAATAGTGGGACCTATTAGGAAATAAGAATAAGTCGCATATAATAAGATTATAAGGATATGCAAATAACAAGGTATTATAAATAACATGAAGTATATATTATTAGATAATGCATAAATATTAAGGTTACCTATAAGGAACCTAGATCGGTTGCAACCAAAGTATATCCTATGCGAATTTATGTTAGGATAAATTCCATTTAGATACCTTAATATTCGATTTAATATTTTTTTAGGTATACTATATTTTCTATAATTCTATTTTGGTGCCTCTACATTTTAATTTGAGTTCCTTTAGATAGGTGGAAGAAGACATTGTCATAATGTGATGTATATCGAGAAGAATATATTTGATAATCTAATCGGTACATTTCTAAATATGCTAGAAAAGATAAAATATGACATCAATGTTCGAATGAACTTCTTTGACATGGGCATAAGAACAAAATTACACTCATAGATAGAAGGGAATAAAGTATTTTTTTTATGCTATACCTTTCCCAAAAAAAAAAGACCTCTTTGTGTGAGTGTTTGAGTAAGGTTAATTTTTTTTAAAAATAATATAAAATGTTAAGGACCTTTTTTTAATGAAAATTATGAAGTTTAGAGGGTATAAAATCACATAAAATAACACACGATTTGAAAATGGTTAAGAACTGTTGTGGAAAATCGAATTTGATAACGTTTCTCCCATTGCATTTAAGTTTATTCTTCCTTCCCTTCGTATTGGCTTTCTATTCATTTTGTCTAGATCTTGGATTAGATGTTAACTACACCTAATCTTTGTGTTTGAGTAGGTTTTAATCTTACATCTAGCACAAGTTAGCTGTTGGTCATACATCTCATTGTATATGATGTGGATTTTTGTGGGTTTTGTCACAACTTTGGATTAAGTTCTCACCATATTTATTCTTTGTGTATGAGTTGGTTTTAACCTTACATCCAACATGAGTAAGGTATTATTTATACCTTTATTCATGTTGGATGTGGCGATAGCACTCTATATTTTTTGTGTAACTGCTTTCGCTAAAATGTAATTTTAAGTAGTAAATGTAGATGTGTTACAATTTCTATCGGTACACTTGTCATAAATTATCGATTTATAATAGTGATTTATATTTTTCTAATTATAAATTATTATAATTAATATTATTCCTATTAATTATTTATGTTAAATTACATTAATAATATTTTACTAATTATTAAGAATAAGAGTGTGTATAAGTGGGAAAAGTTTAAATAATAAGATCATATTTGTAATTGAAGTAAATAACATAAGATTTTCTAGTATTAGTTAAAAGTGGTGGGAGCTATTATACAGTAAGAATAAGTTGTAAATAATGAGATTATAAAAATATAAAAATAATAAGATATAACAAATAACCTAAAGTATATCTTATAAGATAATGACTAACTAATAAGGTTACCTAAACCGTACCTTGATTGCACACAACCAAAGTGTATTCGATGTTAATGTATTTTAAAATAAATTTTATTAGACACCTTAATATTCAATTTAATATTTTTTTATATACCATACATTTTCTATAATTTTACTGAAGAACCTTTAAATCTATGCAATGTTTAAAGTAGGGATGTTTATATTATCCGATATCTGCTTATCCGATCTGATATCTAAAGTGATCCGATCTGAAAAAGTAAATAACCGATCTAATTTTTTTTAAATCAAATATCCTATCTAGTCAATGAAAATTTAAACAAACTAGATATTTGATCTGATAAATATAAATAATATTAGATCTAAAGAAAAATATTTATACATTTTTTTTATAATTTTTTATTTTATATATAATTATATATAAATAAATTTAGATGTGTGTGTGTGTGTGTGTGTAATTTTTACTTACTTGATTGATTATTTGAGCCAAAATTTAATTTAGTTGAAATTATATTTTTAATATAATCCCTTTTTAGATATTTATACAAAAAAAATTAAAACACTTTACATATCGATAGACCCCACCCATCCAATCACCCACTCCTTCCTTATTTTTTTCCCATCCTCTCTCTCTCTTCCTTTCCCATTTTTTCTCTACGGTGAAAACTAATTTTGAAACCCCTAAGTCCTAGCCCCAACCTCCTACTTCGGTGCTTCTTACTCCCTACGTGCTTCCCTATTTTCTCTTTGTTTTCAATCTATCCACACCACCAACATACCACCTCACCCCACCATAACAAACTGCCACCAAGCTCCAGTACACTAGTAGACAACAACAGACAACAGTAGCAGATGACATACAACCTCGCCTTGCCATCACCGGCTACCCTAGCGGCGTCCGCCACTGGCAAATGTTCTCCGACCTCAAGTAAAGATCCACCTCCATTTACCTGCTCTATTTTAGATTATTTTAGTGGGTATATTTTTCTAAAACCCTAACTCTTA
Source organism: Tamarix chinensis (assembly GCA_030549775.1). Classification (NCBI taxonomy): domain Eukaryota; kingdom Viridiplantae; phylum Streptophyta; class Magnoliopsida; order Caryophyllales; family Tamaricaceae; genus Tamarix; species Tamarix chinensis. The sequence goes on from CM060176.1 coordinate 13,192,061, forward strand.
ATTTGATTAAATTTCTATGATTAGCTTATTATAAGTTAAATTAATTACTACATGGGTGATATAATGTAGTTTAAAGAATTGGATATGATAAAATCTAATTAAATCTTGTGATGTAGCGGCTTTAATTTTAATTTTAACATCGGATATTTGTTGAGCAAATCAGATATTTGCTGAGTGGATCGGATATTTGCTCAGTAGATTTGATAATATCAAATATATTTGTGATTTGGTGGCTTTTTATGTTTGAAATTTATTCGGATAATATCGGTTATATTTGATATCTAATTTCAAAATTCTAATATCTGATCTTTCCAACATCTGAAGTTTCAAATTAAATATCAAATATCATTTTCATATATTTGAAATATCGAATATTTGAGCCGTGAACAACCCTAGTTCCCAATACCTAACGAACGTATTCTGGATGAGGATGACTTAGCAGTGCATAGATGTTAATGCAGACACCCAAAATTTGAGTGGACCTACCATGAGGGAGACTTGATGATCGGTCCAAATCTAGGCTTTTCAACACATTGCATGGTATAATTTGCTTTTGCTAGGCTTTGCACCTACCCGCTACGCCCATCACTTTACCTTTTTTTTTTCTCCCTTCTTAGTCCTTGCCAATCCCCACGCCAAACTCCCTTTCCTTATCCCCTATGGTACGGGAATGGAAAGTAGTGATAGAAAAAGTTAAGGAAATAGTATCTTTTAAAATTATAAAGTGTATTTATATACAATGGAAACGAAAAAAACATTTGAGAAATGAAAACAACCAAGGAGGGAATGGTTGGTTACCTCGATAAGGAGGAAGGTTTTGGTGGTGGTTCATGCAATCAAGGAGGAGAGGAAAGGTTGTGGGGTGATGAGCATTGTTCTGTACGAGAATAAGACCAAAGGTACGATCTTACATGCAACCCATGCATGTGTTGAGAGCATGAGACACACACTAGTGGGGTGTGCGAAGTGCTCACGGCCATATAATGAAACAAATTAGGGAAGTGCATGGGCGTGTGAGGAAATAAATGAGAAGAGAACACATGGGCTATGTGAAGGTTGTGTATGTGTCGTGTAAGAGAGGCACAACTAGGACGTGTGATGTTGCATGACCATACGCTCCAATAAAAATAGAAGTAGAGCACGTTAGGAGAAAGGAAAGAAATGGTTTGAGGTGATGATAGTTGGGTGATGACGAGGGACGTTGACGGGGATGTTCTAGTAATTTTATAATGGTAGGTAGTTGATGGTGCGACAAGAGAGAAGAACAAAAGTAAAGAAGATGGTCGGTTGGGCTAAATCAAAACATCAAAATAAGAGAAGAGGGAAGGCTTATATGGGTGTTGGCATGCAACGGATGATCAGACAAAGTTGAGGAAAACACAAGGCAGAGGCATGGGTTAGAAGGGGAAGATGGCATGAAGGAGAAATGCAGGCCAAGGAAAGTGGAATACGGAGCAAACTACACCTAATATGGTAAAGATACTATTAAGAATAGATAAAGTGGGGGAAAAAATCCGATGAACACAATTAAAGTTCCTTGATAAAACGGATACGTCTTGGGGTCCTAACTATGGTTAAAATTAATAGCCCAAATTCTATCTAGATTTTAACCTAATTATATATATATATATATATATATATAGTATGCCATAATAATATACATAAAAGTAATACCTATAATACAAAATATCCTACAATAATTACTAAAAATAATTGTCAATTTATAATTAGAATTTCTAGAAATGGGGTGTTATAAGTGGTAACACTTGATATATATATATGGTAATATGTTTTTTTATCAAGTAGTAAAGTTGGTTGTGCTACAATTTCAATCATTATTCTTGTCATAAATTATCTATTTATAATTGTGATTAATATATTTATAACTATTTATTCTTATAATTAATATTGTCCCTATTAATTATTTATTTGAAATCATATGAATAATATTTGTCCAATTAATAATGGTGAGAGTCTTTGGGCAGGTGGATTTTAACTAATAAGAGTATATTTGTAATTGAAGTAAATTAGGTAAAGGTTTTTTAGTATTAGGTAAAAGTAACGGGACCTATTATAACATAAAAATAAGTTGTAAAAAATGTGATTATAATGATGTATAAATAATAAGGTATAATAAATAAATAAATAAATATGAAGCATATCTTATTAGATAATGCTTAAATAATAAGATTACCTATAAGTTACCTCGATTGGTCGCAATCAAAATATATCGGATGCATATTTGAGTTGGGATAAATTTTATTTAGATATCTTAATATAAAACTTAATATTTTTTGGGTACCCATTATTTTCTATAATCCTGCTTAAGAGCTTTCACATGCTAATTTAAATTTACTTAGATGCTCTTTTGTATACCTAGATAAAATAAAATAATTATTTTTACAATCTAGGTATTAGGAGTTTATGACGGCGATACAGTAGAAACTCCACGGACGACGAAGTATAGAAAAGTTCTATATGTGAACTACCGGCCAATTTTCTACCCCACCGTGTAAGAATTGAGGTTTGCTTTTCTAAACGCGTTTAGAATCCATTGGTTACAGGCAACGTGCCGTTTTAGAGATGTCTCTCCTCTATCTGATTACAAAGTAAACACCAGTACCCTATGCAAAATCAAGGGAAATTAGACAGAGAGCAGTACAGCTTGAAAAGGAATGTCAGAGATTGAGCGAAGGGAGAAGGAGATGCTGAAAGAGGTAGAAAAAGTCTCGTTGAGGCGACGACTAGTGTAGGGGAGGAAACTATTGAAGACCGAAATCAAAGTGAATGTAAGAGCGTTTGTCGAGCAGAGAATAAAGGCGGTGACGGGAAGACAAGACAATTTTTCTCAACAGTTGACGGTGGCGGACGATTATCCTAGAATCCGAGAGAGAGTGAGATACAAGCACCGCGTGAGAAGGTAGGATATAGTAGAGGTGGTAATCGGGTCGGATGGATCGGGTTCGAGTCAGGTTATATCAGGTCTGATCGTTCTTGGATTAGATTATTTTGGGTGGTCTATCTTTTACAAGTCGGTTGTGGGTCCAATCGGGTCTTTTCAGATTTGAATCATTTCGGGTCATTGTCTTCTTTGGATCTGATCGGTTCCGAGTCGGGTCGTGACAGTTTCGGGTCATTTTAATTTAATTTATAGGGCCAGATTAGGTTCGAGTTATTTTAGATTAATTTAACTGGTAGGCTTGGGTTGACTTCAAGTCATTTTTTAGTTAATATGACTAGGTGAGCTCCGCCCTTTTTGATTATTTTGTATAATTTGATGGGTTGGGTTTGAGTAGTTATGGGTTAATTTGATGGATTGGGTCGAGTTAAGTCAAATTCAAGTCCGGGTAATTATTATTTATTATATTGTAAATATTAGAGACAATCATAAGTAGGGCTGTGCAAAACCGGATATCCGTATCCGGTCGGATTTTTTTTTCCGGATATCCGATCCGATCGGATATTTAGTAACCTATATCCGTATCCGTATCCATTAATAGCGGATATCCGAATAGTCGGATATCCGAAAAATCGGATACGGATATCGGATATATCCGGTATATCCGATTATCCGAAAAATATTTATTTTTCAACAAAAAAGACTTGTTTATGACCGGATATCCGAAAATTTGATAATTTAAATTCGGATATCCGGTATCCGATATCCAAACATCCGTATTGAAATATCCATATGTGGATATTTTAACCTACTAGAATTAAATTAAAATAAATTCTAAAAATCCAAATTTCATAACAAATACAACAAATCAATAATAATCCAAATATCTGCATTGAAATATCCAAATGTGGATATTTTAACCTGGTAGAATTAAATTAAAATAAATTCTAAAAATTCAAAGTCCATAACAAATACAACAAATCAATAATAATCCAAAGTCCAAAGTCCATAACGCAAATACAACAATAATCTAAAGTCCATAAATTCATAATTTTCGGGTTAAATAATTATATATATAATTTATTTAATCAAAAAATATTTATATATTTTATGTTTAAAAAATATTTTTGTTATATACCGGATATTTTAATCGGATCGGATAATCCAGAAAAATATCGGATCGGATATCCGCTCCGAAAATTTTTAATTTTGACCGGATCGGATATCCGCTCCGGTTTTTAAAACCCGGATCGGATATCCTAAAACTCGGATCGGATTTTTTAAATATCGGATCGCATTTTCGGATTACGGATTTTTTGCACAGCCCTAATCATAAGATTGTTAGTACAAATAAATGAAATAATAATATTAGATACGCTTTATTTTCACAAGTAAATAAATAAAAGTATTTATAAATTTTAACAATAAAAAATATTACATGATTTCATCTAACAAAGATATTTATCCTTTATTATCATTTATTTGATTACTTAAAATATTTGATTACTTAAAAAAAGATAATTTTATAAAATAAAGGTGATCATAATATGACTATATAATATATAATTATTATTTATTATATTGTAAATATTAGAGACAATCATAAAATTACTAGTACACATAAATGAAATAAGAATATTAGATCTGTTTTATTTTTACAAGTAAATAATAAAAATATTTATAAATTTTAACAATACAAAGCATTGCATGATTCAATCTAACAAAGATATTTATCATTTATTATCATTTATTTGATTACTTGAAATATTTGAGTACTTAAAAAAAGATGATTTTATAAAATAAAGATGATTATTAAATGACTATAAAATGTGTAATTATCATTTATTATATTATAAGTATTAGAGACAATCATAAGATTACTAGTAAAGACAAATGAAATAAGAATATTAGATTCGCCTTATTTTCACAAGTAAATAATAAAGATATTTATAAATTTTAACAATAAAAAGCATTACATGATTTAATCTAACAAAAATATTTATCATTTATTGTCATTTATTTGATTACTTAAAAAAAAGATAATTTTATAAAATTAAGATGATCATAATATTACTATATAATGCATAATTATCATTTATTACATTGTAAATATTATAGACAATCACAAGATTACTAGTACATATAATAAAATAAGAATATTAAATGTGCTTTATTTTCACAAGTAAATAATAAAAATATTTATAAATTTTAACAATAAAAAATATTGCATGATTCAATCTAACAAATATATTTATTATTTCTTATCATTTATTTGATTAATTGTTTATTAAATTATTATTTTGACTTCTTAATATTGTATTTATGTGAAAAAATTTATTATTATATCATTAATAAATAAAGATGTCTAGGGTAAAAGTATGAATAAATATAATTTACAAAACATTATATTTTTAAAAGCTTTAAATGAATAATAAAATATGTGTAATTTATTATTATTATAATAAACTTTGATGTCTGGTCAGGTCAACGTCAGGTCGGGTCGGGTCAATGTTGGGTCAGGTGAGAGTCAGATCGGATAGATGTCGGATCGGATCCGGATTGGATTAATTGTTATTAGAGTTGTTAAATTTTTCGGGTTTTATCAGGTCATACATGATTGATGCATGTCGAGTCAACTTTTGCCAGCTTCAAGATCTAGTAAGCACGACAAAAAAAATATATATATATGTGCACTTCTTAGGACATAAATTTATTATATAGAATAGTATAATTGGTGCATTTATTATAAAAAACCAAGTAGACTGTTATAAAATACTAATTTTCTTTCTAATTTTAGTGATGTTAACAAGTGACTATGAACACTCATTATATATATATGTAGCACATACACACAATAGTTTTGTTTTTGCATAAATTAAGTTTCCATTGCAAAGATAATAATAGCATATTCTCCATAGCCCAATATCATTTATTTTTCTTTTCTATTTACATAATAATAATAATTTAAGTCAGTGGCAATGAGTGAACTTGGATCTTATGTCAAGGTTAAGGACAGAATAATAAATCATTCTCTTCAGACTTATCAATTTCTTTTCTAAAACGCGTGCATGCATGTGTGTACTTTCATTTCGTTTCAGTTTCCATCCCTTGCGTAGGGACCAGCCACGTAGTTTTCTTCCACCACTGAAGACCGCTAATTACTAAGTCTTCACGGTCATTGATGCATGGTAGATCACTAAACCTTGACATCCATGTAGCCAGCTGCTGCCTCAAAAGTCTTTGTCGTGACTCGTGAGAATCCTTTCCGACTACTTTTGATTCCATTGACCACAAGTTCGAAACCACCTCTTTACGGATCACATTAAAGTTTCCATGGTCATCACGATGACCTCTTTGAATTCTGTAGCATACGTCCCTTCGAGGACAGACATCCGATCAACAAAAAAGAAGAAGAAATATTGATGCTGTGATGCACGTCCCCCCATCCCCGAAACGTCTCCGTTCCGAAAATTTTTCAAAAACGTTTTCGGATTAAAATTTATATTAAAATTATTTAATTAATATTTTTATTAAAAAATATTATTTAATTAAATTTTTTGATTAAAAAATAATTATTAATAATTAAAATTAACTAATATAAGAATTAATTTAAATTTTTTTTATTTTTCTCTCTTAATTTTAATAAATTTAATCTATTTTAAAAAATATATATATATTTTTTTTTACGTTTCCTGCCGTCCCCGTTTTCTAAATTTTTAAAAAATAACGTTTCCGCGTTTCGTCCCGTCCCCGTCCCCATCCCCGTGCAACACTGTATTGATGCATGCTCTTATAAAAGATGATACAAATTAAAATTCATCTTATTCATTAATCAGGCTTATATAAATAGATGATACAAATAGATAATGTTGAGAGAACATCTCAACAACTTACTAACTAAAACTTAGCTAACTAAATGATTGCTATATAATAGAATTGACTATGCTAAGGTTTATCCTTATCACGCCCCATAAGTTGGATGGCTGTGAAGTTAGTCCAATCTTGAGCTCTAGTTAATGAAAACAAGTGCTAGATAATGGCTTCATTAAGAGATCAACAAGTTGATCTGCACTAGTAACATGAGACGCATAAACACCCTTGTTGAACTTGTTCTTGTATAAAATGATAATCAAGAGTAACATGCTTCATCTGAGAATGAAAAATCAGATAGGAACATAAACTTGTGGCTCCTACATTATCACAATAGAAAACCAGTACATGAGGAAGTTAAACGTCAAGTTCCCGCAACAGAGAAGATAGCCATGCAAGTTTAGCTCCTGTATTAGCAACAAAGCGGTACTCAGCCCTTGTTGAAGAGCGAGCTATAGTTCGTTGCTTCTTAAAGCTCCATGAAATAGGATTTCGACCGAGATAAACAATGTTAACCTATAAAAGCTTACACACATTGTAACAATAGCCATTTTTAGAACTTGAAATTTCATTAAAAAGAGTTTATTGTGGAAGCTAAACCATAAAAAATATAGATGTTACAACCACATTTAGGCTCTGTTTGATTTAAGAAAAATATAAAGGAGAGAAAAATAAAGAAAAAAATAAGAAAAATTAATTTTCTTTCCTTTTTTTCATTGTTGGAGAAAAATTTGTCATTATTTAAATACTTTTATATAATTAATAAAAATTAAAATATTATATTGATACATGGAAATTTTCATAAATTTTATAATAAATTCATAAAAATTGTATGAACTCAATAAAAATTTCAAATTTATTTAGAAAAATTCTAAAATATTACATGCATAACTAAGTATAATTTTTTACAAATATTTGTAAAATATCAATAACCTTTAGAACTTCCTACTAATAAGAGATAGATTAAATAAAAATAAAATAAAATAAAATAAATATTCCTAATTTACTTAACAATGTAAAAATTTAATAACCAAAACTCATGCAAACCAATAAAGCTTCTAAATATTAATATATCAGAATCTCTAAAAAAAAAATAACGAATTGCATTGACAATTCATAGTTATTAGTATATGTATGTGTATACACACACACACACACACACACACACACATATACACATATATGCCTTAATCAAAATGTTGCTCTAACTAATTATTGAAATGGAGTTAGCTATCTAAGTTTGAATTCGATCCCCAATTAGGAAAGAAGCAATAATAATAATACTTAGAGAGGCCCAGTTCAAATGTTTGTGTGTGAAAGAATTGACATATATAATTTTTAAATGTGTACTTAATCAAAATATCTCAAAAGTTATGCCTCGCTAGCTTTTGCTATTAGTGCATCGATAAGAGGTACCAAAATAATTTTGTATATTTTCCCCTAATAAAGATGCAGAAAATACAACAATACATCTTTCCCTTTTATTTTTCTCTCTATTTTCTTTCTTTCTAATTTTTTAAGCAACTAAACACACTAAAAATATTTTCCATCAAATTTGTTTTCCTTTGCTCAATTTTTTCCATGAACCAAATAGAGTCTTAGTATAAGTCTAATTCATTTACCTTTCTTATACTAAGTATTAAGGTTAAAATATTTATTCACTTAGATTAAGAATAATAATTAATAAAAAGTAGACAAATATTTCATTACAATATTAAAATGTTTCAATAATAAAATATTAGAAGAATAATATATAATTAGCCAAAAAAAGAAATACAGAAGGGTAGATGAGAGTCCAAGGGATACTAAATCAAAAGATGCCAGAGCAGACACTAAATAGTCCTATCTCTCAATCCCTACCAAAAGCCATCAGGTTGCACCCTCAAAATGCTTCTACAAGGTAAAGACCGTCTATTTAATATGTAGGGGAATATAAAATGAAACATGTTAGTACAACGGTACTAAGTAAACCACTGCACAACACTAAGCACGAAAAATTTCACATGAAACACATAGAAGGTAATGCAAAGGATCATTGTGTAACAAATCAAATAGAAAATACCATGGCTAAATACCATATTCATGCCATAATTCATATTATACTATATGTCACATGCTCATCACATCAAACTTAACTATATAATGACTATTTAATTAATCCAATCATACTAAGGGTATCCCATGAAGGGAAAAACACTAAACTATAATTAAGGCCTTTTTAAAAACCCACCACAATACTACTCACAAACATAAAAATAAAAAAAAATGATGTGCTAAGGCAATTACAAACTAATATGTCAATTCTTAATAATGCATTGAGGTTGCTATCAAACCAACAAACCAAAATAATCAATTTAAATCCTCATATAATAATAAATTCCACTTTTAATTACTTGAGGAGATAGTATAATAACTCATAAACATATAAAGTATACTGGTTATACTAACGCACTAAGGCAACACAGTATCCTCCCAACTTGTAACCTAGAAGTATACAAATACTTGGGGTCATATTAGTGTAAGAAGGAAACACACAATCTTATCATCCTAGGAAACCTAATCCTTAATTATTGACACCTCCTATAGGGCTTGTAGGTCACTTACAGACTATACTCTAACCTTAGTCGTATGTTAAGGCATCCAACGAAACCATCAAACCAAATCAAGGGCTCTTACCTCAACTATAGGGTAGTTAATCCTAAACAGAAACAAATGCTAAATCTTAAGGTCTTCCACTTTAAGTATCAATATCTTAATAAGGTGATAAAAAAAATATCACAAAATGTATAACAATTCAAATTCCATACTTAATTATTTTTCCTTTATTTATAATTATTCAAGTCGACCCCTATGTCAACTATCCAAGCCAAAGTCAAAGTCAAAATTAATGTCAATCTAAGAATCCATTAAGATCATCCTATATCCAATTATCAAACACTTAGGCATATCTTGTTTGAAAATGACCAAAATACCCTTTAAGGTTATTTACTCAATAAATTCCCACTTTAGTACCTGTGGTCACATAATTAAGAAAAATTCATAGTATAGCTAAATGACATTAAAATAGTCACTTTAATATAAAATTACAATTCTCAAAACTTCCAGAAGTGGCAAAATTACCGTTTTAGCCTTAAAATACAATTACGACTATTTAGCACATAAACCCTAATCATGCATATATAGCATACCATTTTTCTCATACTTGTCGTGCTCAATATAATATAACATATAGTTGGCATACATGCTAGAAAATTATATATGTCAAGTGAAAAGATAAGAATATCCCTAGAATATACAATACTTAAATAACTTATACCTATGCCTAAACATACTGAAATATTAACATGTCATGTATAAAACTTTAAGTAAAAAAAAAAGTAAGGAATCTATTGGTAAGCTAAAAAAATATAAGAAAATGTCTCAACAAGGACAATAATTCCCTTGAATAAGCCACCCTCACAAAACATGTGTGGTTATTTTACCACAAACAATCCTTTTCTAGCATGTTATCATACATATATTAAAATACATAACTTTTTGCATAAAAATCGCATGGTTACATACTCAAAGAAATTAATAACAATACATGGTGCCTAAATATTCTTCATTATATTATAATAAAGCATAAATTACACAAGCATAACATAGGAAACTCCAAGCATTCTATTACATGATTTATTTTAAAATTTTAGTAGGAGCATATTGGTTACCTCCTTCCCAAAAAAAAAATTAACAAAAATAAAAAGAAGCACCACAAGCCCTAACTCCCAACTATTCTTCATTTTCCATAAAAAAACATAAAACCCAAAAAAAATAATTAGAATCTAACACATTTAAGAGTAACAATACAACACTATAATCAAAATCAATAGGATAGTTATACCAAGCATGTATTGGTGCACCATGAGAAGAAAAGGGAGAAGGCAACTTTTTAATTTTTCTTCCAAACCTAACACTCTTATATTTATGAAAATATAACAAGGATAATCAAGGGTAAAGAGAAGTAAAACTAGTGAAGAGAATGTAATCAAGAGATGGGGAGAGAGGTATCTTGTTACACACTTTAATAATAAAGTACAAGATGGTTGATTGTGTAAGGTGGTGAAGTGTGTTTAGGTTGAATGAAGTTACAAAATCCAAGCACTTACTAAGGGATAGGAGAAGTGATGTTATGTAGATCCATGGTCAAGAGAGGTTAGGTTCAAGCATAGGGAAGAAAAGTAAAAAATGTTGGGCACAAGAAAAGCCATACAACTAGAATAGATAGAAAGTTGGACATACATCTCATCGAATTAAATGTGGATTTTTGTGGGTTTTGTCTTATTTTTGGATTCGGTGGCCACCATGTTTAATATTTTTGTGTGAGTTGGCTTTATCCTTACATCTAATATGACTTAGGTATTGGTCATACCTTGCATCGTGTTGGATGTGGTGATAACACTCAATTTTTGTTTATGTAATTACTTCCACTAAAACAGATTTTTTTAGTAGTAAATGTGGATATGTTACAACTTGTATAATTATTCTTATAACAAATTATCTATTTATAATTGCTATTACTATTTTTCTAATTATTAATTTTTATAATTAATATTACTCCTATTAAGTATTGATGTTAAATTACATTAATAGTATTTTACTAATTAATAAGGGTAAAAGTGTGTATAAGTAGGCCAGGTTTAAATAATAAGGGTATTTTTGTTATTGAAGTGAATAATATAATTTTTTTTATTGTTAGTTAAAAGTGGTGGGAGATTTAAGTATGTAATTTAATACTTTTTTGATAGCATATATTTTCTATAATTTTAGTTAAGTACCTTTAAATCTATGTAATGTTTCTAGTACTAAAAAAATGTGTTTTGGATAATTTAGTATTGTAGATATGTTAATGTAGACACCCAATTTGAGTGGACATGCCATGAAGGATACTTGATGCTCGATATGAATTTATACTTTTTTTGACCCGTTGCATAGTCCAATTTTTATTTTTCTAGGCTCTACGCCTGCCCCCTACACCGGTAACTTTACATTTTTTTCTCCCTCCTTAGAACTTACCCAATCCTCATGCTTAAGTATTCCTTACCTTATCCCTATTGTACGGGGATGGAATGTGGTGAGAGAAAAAGTTAAGTAGTATTTTTTTAAAATTATAAATTGTATTTATATATAATTTGGGGAAAAAGGATAGAAACAAAAGAAAAAACCTTTATGAAATGAAAAGAACCAAGGAGGGAATGGTTGGTTGCTTTGTTGAGGAGGGAAGATTCAGTGGTGGTTGATGCAACCAAGGAGGAGAGGAATGGTGGTGGGTTGACAAGCATCATTGTGCTCGAGAATAAGACCAAAGGTATGATCATACATGAATCATACATGAAATGCATGCACAGATTGAGAACATGGGACACACATGGGTGGGTGTGAGGGGTGCGTAAGGGTGTGTAGGGAAACAAATTAGATAATCACACAGGTATGTAAGAAAAAAAAATAAGAAGAGAGTGAATGAACTATGCGAGGGATGTATGTGTACCGTGTGAGAAAGGCACAACTGGGGTATGTAAGGGTGAACGGTCATGCACCTCAATAAAAATCTAAGTAGGACACATCAGGAGAAAGGAAAGATATGGTTTGAGGTGGTGATAGTTGAGAGATGACAAGGGAAATTGATGGGTAAGTGGTGCTCATGGTTTATAGGGAAAAATGGTGGTATTTGGTGGTTGTTGGTAGTGAGGTGTTGTGTTGATTTGATAATGGTGGGTAGTTAATGGTACGATGAGAACCAGATATAGGCAGAAGGGAGAAGAAGAAAAATAAAGAAGATAGTTGATTGGGATAAATCAAAACATCAAAACAAAAGGAAGGAAAGTCTCATATAAGTGATAGTGTGCTACGAACAAGCAGAAAAAGTTGAGGAGAACACGGGGCAGAGGCATGGGTGAAAAGAGGAATATGGTGTGAAGGAGAAATACACGCTGGGGAAGTTGGGATATGGATCAGACATCACACAATAGGTTAGGGGAGCTAATAAGAATAGCTGAACTGGAAAAAAACATTTGGTTAGAAAAATTAGGATTCCTTGGTAAAATGAATATGGGTCAGGGTTCCAACTATAGTTAAAACTAATAACTCAAATTTTATCGAAATATTAACATAATTAAATTTATATATATACAATAAACCATAATAATATACATAAAAATAATACATTTAATACAAAATATTATAAAATAATTATTATAAATAATTACTAGTTTATAATTAGGTTTTTTACAAATGGGGTATTGCATGCAATGACACATGATATATATATATATATATATATATATATATATTGTAACTATTACTTGTAAATTTTTTTTATCAAGTAGTAAAGTTGGGTGTGTTATAATTTCAATCATTATTCTTGTCAATAATTATCTATTTATAATAGTGATTAATATATTTCTAATTATTTATTCTTATAATTAATATTATTCCTATTAACTATTTAATTTAAATTACATTAATAATATTTTCAGAATTAATAATGGTGAGAGTATGTGTAAGTGATGGACAATATATGAGAATAATTATAATTTTGTGCTTAAATGATAATAATCTCATATATTTTATTATTTAAGCTAAAATGATATAAAATGAATGGGTTCAAAGTATAATATTATTTATTACTTCTTATAATGTTATTTTGTAGGTAAACTAACATATATATATATATATATATATATATATATATATCAAAGGTTTGGGTCTTTTGGACCAATCACCCCAAAAAAAATGAGAGAAGGGATGAATAGGAAAATGAGGCCCAACAGCAAGGAAAAAATTATAAAAGCCAGAAGGGGCGCAGGATAGGGAAAAAAAGGAGCGATGAAAAAAAGAAAATAGAAGAGAAGAAAGAGAGAAGGTAGAAAGGGGACTGGTGAAAGAAGAATACAAAAGAAAAAGAATCGTGGGTATGTTGAGGAGAGAGGGCGGTGCGAAGAAAGAAGAGAAAGGATGGGCTTGACACACCACAAAAGAAAAAGAAATAAGAGAGAGAAAAAAGAAGAAGTGCAACATGAGAAGAATGAAGATAGGCGATACAGAAAAGAAAGGTGCACCAACGGAAAGAGAAAGAGAAGTGAGCCAGGGGGAGAGAAAAAGATAAAAAGTGACCGAAAGTATTTATTTTAGATGAAATTAATCAATTTTTCATCCTAGTAAATTTTTGAATTTTCATCCTTAAAAATTTTGGTTATTTATTTCCCTATTTTTGATATCTACTTTTAATATATATTTTTTTGTAAGTTATTTATTTATTATGACTGGCTAAATATTTATTATTGGGGAATTGATTGAAACCCTAAATTAAGGCTTGAGATATAATATTATTTTTCTTTATTTTATGAGATTGTTCATTAACTCTACTTTAATTGCTATCATTTATATATGTGATTCTATCATGTATGATTTATATGGTACATGTCTTGTTATGACTTCCTTATAGTGATAGTATGTAGAATTATATGCTTGCTTGATAGATATATAAATATTCTAGAATTTATATGTATAAATTATAATTAGGTTAGATAATAATTAACCTAATAATTTTGTGATTCAAATCGGAGTAGTGGAATGTTTAGATAGTTGTAGATCAAAGGAGATGAATAAAACAAGACATGCTTGAGGTACTAGTTTGGCTACTTAGACTGATATCCTTCCACTTGTGCTTAATATTCTAGGGGCCACTTGTTACAACTATACTTCTAGCATTTAAAAGGATTTAATATTAATGCTTTTTTGTATTACTTATTTTAGAAAAGTAACATAAGGTGTATAGATATTATTTTAGCTTGCAACTTAATCAGTCTCTTTCTTATAATTAAAAGATGAATTAGAAATTATTAGTTTATTTTTCCCTAGTCTAGTGGTGGATTTCAATGTTCCTAGCATATTCAACATATTTTCATTCATCTATTTTTTTATTAATTTCTTTTATTTATTCTTTTTATTATTGTCTATTATTAAAACCTCTATTATTGTGTTTTTCTTATTATTTGCTTTTGTGTGATTTTGAGTTTTTATTTATTTTATTATTTGCGAGCTAGCTAAATAAAGGTGAGCCCTTTTAATCCCCGGTATGAAAAGATACCCTTATTTTACTAATACTACAATTGACAATAATAGGGTTTAAATTATGTGCCCGCTACAGCCACACCAATTTTTGGCACAATTACCGAAGCTTGGTAACATTGCTTTTATTTTGCTAGTATTTTTTTTAGTGTCTTGTGTGTTTTTCTTGAGTTGTGTTTTATTATTATTATTATTATTATTTTTGT
Organism: Tamarix chinensis; assembly: GCA_030549775.1. Lineage (NCBI taxonomy): Eukaryota > Viridiplantae > Streptophyta > Magnoliopsida > Caryophyllales > Tamaricaceae > Tamarix > Tamarix chinensis. Next base: position 13,207,145 of record CM060176.1, read on the forward strand.
GTGTTTCTATTTATTTAGTGTGGTTTACTCATTTACGATGTTCCTTATTATTTTAGGTACTCTCTAATGAATGCATACAAGAGGAAAACCACAAGAAGAGCTTTTACCATCGAATTTTGAATTAGAGAAATCCATTTGAATAATTAGAAAGTCAAAGATTTCTAGTTCTCCTTTATAACCAAGAGCCGAAGATGTGCTTTTTGGTTCTTCATCATCATCAGACTTCGAAGAAGGGGCATTAAATATTAGTAGATTGCCAACAAAAGAGCCTATCTACTTTGCTCACATGGCAACCAATATGAGTTGCGAGAGTTGGTAACCCACAATATAATGGAAGTGGTTCCTACATGTATTGGATATCTTGAGCCTTTTATTGGAAAAGAAAAATATTTTGAGCTCAAGTCTAGCATACTTCACCAAATTCCCACTTTCCATAGGCTCCATAGTGAAGATGATAACAAGTTCCTAATGGAGTTTCAGTTTGTATATGTGTCCATGTGCCTGAAGGAGGAAGATCTTCAAAGCTTGAAGCTTAAGGTATTTCCATTTTCCTCGGTGGATGGTGCTAAATATTGGATTTATGACTACCTACAGGTTAGATCTACTCTTGGTACACATTGGCTAGTACATTCTAAAACAAGTATTTTCCTCCTTCACATGTTATGGTGCTAAGGAAAAGGATCATTGGGATCTAGAAAGGGCCTAATAATACATTTCATGCTTACTGTAATAGGTATAAGGTCTTTCTATCATAGTTCCCATAACATAGGATAAAGGAAGAGAAATTTATACAACACTTTTACAAGGGACTCACTCCACTCGAGAGAAACATGTTAGATGTAACTTGTGGTGGCTCTTTTATAGATAAGGATCCCACTTCAGCTCAAGATTTACTGAAAAATCGATCCTCTACTATACAACACTATGATGGCCTCTCCACCCATACAAAAGTAAATGAGATATAAGTTAATTTAATGATAGATTTAGCCAACTCTCTACTCTTATTTTGCAAGTTGCCACAGCTACTAGAGCTGTTACTACATATAGAGTATGTTTAGCAATATGACATCCTAGTGATAATACCCTACAAATGATTGGAAGAGAGGATCATAGGAAATAAAATTCCATCATATTTTTAAATACTCATCCAGGCATGCACAACCATCATAATTTCCATTGGAAATAGAATAATAATATTCTTAATTCTTCAAGTTTCAACAAAGCGATGCTGAGTTTTTAACAAAAAATACAAGGAGGATCCTCTTAACCTCAAGCTCTAACTACTGAAAAATATCACAAGATGTTTGAGTTGCTGACAAATGGATAGAATCAGCTAATACAAAGCCAATAGAACATGGATAAGAGAGTGTTAAATATAGAGCGTCAAATGGGAGAAATGGTCACTAAGTTGAACCAATTACTAGATCTAGGGAAACTGCCTAGTAGTATCATACCTACTCCAAAGGAAAACATTGATTGAGCTTATGCAGTGGTAACAAGGTGTAGCAAAACATATGAGAGTGCTCCAAACAAGACCAAAGAGAATTTACAACAGTTGGAAGAAGATCCCATAACAAAAGAAGGGGAGATCATGCAAAAGAAAGAGAATAAGAGTGGAGAAATACAATCGGTTGACCGACCTCTTATTCAGTAGAAATATGAGAGTTATTCGAATGGTAAATCCTCTACCATTCCAAATTTTGTTATTACTAACCCAATTTTTGTTGCTCTTTTCCTATTAGGCTATCCAAATCAAAGAAGGATGAGAGTGATCAAGCTATATTGGATACGTTTAAGAATGTGTAGATCAACATTCCACTCCTAGAAGCCATTAAGCAAGTACCCAAATATGCAAAATTATTAAAGGAGTTATGTGCCATAAGGAAGTGATTGCGGGAGAAGGAAGTGGTTAGAATGAGTGAGCAATTTTATACTGTTATATAAAGGAAGTTCCCCCGAAGTATAAAGATCCTAGAAGCTTCACTGTTCTATACGTAGTTGGTAGCAATAGGTTTGAAAATGCCATGCTGGACCTAGGTACATCTATTAATGTCATACCATATTCTATTTATGCATTATTTACTTTAGGAGAGCTTAAGAAAGATAATGTTATCATTGAAATTACAGATTGTTCTAATGTATTCCCCAAAGGACTTGTAGAAGATGCTCTTGTGTAGGTTGGTATGCTTATATTTTCAGCAAACTTTTATGTTTAGGATATGGATAAAAGTCGCACAATTCCAATGTCGTTGCTCTTAGGGAGGCCTTTTATGAGAACCGCTCACACAAAGATAGACGTTCATACTAGTTCTCTCACTATAGATTTTGATGGAGAAGTTGTAAGCTTTAACATCTTTGAGGCCATGCCATACCCTATGGATGACCATTCTTGTTATAATATTAACACCATTAACCTTTTGACACATGATTATTTTCAGGAGGATGAGGATGATCCATTAGAAACCACTTGTATAAAAATCCTAGGACTGAATGAGATGGGGGAAGATGATTCTTTAGAAGAGACAGAGATAATACTTTCCTCACATCTTGTGCATATTGTGGCACACATCAAGGCAAACCCTCTATATCGGTAGGGATCCCTTATTTTTATTACTTTAGATACTAACAAGCCTATACCTTCTATGATTCAGGCCCCTACATTAAAGCTCAAGCCATTATCAGATCATTTGAAGTATGCCTACATTAGAGATAGCGAGACCCTTCTGGTGATCATATCTTCAAAATTAACAGAGGAGCAAGAAAGCAAGCTATTAGAAGTCCTTAGAGCTCACAAAATTGTCATTGGATGGATGTTAGCAAACATCAAAGTGATAAGTGCTACCATGTGTGTTCACCGCATACTTCTTATAGAAGGAGCTAAGACAACTAAAGAACCTCAACACAAAATTAATCCTCCTATGATGGAAGTAGTAAAGAAGGAAATCATCAAGCTTTTTCTTCTTTGATGGGTACTATGGTTACAACTAAATTCAGATAGCAGAGGAGGATCAAGAAAAAACAACATTTACATACCCATTTGGCACATTTGCTTATCAACGCATGCGCTTCAAGCTATGCAACACCCCTGGTACGTTTCAAAGATTTATGTTTAGTGTTTTTTTTTTCTAATTACATTGAGATGATTATTGAGGTTTTTATGGATGATTTTAGTATCCTAGGTTATACTTTTAATTTTTACCTTAACTATCTAACTTTAATTTTAAAACGATGCGAAGAAACTAACCTTGTCTCTAATTAATAAGATGGGTTCTCTTGCTACAAGAGTTTGATGTGGAGATTAAAGATAAAAAAAGGGAGAGAATTTCGTAGCCAATCATTTGAGCCTCATGATTCAAGATAGCGAACCCATGTTGTTGATTGAGAATTTCCTAGATGAGTAGCCCTTCGAGGTATAAATAAGTACACCATGTTTTGCTGATATTATTAACTATCTTATTACTTAAAAGCTACCTATTGATATTCCACAATTTGTGAGAAATAAGATTAGAAGGGAGGAATACCACTATTTTTGGGATGATCCCTAATTATGGAAATTTGGTACTAATGGTAAATAAGAAGATGTATGACTGATTTTGAATTTGAGTATATTTTATCACACTGTCATAATTTACATTGTGAAAGACACTTTGGTGCTAAAAAAACCACCTTTAAGGTTCTTGAAGCTGGCATTTATTGGCCTACACTATTTAGAGATGCTAATATTTATTACATGAGATGTGACAGGTACCAAAGATTAGGTAATATTGGTCCTAAAGATGAAATTCCCTTAATCTCTAGTATAGTTGTAGAAATTTTTTATGTGGGGCGTTGATTTTATGGTCCATTTCCATCTTTTAAGGTATATGCTTATATTCTTCTTGCTGTTGATTATGTATAGAAATGGCTGGAAGCAATTGCCACCCATATTAATGATTCTTGTGTAGTTGTAGGTTTCCTACCATATTATATCTTTTATAGGTTTGGTATGTCTAGAGTGATCATTAGTGATGGAGGATCACACTTTTGTAATATGACAATTAAAGCTTTGTTACACAAGTATGGAGTGACACATAAATTTTCTACACCCTATCACCCTCAAACTAGCTGACATGTAGAATTATCTAACCGATAAATCAAGAATATACTAAAGAGTACTGTGAGCCTAAATATAAAGGATTGAAGCTAAAGGTCGGATGATGCCTTGTGGGCTTAAAGGTGTGCCTATAAAATGCCCATAGGCATGTCTACCTTTAGGCTTGTTTATGAAAAAGCATGCCATCAACCTTTGGTGCTTGAATACAAAGCACAGTGGGCTATGAAGAATCTGAATAGGAGTATAGACTCCACTTGAACACATAGGAAGATAAAACATCATGAGCTTGAAGAGATAAGGGATGATTTATTTGAAAGTTCTATGGTATAAAGAGAAGACAAAATCTTTTCATGAAAAGATGATTTGTGGAAAGTCATTTGTTGTCAGCCAAAAAAATGTTATTCTACCATTATCTACTTCTCTTATTACCAAGTAAGTTGCATTCTATATGGGTTGGCCCTTTCATTGTTACTCATATTTTCTTTCAAGGTTCCATACAGATCAGAAGTGAGAAGATGGACTTAAGGTTAACGATCATATGCTTAAACGCTACTATGAGGCATTCACGGAGCATAATGTTGAAGAGGTGCAATTATATGAAGCATCCACCATGACTGAGTAAGCGAAGATTAGACTTAAAAACATGCAATGGTTGGGAGGCAACCTCCAATGTCATAGGGGAGTTTTCTTGCCCTTTATTTATTTATTTAATCTCTCCATACTTTATTGCAAAAATTACATGGATTTATATAGATCCACACTAAATTGAAATTAACAAGATTATGTAAATTGAGAACACACATGAAACATAAAAATTCAAGAAAAAGTAGATATCTTATTCGTGCTCTTATGTAATAACAGTATAATTAAACCAATCAATCACTCAATTATACAAATTAATAGTTCTCTTTAAAGGGAGAATTCTATGGAGAAAAAGAAGAATTTGGGGCACACTACTCTTAATAGCTAGGGTTTCAATATGTTTCCTTTTATAGAAGAAAAAGATGTACGGAGTAAAATAACATATTTCAAAAATAAGCAAAAACATGTTCAGTGTTTAGGAAACAGAGAACCCATGTATTTATTTCCTTACATTTGACTTTTTCCCAAATTAAATAAAAAATTCATTAAGAAAACATGGTCCATTTTATACAACATGCCCCTAGTGTTTCACACATATAACTCCAAATTACACCAAACTTCTCCAACACAATGTTATGTTGTGTTCAAATGCCTAGTCAAATCTTACATACATAAAATTACATGTTCCTTTAGTTGTCTACACATTGAGGACAATGTGTGGTTAAGTGTGGGGGGTGTGAGTGTTTTTGTGTGCTTGCATATTTTAGTGTGTTATTCCAAAATAAAATAAATAATTCATGCATTTTTTATGAGTTTTTGGTGTGTTTATAGTCTTAAGAGCCCTTAATTAGTTGATGAGGAGCATATCTTAGATATATGACTAAAAGAGGAGTATAAAATTGAGATAAAGTGAGTGAAATTTTTTTGTGTTAGTTTCAATATAGAGAAAACACATCTATAAGTCTAGATATGAATGGAGTAAGAATATATATGATTTTCTAACCACCAACATGACATGCTTTGATTCATCACGTTCCACGGTGAGCTTTTGAGCCATATACACCTTCCTCTTCTGAGTGAATTCACATAAAATAATCTATATATCTTGTCTTTAAATTTTCTTTTCAAACCTCATATACATTTAATTGCTTTGATCAAATTACTTGCCATAGCTCTTGTAATAGATTCTAGATATTACTAGATCTTATTCTTGTGCTAGTCGAATCTTATAATAAAAAATTACTCTAATTGAGAAAATGATAAAGGTAACATAGTATTTTCCATCACATGACCAAATATCTTGAGTCCTAATTTGTGTACACAGGATGTACACCTCGTAGTGGCCCTTTAAGCCTATACATTAACCATATATTTTTCTTCATTACCCACATTAAATACCCTTGGGCCTTATCCTTACCCTTTTCTAAAGCTAGTGAAGAGGAGGAGAGGAATTGACTCATTATATTATGACCATAGAGTGGTTGTGTATGTAATAGTACGTGGAAGAAATATATGTATTTATGTTGAGAAAGGATTTGGTTATGTTTGGTGGTGGACATTAACATATATATATATGTTCGTTGTGTTGTTATTAGTTTTATTTATTTCAAAAAAAAAGAGAAAAGAAAGAAGAAAGTGATATGACATAAGGGAAAGAAGGAGATATAGAGATGATTTTGATAAAATTCTATTCATGTTCATTTTTTTTATTATCTCATTATTCTAGTTTGGTGTTAATGTTGAGATGTGTATTATTAATCATCATTAATATAGGGTTGATGTTTATATTTCAACTAATTATTAGAGTTCCATTAGTTCTTGGCCTTTTTAGCACCACAATCCTAGACTACTCTGTACCTTACATACCTTAGCTCATTACAACCTATAATTAAGTCCTATTTGACTTTTGAGATGGGGAGCCTTTAATTTGATGGAGATTAATCACAAGTGTTAAGCATATGGTTTGGTCCATTTGGCAAGTATTTGATATCCTTCATGAGGTTTTTATTCACAAAACTTTGAGCTTCCTTTTTAATATATGTTAGTCACTTGCTATTTTTATCATCATATTTCACATGTCTGAGTGTTTTTATACATTTGTAGTCACGAATATGAGAGAGAAAATATAGGGTATCTATAGTGAGGATGGATCTTGACGTGACTAATACATGGTAAATTTTTATTTTATACGTGAACCATATGTTGAAATTAACTCTTTAAATCTCCAAATGCTAAAATTTGGCTGATTGCTTATCTTAATGTTCTAAAAATAAATGATTCTGATACAACATCAATAAAGGGTGTTAGGTGTGTTTTTATTTTTTTTATTTGAATTGTGTTTGATTTTGTAGGTATATCATCTGTAAAACCCTCATAAGACCTTATTCATCCTCTAATGGTGACCTAGGGATTTAAAGAGATTGTTGCACATGCTAAATACAATAGTAAGACCTACAAAAGTGATTAGTTAGTTTTATTTTTATTATTTTATTTGGTTTTAATCATGTCTTTCTTGAGGACAAGTAAAAGGCTAAGTGTAGGAGTATTAATGAGTACATATTTTTATATATTGTATACCCTTTTAATCTTAGTTTTTATTCTTTTATTTGAGAAATATATGAGAATAATTATAATTTTATGCTTAAGTGAAAATAATCTTATATATTTTATTATTTGAGCTAATATGATATAACATGAATGGATTTAAAGTATAAGATTATTTATTAATTTTTCTAATGTTATTTTATAGGTAATATATATATATATATATATATATATATATATATAGAGAGAGAGAGAGAGAGAGAGAGAGAGAGGATTAGATCTTTTGGACCAAAGGACCAAAAAAAACAATGGAAAAATGGGTGAGTGGACAAATGAGGCCTTGTAGTAGAGAAAAAAAATTATAAAAGACAAAAGGGGTGTGAGATAGAAAAAAAAGGGTGAGAAAAAAAACATAAGAGAAGGTAGAGAAGAAAGAGAGAAGCCAAAAAAAAAAGGACCGACAAAAGAAGAAGAGAAAAGAAAAAGAATTGAGGGTGTGCAGTGGGAGAGAGGTTAGTGCACCAAGTAAGAAAAAAGAAAGAAGAGAAGGGACATGCCTGGTGCACCGTAGGAGAAAAGAAAAGAAAGAAGAGAAAGAAAGAAGAAGAGGCACCTCACAGAAAGAAAGGCGTGCTAGAGGATAGAGAAAGAGAAGTGAGCCAGGGGAGAGAGGAAAAGAGACCAAAAGTATTTATTTTAATGAAATTAATTAATTTTTCATCCAAATAAATTGATAAATTTTCATCCATAATTAATCTTAGTTATTTCTTTCTCTATTTCTGATATATTTTTTTAATATATATTTTTGTGTAACTTTTTATTATTATGAATAGATAAATATTTATTGTTGTTGAATATTTTGAAAACCTAGATTATAATTTGAGATATAATATTTTTTTTTCATGATAATGTTCTTTAACTCTACTTTAACTATATATATATATATATGATTATATCAAATATGATTTATATTGTACATGTCTCGTTGGGTTTCCTTACAGTGATAGTATATAGGATTATATGATTCTTAGGTGGCTATATAAACATGCTAGAATTTATATTTATAAATTGCAGTTAGGTTAGATAACAATTTACTTAATAGTTCTATGATTCTAACCGAAGTAGTGGAACATTTAGCTATGTGTGGGTCAAAAGAGAGGATTATAACTAGACACATTTGAAATACAAGTTTAGGTACTTAAATTGATATCCTTCCACGTATGCTTAATGTTTTAAATATAGTTAAATGTATGAGCTTCTTGTTGCGACTATATTGCTAGTATTTAATAAAATTTAATATTGATACTTTGTCGAGATACTTATTTTAGAAAAGTAATATAAGGTGTATAGATATGCTTTTAACTTACAACAATCAATATTTTTCTTGTGATTAAAAAATAACTTATAAATTATTATTATATTTTGATATGATCTAGTTGGTGGATTTTAATATTCCTATCATATTCATCATATTTGTATTCATCTATTATTTTTATTATTATTTTTATTTATTCTTTTTATTCTTTTCTATTTTTAAAAATTATATTATTCTGTTTTTCTTATTATTTGTTTTTGTGTGATTTTAAATTTTTATTGTAAATTATTATTTGTGAGTTAGCTCAATAAAGATGAGTCATCTCAATTTTTAGTATAAAACGATGCCCTTATTTACTAATACTACAATTGACAACAAAAAAGTTTAAATTATGTGTTGGATACCAATAAGAGTATATTTGTAATTGAAGTAAATTAGGTAAGTCTATTTTTTTAGTACTAGCTAAAAGTGGTGGGACCTATTCTGAAATAAGAGCTAGTTATAAAAATTGAGGATTTAATGATATAAAAATAAGAAGGTATAATAAATAACTTGAAGTATATCATATTAGAAAATGTGTAAATAATAAGGTTACCTATAAGTTACTTTAATCACCACTAAAGTATATCCGAAGAGAATTTATGTTAGGATAAATTTTATTTAGATATCTTAATATTTGATTTAATATTTTTTGGGTACTTTGTGTTATCTATAATCTTAATTAAGTGCTTTCACATTTTAATTTATTTTTACTAAGATACTCTAATGGACACCTAAATAAAATAAAAAATGGAGTTTAGTTTCACAACTTGAATAAGAGTTTTTGACGGATTTACAGCTGAGACTCCACAGACAACGAAGTATAGAAAAGTTTTATCCATCCATTATAAAGAGGGCCGGTCAATTTTCCTGCCACCGTCTACACTCCTTGTTCACTGTATACTAATAGTTTATTTAGATTTATTTATTAAAAGTAATTATTTATAATAATTATTTATTTTAGAAGATTTTTAGTCTAAATTTTTTTCAAAATAAATAATTATCATAAATAATTAATTTTAATAAATAGCTCCAAATATAAATATAAAGCCATTACCTTAATTTCAGTATTAATTAATTCAATAAACAATGCACCCACTGTCCCTATTGATAACCAAAGACGTGTGAATCCATTAATGAGTACCAGTGTCCCACGCATTTAGAAACGAGGTTTTCTTTTCTAAACGCGTTTAGAATCCATTAGCTAAAGGTACCAGTGTCGTAATAACGAGGTTTATGAATTGAACTTCTTAGGCCACCTTATTTCTTTCTCAAAAAGTAAATCGAACTGTTTCTTTCTCGAATAAGTAGCGTGTTCCGAAGCAAAGGTAAAAGCGAACTGTGTACGTGTCCTCCGTCTCCGCTGTTGCCATGAATCTTAACTGGCCTAAGGACAGACATCTGATAATAAATTAAAAAAAATAGAGAAAAGAAATATTGATGCGTGCTCTGACTTGCCTGACAAGTTGACCTATATCTATATATACGCCAAAACGGAGAGTTTGTTACCCCCGCATCCACTAAACTATATCCCCTCAAAGTTAATAGAAATGAGATACTTCATGTTCTGCCTCCGCTTCCCCCTCCTCCTCCTGCCACTCCTATCCATTTATAACATCCAACTGTCTCTCTCTTTACCCCTTTCCAACTCCTCTATACATCTATGTAACCAGGAAGACTCCACCGCACTACTCCGATTTATACACGATTTCGTTATCAATAGATCAGCTTCCGAGGACTGTGCAGACAACGGTCAAACCTCTTATCCAAAGATAAGATCATGGAACCATAACACCGATTGTTGTTCCTGGGATGGGGTTGCATGCGACTTATTATCCGGTCATGTCATTGAACTCGACCTTAGCTGTAGTCAGATTCAAGGAACTATCAATTCTAACAGCACCCTCTTCCAACTCCAAACACTCGAAAGCCTCAACCTTGCATTTAATGACTTCTATAACTCCACTATTTCTCCTAAATTTGGCCAGTTTCCACATTTAAAGCATCTTAACCTTTCTTCCACAACTTTTACTGGTAAAGTCCCTATTGAAATTGCTAAACTTTCTCGCCTTATTTCCCTTCACATCTCCTCGAGTTATTACGATTTGGAAATGTCGGATCTTGGTTTGATCACAATGAACATGACAGACCTTACGGAACTACTCCTTGAGAACGTATTCTTTAACTCGGTCATGCCACAGTCGCTTGTGAATCTCTCTTCATTGACATCTCTAATGTTATCATACTGTGGGTTGCATGGGCACTTCCCGACTAATATTCTTCACTTACCACACCTCCAAAATCTAGTTATAGAAGATGATAGTCTTCATGCAAATTTTTCTAGATTCAGCTGGACCAGTCCCCTTGAGGAACTGGTCCTCTCCTCTACACATTTTATTGGAAAATTACCCGAACCAGCTAGATCAACCCAATTCCCAAGGCAACTATTTCTATTTAATTCTAACTTCCATGGTGTCATTCCATCTTGGGTCTGGAATGTAACCGAACAAATTTATCTCTCGTCAAACCAACTTAGTGGTGAGTTGCCTTCTTTATTAAACACAAGGAAGCTTTTTAGAATAAAGAGCATTTATCTCAGTCAAAATATGCTTCATGGGAAAATACCATCTTGGGTTTTCACTCTTCCTTCATTAGTAGAATTAGACTTAGATGAAAACCAATTTAATGGCCAACTTGTTATTAATAATTGTGTCAATATTAGTAGGTCGTTACAGAGGCTTGATCTGAGCAATAACATGGTACATGGATTGATTCCGACCTGGATTTCTAAGCTTAAGAGCCTACAATATTTATCTTTGAGATTAAATAAGCTTAATGGGACAATTGATTTTAGTATGTTTTTTCAACTGCAACGTCTTGAAATCCTAATTTTGTCAAATAACAATTTATCGTTGTCATTTAGTGAGACATCTACACTACGACCTCAGTTTTATATGTTAGGATTGTCCTCTTGTAATTTAAATAAGTTCCCTGATTTCTTGATGGATCAAAAATATTTAGTCTGGCTGGAACTGTCCGAAAATAAAATCCATGATCAACTTCCCCGATGGTTACTCAGAAAGACTTCGTTGCTTTTCTTGGATATTTCACATAACAATTTAACAGGTGGATTGGAGCATATTCCTTGGAACAACATGGGTACATTTAAGCAACATTTCAACCTTTTACCACATCATATCTCTCCAATGTACCTACTTTCAAATAATAGGTTCACTGGCGAGATCCCTTCTACCATCTGTAATTTAAGTCACAGTCTTCTATTCCTTGATTTGTCTAACAACAACCTAACCGGCCAAATCCCGGGATGCTTAGGAAACTTGAGTGATCAGCTAGTTGTGTTGGATCTAAGTCTGAATAAGTTCAATGGCACACTTCCTCAAGATTTCACAAAGTGTCGTCACTTGAAGTACTTGGATGTAAACACAAATCAGTTGGAAGGAACCATACCACCATCTTTGGGTAATTGTTCGAGCCTAAAAGTTCTTGATCTCGGAAACAACAAGCTTAGTGGCAGAGTCCCTCATTGGTTAGTCACTTTAACAGAGCTAGAGGTTCTAGTGCTACATTCCAATAGTTTTCATGGTCTCCTTATAGAACTAGATGGTCTCAGCCTGTTCCCAAAGCTACAGAAACTCGACATAGCCAACAATCAGTTTTCAGGTAACTTGCCACATAAGCTAATCAAGAGCTTAAAATCTATGATGAATAAGAACGTGAAACATGAGGAGCAATATATGAGTGAAGAATCACCCTATATTATAGGTTCTAACTACACATATTCGATTACTTTCACGTTCAAAGGATCTGAACGCAAGCTTGATAAGGTACCATCTAATCTGGCAAACATTGATGTTTCAGGTAACAAATTTGAAGGTGATATCCCAGATGAAATTGCATATTTGGTCTCACTAAGGTGGCTTAACCTCTCTTATAACCACTTCAGTGGTACCATTCCGCCTTCTCTAGGAAATTTATCCCTATTAGAGTCTCTAGATTTCTCATCCAATGAACTTGTTGGGAAAATTCCTATGGAGTTAGGAAGGTTGACATCTCTTGAGTCTTTTAATACCTCAAGAAACAAATTAGTTGGTCCTATTCCAGTAGGAAACCAATTTGATACCTTTGGAAATGAATCGTACATTAACAATCCTAGTTTATGTGGAACACCATTATCGAAGAAGTGTGCAAATGGTGGTGATGGTGGTGGTGATGATGATGATGATGACAACAATGATGACACAATGGAAGCAATGGAACTTGGTTTATGTGAAATTGTCTTGATGGGGTATGGAAGTGGAATAGTAATAGGGTTAAGTATAGGGTATTTTGTGGTTTGGGGTAAAATACCTCTTTGGCTGTTGAGATTGATATGTGAGGTTGAATTCATCATGGAACATCATTTTAAGAGATAACGAAGGAGATGATCTAGGTGATCAATCGAGGAATTTGCTTGTGTGATGGATGAATTAATTTCATCCAGGAATAAGTTGTTGCCTAGGTAGCTTACTTCTTTAATGTATACTGAATCTTACTATGTGCTTGAATATGTTGTTTACATGAACTTAAGAAGGAAATAAAGAATCATTATTTTTAGATATTTTTCTATATTCATGGCACATGCTCATCACATCAAACTTAAACTTATAATGACTATTTAATTAATCTAATCATATCGAGGAAGTCCCATGAAGGGGAAAACACTAAACTATATTTAAGGCCTTTTCCAAAACCCACCACAATACCACTCATTAGCATAAAAAAATGATGTGTTAGGGCAATTACAAACAAATATGCCAATTCTTAATAGTGCATTGAGGTTGCTATCAAACTAACAAATAAAAATAATCAATTTAAATCCTCATATATATTAAATACAACCAAATGTCCCAAAAAGGGCAATAATGCCCTTGACCGAGCCACCTTGCACTACAAGAAAAGCTATTTTTGGCTACGGAATATTCCGTTGCCAAATATATCTTTGCCAACGATAATATACCTTTGGCAACGACACATTGTCGTTGCGTATGATAGCGTAACTAAAGATTTTTGCAACAACCTTATGCCGTTAACAAAAATAATTACTTTGGCAACGATAATATTGTGGCTAAAAATAAGTTTGTTGTCATAATTTCGACAGGATAGATAATGGACCATAATATATTTTGCAACAAGTTTTCTGTTGCAAATAAAGGATAATTATTTGCAACGATATTTTTTGTTGCCAATGATGGTCTATATTTTACAACGAATGTTTTGTTGCCAATAATGTAAAATATATTTTGTAACAATTTTCCTGCGGCAAAAAATAGTTTATATTTTGCAACGAATGTTTTGTTGCCAATAATTTACAATATTATTTTGCAACAACTTGCTTGTGGCAAAAAAATAGTTTATATTTTGCAACACTTTTTTTGTTGCTAATAATGTACAATAACAATAATTAGCTATATATTGCAACAAGTCTTTTGTTGCTAATTATATATTTCTGGTTAATGGAATTATTGACAACAATTTTCTTGTGGCAAAAAATTCCTCTAATACTTTTCGACAAATTGTCGTTTCATAACCTGTTTCATTCATCGTATGTTATTCAAACACTCATCCCATACATATATTAATCAAATACAAATACCAATAGTAAATTCATTGGATAATTAATATAAAATGCATAATTCATCAATTATATAATTGTCCAATACACTTGTCCGAAAGAGAAACCGGTACCATTGTTCAAACCCATGTAATTCCGAGATATATATCACCATCATGACAAGTGTTCTAGGCAAAAACACACTTGACAAGTGTTTTTGTTCAAAAAGACATCCAACAATATTTCTAAAACCATGAATACAATCTTCTTATCATTACATTAACTAATTGCAAAAATATGTATCCACAAATATATCAATATTCATCATCAACGCCACCATGGAAAGCATCACCATCATCATCTAATGTATACCTGGACCTGAATAAATAACAAAATTAGTACATGCGTCATACATACATACATAAATAAATCTTTTGACATCAAGGTGTGAACGATAGTAAAACCAGCTGTTAGGTCTTTATGGATCATGTGTGTCTTCGGAGGAGGGCATGGACTTTAATACTAACGATTCTATGGGTAGGAAGGTTTGAAACACACATTATGTCTTAAAGAAAACTAAGTTATCAGCTAAGTGTAAATAATAAACTGCCCAACAATGTAAAGTCATAATATTTCATCCGAGAAAAATAAAGAGGTGAACCATATAGTACTGCCTGCTATTGGAAAAACTAATTAGATAAAGGGGCCAACCAAAATATTCAGATCAAGATATTTACAGCCCCCTCTTCCCCTATCATTTATTTTAGAGCTGGTGGAGTAGTTTTTTAAATGAAAATTAGTATAAAGAACAGTGAACAAAAAAATGAAGACACTTGGAATCAATTAATCTACCTTCAGCTTCTTTTTTCTGAGTAGCAGCATCTATATATGCAAACAGGTAAACACATAATTTAGGCAGTATCATTCTTTGATTTATTTTAAAATGTTTTATTTCACTGCATATTATTTGTGAACATGGCCAGTGATTGATCAACTGCTTTGGATTACCTACTTTCCTGTTGGCCATATTTTTCTTGGCAACGCCAAAGCTTTCTAGATCAAATCATTCATTATGTATTTTCTTATTATTCTTCATTACCAATATCTTTATTTATTTGTTTGAAAATATGTTTTGCATTTCATTATATTGAGAACATGGCAACTTTGTTGAGGCGATCTTTCAATTGTACTTAGATTGCTTGCTTCCTTGTTGCCTATATTGTTCTTAGTAGTGGCAGGGGTTTCTGGATCAAGTTATTCATGTTGCTTGTTCTTGTTGTCCTGCACTGCTGATATAATTCTTTGATTTATTTTACAATATTTTATTTCACTGCCTAGAACATGGAAATTTTTCCAAGATGATTGATCAACAGGCTTGGACTACTTGCTTTTTTTGTTACATATATTGTTTTTTGGGCAAGGCTGAATCTTAATGAATCTTTGATTTCTTCAACTTTCCTCCTTTTGTCATGCAAATATCTTACTTTGATTTCTTTGAGAACTGTTTTGCATTGCATTATATTTCAGAATATGGTATCTTTGCCAAGTTGATTGGACAACTGCATTTTGATTTACATGCTCTCCTGCCTATGATTTTTTTAGCAATGCTAGACCCTACAGCTCTTTTGACTTCAATTGTGTATGCTTGGCCTTCTCTCTCGTACATCCTGACATATTGGGCAGTTGACTGACTGCTCTAAATGATGATTACAATCAGCACTTGAGGTTTACATCTAATAAAGTCTTTAGTGACATCAACTCAACAAACCAGTATGAATCTTGCCATTGGCAGGGTCCCTCTTAGTAGTAATCCTTCTAATAAAATTTTCTCATCATGTCATTTGCATTTCCTTTTCCATATGCCTCTGTTTCAACCCATACGAGGGCATATGTATGGTCTCTCTTCCTGCATAATTTGGAAAAAGGGAGAGGAAGATATACCGTAACCTAATAACTAGTCATTGAGGATAACTTAGCTGGTAAAGATTTGTTTTGAATAAGAATTTTATTAGAAGACATATTGACTCGTAATTATATGTTTTACCCGAGATACTTTTTTCTTTCTAAGTCAGTATCCTAAAATGCTATGGAGAGAATCTACAAACAGGTGAAAAATATTACGAGAATGATATAAGTTGTTTATACCTTGATATACTGCTAGAGTGCTTTCTATACCTACTCTGAATCTTCTTCTTCTTCTTTCACTTCTTCACCTAGAGTTTAAAAGAACAATGGATACATACAATTGTATGTACTCTTACTCTCTAAATTATTTCCTTAGTATATATGCAAACAGGTAGCAGCAAACAACACCTTCCCAAACATCAAACAACTAAAATTGAAATTGGAAGGAAATAATAACATCAAACCCACACAGAAAAAAGCCAATAGAGTGCAATAATAACATGATCAAAACAGAATTCCTTTAGTTAGCTATCTCCAATGACTAGTAAACTATTGACTGTCTCCACAGGGGCTCCAAATATTCAGATCAAGATATTTACATCCCCTTCTTCCCCTATAATTTATTTTAGAGCCGGTGGAGTAGTTTTTAAAATGAAAATTAGTATAAAGAATAGTGAACAAAAAAATGAAGACACCTGGAATCAATTAATCTACCTTCAGCTTCTTTTTCTGAGTAGCAGCATCTACATATGCAAATAGGTAGACACATAATTTAGGCAGTATGAACTTTAGATTGGAACCCTGTGATGAAACTTTTTAACCAAGTTGTGGTCAATATATGAGTTAGCATAATTTAGGTAGTCCTCAATTTATATGAGTTAGCATATAAACTTACCTTAACTTTGTCTTTGAGTGGAGTTTAGGATATGTTCAATATTTTGATTCTTCAAAAGTATGTGCGCAATGATAGTCATGTGATCTAATATGAGAATTTACAGTTAAGGTTTGATCTCACCTACGATGAGCAACATATGGGTATAAATAACAGAAAGGAGCAAGCATTGAGGTCAAACACAATCATGTTATTCAATATTTAGTGGAGAAATCAATTAGCTATAGAAGATACTTGGGAATAAGAAGATGAAGCTAAAGAGAAATACCAACATCCAAGCTCAGCATCCAAGAGGATAATTTTCATACCAAACTACCACTGGAATAGTTCATCACAGTGAAGGGTTTTAGTATTATAGCCTGCTTCATTAATGCTTGCTCAAATTATCCATGATCATTTTGTTGGGTTCTATTTGGGGTCTACTGAGGCTACAGACTGTGGCAGCTTTTGTTTGTTTTTTTTTTTAAGAAATGAAAGCATAAGCTTCTCCAACTCAGGTTGGGTTCTATTGGGTCTGCTGAGATCTTTTCTGCTGTTTCAAGATTTATGTTCATTTATATGGCAGGTTGGTTCCAATCATAGTGCAATTTTGATACTATGACACCTGTTTTCAATATTTAATTATTTTTTGGAGACGTGTACCCATAAATAATTTAATTCTAGAACTACCAAAACCATAAGCTTCTCCAACTAAATATTTCAAGCATCATTTGTGCACAATTTTCCTATAACCGTTCCAGGCCTGCACATATTTTAGATTTAAAATATGTAAAGAGAGATTGTGGAAGACTTCAAAATTTGAAGGACTGAACAAATTTATTTGACCACATAATCATCCAAGGAACATAAAAAGAAATATCTGATCCTATATAAGACTCAACGATACTATATAATGCAAAATAGCTCATATCATAAAACAAATATAAACTTGGGCTAGTATAGAAATTAGAATTTACCTTATCATATTGGTAGCCATCATTTGACTCATTTCTTGCGTTCTCTTCTCAAAAGCAGCCATAGATTGATCTTGTTTCTCTTTAAGCTCGTCTATTTGACTTTGTAGACTAGATATCTTATTCTGCTGCTCATCTATCGTACTTTGTTGCTGTATGATTTTTTGCTGTTGTTCTTCTTGAATCCTTGATCTGATAGAGCCACCATATCCACTACCTTTCCCTCATGTGTATCCAGACTTTGGACCCAAAACATGAAGTAACATCTCTTCTTGTGTTTGAGGGGCTCCTTCTTTATCCCTATCCTGCACAAGTTGGTGGAGGTCTTCTTACAATACAATTTACATATGTATAGATTCCTAGTTATTATATTCACAAAATATCTGTCAAACTAAACAAACATCACAAAACAATTTGGTGAATAATTAAAATATGCTAATCCAAATATGGGAATAATTTACGTGAATTTTCTTAGATCGTCCATCGTTAACCCACTCCAATACACCTTGATCATTTGTGCGTGTGTGTTCAGCAAGCCAAATCACATCAGCACTCGGCTTCACATCACCATTCTTCTTCGTCTGTTAAGACACAATAGTTAGTAATTTTTTCCATAAATAAAAATAAATCTATTTAATATAACTATTTCATATTATTACCAGTATATTTTCCACCTCTGGGAAAGATAAGTTTCCTGTGGTGTGTTGGTACCATTTATCTGACTTTCGATTCTTACTGTTTTTTTGACTTATTTTCTACAATTTCAGAATAAAATAAATAAATTTAAATAATATATACCTAATAAAGAAACAAGTCAGGTAAAAAACTTATCAATAGCATACAGAAGTACCTTAAATCTATCAGAATTAAAACCGTAAATTCTGGGGATGTTATCGCCACACTTAGTACCAGACCAGTTTACTTCTACCGTTCCGGTACCAAGTGCTAAGGCTAAGAAAACATTATCAGTAATACCATACAAACTCAAATTTATAAAAATAGAAATCAGAGTACGCGTAAGTCTTGCATAATTCGAAATACCGGCTATTGTTTTTCCAGATAATAACTAAACAACCTTAGTAAAATTGTTTCGACAATTTAAACATAATAAAAGATAACATGAATCATAAATTTAAAAAGGACAACGGCCACGTCACTCTAAAGATTGATCCAGCCCAGCTATCACTCTACCCCTCCTGATGTCCCGTAGACATCGATAGCATCAAAGTAGGTATCTCCTACCTGCAACAAATTAGACGGGCCTTCTGCTCGTGGGAATGAGCAGCACCCATAAAACGGGTGATCAGTACGCTACGTACCGAGTAAGGTAACCGAATACTAAGGCCGGCATATAACATATTAATTCATGCAAGATGATGACAACATACAATTACAACCCACACATATGATACATAGAAGCATAAAGTGAAATCACTTATAATCAATAGGTCCATACGTAAGGCCCAAAAAGGTCCGGATTAATCATTTAATCTTTCTTTTATCAAATGTAGATACACACCATGTTCTTTATCAATCCATGCGAGTACAGGAACACCCCACTATTGTAACCGGTGGGCCGGTCATACATAGGGTAAAAACCCTAACCACTATTCCTAACCGGTGGATCGGCTTGGTTCCTGCCCGCATCAGATCCATGCGAAAACAGGAACACCCCACTATTATAACCGGTGGGCCAGACACACATAGGGTAAAACCCTAACCACTATTCCTAACCGGTGGATCGGCTTGGCTCCTGCTCGCATGGTGTTCCACTGTAAGTAATTAGTATCTTTTAATAGCATTAACGATCTGGTTTGTTTTTATTGAGCTCGGGATCCCCCACTATTATAACCGGTGGGCCGGATACACATAGGACCTCATGTCCTAACCACTATTATTACCGGTGGATCGGTCACACATAGGGTAAAACCCTAACCACTATTCCTAACCGGTGGATCGGCTGGTCCCGTCTCAATATCTTCCACTTTAAGATATTAGTGTCTTAAATATTTTATTCAAAAACATTTGACATTCACAAACATTTGCCCAGACATGCGTGACTAAATCCATGAAAACCCTAACTCCCATGCAACCCTACTCCATGCAAACCCTATCTCCACGTAAACCACATTTCCATGCAAAACTTAGTTCCCATGCAAACCCTAACTACACATGACCCACGCTTCCATGCAAACCCTAGCTCCCATGCAAACCCAATCTCCACATACCACACTCCCATGCAAACCCTAACTCCACGTACCTCACATGTGCAAACCCTAGCTTCACATATACCACCCTTCCATGAAAACCCTAATTCATATGCAAACCCTAGCTCCACGTAGACATGCTTCCATGCAACTCAGATCCCCATGCAACATTAATTCCATGTAGGCATGTTTTTATGAAACCCTAATCCACATGCAAAACCCTAACTCCACATTAATTCATGCAAACCCTAATATTATGTTATTTCATGCACACCTTCAACTTCTTGCTATTCCATGCAAACCCTAGTATCATTCCCTTTCGTGCAAACCCTAGCACCATGCCATCTCATGCAAACCCTAGTACCATCCTCTTACATGCAAATCCTAATTCATATATCACTTCAGGTCATACATTAATGACATAAGCATACACATATTTTTCATGGCACATGACATTCATAATAACATACTTCAACTTCATAACCATATCACATGCATAATCAATAAGAACAGCGAACATAAAATACATAACATGTCATATTCATAATACATGCAAACACATAAATGGCCTTAGTAGACCCTTACCTAAAAAGTCACCGGTCTTGGTGCACGCTCCTATTCCACTTGGGTAATTTGATTTGGTTCGCCTATTATATCAAAACATACTATGATTAGACCTTCTTATATAATTCTAACTTATTTCGAGGTTTGGTTTTAGGATGACATTTTACTATTCAATAATTAACTATAGGAACTAATATAATTAATTCACTTATCTTTTGAAAAGGTGATAAACTAAGGGTTTCTACCCTTCTCTCAAAATAGATTTAATAATATCATAACTATGATGATGATAATAATAACAATAATAAGAATAATAGTAATATAAATAAAGTATAATAATATTAATGATACTTTTTATAAATAGAATATTAGATATTAATGATATCGAAATTCTTAAAATTAAAAGTTGGATTTCTAACCATCCCACAATGATAAACATAATACTATTCAGAATTGTGGTAATAAAATTAATAATGTATATATACTTATATTATATTTTAATAAAGGTAATAATGATAATATAATTAAAATAATGTTGAAAAATGTTAATAATGTTAATAAAATTAATAAATGCGAGGCATAATTAATATTTAAGGCCTCTGTTCTTCCAGTAATAATCACAGTATCAACCAAATAATTATACTAATAATAATATTATTATTAATATTATTAAGAATAACATCAATTATGTAAAAATCCAAGTAAATAGGTAAAGGCCGAGATAATTACTGTATCTTACTCAATAATACTCCCAGACCTGTAACCAAAATTTAGAAATTAGAATACAGTCAATATTACTAATAATAATTATTATAATAATAATAATTAAAGTTGAATTAATACTAAAATTTTGGCTAAAATTAGAATAATTATAAATAATTCGAAACTAAGTATTTAAAATGTCTATGGCATCACCTTGAGTTGGAGGATGTAGGTGGAACCAGCGGTGGTTCCCGGAGGTGGCCGGAAAATGGGTCTAAGGGGGTTAAAAATTAGGGAAATAGGTGATGGAGAGGAAGAAAATTAAAATAATTATATGGGGCTGTAGAGGATAATTAGTAGAAGTTAATAGTTGGTTTAATAGGTGTTAGAAGTGGCGGATGTGGTGGTGGACGGTGGTTCACTGTCTCGGGGTCAAGATTCTTGTCGAATCAACTAGCCAACTTTGGATGATTATAGAAACTTGCACACGATGAATCGAGGGATGAGGTTAGTTTAGTTAATTAGATAGTATTGCAGGGAAGATATTGGTAGCAAGAGGAGGTGTTAAAGTTGGTCAGAGGAGGAGAAAATGGCGTCTGATGGGGTGGTGGCGCACAGGCACAGCTTAGGGTTTCGGGGAAAATAAAATCCCGAAATCATGCAAATGAGGGAGTTTTTATAGTTGGGGAGATTATATTTGAATTAGGGAGGTTACTAAGTGTTTAAATTAGGGGGGAAATGGTTTAATTCAAGCCGAAGGTCGGGCGGCAAAAACTTGAATTTTTGCCGACCTTCGCGAGGCAACAATGCACAAACGAGCGGGAGAGAGAGGCAGTTGATGGTTTCAAATGAACGTACAAATCGAGAGGAAGAAAGAGAGCGGGAGAAGAGCCGGTCACGCCACGTGTGGCCGGCGGCGCCATTTTCGGGGAAGGAGGGAGGTGGGTGGTTATGGCGTCGGGCGGAAGGAGGAAGAAGAAGATGGGGGGGGCTGGCCGGCCAGTTCGCGGGGAAGAAAAGGAGGAAAAAGGGAGGGAGACCGGGCGGTTCGGCACAAGGTTAAAATGTTTAAATGAAACGGCGCGTTTTGGAGAAAATAAGGCTGAAGCACGACGTTTTGAGTTAGCTGGTAACGGTTATAAAATTTAAAGTGAAACGCGGAGTTTAGTGGGAAAAACGAACTAAAACGCAGCATAGGGAGGGACGAGGCAGGTGGCGGTGCTGGCTGGGCCACGCCGAAGGAAAAAGAAGAAAAAAGAAATTGGGCCGGCGCAACAGGCCCAATTCGGGGAAGAAAAAGAAAAAGAAAAGAAAAAGAAGAAGGAAAAGAAAGAAAAGGAAAGAAAAAGGAAGAAAGAAAAATGGAAAAGGGAAAAAGGAAAGGAGAAATAATTAGGTTAGGGCCAATTAAATAGATCTGAATATTTAGGATATTTAAAATTAATAATATTTAAATAAAATAAATTTTAAATCCCTTTTTAGGCTAAAATAGGCTTTTTAAAGGATTTTTCATAAATTCCATTTTAATATAATAAATCGCTCAAATTCTATTTAATTTAATTATTTATAAAATTAAAATTAATTTGAAATTATTTTATCTTTCTTAATTTGAATAAAATAAATTATTTAAATAAATTTCCAAATTAAAATCTTTAATTAGATAATATGCCCAAATTTCCTTTACCTAACATATTTATAAAATTTCTTATTAATTTGCCCTACTAAATTTCCTTTTATTTTAGTAAAAATAATTTACTAAATTAAATTTTCAAATAAAACCTTATTTATATATAATCTTTAAAATTAGAAAATTTTGGGGTATTTCAGGAACGTTTAGATACATGTGGGTTAAAGGATAGGAATACAACTAGACATGCTTCAGGTACTAGTTTGGATACTTATACTGACATCCTTTCACTTATGCTTAATATTTTAAATCTAGTTAGGAGCCACTTGTTGTAACTTTACTTCTAGCATTTACTTAGACTTAATATTGACATTTTGTTGTATTACTATTTTCAAGGAAGTAATATAAGGTATATAGATCTGCTTTTGGCTTGCAACTTGGTCAATCTCTTTCTTGTGATTAAAAGATGACTTAGAAATTATTATTTTATTTTGCCCTAGTCTAGTGGTAGATTTTGATGTTCCTAGCATATCCATCATATTTATATTCATATATTATTTTTATTAATTTATTTTATTTATTCCTTTTATTATTTTCTATTTTTAAAACCCCTATTATTATATTTTTCTTATTGTCTGTTTTTGTGTGATTTTGAGTTTTTATTTATTTAATTATCTGCGAGCTAGCTACATAAGGGTGAGGGCTCCCAATTTATAGTATAAAATATCACAAGGATATGGCATGACATAGGGTTTAATGGGTAATTAATGGTATGATATGATGTTTATCTCATAATCATGCAAGAGGTTCCTTAATTGTTAATTATGTATGGAAATGTGTGTTGGATGTGCTATAAGTACATGTTAGGATTTATGCGTTCAATAATCCTTGATATAGAATACTTAATTCTATGACTCATATTATACATATGATATGATAACCCTTTAAGGCATGTGAATAAATGGAAATAAATCCTGAAATGGAATTGGATGATAAAAGGATGGCCTTAATGGTTTATTTAAGTTAACATGGATAATAATATGAATAAGGATTACTTAATAATAACATAAGCAAATGGAAATGATTAAGTGTGATTGATATATTTCCGTGATCACCTTAATTAAGACACTAATACTTAAAGTGGAAGACCTTGTGTAACACCCCAAAATTCACTACTGAAAAATTTTGTTTTACAACGAAAGTTTTATAACCAAAATACTGGGTGTTACTACTGTAATTGATATAAGTCTAGCTTACCATACCATCATTACATCAATAATAAGGCTAAAACCGTTACAAGTAAAATAGAATAAGCAGAAATAAGAGAAACTTTACAATGTAAATATGAGTTTAGAGATTATCTCCGAGTGCAATATCCAAAATACAGATAAAAAGGATACCGTGGATTGAAGAGTCCAAAAATTTATTCTGGTAAAATAAAATCCAGATAACATGACTCTTTGCCCAAAACTCAAGTACAAATAGAGGTCCCTCTTCCCCATACAATGCATCAAAGGCGGCAAAATCATCAATTAGGTCCTCAAAGACCTGCACAAAACCATCAGAGTCTTCAGCTCGTGGGAATAAGCAGCACCCATACAATGGATGATCAATACGCTACGTATTGAGTAAGGTAACAATACAATCGAAAACATGGAACACATAATTACATACATTGATGGTAGAAAGTAGTATACATGCGAGGTACACGAATCAATACGAGACGATTATTAGTCCGGATTCGTATTACAAGAATATAATATGATCTATTATTTTATTTATGTTGAGTTCATGAACCCCACTATTCTTAAATTGGTGGAATGGTCTGAAGCACCTCTTAGGGATAACACATCCGAGCCCCTATTATTGTCCAGTGAAACAGACCTAACACCTCTCAAGGCAAAATGCTCCTGAGCCACTATTCTTAACTAGGGAAACAGTTTAAATCACCTCTCAAGGACAACACACTCGAGCCACTATTATCTTCCGGTGGAATGAACCCAACATCTCTCAAGGAAAAACGCTCCTAAGCCACTATTCTTGACCGGTAGAATGATTTAAATCACCTCTCAGGGATAACACACTCGAACCACTATTATCGTCTGGTGGAACGGATCCTACAGCTGGTATTGACTCACATAATCTTCCACTTCAAATAATTAGTGTCTTATTCATTACTTAACTCATATCATATTCTTATTCACGTTGAGTATATGGACCCACTATTCTTAATCCGGTGGAACGGACTAAAGCACCTCTCATCGACAAGACACTTACTATTAGCGTTTGGTGGAATGGACTCATAAACACCTCGGCCCAACTCACGTGATCTTTCACTTTAATGATTAGTGCTTTATTCATGATCGGTTCAAGCATACAAACATAATTAAGGCAAGTGATATATCAACACACAGATAACAAGACTATTCTTAAGGGTGAAGATGTTTGTTTTTCCCAAAAACCCTAAATTCACAATTTAGGCATAACCCCTCCCATAATGATCATTTATCCACCAAATTTAGTATATCTTCCTCAAATGTGATTACCATTAGCATTCCCAAAATACGAGGATTAACTCCCACGTCTTACACATACAATAATAGCCCTACCTTAAAAGTCATTATTCATAAGGCTTCCAAAATCCTAATTTAACAGGTAAGTCATAATTTTTCCCATAAGGCTCGTATAATTACCAAATTTAATATACAACCCCGAAATACTAATATTAACAACATATCCAAAATTCGTGGCCTAACCCTAACGTTTTACACATGTGATAATGAAATTATCATTTTAAGGTTACTATTCCAAATTAGACTATTCTCTCATCTAAAGAATTTATGACATTCATAATCACTCCCAAACACTTTACATGATATTATTAGAATACTATAATCCTTCTAACATGTTAAAATACCAAAAAATTTATATTAACCCATAGTGACCAAAATGCCCTTAAGGATAGCCGATAACCCTTATTTTACAAAAAGCTTATATTTTTTTATGTCATTATTTCCCATTTATC
This sequence comes from Tamarix chinensis, assembly GCA_030549775.1. Lineage (NCBI taxonomy): Eukaryota > Viridiplantae > Streptophyta > Magnoliopsida > Caryophyllales > Tamaricaceae > Tamarix > Tamarix chinensis. Next base: position 13,233,204 of record CM060176.1, read on the forward strand.
ATGCTTTATTAGGCCCATATTATTCTCCCATTAATTATACTCCTCCATGAAAATTACGACATAGCATAACAACATCATATCAGCACTGCTTTCGTCGTTCTTACTCTTTTCTAGCATATAATCCAAATTATTATAACAGATCGTTAATAGCATGAATTTAACAATATAATAATGATAACATAATATTACACAGCCATTCAAATATTTAACACAAATCCCTAAACATCGACTAGTATCCTTACAGAAAAGTCTCTTGTCTCTAAGCACGCTTATCCTATTCCGGCTCTTATAGTACTCCCTGTAATTTACCTAATAACAATTAGCAAAACCATAATTACTAAATTAATATTTGATAGATAAAATAATAATAAAAATAATGAAATATATATTTTTAAAATTACCAAAATACCCTTTATATATATAATACACTACACTTACTTAAGGCTAGCACAAACTCACGTTATGCACGCAGCGTAAGCCGTGCACACGCGAAGAGGGGAAACAAGGGTCGGTTAGCTAGGTGAGGTAGGGGAAGAAGGTGGTGGCAGTGGCGGAGACTAGTGGTGGTTGGAAGGGTGGTAGTGGTGTGTTTGGTTGTTGGGGTGTGTTGTGGTGGAGGGTTGGAGCTGTAGTGGTGGTGATGGAGTGGACATTGTTTGGCTAGCGAGGAGGAGTGAAAGGGGTAGGCTGGTGTGTGTTGAGGTGGAGGGCTATTAAACCAAATGAAGCCAAGAAAGACATGGATAAATGAGGAAGAAGGTGGAGGGATGCAGCGACAGAATAGAGGAGGGACGGCAAGGGTTGGTCGAGCTTGGGGCTGGTGGTTGCGATTGAAGAAAAAAGGGCATGGAAGAAAAAAGAAAGAAGGAAAGGGGGTCAGGGAGAAGAAGATGATCAGGACAGGTGGTGCAGAGGTGGACTGGGGTTGGCGACGACAACAGCGGACAAAGGTCACAGTGGTGGTGTGGTTCGCGGCCGCGAATATAGGAGGTGGTAGGGGAAGAGTGTGCAAGAGTTGCAGAAGCTGACGGGGTAGGTAAATGGGCATGGGGCATTTATTGCTACTGGGGAAAAGAGAAAAGAAAAAAAATGCAAGCAGGGGAGGGGGTTGTGACCGAGTGAGGGAAAGAGAAAAGAAAAAGATAAAAATAAAAATAAAAAATAATCCCCACCCCATAATATCTAGGGCTGGGACAAGATGGGTATGGATAGCAAAGGAAAATAAAACGTGCACGGAAGGGTAAGGGAAGGGAAGAAGAGAAAAGGGAAAAAAAGGAAAAGGACAGATAGTGAGTTTAGATTAAAATAATCTAGGTTAAGGTATTAAGGTAAATTAATTAAATAATTATCTGGGAAAAATAATCCGAAAAAAGATAGATTTAATAGAATGGAAAAAGAAAAAATAATTTGGCTGTAAATTTTTGGGATTTATTTTGGGTTACAAGTCAATGTCATAAACAAAATAATTAGGTTAAGGTTTAGGATTAAAGAGTTAGGGTAAAGTAGAAAGAATAAATTCTCCTAAGGTTAGAATTTTGTTATAATATTAATTATTTGAAATTAAAGTTAGCTAAAATTTCAAGGTATTACACCTTGAGATCAGTAATGCTGGCTCTTTAGGAATCGCTACCCTAAAGATGTGATTTAGCCTATGATTGTTCTAGATTTTTGCTAGTGTGCCTTAGTGCCCTAGCCAAGCCCTACATCTTACTATATCTAGCTCTACGGACCTATTTAGGGGGTATGCATACTTATAGATTGGGTATCCTTATCGATAGGGTACTATGTGTCCTTGTGCACCAGTGTGACCAGGGTACCTTTACATCCCTAGATTGATGGTTGGAGGGTATTGTATTGCTTGTATGAGCTAGTATGACCAGTGTACTTTTGTGTCTCCAGGTTCGTGATCTCCCCCTGAGTTAAATAAATGGATTTGTTATGTTAATTAAATGGAAAATACTAATCATGTAAAGTGAAAGATTATTGAACCGGGCCCAGACCATTCCACTGGCAAAAATAGTGGCTAGGTGCATTGTGCCTTAGAAACCTATCCACCAATAAATAATAATGGCCAGGCATGTGTTGCCCTGGATTGTTTTTCGTTCCATCGGCTATAATAGTGGGGGATCCTATGCTCAATAAACCAAATCTTGGATGATAATGAATTATGAAAAAAATACTAATTACTTGTAGTGGAACACCATGTGAGTCAGGGCTTAGACCAATCCACCGGCAAAATTAGTGGCCAAGAGCCTTCTGCTTGGAGACCGATCTACTGACAATAATAGTGTTCAGATGCGTATTGTCCTGGAGTGTTCTCTATTCCACCAGCTATAATAGTGGGGTTCCTGTACTCGCATAGATATAATTCGAGAGATGATATTTAATAATGTTTAATTAATGGCTTAAAACCAAAAGTGTGGCCTTAGTACCTATCTCTCTCTTGGTAAGTGATGGAATTGCTAAGTAAATGGAATTCTTGTTGTACGATTCTTATTGGTTGTTGTATGTAATCGCTCTTATGTGGTTGTGATTATTTATATGCTCGTGCATGATATTGTTTTTACATTGTTTATGTATGATGTGTTGTATGCGGGCGCTACCTTTTAGTTTGGTATGAAGGGTTACTTAGTATCATAGTATTGAAGGGTTCCCTTTGTGGGCCCCTACCTATTCAATGGGTGGTGTCCCTTACAGGTTAGTCATTTAAGTTGTTATCGAATAAGAATATAAGGATTGTCCGGAATGCTGTTCAGAATTTCTTTTTTAACCTTACTAGTTCTTTGTTTAATAATTTTACTCATGCAATCACTAATAGTGGATTTTTATCTTTTGTAACTTCTGTAACGCGCTACTATGATTTAAATAAAAGTTTAAATTTATGTAAATTGTGTTATGTTTCTTTTTAGCCTTAGCACTTGATACTGAAACGGTAGAAGAAAACCGATCTAATACTAAGTGTGGTGGTAGCATCCCCAAAATTTACTATATTGCTTCCGCTTAACTTTTAATTAAAATAAAAATTTTCAGTAGTAAATTTTAGAAGTATTACAATAATCATATAAAGTGTGAGAGTCTTGAGTCGAGACTATTTCCATAGATAAATTTTTACTGCCATGATCCTTAGCCTCATTAATATCATGGTAACCAATTAAAATGGAGAGAACACATCACAACTTACCATGCCAATCCTTAAGTACACCCCTATGGTACATTTATTGCTATCTACGATAATAGAGGTATATGCGTTTCATTCATTACAGTCTCTAGGAAGTGGAGTGCACTATGTAACACGCAACAATGGCCCGCAGAAGGCCCTTCTCAAACACTTGGGATTATTTACCCACCATCTTTATCTTAAAATTGAACTATAGTGCAAATATATGTAGGAAAAATGTGGAGTATTGTGCCTCAAAAGGATAAACTTTTACGATAATTTCGATCGGAACCAATCATAAAAGGCAGGAGAATTGACTCTAAACATATTAAATTCTTATTGAAATAAAATGCAATTAGATATATTCATATTTGTATCCGATGCATAAGATATCCAAGGTTTTGGATATCCAAAAATTCATAATGAATTTCATATCAAGTACCTGATTTCACCAATACCTAAAATAATAAGCGTAAAAGTGAAGAGAAGTAAGATAATAATACATATAATATGTTTGAAATACACTAACACACTCAATCCCGTACAATTTATGATCATAAATCAAATATAGTATGATGCACTCCAAATAAATATAACATGCATCAAATATGTATAACACACTCAACTAATGATAACTGTTTCAAAAGTTATTGGAAATATATAAAAAAAATGTATCAACAAATTAGACACAAATTCAAGACGCACGACAAATTTAGTATAATATTCTTACAGAATGAATAGAGGAAGGCAACAACTTATTAAAGTGCTAGTTGTTCCTATACAATTTACGGTCAAAAGTTCACGAAAATGAATGAAAAAAAAAAATGGTTAACAGGAAAAAGTAAAAACAGAAGGCAAAAAGAGTACATATGATGCCTGGTTGCTAGCATACTTTTAGAACCAATGGGGTGGTGCATTCGTAAGCTAATTTGGGACTCATCAACGTTGTAGGGATTTATAGCTAAATCTAGGCAGCAAAGAAAATCTTATTGAAACGATGCCCTCCCGAGAAAAGTATCTATAGAAGAAGTTTTTACTCTCTTTCCTCTTCTTCTTGATCCACTTCCGTCCATGCACGTAGGGAACAATCTTCAAAAACAGATATATATAAGCGAATATGGCGATGACCGTTCTACTTCCTGCCTTACTGGGCTGGCCATTCTTTCTGAATGTCAAATGTGTAATTGATCTCCAAGTAACATTTGTTGTCATCGTCAAGAAACTACAAAAAAAATACAAAACACAAGGAAAGAACATGGATTAGATTTGGCAGAAAATATGCACAAATTTATGCATACAACTCAGAGCACTGGTTAAAAGTATTAATGCTGGGGAGGAATCAGACGCCTGATAACACAAACATTGCTATAGAAAATAAATTAAAGCCCTAACGAGTTACTTAAACAACTGAAGAAGACTCGGGCCAGCTAAAATTAACGGTTCAAAAAATAGAAAATCTCAAAGGAGGGGCATGCAGACCTTAGATCTGGCAGAATATTGACCTCTTGCGAAATAACCCGAAGGAGTAGTCTCTTCCGGCATTTCATGTGTATAGGGCTCTTGCTGAGGGCTAAACGTCCCGAGCATTTCTTTTGTGCTATCAACTGATCAGTTTGATTCAAAAAAAAAAAAAAAAAAAAAAGAGCCAGGAAAGTCACATAATGGTCCGTTGGTCCACCGGATGGATTTAGATATACCTATATATATAGCAAGTCTAACAATATGAATGCATGCATGCATGCGAAAAAAAAAAAAAGTAAAGAGGGTTTACAGCAGATGCGTACCTTTAAGACCGGTCTTCCAAACGGTATTGGTGTATCTAAGCCCAGAAACAATATTGTTCCTAACGGTGAAGCAAAATCGAAGGATGTAAGGGCTGCCTTCTTTCAAAGTAAACCACAAGCCTTTTGGGTCTCCGGTGACAGGTATCGGGAGAACAATTTCAGGCCTACCCGGCGATAATATTGTTAAGCTTTGGATCTTCACTTCTGGTTCGAGAATTTCTGCAATAAAACGGACATGCGATTGTCAACATTTATATATGGAGGAAACATACCATATTTTTCTTCATTTTTTTTATATTTATGTTGGGAGAAATGTAGGTGTCAACATACATTAGCAGTAACAATAATACAAATTTAATCGATAAAGTTTAGTCTAGTAGTTAAGATTTGCGAATTTCTTTTCCTTTTAAGTCTCAATCGAGTTTAATTACTAATACTACAAACGTTTACTTTTTGTTTCCACTTTACTATTGATTAAATATGTCAAAACCTGCATATTTTTGTAAATTTATTCATCCTACCGAGTTTTCTCCCCCTCACGTTCCCCCCCCTCCCAATAAGTTTCTATGTCAGATCATCGTAAAATTAACGTTGTACAATTACCTCCGGTAGATTCAACATCAACATTGCCGAGGAGTTGTTCTTTCCACTTCCTTAAACTTTCATCATCCTACGACGTGCGCCAACAAAGGAGTTAATTAACGTAAAAGATCAATCAAAAATACTGTATTATATATACAAGGCTAAGGATGATTGAAGAACCAACAAAAAAAAAAAAAAATTTAAAGAGATACCTTGTCTTTCTCAAGATGCTCTCTAAGACTGCACTTAGGGCCCAACTCAATGTTATTTAATTCATCTTCATCTTCTTCGGTGGCGTATATTGAAGTTTCGCTTGGCTGTCTGCTCACATTAAGCTTCTTTCCTTCCGCGTCACTCTCTCCCATTTTTAATTGAATCGAATAATAAACAACTAATCTCAAAATTCCATTGATTAAGACAAAAAACAGGGGAACGGGTTCAATTCAGAATGGCAAACACCCGGCCCTAATACATAAACCCCTCGGCCAAAAAAAGGGGGGAAGAGTGGCAATTCAGAAAAAAAAAATTTGAATGTAGAAGCAAACCGTTTATCGTCGAGAATGCATGACAGATTACTTTAATCTGCCAACAATGAATGAGGAGAAAGAAGGGTTGCGAAATGAGAGACGATCAAACACAAAATGAGGGAGAAAATCGAATTAGAGGACGATATTGTTTCGTGATCGAAAGAAAGAAAGGAGTTAGTGGTGAACCGTACGTAGATTCCATTGGAATAGAATGGATCGCGTGGAGAAAATTTTGGTATTTACTAAAAATGGAGGATCCGCGATCCGAAGTAAATGGTCACGTGGTGATCCGATGCAAATGCAACGTATAATACTTTTTGCTGGATACTATTTATTCAAAACGGGCCTATTCTTCTCAAATTAATTTTAAAACTTATCATATCATATAACCAATAACATTTTAATAATATTGTTCGTCGAAGAGTATCCGCATTTCCTATACTAAATTTATAAGTCACCGTCATACTACTCAATTATTTTTTTCTCTTTTTTTTTTTGTTACTTGTATTGATTCATACCAAATTTAATTCTATATCTCCTATATTAAATTTACTGCCTTGAATTAATTTTACTAATCACATCGTCAATTATTTATACTTTATATACTTTAACTTTTAAATCATTTTAGTCTATATATATTAATTAATAATTTTATATAATTAATTTTAATTAAATATAATTTTATAAATTATATTAAAGATCATTCTTTACTTAAAATTTTAAAGCATGTTAAAAAAATAAAAATCATTTTGGATATTTTGTGAAATACCCCAAAAATTCCTAATTTATAAATTATATTTAAAAGAGGTTTCATTAGAAAATTATTTAAATAAATTACTTTTATTAAAATAAAAGGGTATTTAATTAAGGAAAATCAAGAAGAGATTTATAAGTATTTTAATTAGGAGGAATTTGGGTATGTTAGCTAATTACGCATTTTATTTAAAGAAAAAGTTAATTAAATAAATTGTTTTATTTAAAATAAGAAGGAGAAAATAGTTTCAAAAATTTTAATAATTTTATAAGTAATTTAAATGGGAGAAAAATTAAGGTGTTTGCTAATTGAAAAGGAATTTATGAAAAATCCCTTAAAAATCCAAATTTAGCCTAAAAAGGAATTTAAATATTATTTTGTATACATCAAATATTTTAAATAATTTAAATATCCCATATTATTATTTTTCCTTTTTTCCCTTCTTCTTTTTCCTTTTCTTCTCTCTTTTTCTTTCTTCTTTTCTTTTTCTTTCCTCCTCTTCTCCCCGTTTGGGCTGCCCCTTTTCGCGGCCCGATCCTCTACCTCCGTCCTCCTTCCCCCGCGGCCCAGTGCCGTTCGGCCCGCCCTCACACAGTGAAACGCAGCGTTTCGTCCCTCATTTCGCTGAAACGCTGTGCGCCGATTATTGAAGTAGTCGTTGCCTGCCAGCTCCTCGACGTCGCGCCTTGTCCAAATAACCACCAAAACGCCGCGTTTTGATAAAGCGTTTTATGTCCGCTGAACCGGCCGGTTTTCCCCCTTTCTTTCTTTCTTCCCGGACCGCCGGTCCAGGCCTCCTCCCTGTCTTCTTCCCCCGCGTGCCGCTGCAACTCGCCGCCCAGCCCCCTCTGCGCCGACCAGCCACCTGCGCCGCCTGCACGCCGTCTCTCTCCCTCCCCGACCTTCCAGCTAGCCTTATCCGAAAGGCCGACACCCCTACACCTCACACAAGCCTGCTCGTGCCCCTTCCTTTTTCCCCGACCGAAACGCAGGTCTGCCATGGCAGACCAGCGCCGCCTACCACCGACGGCCGGCGTGACGAATTTTCACCTGCCCGTGCCTCCCTCTGTCCCCTCTCTCGATCCCCTCCCCATTTCGAGCCTATAAATACCCCCACGAGCCCGACCTCGGGCTTTTTCGAAGACCCAACCCAGAAACCATTCCTTGCGCCGCCCCCTCTTCAGATCGTCGCCCCATCGCCGCCGCCCATCTCCGCCGCCCGAACCACCCTCGAAACCCTTCCCTGCAGCACCCTCCACCCAGCCAAGCCTCCCTCAGCCCTCGATTTACCCTGCACGCGCCGCCCCAAGTGTGCGAAGTGCCCTTCCCGACCAAGCCAACCTCGAACCCCGCCACCCTTCGCATCGCCACCCACCGCCGTGCCGCCACTCCCAGCACCCCCTCTGCCTCCCAGAACCACCAAGGGAACTTCCCCAACCTCCCTAGACCCTTCTGTTTCCCCTACCAAGCCCTCCTTTCCCTTCCTTTCCCCTCCACCACCTCTCTACCTTCCTTCTCCCCCTATGCCGCCGCCGCCGCCGCCACCGTGCGTCGTGCGCCGCCACCTGTGCCACCCACACCCTAGGTAGTTCTCTAAACCCCCCAACCCCTGAACCTTTATTATATAAGTGCTAATTATTTAGTAGCATAATTAATATTACTCTTACTATTTTTATTATTATCACTATTAATATTATTATTAGTATCATCACTATTATCATTATTATTACCATTATCATTATTATTATTACTATTGGTATTATTATTATTACTATTATTATTATTACTATTATTACTATTGTTATTATTATTATTATTATTATCATTATTATTACTATTATTATTATTATTATTATTATTATTATTTAACCAAACCTTGAAACATTTATAACTATTGCCCCATAACCTTAGTATTTTATTTTAATATCATGGTCGTTATTATTATTGCTAGTATTTCTATTATCATGGTTATCATTATTATTATTATTATTACTATTATTATTATTATTATTACTATTTTTATTACTACTATCATTACTATCAGTAACATTGAACTACTACCGTTAATAATAAATGTTATTAAAATTACTTTAAATTATTGTAGCTACTTTCATTAGTAGTAGCTTGATTAACTACCTTGAGAATTTTGACCATACTTCACTTATAAAAGTAATATTACTATTCTTAGCCCTAATGGTAAGGTAAAGAGTAGGGGTAAGATAGAAAAGAATAGTGTTTTGGTCGGAGGAAAAGTAACCCCAGTTTTCCCTCTTATAGGCGAGTCAAGTCGATACCCGGAAGAGGCGTAGGAGCGTGCTCCAAGACCGGTGTCGTGTTAGGTAAGGACGAAGCTATGGCCTTGTGTTATGTGTGATGTATGGTGTGGGTGAATGATGAACATGCCATGTTGATGTGTATTATGCATGCGTTATGAATAACCTATTTTGTGTAGCGCAGCGTGGATCCTGAGGTATGTTGTGTGTGCCTTGTACTATACGTGTATGACATGTTCCATGTTTAATGATGATGTTGATGATGTGACTTGTTTTGGCCCTCTAGGACATGCATGCTAGGGTTTTGGGTAGCATGAAATGATAATAAAGGAACAACGGGGAAGTGGACGTTTGGGAAGTTTGCATGGGGGGACTAGACCTTACGTGTGAAAAGTTGATTTGGGTTGTAAGTAAGAGCTTGGGAGAGTCTTGGAATAATTGGTGACTTGGTATGAGAAATAGTACGTAAGTTGGTGCGTAAGAGACCTTATTAGGGTTTTGTGTATAAGTGGGTGTTGGGGAGTCTGCATGGTTTATTTGAATTACGCATGGGGATGAATCTTACGTGAGGAAAGGTGATTGAGGAAGTGAGTAAAATAATGTCAAAGTTATGGACCCGTTGGAGGCTTGGGTGCAAATTTTTACGTTGGTCGGGGTAAGGGTGTCTAAGGGTTCCGATTAGAGTTTTGGGAGGAAATGAGCAACTTGAAGGGTACCAGGGTAAGAATGGTCAAGGAGGGTTGGAGTATGGGGTTGAGAGTGAGAGTCCACTTGTATGAAGGATGAGTATGGGATTATAAATCAGAGAAGAGGTTTTGGGGCAAAGAGGAGAGGTTACTTGGGGAGGAAGTAAAGTGCTAGGGTTTGGCGTGGTCAACTAGGGTTTGGCGGTCATATGCGGAGTTGGGGAATAAAGGGATATATTTTGGGAATTTCTTAGTTGAGACGGGATGCGAGACAAGGAACAAAGTAAAGTTAGGATGAGTAAGAAAGAGTTGGGCCATATAGGCCCAAATTAGGGTTTTCCAAGGAGGAGCCCTAGAAGGGTGAGGACATGTGGGACCGATATCGTTGTGTTAGGGTTAGCCCACATTCTTGGGAGAGTGTACCCTTACTACGTTTCCTTATGTATAAGAGTAAAAGGGAATGGATGTCGGGGTGTGATAAGGGACGCAGGAGTCTCAAGATATGGGACGGCCCCCCTGAGGAGGAAAGAAGTAGAGAGTAGTAGACATGCATGTCAAGGGTGGAGCCCTATTTAATAATACGTGAATAAGACATTAACTACTTAAAGAGTAAGATTGTTGAGCCGGGCCCAGACCGATCCACCGGCATAATAGTGGCCAGGTGCCGGGGTGCCCTGGAGACCGATCCACCGGCGTATAATAGTGGTTAGGTGCGTTCTGCCCTATACGTGACCGATCCACCGGCTATAATAGTGGGGGATCCCGAGCTCAACAAACCAAAAAGTATGTTGTAATTAAATCATGGGAAAGATACTATATACTTACAGTGGAACACCATGAGAGTCGGGGCCAGACCGATCCACCGGCATAATAGTGGTCAGGAGCGTTGTGCCCTGGAGACCGATCCACCGGCATATAATAGTGGTTAGGTGCGTTCTGCCCTATAAGTGACTGATCCACCGGCTATAATAGTGGGGTTCCCGTACTCTCATGGATTTATAACGATTATGATGTGAATCGACTAATTATCAGAGTTATGAAAAGAAGAAGTTGGATTGGGCCATAACCGACCTACAACATCCATAATATTACATGTTGCTTTTGTGATTGTGCTGTGTGTGTTATGTTGTACGATGGTATGCTTGGCCTTAGCGCACCTGCGCCCTTACTCAGTACTGGACCCGTACTGATGCTACCTTGGTTGACTGGGTCCTGTGATGATCCACCAATGGTGGGGAGCAGACCTTTGATGCAGGTTTGATCGATTACTAATCTGGGGTGGAAGGCTTGACTTGAGTGAGTAGGCGGTCCGGATATTGGTCCCTTGGGATCTGTTTTATTTAGCTATATTTTGTACTACGCTTTTTGTTTTGAAACTGTACTCTTAAGTTGTATTTCTAAACGATATTCTAACCGTTGTTGACTCGTGTTTTCGTGAATGATCTATGTTAACTATGTACCTATGTTTTGAGGATTTTTACTTAACGATTGTTCAGTTTAGCCTTAGCACTTAGTATCGGAACGGTAGGAGTGAACCGGTCTGGTACTAAGTGTGGCGGTAATGCCCCTGAGTTTACGATTTTAATTCTTTCGCTTCCGCTAAACCTTTTGATTTAAACGAAATTTTTCAGTAGTAAATTTGGGGGTGTTACATTTTGCCTAGATGACTCTCTTGAATTTGAGTCATTCATATTATTCAAATATTGCAAAACATTTAAAAAAAATTGAATATGATCAATATTTTTGGAAATAATTGTATAACTTCATGATGTACGAAATAATTAAAAAAGAGTGAAATTTGTTGTGTAACATATTAGATTCTTTTTTTTTTAATTACAACATAATATTACCATTGGGTAAATTTTTTATAAAAAAAAAACAAAAAAAAAAACAAATGTTGTTGCACGTCACTATGTACTTGTGTCAGTAAACATTATATTACTCACCACTATATGTGGCTATCGGGTCGGATAGGTTGGGTTATAGTGAATTGGATCGTTTTCGGGTTGGATTATTTATAGGTCAATTTTTTATGGTTAGGTTGTGAGTCAAATCGAGTTATTAAGAGTTTGGGTCATTTTAGGTTGCCTTATTATTTGGGTCGGGTCAGGTTCAAGTTCAGGGACGAGTCGTTATAGATCCAGGTTGTGTTAAGTTAATTTATTGGGTTGGGTCGGATTTAGGTTGAGATAGTTTGGTTTCAAGTAGGGTCGAATTCGAATTATTTCGGGTTAACTTGTCGGGTCAAGTTTAGGGATGTAAATGGGACAGATTTTATCTAAAATCCTATAGTTTTTATTCTTAGTATACTTAAACCTATATGAATAAATAAATATGGTTATTGAAAAAAAAAATACCCATCGGGTTCAGGTACAGATATGGGTATAAGATATTCATATCCGTACACATTTACTAGATATATAATAATCTTATAGTATAAATTAAAGTTAAAATTGTAATTTGGTAGAACTTTAAATAGATTTATCCATCAGATAATAGATTTATCCACTAGATAATATCCATTAATAGGTAAACGAATTATCCATCGAGTAATAGATATCCAACGGATACGGATATGGATGTGTTAGTGGATATCCATTCAGGTATGGATACAGATTTTCTTATCAGGTACAAGTATGGGTATGGGTATATATGCTTTGAACCCGCTCTATCTACATCCTTATAGGGTTGGGTTTGGGCTAAGCAAGCTCTTATTCGGGTGATTTCGTGTTTGAGTTAATTTGACGAGTTAGGTTTGGGTTAACTTAACTAATCGATTCTTGTTAGGCTTTGATGGGTCGAGTCGAGTTGGGTTCAAGATGAACTAATCCTGAATCAAATCACTTTAGATATAGGTCAAATCGGACATTGACTACCAAAATTAATCTAAGTTATTAACCTCATAGGTAAGAATTAAGTTTAACTTCATTAAGTATGTGATTAATAATGTATTATTAATTGCTATTTGTTTATTATTTTAAATTTTTAATGTTGTAGTTTTACATGAAAAATAGATAAAATTAGAATATCATTGGTGAACATGTAAGTTCACAATAAAAGTAAGAAAAATAAGTGAAATTTAAATAATAATATATTTTTAAAAGCTTTAAATAAATAATAAGACATGTTCATATTTTTTATTATTATATAACTGGTTAATATCGAATTTAGTTTTGTCAAATCGAGTCGGGTTGATAGCGGGTCGAATTGATAACATATCAGGTTGATGACAGATTACGAATAAGGTTGAATCAGGTTAGGGTTGGGTCTGATTGAGTCGAATCACTTATATTCGAATTAGTTTCTAGTCAAGTTTGGATTGGATCAAATTCATGAATTTACCAAATTATATTGGATCAGATTTTATACGGATTGAATCGGGTCGAGTCAGCTTTTGTAGCTCTAGCCACCACTAATGGCAATAGTTGAGGGTTGAGGAAACATGTGGGTCCCTCCATTCCTCACATGCAATGATTCAAAATTTTCATAGGCCTCATTTTTTGTGTGATTTAACTTTTATCTCCATTAATTAGTAACTTGTAAATTTTCGGCACATCAAATGTACAACTATTTTCCTTTTTTTTTGACCAATTTGTGTGCCCTAATAAGCATCTTTATAAATTTATTTAAAATTAAATCTTTTACTTATATTGTATAACTAGTGACATAAATTGGTTTGGTGATATTAAATATCATATGTTTTCTAATCATTAGAAAAAATCCTGTAATAGTGAATAGTATAATTATAAATTAATGATAATAATAGTAAATATTAATTAAGAAAATAATAATATTATATTGAATTTTTAAATCTTGTCACTTTAGATAATATTAATTCGAATCAGATTAGCAAAAATAAGGTGAGAAAAATAAGTTCTTAAATATTATTTGCAAAAGTTAGTTTTTTTTTCTTTATACAAGTTATTGTACTATAAATATTTTTGTAATTATATAAGTGTATTTATGAAATTATGATATGATGTATTTGAATAACATAATGTGTAAAAAAAATAATTATCTAATAACCTATTAATCTACCACAAGGGAAGAAGGAGGGCCAAGGCCGCTGAAAGGGGATTTGAATGGACGAGAAGCACTACAACATCTTACCATTAGCACCGATAGAAACAAATCATCAATGGAAGTTGAACCTTGGTTACCAGCATAAGAGCAAGACTTTCTATTACTGGATTAAGGTATTCACCTAATGTAGAATATCTAGGGGATGTTAAGTGTTATGATAGTACAATGAAATTTAACTTATAATATAGAAAATCAAAGTTCCATTTTTATTTTTTTTATAATTGAGAGTACAATAAAACAAAGAACTACAAGATATAGATATTTACCCCAACTCATATAAAAAGCCAGATCATTAAATGATACCCTAACTCATAAAAAGGCTTACACGTTGTGAATCACCACTTCAATTTTGTAAGGAAACTCCTTTCTTCTATTCTTAATCCAAAATCCAATTCTAGATTTGATGAGCATAAGCATCCACCTTATGCAAACTTGTTTATTAGACACAATTTCATTCTTAAATTCTCATATAGTTTCCATAATTGTAAAGAAAGTTGCTTGCCAAACTGCCACCCCCTCAGTCCCTTTCTTACGCCTCCTAGTCGAGTAATAGCATTATCCTCAAAAAATCTTGGTATCATCCATGAACATCTTAGCCAATCACAAACCTCATATCAAGCCTTCCTCGTCACAGTACAGTGTAGGAAAATATGATTGACCGATTCTTGCTGTAACTTGCAAAAAGGACATCTTGCCTCTTTTATATCAACTATTTGAAGCCTGACCAGTCTTTTTCTAGTGTTAAGTCTATATTAAACCACAAACCAAGAAATAAGCTCAATCCTCGGGATCACTATACCACTCCAAATCAAGCTGTGCATACTTCTACTCAAATCATTCCCAAATAAACTTTGATAAGAGGCCTAACAAAAGGATCTCACAGAAAAGACCTCCATATCATCATATGTCCATCTAATCATGTCCTTCTTATCCTTGCTCAAATAAAACTGCTTAATCAGCCTTTCCAACTGCTCCACTTGACTTTCCTCCCAAGCAAAAAGGCATCTCCTCCACTAAAGATTCCAAATCCACTATGTCTCGTCCCATATGCCCATTCCTGCTACATTTTTTCCTCGTTGACCTGACGCCATAAATAATCTCAGAAATAAGCTTTTCAACGATCCTTATCCCAACTAGTTATTATGCCAAAACCTGACGCTTTTACCATCTCCAATCACAATTTTCAAACCTGAATTGAGAATGGGGGTTTATGCGTTCAATCTTAACAATGTCCACCCACGGTGTCCACCCTCTCCTTTGATCCAGAATCTCGAAGTTCCCAAAATAATCTCTAGAGTAAATTGAGGAAATAACCATTTTCCAGATGCCCCTTCAACTATATAAAACCTCCACCACCATTTGAATAATAGTGCATTATTCCTCATAACTAAATCCCCTACACCCAAGCCACCTAGTGATTTAGGTCTTTGTATCACACTCCATTTAACTAGTGGAAATTTCTTCATGTCCCCACTGCTGCTCTAAAAAATTCCTCTGGATGCTAATGATTTCCTTAACCACCCCTTTCGGAATTCTAAACAAGCTCATGTAGTATATCGGTAGGCTATTCAAGACACTTTTAATCAAAACCAATCTTCCTGCTCTTGAAAGGACTTTTGACTTCCACCCACCTAATCTCTACTTTATCTTATCGACCACTGGTTTCCAAACCTGACAGTTTCTCACATTAGCCCCAACGAAAGATGAAGGTAGATGATAGGTAGAGAACTAATCTTACAATTCAAAATCAAAGTTCCATATTTGTAATATAAGGTTATGACCAACCGTATGTCATCTACAAGATGATCTAGACTTCCCTATTACTCCAAAATGCGCCACTAAACCATAGAAGAATGATATGTGAGAAGAAGGTGTACAAGTTCACCATTATCACTTTCATTTACAAGATGATCAAGATTCAATACCATTATTAAATACACTTTTATATGATAAAACTAATTGAAAAACTAGCCAGAATCTTAAAAATTATAAGTTATTTGAAGTATCTCATCAAAAAATTAAATTTTAAACTAGTAAAAAACAACATATTAAATAAGTTTTTTTGATAAAAAAAAATAACTTATTAGTTAAATTTAATTTATAAATTACTATCAAATACATTTAATCCCATGAGATAGTCCATCAATTTCTACTTATCATTAGTCGTATAATCAAGTACGTTGTCATTTGAGCCTCTAGTTATAGCAAATACTCCTATGACAATATATATATATATATATATATATATATATATATATATATATATATATATATATATATATATATATATATATATATATTTTCGGAGTGTACACTAATTATTATCAGAGAATTTCCTAGCATTAAAATACTAAATCCACATCCCTCTATCATTGCTCCAAATACCGGATTAACTCTCCATCCCCACACCTAAACCCATATTCAAAATTAGTTATCTGTGTGACCCAAAAAAAAATTACATATGTATACACGCACATTAATATATAGAGAGGATAGATTTTGGGACATGGATCCATACCTAAAAGGTATATTCCATGACTATGGTCAAGATGAAGCCCATTGGTCTTTGTATTTGTTGGAAGCTAAACTTAATTTAACCCAAATAAATAGGCATGGACTTGAAAGTAAAAAACAATAATTTTGTAAATTTTGGGATTTAAAGATGGTGACTCATTTACTAAGATGTGTAGATATATATAATATAATATAATATATATAATTTAGAGTTTTCTAAAATATCTAGATATTAATTAAAGGTTGTCTAGCATCTACACATTAGTAAAATATCTTAGACATCATATCATAATGGACTATTCTAGAGAATGAATTATAGCTCTTAGATCTGAATATGTCTTAACATAAACCTAACCATTGTTAAGGAGGTATTAGACTATAAATAAGGGTGAGTCCCTTCATTTTTTAACCAAGCCAAAAATCTTGAGATCAATACAATGCCAACTTCATTTTCTTGTTCTTCATCCTTCTTCATTTCTCCTTCATTAAAGCCTATTCCAAAATAATATAAAATCCACCACCAAATTACCATACCTATAATATAATCAACTTATGTTCCATTAATGACCAACCTTAAGAAGAATTACTAGCTTGATCCAATGATGTAATTCCTAGCTGGAGACATGAGCATAATTATGACTTAATTCCTAATTGAAACTTCTATCACCCATGTAACTAATTGGTAGATGATGGAGATAATGAATAGAAATGGTAGGTGTTTCAACAATAATCATCTATGTTTTAAAAAGGGTGTATTTTTTAAGCTTCTAAATTATCCATAATATTTCACATCTCCATCTTACAAAATTATCCATATCTTCATCATCAAATTAATCTTGAAAAAGTAAAGAGAGATGGAGTAAAATATGCTTTGATCGACCTAAAGATTTGAACCTATCACTTGGAAGATTTCATAATGCATGAATAGGCCTAGCAAAGCTAACCTGCTCCGATCCAAATAACCACACCCTAAAATCTGATATATACCTAAAAACTTAAACTCAATCTCAGTTCGAAAGTATGAAATAACCTAAATCAATTTAAATCTAACCCAAAATTAGCTAACATGATAATGATACGTATCTAAAATGATCTTCAATAAAATAATCTAACCTAAAAAGAACCTGGCTCAAAATTAGCCCATTCCAAGATAGAAACCCAATAATGACTAAACCAAAACTTACCCAATCTGAAATAATTTGACTTGATCCAGACCTATACTTGAACATAATTTCAAACTTGATACAAACTAAAGTCAAATTTGATCCATAAAGATAATATTTTATCTCATGTAAATTGATACCTAAGTACTAATAAACTGTCTTATTAATAAAATTTTATGTAAACAAAAATATGCAACATATATAATAACAAATAAAATAAAAATAGTAAGACTTTGTTCTCCTAACTTTATTTTAATATCATATTGCAATCAATCAAATTATATCATAAAAATTTCTATTATTATTATTATTATTATTATTATTATTATTATTATTATTATTATTATAAACATAAAAATTATAATTGTAAATAAAATAATTTATATTTGTATTTCTACTAGTAAAAATGATTATAATATTTCTAAAGATGATGATGATGATGATCATAACAACAACAACAACAACAATAACAAAAACAACAACAACAATATTAATAATAATAATAATAATAATAATAATAATAATAATAATAATCACTATAATTAACATGATAATTATAATTGTTATAAAAATCATATTACACAATAATATTTATAATTTTATTTATAAAAATAATGATGATGATGATGATAATTTTTTGATTATTATTACATATTTTATGATAACATTTTATTATATTATAACATATATTATGATAATTATAGTAATAATAATAATAATAAATTACAAATTTTAATTTATTAATTATATTAAATTGATAACAATCAATGTCAATATAAATTCTAAATTGAATTAATTTGACCCAACCTCAATACTATTCAGAGTTTATAAATTCAAATCCACTCGATCCAAATCTAATCTGACCTAGAGTCTATGGACCCAAATCAAACTTGAACTAGAAGAAATTCAATGGTTTAGAACCAAAACTAACCCGAAATGACCCTACCCAATACATATCTGATCCAAAGTATAGTTATCCGAATTAAGTTGAAACTCGAAAAATATCCAAATTTGACACATCTATATAACAACCTGACTCGCATGATCCGTTTGCCACCTCTAGGGATGAATAGATGTGTGGTTGATTCTTAAGACTAACGTGTCATACGTTTTCATCATGAGGAATACATTATTTCTTGAAAAACAAGGAAGTTTCTGGTACTCTAATTTAATGTAAGATCTTAACGGCAAAATCAGTAAGGTTGCATGCTTCCATACTAGATAATTTTCTCCAATATTCTCATGTAAAGATGGACCAATTACAATATAATTGATTTCCATGGCAGAATCTCTAATTTTAGTAGTAACATTCTAGAAATTATAATGGATATAGTATTTGGACTTAAATCATCTAAACCCAAATGTGAGTATGGCTGCAAAGGAGTTTCCATATTATTTTTATTTCCACTGTTTGTAGATGCCCCATATGGTTGGTATAGAAATAAAAATTTAAAATCTCTCACCAGTTAGGCCAATAAACCTAAACGCTTGAACCACTTGGCTTACTTAGTTGAACAGGTTTTGCCTATTTTTTAAATTTTTTTTTTTTTTTACGTTCCGTTATGATAAATACACACACACATAATAATTATAAAATCTATAATTTCTTATTGTGTTACTAACTGTCCACTAATTTTCAATCAGTAGATAACGACCTCTTCATTCGCTAAACTATATGCAAATATATTACTTTTTATATAATAATAATAATAATAATAAATAAATAAATAAATAAACCGCTCCCATTGAACCGCCGACAAACCATTACCGAAATCGATACCAGGATCCATTTTCAGTTCAAAGTCTGGAAACGCTAAAATGAAGATGTCCTTATGTTGAGATTGCAATTATTGTGCTACTATCGACTAATTTTTTTGTGTTAAACATGGTTATAGCAATTCATTAGAATAATGAGGAACTTGGAACGCAATAAAAATTGAAATCGAAGATCTGGAGATGGTAATAAAATCATTCATGGGCGTCCATGTCCTACTATATAAACAGCCTATACCACCAGAAATATCAGATGCCTTTTCAAAGTGCATTTATTGTCTCTGCTCCATTATAATATATCAATAATACTCCAAGCTTCGAGGCCAAGGCAATTCCTTAAATGCAGGCAGAGATTTGCTAAATGCAAAGGTGTACAAAGCCGTTAAAATGATATATTAGCACCCCCCAGGTGTCTACAATCCATTCTAATATCAGCCTCAAACAAAACTTCGAGATTTATCTCAAACCGGTCAGCAATAGGAGGAGCACGACGTTTCTGAATCCTGCAATTGTGTGTCCTAACCGTCATCTCTCCTGACTGCTAGTAGAGCCACCAAAAATAGGTCTCATGTAAGTGTCGTCAAACCTCCTCCAGTAGGTGTGTATGGTATGAACTGGTCTCTCTATCAGCATGGACAAGCTATCTTTAGCTCGCAAAAGGTTGGTCGTTGTAGATTCCTCCATGGAGAGGTAAGGAAGATCCATATCATCTTTAGGAGACCTCTGTCCCTGGGAAAAAGTGCTTGCTTGCTGAGGGCAGAGGTAAAGTATGAGGGGTTTTGTAAGAAAACCAAACACCTGCATTCAAACAATGGGTATGTACTTGTCGTAAAAGCATATGGCCAAATACTTGCTGAAGCCGCAAATTGTTATCTGCTACTAACGTGTAGAATGCAATGCTTAAACAAGATGGTTCCGTACCAAAGTGGTGAAGAGCACGACAATCACTGTGTTGGTTACCATGGTTGCATTGACTGGATCCAATGTGACTCCAGAATATGTAAACTTGATGACAATTCAAAGACCATGAGGCAATGACCGGGCGTTGGTATTCAGTGACAGGCGGTCCAAAGTTACAAAGTTACATTGTCAAATAAGAAATACCTGCTTGAATGCCAGAGCAATAGATACGGCTCCTCGCATGAGCCCAGCCCACCATATGATTATCTATAATAGATCAAAGACAATACGAGAAATCCAAAAAGTAACCATTTCCAATATTCAGATTAGCAAAGAAAACGAGAAAGTCACCTGATTTTTGAACGTAAGGGAAGATCTTGGGTCAGGATTTCTCCTATTCACAAAGTTTGAGAGTGCAGACAAGGGAAAAATGAATGCAGCACGTCCGAGTAATATAAGGAAAACTATGATACCATAGATGCCCATAGCACTCCCGAAGCTACAAAGAGAGTTATTACACTCGGTAATCAAAATCACATGAGAATTTTCTGGACAAAGTTAGCAACACCAACATTAAAGCTTATCCTAATGCATTGGATCATAGAAAGCAGGAAATTAATACCTCAGCTTGGTCATTTTCCACTTCTCCATGTCAAAAACATCAGTTCCCACATAGAGGAAAATAAAGGTTTCTGCGATGAAAGACATAGTTGCAAATATGTGCCTGCGGAAGCGCCAAAGCATAAGTAAACGATATATACTAAATGGGTATGCAGATTTGGACATAAGATTGCAAGAAAGTACTCAAGATCCATCAAGGTTTTTCCACACTCACCTGGTTGTAATTCGAGAACTTTCTGTCATGTTGTGCCATGCATAATGTGACATGACTATTCCACAAAAGAAGACGGTGAGAATTCCGCTCAAATTACACAGCTGTGCAAAAGAATGAATGACCATGATTGGTAAAGATTGCACAGAGAGCGACTGATTCAAGAGTGAAAACTATCATTACCTCAGCCAACATGTAGGACAGATAAGCCAATAGAATCATCAGAGCAATTTCACGATCAGTTGAGTGCCTGATAACAATGAGAGAGAGAGGGAGAGCTGTGCAAAATTGCGAGGCAGCCAAACATTCACATGCATTAGATGGCTTATAAGGGACACTTACCTACCAAAATATAAAGCTTTAAGAACATATGCAGCCACAAGTCCTGTCTGTAAAAGGAGAAATGAAACAAGTAAGAACAAAAGGATAACAAAAGGGGGGAAATAGATGATGCAGTTGAATCTATCACAAATTTGCAACATGTAAAACCGATAAATAAATTGAAATCACAACATCATTGAGCATGCAAAGAGCTTTGAACTGCATATATTAACGTCTTAAAACATCTTCATAGTAGTATCATGCTAACATACTTTTCCACTCCAATGATGATATAGGCACTAGTGGAAGCCCTGTACCCATTGATCAGGTTTACAAGTATCAAAAAGTTGAATTAAAGAAACCAATATTAGAAACTGCCATATGCCAGATCTGTATAATTCCTTAAGCAATTGTCCCTTCCTCACACTTGTGCCACTCTATTCTTTGTTCAGCAAGAAACAGGGTCAGGAGTGCCTAATAATCCAAATTTGTCGCAAAACTGAATCTAAGCTTTATTGAATAATTCTCTCCTGAAAGACCATCCATATTCAGCATTGAAACACAAACCAGATGCAGCAATAGTAAAACTCAGAATCGGCCAGGCCAAGCAAGATGACAGATGGCATACAAATTTTTGCGATGAAAGACCAAAAGAAATAGCCAGGATAATAAGATCAAGCCTGCTGGTTGTTATTAGCAACAGTGTCTCAAATGCCTCATGGAGTTAAACCCGTTGAATATACGACTAATTGCTGATATATATACTTTCAGCCCTAACATGAAAAAAGAGGCAGGTGAATATATCATTACGAACACAGTATATACAACTGTGAGCAAATTGTTTGCTGAACAATTTCCATGGTGATCTCACTTCTTCCATATTACCCAAGCACAGCATCTAAAACAATCACGTACTAAAATATATCATTGTGAAATTGAAAATATAAGGTAGAAAACTAATCATCCACATATACTTTTCTCGCCTACAGGTCATTCACAGTCCAAACAACTCCAGAAACTCAAAAAGAGGAACCGAACTTACGGTGATCCCAAGGAGAGTGCTCATCGAGAAAAGATAAAAAAAATCTCCGAGAACACGCATACTTTGCCAGCCATCAGGCCTCGTGACATTCAGCTTCTGAACAGCATTGAAGAGAACAACCGCCGTTGCATCATTAACTACTCCTTCCCCAAAGACAAGGCTATATAACAATGGTGTCTCATCCTGACGAAGAATCTATACATAGAAAATAAATGAAAGAATAACATTAGAAACTGCCATTATGGAGATAAGCAAGTGTTATATAATACTTATGTTATGGTCACCTGCAGCGTGCACACTGTGTCCGTCGACGAGAAGATTATCCCTATAGCTGAATAACAAAGAGAAAGCTAAGTCCACGCCAAGTTGCAACTGAAGAAAAGAAGAGAAACTAGTAACAGTATCGACTACTTTAAAGTGATCAACATTTATAAGCATATATACCCAGAAAGTCCCTTGCAGTTAGACCATGAAACCCAACTTTAGGAAAGAGCCACCAGCTACCTAGATTGCAAAATAATATAGAAAGAAGTTAGAACTAAGTGCATTCATATCTCGTTATACTAAACCATAGCTATGTTAAGTGAAAAAAGCCATAAAAGCTGGTACCAGCAGCAATGACGAATGATGACACAAAAACACCGACGACGCCAAACATCATGATTGTGAAGAAATTTCTGAAGAACTGTTTCTTCTTGACCTGAAATCTACACACATAGCAAACGTCTAATTTAGATGCGCCGTTGTGAGGGATATATAGCATCAGAGGATGGATAATTAATCATGGGAGAGCAATCATCAGATTAATTCATTACCCAGCATTGAAGATAATAGGTGGTAGGAGATAAATGAAAAATAGTTCTTCATTAAATCGTACAATGTGAGACTTCTTCCCCTTAGTTATGAACAGGATGATCATTCCAGTCACACTACCCTGATTATTAAGATAAGAAGGTTTTAGCACAATTGCAGAAATCAGATGGCTTCATAGTAATTAACTGATAAGCGAAAACCCAAAATCTCTAGCATAGAAAAAATCAGAAACTTACAATGAAAATAGCGGTAATAGAGTCATTAACCCAACGATTTTCTTCAAGCAAATGACCGATCACTAGACAAAAACAGAGAACCGCTACGAATAATGTAATGAGTACCACTTGGGCATTGTCGCTGCCTTGATTTGCCCAATAATCTGAATCGATCGCTGCTCCCCCTAACATTATCATCTTCTTCTTCACTCCTTTCGGCGCAGCAGTAGCTAGAAGTGTATTACTCAATCAGAATTGTGCTCTAAAACAGAACGAGAAAGAAACGGAGAAAATAGAGGTGTTATACTGAAACAAACTCGGGAAATTGATAAGAGAATTTATGTATCGATTTGTTGGCCTCAGAACTGCGAGATTTTTTTGGTGAGCTGTGCGGTAGATAGAGGTGCTATACTTAAACGACCTCTTAAATCAATAAGATCAGAGGCTTTACGGAGTACATTTTTATTTTTAGTACCATCTTGCGAGTGTCTGGGGATTAGGGGGGTTTTGTGTTATGGTGCGCTGCTGCAAGGTCATGAAGAACGAGAGCGACTAGGTTCTTCCGTGGACTCTATCAGCAGAGCCGATGTCTCTGCGTGTGAGCTCTGATTCTGCCGGCCGGCAATTGTGTTTGTTCGACAAGTGGTTTTAATATTCGTGACGTGCATTCATACGTGTTTCATTTTGAACTCCTCTGCTTGTTCCGTTCGATATTGGTCGGTGGAGGGCCTCTGTGGATGACCCTAACGGGTCCGAATAAACCCGCTCCCGTTAGATTTGGATAGCCTCTAATTGTTGGGCCAATCCCTCCTTAGTTGGCCATTAGTATTTTGGGTTAGGTAAATCAGCCCATTAAATAAATAGATTGTAAAATATCTTTGAATGCTGGAGAATCTTGGAATTTAGTAGAATATAATAGTTAATAGGCCGAGGTTATAAGTTAAGAGTTTTCTATTAATCAGTGGTAGAAGGTAATTAGAAGTTGAAGCTCTCAAATGAATGAGTTTGTTAGAACCATTCTCTATGTCCTATAAATAGGAGACCTTCGTATGAATAATAGAGAAATCCACAAGAATAAGGAAATAATAAGAGAGTCACTTTAGAATGAAGAAGTTTAAGAAATATTTAATCTCTCAAACTTAGGTAAGCTATCAATAGAGTGAGGGTGTTCTTGTAATCACTAATCACAAATTATGCTTTTGATTAAAAAGAAAATTTAGTAGTAAATTTCAAGGAGTTGCAATTGTTGGGAAATATTGGGTAATGAGATAAGAAACTATTATTTTTCCTTCTTTGTGTGATTAAGATAGGCTAGTGAAGGTATTTATTCCTTCAATATGAAGGTTCTCATATTCAAATTCTTGTGTCCGCATCAATACTCATTCACTAGCCTATCTTAATCACACAAAGAAGGAAAAATGATAGTTTCTTATCTCATTACCCAATATTTCCCAACAATTGCAACACCTCAAAATTTACTACTAAATTTTCTTTTTAATCGAAAGCATTAACATAGTAAGGTAGGTGTTACCACCACACTTAGTACGATTTTGGTCTATATCCTTCTCATAATAAGTGCAAGGCAAAAACATTATAACAAATAAATCAAAACTTACGAAAATAGACATAGATAGCAAAAGACTTTAGTATTTTAGTATAATAACAAAGTATAGAGTAAATGCTATAGATAATATAATACATTAAAAGAGATAAGGGAGATAAAAGAGATAAAGAGTCCAAAAGAAATATCCAAAATCTATGGCACATAACATATGTGATCTCAAATAGATACAACTCTACGTCCTAACCTTGGGATATAAAACTCCATCACTCCGCCCGAGGAACCTCCTCAAAGTCAAAAGGATCATCATCATATACATGTGAGATAATGTCTATAAATGAGTAGTATCAATATGTATCTTGTGCTGAGTAACACAACTATCCTAAAGAAATAGCATTATATTTGAGACCCATGCGAAGAAAGCATTACATCATATAATGACAAGATAATAACATCCTTGCATATAGATGTTAATTGAGCAGAAGAAAACTCAACCATCAAGTATAAAATAATATAATACAAATGTACGTATAGATGATATTCATTGATCATAACAAAGAAGAGTGGTTAAGATACATAAATAAAGAGATGCAGCACTACATGAAAATTAGACTCGTGAGCTCGTAAAGATACCCAAAAGAACACAAACTTTAAAAATAAGTGGTTATGTTGGTTAAAGACTAAGCAGAATAACTCATAACCAAAGTATAAAGTAAGATTGGTTGTGAAGGGATTTAGTTAGAAGAAGTGAATGGAACTTAAAGAGATATTCTATCTAGTAGTGAAGATACCATCGATAAGAGTAGTACTCAAATTAGCTGCTAACCTTAACTTGGAATTTGTACAACTTGATGTTAAGTCTAGCTTTCTACATGAAGACCTAAAAGAAGAGATATAGATGGAGTAGCTTAATGGATACCAAGTTTCAGAAAAGTAGGGTTTCATGTGTCAACGTAGGAAAAGTCTACATGGATTAAAGCAAGCTCCAAGATAGTAGTACATAAAGTTTTTAGTACCAAGCATGGCTTTAAGAAGACCATCACCGAGAATTGTGCCTTTATGAATAGATATGCCAATGGTGAATTTATAAGAATTAGTGTGCATTGCTCAAGAAATGATTTGAATGAATAACAAAAATAAAATACCCTATTAGGCATTACTCCAAATTTCTAAGCACTTTAACGATTCAAAAATATTCATTGGTGCATTACATAGCACAAAGAGAAATTAATATGCACATTAAATGAAGGTAAATTTTCAAACTTAGCATAATATAAGTTGTTACTTATCAAGAAGCATAAATGATTATAGTCTAAAGGAATAATAATATTGATTGAAAAGCTAAAGGTTACCCAAAGAACTAAACCTTACCTAAAATTCCTCGCACGACACTTAAGTGAACCAGGCACTACATATTTTAATAAAGTAACATAAGATAATTAATTAGTGCAGATAAATGTGATATCTATTGATTTAATTGGAATCTTCCTCATCATTCCTAAAAGGAAATTCCAAAACATGATCGAACATCTTACTTATCAAGCTAAATCTAGCAGTAATAGTATACCCAACTCCAACAATGTTAAACGCATCATAAAAACCACATTTATCAACTAAAAAAATTCCGTAATGAACATCCCAAGTCGAACATCGCTAATAATAGATCCGTGAGTGGATTGAATAAACCCTTTCTCCATTACGTATCGTATCAATCTATATTGTTCACTTTTGTTTGTAGTACTCCCAAGCTTCAACATAGATTCAACATCCTTTCTCAGAAGGATGGAAGCATAAAAATCAAAATTAATAAAATATCACTAGATAATAGAAGTATTATCTAGTCTTTATAAATAATGCACAACGTATTATAGAAAAAACTACCTCCTTACTACTACCATATAACATGCATGTAAATTATGTAATATATTTTTAGTCTAGTAAAAAAAACTAGTACGGAAAATAACAATCAAAATTGGTATATCCAAACATATTTTTGTGTAGAAGATACAACTTGATGTCCCAAATAAAACAACAAATATGAGGACGTGACTATGCATTAAAGTGGCAATAAAAATCTTGATATGTCATGCACAATTTATTAAATAAGCTCAAACATACAATTAGTGGTAAGGTTTAAGTTGATATAATGTTTGTGCTAATTTTGCGAATAATCTTCTTTCAAGAAAGCTTATCATACAATGTGCTAGTTATAATACTTGTAAATTAACTTGAGTAAATAGTAAATATGAAGAAGATTGTTCTTGAAGAAGATCGTTCAAGAACAATCTTCTTTCAAGAAAGCTTATCATACACTGTACTAGTTATAATACTTGTAAATTAACTTGAGTAAAAATAATTGATTTTAGATATTGAAAGACAAACTAGTTGAGACAAAGACAAGCATTTCATGCTGTTAAAAGGCACATTAGCATCCTTTTCCAAATGATTAAAAACATATTCAAAATCTCCTCTCCTCTTTATTCAATCAATCAACACAAAAGCTAGATAGCCCTAACTCTTATGGTAGCGATTTAGCATCAATTCACAATATTTTAACCTAACATTTCAATCAAGCTTAGAAATTGCATAAACATTGAATATATAGAATTATAAATAAGGTAATGATTGATTTGAAGATAAAGAACAGAAATATATAATAAAAAAAATAGAAAAGTATGGTGAAAAAGTGTTAAATTTTAACATACCGATGTGATTGAAACTACTCGTGAATATTCTAGGACTCCATAATCCAATCCAATCTCCATATTTTAATCACTACTACAAACAATTTTTAGTAGCTACTGATATGAAAATTATAAATCTATGGAATTGGTACCACCATATAAGATCAACAAAATGCAATAATGTAAGATCAACACCAAGGGAAATTGTCTCTGATACTCTATGGTCATATAAATTTTATTATCTTGGTAATCATGTCACTTTAGTGAGTGTGATCATATAAATTTCATTAGCCTAGTAATGACGTTACTTTAGCCTGGTAACCATAATCTAAGCTTATCTAAAACTAGTAACCAACATAGAGCATTCACCATATTTTTTCTTTGTGAGCGAAAAGTAGAAGAAAACTTGTGTGCTGTGTCATTGTGTCCCCCCAAGATATATTTACCATGTTTTTTAGATCATATCAGATTTAGGTTAGGTTAATTCATTTTAAATTTTATATTGGCATAGATTGTTATTAATTTAATATAATAAATAAATTAAATGTTATAATGTATTATTTTTTTTATTCTTATTATGATAGTTTTTATCATATTATATATATATACATATATATATATATATATATATATATATATATATATACATATATATATATATATATATATATATATATATATATATAATTATATATAAGTTATTATCATAAAATATGTAATAATAATAATATAGAATAATAATAATATATTATTATTATAGTTATTATTATAAAAAATTATATATAATAATATATACATAATTATAATGATTTTGTTTAATGTTACAATAATTATTATAATTATTGTGTTAATTATAATAATAATTATTGTTATTTTTGTTATCATTTTTCAGAAATATAATAATCATTATTATTATTAGAAATACAAATATAAATTTTATTATTCTTATTATAATAATATATATTGTAAATATTATATTTACAATTATAATTATTATGTTTATAATAACAATAATAATAGAAATTGTTATGATCTAATCTGATTAATGCTAATATGATATTAAAATAAAATAAGGAGAATAGAGTCTTAATAATTTTGTTTTATTCGTTGCTATATAGGTTTCATATTATTATTTTTACATATTTTTTTATTAATAAGATTGCTTATTAATATTTATGTAGAAACCTATTACATTTGTAGATCAAATTTAACTTTAATTTGGATCAAGTTTTAAATTATTTTTGGATAGGGATCGAGTTTGAGTCAAATTATTTTAGGTTAGGTAAGTTTAGGTCGAGTCATTATCGAAAATTAGTTCCCAAATATAAACAGGCCTAAGGTCTTAAGAGGCTATTTTAACCATCTTAGTTTATGTATAATACCTTGAAAATTAGTTCCGGTGTGAGATCTCTACCAAGTATCTTGAATTGAATATAGATATTTGTCATCTTTTTCTCATTTATAGAATTTGAATATTTTAGGACCATTGAAAAGGAGTTGGTTCAAATACACAACTATAGATGGATGGCCTAAAATCAATAGGGGTGGAAAGTTGCTTTTAATCCATCAAATGCATATAGCCATACAGGATTACATAATAGCTTATCAATTTTACTCTATATTCTTTGATATTCTTCTTATGTGTTTGTCCAAGTAGAAAGTGGACCTATGAATCTCAAATATAATAATTGGAGAGAGGAAATACAGTAGTTAAATCATCAATATCCTATTTATTAAGATGTCCTCCTTTCAAGTTTTCTTTTGAGAATCTTCTAACATTGAAATCACTTAGCAATAACAAAGGTTGAAGGTGATGGGGAGATGTTAATTGAGAAAATCAATGCCAAATATTTATCCTTTACAACCCTTCATTAGCTACATAGATAAAATATATCAAAAAATTAAGAGAGATTTGGGTGGTTGTAACTTGATAGTGAAGACCTTTTTTATATGTTCCTAGTATTTGGATATTCTAATTCAAAGGGTTACAACCAATGAGTATTCTTCCATTAGGATGCATATCTAGATTGTAAACCCATTACCGATGTGGACCTTACTAGGAATGGAATCAACTTTATGAACTTTTATTTGTATTTCTACTAGTCCGGCATTAATGGAAAAGTTATTCTCATATATCCATCTTCTAACTACAACATGCTTTTGATGATCATTTAATCCTTAGATTTTCCAACATCCAAAAGTCATAGGAAAACAAGGTTATGATAAAAGGAGGAAGAGAACTCATGTATACTCACATAATGACAAACCTTCTACCAATGGTAATGTTTAAAAAATTCAAGTTGCTCTTCCACTCCAATAGATAATGAAGATGATCCAATGATAATCAAGTATTCACTTTGCTTTTGCCTCAAGGTTATAGTGATTGGTTTATGGATAATTGGATCTATCTTTGAAGCAAGTTGATACTCCTTAATGGACTGAACTTGTGGATGACGAGATGGGAGTGTATTAGTGGTAGTAGATTGAGAAATTCTACCATCTCATGCCTTAACACATTCTTTTCTAGTTTTTTTTTATGTTTAACTTCCTTATTATGTATAGTCTTGGGACATATTTCAATAGAATGATTACCTATGCTTTCATTCATATAAGATAATTTACCTGAAAATGATAACATTTGAAGCTTTTCCCATTACATATTTAGAAATTTTTTGATGGGTATAAACCTTAATAAGGATTCTAGCATATGAAATGTGTTCCTTTGTTGTAGTCACTACTTCCATAGTTAGAGGCTTCCCTACACAAGCGGAAATATTATTCAGAGAATCCAAAGAACACATGTGTAAGGGTAAGCATGGGAACTTTATCCGTGTATGAATACATTAGAATTGTTCCATGTCAAAATTAAATTATGTATGCTATTGTTTGAGGAGTAGGGGCATGCTTTATAAAGTCAAAGGTTCCCCATTGCGAATGGTTATGTAATCTTCAACATTGGTGAATCAAAAAGAAAGTAACCATATTCATGGAAGAGAATTTGTGTGTAGGTCACATGATTCCACGGAGATTTAACATAAGAGAGCATCATAGAGTATGACAGATTTCATCCAAAAACAAAACCCACCAAATAATTATTCCAGTTTTGTTCCTTAGTGGTGTTATCTTTTTCATCCATTTTTATTACGTTCACCCCTTCATGTATTGATGGGGCTATATTGCATGTTAACGGTCTTATTAGGATGTCTTTTATCTATGACCTTATATTACCATGAGATTGATGGTTTTGGAGGTATCATAGAACCATTGGTAACTTGTTATGGGTTCAAATCTATTAATGAGGATGCTTCGATCACAAGCGAATATGAAATAGGTTGCATGGGAAGAGGGTAAGGATTATTTTTCCCATATAGCAATTCAATGGTATCTCGATCGATCTTTAAAGGACTATATTAGTTCTTATTATGTATTGGGGAAAGCATAGAAGAGTTTGAGGCTTCCTCTTGATCACTTCCCTTCAATGTCAGCGACAATGCTACCAATGGCCTTAGGGTTTTAACTGATGTTCTTTTGGTTTTCTCTTTGGCCATGGTGGAGCATGTAGGAGTGTTCTCTTACTTTTGGGTATCCCTATATTATCATATTCTCAAGTTTAAAATATATTACAAATAATTTATTCTATTCTTAAGATCATTATATTGCATTTTTCATTGTTAGTTACGAAAAACTTTACATTTCCCTCCTTTAATTTTACCTAGAATATGGAGGAGCAATAGTGTAAAGGTAAGTTAAGAGATGACACAAATGAGAAAAATAGAAGGAGGTATGGAGAGAGACTGACCTCAGATTTGTTGTGGTGTTGGTCATTGGTTGAATCCTAAGGTCTATTAGTGAATATTTCATTTGTCTCTTATATTAACTTTTGCTTCCGTTTTTTTCTTTCCTTCTTTGTTAACGCGACTTGCTTTGATTATTTCTTGAGTTGGGTTTGCCTTTTTTTCCTTTTTGTTTGAGAAGAGTAATGGTATAAGCCCAAGCAAGGCACTCCAAACATTTTTTTTCCTTTTCATTTTCTATTGTGGAACAAGTATATATATATATATATGTCCAATAACTTAAATTTTGGTTATAAACCGATCAAAGCATAAATATAATACATGAGTTTTGAAACCATCCTTGGGATGGGTAGAATCTCATGCTTGAGTTTTGGGTCAGTTTAATTGACCTCATGTCTCGGTCTTACTCTTTAAAAAAAAGACGTGTCCTTTTGTTTATTTACATATTTTTATGGTAACATTAATACGAACATACAATGAGATTAGGATATGACACTGGTCCTTGGGATCAACTATTTTACTTATTTATTTATAAAATAATTTATCAAAATTAGCACAAATGTTGAAAGTTACATTATGTGGTTTTGCGGTTTATCTTTTAAGCTCTTTTCCAAACCAAGTCCACTAAGGCAAAGTAAAATGGAGTAGGTGTGCGAGGTAAACAGTCAGGGAAATAAAAGCGAAAAGACAATTAGATGATTACAAAAGACAAGGCAAGTACTAATTTAATTTGTTCAACATCGCTACTCCATTTTTATTTATATTTTCTTTTAATTTTACTCCTTAAGCATCAATGTACATTTTTTTTAAAAGAAAGCTTCTGACACTAAAAAGATGCTTACATAAAACCACTGTTGCATGGAAAGTTCTAGCTTCTAACTACCACCAACAATGATAGAACCTGAGAACAGGGAAGTAGCTGGCTTGGATTAGTATATGCAGGTAGCTTGGATGATATATGCTGGGGGGGATGTGGGGATATGAAGCAAGTTGCACCAGTTGCATGTACCCAAAACCATAAGGAGTTTTGGTTACATGATGCAAATGCTTCTCAAGCCCCGAGACGTTGTGAGCAAGACAGCGTCTGCACTTTTCATATAGTCGATCTATAACAAGCCATATCAATTCCAAGCAGTAGGAACTATATATCGTTAGGCATGCACACACTGGGAATGGAAAGAACAAGGTGTCCAATCAATGTCATTAATTGTGAGAATGTATTTGACACAAAGGAAATATGTATGTTACAGATTACAACTCCCTAACAAAAAAATAAAAAACCAAAAGATAAAAAAAAAAAACTATAATTTTCTTGTTAACCTCTTATTCCCAAGTAGTTTATACGCAAGATCGGCTTTGTCACTGAATCCAATAATAAAAATACATGATTTGTATTCATGGTATAGCACCAAATTACTGCGATGGAGGAAAAGAGCCCATAAGGATGACATTATCACCTTCCCTTCCTCTCCTGGTATTTTCTGGTCTAGCAGCTGAGAACAGACTGGAGAGGAATTCTACCGGCAATACCGATTTCGTATTGACTCCTTACATCACCACCACCAGTAGCGAGGCGCACATTACTTGATGATTGGTTGACCTCATTCAGTCTTAGCAGGGTCTCACAATGGCATACAAAGAGCTTCTTGAAGCAATGTTTGTTGAATATTGATTTACATGATTCACACCTTTCAAACTCTTGCTCTTGCTCCCCCTTACCGGTTGTTATAGTCAAAATAGGCATCAATTGGATGCAAAATATGGGCATATATAACCATAACTACAATGAATCTAGCCTTTAGCTCATAACACGCATCTGTTGCATCAATTAAACCAAGAAGAATAACTTTTACCTACCTGAAAAGAAAAAATGAGAGAAGATGGGTCACTGCAAGTTTTCGAGCATCACATGGAACGCCAACATCACATGGAACCCAGAGAGCGTTTTATCTCGAGAAGGAATTTTAGTCCGTTCTACTAGATTTAGAATAATGGAGCCCCTACTCATTATGAAATAAAAATATAATAGTATAACCGATAGAAAATATACTAATAAAGTGGAAGAGTATGTGAGATAAGGCAAAGGTGTTATTTTTATATATGTCCCATTCCACCAGGGAGAATAGTGGCTCAAAAGCGTTCTGCACCGAGAAGGTGATGTTTACAGATCCGTTCCACTAGATGATAATAGTGGCTCAGGCGTATTATCCCTGAGAAGATACTTCAGACCATTCCATCAGTTTAAGAATAGTGAAATTTCTACACTCAATGGATATAAAAGAATGAAAATGGATTATGCTTAATAAAAAGATCTGGATCATTATCAATCTTATTAGATGTTTTCAATTATTTGCTTATATACTAATTATCTAAGGTGAAAGCATGTGCTAATTATATCCCTATTCGATAGTATTGTTCCCTTATTCAGTACGTAGTGTACTAACCATCCGTTTTATGAGTGTTACTCATTCCAACGAGCAAGAGACCCTGATTCTTATGTGAAGGTTTCAAAAGACCTGCTAGATGATTATGCTGTCTATGATACCTTATGTGAAGATTAGTGACTTCATCTATATTGGGGGTGGGTGAAGAGTAATTATTATCCGATATATTTATTTAACCGAATACATTTTTGGGATCTTGATCTAAGGTATCCCTTCTTTCGTATTTTGTATTGTAACTTAGAGTCAAACTCTAAACTTATTATTGTATTATAAATGTTTCTTTCGTTTCTAATTTTCTTGTGTTACTTTAATTATTTTAGGCTTGTGATTAATGTAAGGATGGTTGAATAAGCTAGAATTGTGTCAATTACGGCAGTAACCCCCAATATTTTACTTATTTACTTTCGCTAAACAAATAAAAAATTTCGGTAGTAAAAATCAAGGTGTTACAGTTTAACTTGTGAAGAAGAGCAAGCCAAAAAATAAAAGATAATCTATGAGTTTTACAACCCTGACAAACAATACCATACTCATGCCAAACAACAGCTTTCAAACAAAAAGTTCTACATGTATCCCATGTAGAGAAACCCTTAGGAGAATGCCAAAAATTTTACCTTCCATAAATTTTTCATAAATGACAACGTCTCATGGGAAGGAGGAAAGAACTCCAAAGACATATTCTTAAGATAATAACAATGAACTCATTTTTTCTAGAGAGATTTTTTCTCTCCCTACAAGAACCATATGTACTTACAAATAAAAGTTGCATTCTATGAATGAAAATCCCTATGGTCAAGCCTCCCTTCTTTCTTAAGTAAATAGAAAGTTTATCACGCAACCAGCACCTACTTTTTTTTACCATAGAAAACTTTGACATAATTTTATAATTCTATTAATAGTCATATTAGGCATTGAGAAAATACCTATACAAAAGCTCACAATGCCTTGAATTATAGAATTTAGTAATTATAATCTACCAAAAAAAGACAGAGCTAGCTCTCCAAACCTTCAGTTGGTCACAAATTGAGTTGATATGCAACTCATATTTGACGGGCTTCAACCTACTTAGGTTTAATGGGATGCCCAAGTAGTGGAAAAGAAAGGAGCTAGGGAAAATTTGGGTCATTTCTAAAATCTCCTATCTTTTGTCACCATCTATTCTAATAAGAAAATTTTGGAATCTAAGAGGATTTGCAAATAGTCTCAAAATACTACTAAAGGAATTAGGAGCTTTCAACAACACACGAATAGAAGACGCATCACTTCTATTGAATAGGCCAAGATCATCTACAATATCCAAGTGAGATGTACCAAGAGACGTATATTTTGAATAATATGAAAACCCCCTATTATCATAATGCACCTTCAAGATTCATATGAAGTACTCCATACACAACACAAAAAGGTAAAGAGACACCGGGTCTCCTTGCTTAAGAGCTCATGCTCCTTTAAAATCCCCCAAGCATATTTCCATTAAGATTTAAGGAATGTGAAAAAGTTGTCACATGTTCCATCAATATATCAATAAAATTTGTAGGGAAATTAAAGCCTCTGAGGATAAACTTTAAGAAAGACCATGATAGGATATCCATCTTAATTAGGTATTTAGAGTTTGCTCTTCTATGAGAATAATCACATAGTAACTATTGGAACAAAATAATGTTTTCATTAATCAAATGAATCTTACCTTGTAACATGCTCCAAAAATAAAGAAATTCGAGAAGCAAGAAGCTTGGAAATTAACTTATAAATTATGGTACAACATGTTATTGGTTGAAGCTCTAAGACTTTAGAAGCCTATGGCACCATTGGGATAAGAAAAAAGGGAAGTATGATTGATTTTCTTCTATATAATCACATTCATGAAGAATTCATGGATTGCATCAAAGAAATCTAAACCAAATTTATTTCGAGCTTCCTTAAAGAACTACACAAAGAACACATCTGCCTCAAGGATTTGTTGTCACTGAGAGAAAATAATGAGGCTTTGATTTTATCATTGGTAATATGAGCAAGAAATAGAATTTTAGATAAGGTTAGGGCTTGGATAATTTAAAAATGAGCTAATCCAATCCAACTCGCAATTTTTTATAGTGAATGAGCTTAGCTCATAAGCTTTGCACTATAAATGAGCTTAGGCTTAAAATCTTCGTTCTTAAGATCATTTATAATGCAAAAGCTAAACAAGCCTAAAATTATTGTTATTAAGAGGCTTGTTTAGCTAAATTAGTGAACCAACTTGAGCCCTTAACAAGCTAATATTATAAAGTTTGCGAGTTGGCTATGTTAGATTACAATCCTAGAAGCTAGAAAAGATTTTAGCTCTTCTATAAGAATCAAGCCTCATTTCAAGATCATCTTATCAATCATTAGATTATTGAAGGATCCACTCATTAGGTTAAGGAAAAAAATTCAAGAGTTCCTCCTCTATCTCAAGATCATATTGAGATCAGCTGATATCTCTTTGAAGGATTCTAATAGTAGAACACTTTGCCTTATTAGCCCTCATCATGTCATAAAAACATCTAGTGTTTGAATTAGCTTGAAATAGGAAATTATTTTTAATTTTTTGAGCTACAAAGCTTATTGTATCATTGTTCAAACATTAGGCCTTATTTCTCAACTCAATCAATGAATCCAGGCTTACATCTGACTAAGTAGATAAAACTTGATATTTGATAGCTTTCAAGCGGGCTTCAACTTCCTCTACTTATTATGCTATTTAAACATAGGTTTAAGTGAAATTAATTTCTGGCAAAGAAAAAGTTTTTTTTTCAAATTCTTCAAACCATGTAAAGCTAACAATCTCAAAGAAATAAGGGTGTTATATATCGTAATCCTACATCATAATGTCTTATGATCGATGTTACAATATAACCAATAAACAATCACAAACCAAATATATAATTGTTTGCTAAGATACTTCAAGCAACCATAAATTTGGCAAATTAAGATCCCATTACATGATCATCCTACCATTCAAATGATTCAAAAAATTATCATAATACCTCCACCCCTAAAAAAATGTAAGCTTCATTTTTACAAAGCTTCTCACTATCCACTTTTGACTCCAAAAGACCTAAAACCAAAAAGTTCTAGTCTTTACAAAAATGGGCTACATGTTTTTGTTTCAAGGGTAAGCTACTTCTCCTTACATTCCATATCATCAAATTCATAGAAACTTTGAAGATGTAGGACCTTTAAGTTGTCTCATCAAACATTATTCTTAACAGTTTACTTGATTGAAGCACTAGACTTCTTCTTCAAGGATTTGGATAAAACCAAGTGTCAACTCTCCTCATTAGCTCCATTGCCACTTCTACTAGATTTAGGACCTATATGAGACATAGTAACAAAACAAAAATAAGAGGATTCTTATCACACCCCCATTTTTACCACTTAAAATTTTATTTTGTGGAAGCATTAATTAAAAAAAATAGGTCTTACCACCACACTCAATATAAGTCCAGCATCCCTTACCATTATTATACTAAGTGCTAAGGCTAAATTATTACGTTACTTAAATAACCTTTACAATGTAAGAATAAAATAGAGACTTCATCACATATTAATGTTGTCTTGATAAATACAAAAGAATTGGACAAAAGAGTTACAATATAACAAAAGAAGAAAAGACAAGGGACATAAGAATCTAAGGAATATTAAGATCAAAAGATATTAAGGTGAACATAAGATAGTCCTAACTCTCAACCCCTTCTAGAAGATATCAAGCCGAACCCTCAAAGTACTCTTGTAAGGTAATCACTTCCCATTAAATAAGTAGGAGACCAATAAATAAAACCCGTCAATACCATGGTACTGAATGAACCATTACACAACACTATCATATAAGGCCACATGAAGCACATAGGGAACAACATGGTAGGGATACATTAAGGAAATCATGTAATACTAAAATTACTAACACCAACATAAGAAAAATAATTCCAAATACTAAGGGTAGAGCACTAAGACAACTACCAAATCAGCAAATCCAAAACAATCCTAAATACCAAAGCTAGGGGATAAGGCAGCTACCAAACCAAATACCAAAATTAGGTAGTGCAGAAAGGTAGTTACTAAAAAAACAACCCATTATATGTAACGCATACGTACATATTTATAGCATATTATGACATTTAATAGGGCAATTAATATCATAGTGTATGAAAGGAGGCATTTCTAACCATAGATCATGAAAATAATAATTTTTCTATTCTAACCATAATCATGTGTGCCTGTGTTTATTCTATTTATATCAACCCTATATATCATGCAATAATAATCATGGAACCCTTATCATGGAATTTACATCATAACTTGACAAGATCCCAAACACTAACAAAGCCTTAAACATGCATACATTAACCATTCAACATAATACATATACATGTATCTTATAGTTAATAATAATACAAACATATGTACCAACTATTTATTAACATGTTAATATCCTTTCATGTATTTAATAACACTTACATACCTATTATAAAATTTTAGTGTATAACGCGTACATATATCCTTTCAAAAAACCATGCATAAATCATACCCTAAGCAATATAATGACCTTTATGTTTCACCATATGATTTCACAACTTAATGGAAGGGTATGATTACCTCTTATCCAAGAAAAAGAAATAAATCAAGATTCACTCAACTAGTCTCCACTCAACATCTTCGAAGTCTTTATATTAACACAACCAATACATATATTAGCATCTAAAACCATAAAATAGTAAATAAAATTAATTAAAACAAACTTGAGAAAGAGTCTAAAAAATAACTTAGGAAAAGGAAACCACGCAAATCCACAATTTAGTAAGGAATAATGGCACAGAGTCATACAACAAGTAGGAGAAGATCAACAGAACTTGTTCCCATTACAAAGAGGGGAGAAATGGTAGTTTTAGGTGTAGAAAAAGGGCTTCAATAGTTTTGGGTGCAGCCAAGGGGGAGCTACCATAGTTTTGGGTGTAGCTAAAGGGGGTCTAGGATAGTTTTGGGTGTATCTAAGGGGGAGTTGCGGTAGTTTTTGGTGTAGCAAGGGGGAGTTGCAACAATTTTGAATGTAGCCAAGGGGGAAGCACAAAGGGTGTGGGTTTTGCTAAGTAAAGGTGGAAAAGAAAATGTTAAAACAACGAGGAGAATGATGGGGGTGAAGCTTAGGAGAGGAGAAATGAAACGCAGACCACGTCTTTATTTTTGGTGCTATTTACAACACAAAATCTGGGGAGAGAAGGCCTTATCTAGGTGACGGTGTGCAACAGTGAGAAGCGAAGATGAGAGAAATGTAGGGCAAAGGTAAAGTATGGAGTGCACAAGAGAAGTATAGCATGAAGAGAAAAATGTGCCAGAGGAGAAGGAGGTGGGAGCATGTGGTAGAAGTAAGATTCACAATATGGTAGGGTAGGGTTGATAGATGAATAAAGGAATTAGGGGTCTTTAGTAAAGCATATATCGGTTAGGGTTTAAACTAGGATTATAATTAGTAACCAAAATTCTATATAATTTGAACCTAATTAATTTTATATCTAATATGTCATAATAATACACATAATAATAAAACCTTTAATACAAAACATCCTAAAATAATTATTATAATTAATTACACATAATTACTATTTTATAATTAGTGTTTCTAAATTAGGGTTTTTACAAACAGGATATTATAATTCTAGTTTATCCGCAACAGTAGTCTTGCAACCCCTTCAAGTATCAAACAACAACCTGCAAGGGGAAAGAAATGCATCATTATCTAAGGATATCCCTTTACCTTTGATATGAGCTAGGATTATAGGGGCATCCCAAAGAGAATCAGGAACAACATTATCCGAAGAAGTAGACTAAGTAACAAATTGATACTTTCCTACAAAAGGATTAGGAGTTGTAGCATTCTCTTTATCTAAAACATTATAATACTGCATCAGCACCTCCCAAAATGGAGCTTCACCAACAGAACAGGTTGATTCTTCTTAGTAATAGAATTCTTAGCAACAAAAAATATGATTCACAACTGAGTCTTCCACTAAACTATGTTACTGCTTTACTCATTCCGAATTGGAATGACCAACTGACTTTCATTTGTTACAAAACATGGGCATGTCTTATTGAGTAAATTTCCCCTTAGAATTGTTAATTTCAATCTAACTTGGAGTTTTCTTAGCCACATCAACCTCCACCAAACCCTTCCATATTCTATTTTTAGCTTTTAGGAAATAAATAGTCCACATGCAAAGGTCTACCAACAAAGGAAGCAATTGTACTAATAGCTTTATCACTCCATAATTCCATAGGTAAGTTTTTTAAATGAACCTAAACAATAATCTTCGAAAAATCCTCCATACCAAAGAGAAGAATGGAGGAATTTCATTAAAAACAAGTTCCTTATTTTGCACAATATAAGGACCTCTAATTAGTGTAGAGTTTTTATTATATTCATCATTAAATCTAAACACCAACCAACTATTGTTATGCAAAATATACTAGAAAGGAACAAGAATGACACCTCTAACTGCATTTATAATATTCCAGCTACCAATATTCACTTTAACCTCATATGAAAGAGGTGAAACAACCATATTGGCATTGGTCATAAGTTTTGACTAAAGGCGATGTTTTTTTTTTGTGACACGTGTTATTCAAACACTATTTTGATGATTTAATATACAATCTAAATTTGATCTAAAGTAAATGATAGACTGTTTGGTGGACACAAATTATTTGTATATGAATATATCTGAAGTAATAATAGTGTTTGACAACTTGTATTAAATGAAATAAATTAATGTATAATGATAAATTTAAACATGTGAAAGTGGTTAATGGGGATAATTAATAAAAAAATTATAATAAAAAGTAAATAGGATAATATTTTTTTGGTATTTAGTTGAAATAGATGGAACCTACATTATAAATAATGAAATTATAATGACATAAAAATAATGATGTAAAATAAATAACCAAAAATATATATTACTAGATAATAAGTAAATAATGAGGTTTACCAAACAATATATCATTCTTCATCGAGTTAGGGGCATATTAGGGGATATTAATTTAAAAAAAATTGAAAATTAAAAAATTACCTAGATATTATAGATTGATTAATCCTCAAAAACAAAATATATTGTATTGATGGACCAAATAATAAACTAATAGGTTTTGTATAAAATGAGATCCAAATTTTTTTATCAAATCAATTCATTTATATCCCTAATGTCAAATATATTAAGTAAGTTAAATTTGCTTATATAATCATCCAAATATACTAGAGGTTATGTCTCACAAAATAAATTTTTCAACCTTTTGTTCTTTTGGTGATAAAAGAAAACAATGGCTACTAGGTAAAAAAAAAAATGTATTACTTATTTGAAATAAAAATTTGTTTTAGAAAAAAAAGCGTAAAATATAAGTATTTTAGATTATCTTATTCATAACTTACTTTGTGCAATTATCTTACTCATTCGAAATCAAATTGCTTATTATCAATTGACAATACCAAACATTTTTGTATAAATAATTATCAACCGAAGAGTCATTTTTATCATATGATTTATATATATATATGGGCCTAGTTTGGTAAGCAAGAGGAGGTGGGGTGGGGAAATAGAAATTTATGGAAAGTGATATTTTTTTTTAATTGTTTGATATAAAATAATTAAAAATACTAGAAGTATATGAAAATTCCCTTCGACTCCTAAACTACATCTATCTTATAAAAAGATAAAAATAAATAAATAAATAATCTCCCTATGCATTAAAAAAAATTCATTCTATCAATTTATATATTTTTTTAAACATAATAAAAATAATTTTAAAATTATACTTACACCCTTCATTAAAAAAATAATAAAACATTTAATATACATAAAAAAATAATAATAATAATAAATAAAGTTTAATTTTTCTAAAACAACTTTCTTTTTCACACAAAATTTTAATTATAGAATAATTTTCTTTTTAATATAAATAAAATACTCCCAATCAACTCAATGTCAAGAATGAAGTTCCAAATAATCTATTTACACTTGGCATTAGTAACCAAATATATGGTCAAGACTGGAAATTTGTATAAAACATCCTCTTTTTTCCATATTTAATCTTCCAAAAAAGTGCCCTCGTTCCAGGATTAAAATAAATTAATTCAAATTTAACAAAATCCATTTTGATTTAGATATTTATAAAATGCTCTCATGAAGCTGTTTTTAACAAACCCAGCTTAAAATTTGTGAACCTCAACAAGAACAATATCCCAAAGATAAACCATGCCTTATGAAAACAGTAGTCTCAGCTAAGGCTGATGACAAACCAAACCGACTCGCAAGCTTTTTGGACTCGGCTCGTTAACGGCTCGGTTCGCTTAGTAAACAAGCTTAAAAATTTGGCTCGAGCTCGGCTCGATTATTAAACAAATCAAGCTTGAGCCTAATAAATTTAAGCTTGAGCTCGTTTAGAATACAAAAGCTCGTAACTCGGCTCGTTTACCACCAAAGCTCG
Source organism: Tamarix chinensis (assembly GCA_030549775.1). Classification (NCBI taxonomy): domain Eukaryota; kingdom Viridiplantae; phylum Streptophyta; class Magnoliopsida; order Caryophyllales; family Tamaricaceae; genus Tamarix; species Tamarix chinensis. The sequence goes on from CM060176.1 coordinate 13,275,602, forward strand.
AGAGTCGGCTCGTTAAAAGTTCGGCTCGACTCGTTAAAAACTCAGCTTGTTTATAAACAAATCAAGCTCAAGTTTTATTTTTAGACTCGTTTAGTAAATGAACCAAGTCCAAGCCTACCCCGACTCGGCTCGATTCGGTTCGTTAACAGCCCTAGTCTGAGCCCAACATCTACTACATCATACTAACTTGTACCCAGGAAAAGACCGGGAAAAATAATTCCAAAATCTCTACTAAGGGGTAGTCTTCTACCGCTACGCTCTATTTCAGTCGCTGCTCCAAAATTGTCGTTCTTTGCTACACTAGTTCTGCCTTGATCATGGTATAAAACTCAACTATGTAGGAGAAAAATAACAAGAAAACATTTCTTTTCTGTATGTCCACCATTAAAACCTTTGGAAACCCATACATTCATATATGAAGGCTATCATCATAGCCGGAACAAATTCATTTGTTTGAGATCCTTTGGCATCCTGGAGCTCTAATACTACGAGTCTGGACACAGTAGAATAGTATAGAACCGACCTTCCTGCAAATTTGGCACCGGCTGCTTTTATTTGCTCAGGCTCCCATCAATTCTTGCAGTCGCAGCTCCAATGCCTACCGTAGCTTTTTCCTTCTCATCTAACTGAGATTGAGCAACCAATCCCTCTTTATTTGCCTTTTCAACCAACTTTAGATGAGCCCAACCTGTGAAAAACTCCATTTTAAATGTTATACCTACAAAAGTTACCATGTTCATATTCAACATTATCCTCAGCCTAATATCTTACCAGAACAAGAGGACCAACAAGATTATTACAAGAAATGCAAGAGCGTTCACATGGAAGATCAGGCATCAAGTTCACTAGGTGAGTTCATCACACCTAGGTTCCTTGGGCAGTCGGGCTTTATTCAATTTCCTCATTTAGATTAGCTTTTCTTTGGGGGTGGGGGCACTGATATAAGAAATATACTCCTGGCTGTTGCCACTGATTGACTTTTCTATTAACGCAGAATTCCACCTTCTATCCCCTATTTGAAAGGCCATACTCAATTTGTCTCTACGTGAATAATAAGCCTGCTTTACTTTTCCTGAAACAAAAAAGCTAATCACAAAATAACACACCAATAAGGAAGTCCTATCAATCACTCACTTTTGCACAATAATTGTTGTTGCCTCCCCAACCCACCAGAAAAGGGGAAAAAAAAAATCATAACAGGAGCTTTTGCCCATGGAGCTATCTTTTTTGTCAAATATTATATTGCAGAGCCCACCGGAGATAATGTATTTGCTAGAATGTCTGATAATAAAAACAAAAGAATAAAGGCCGTACTCGTGCCCTCTATTTCATTGTACGGCACAAATGTTATTGAGATGTCCAATATGTCCAAAAAGAACGCACACTTCAATAACGGTTTGAATAAGTAACAAAATAACATACCCTATATGGCATAGCTCCAAATTTCTAGGCATTTTAACAATTGAGCAATATTTCTTTTTTAGTATCTAGCTAAGCTACATAGCACAAAGAGCAAGTAATGTGCACATCAAATGAAGGGGGGGAATCGAAACCAGGCATAATATAAGTTATCACTGCTCAAGAAACATAAATTATTATATTCTACAGGAAGAGCATTACCGATTGGAAAACCAAACGCTGCCCCAAGAACTGAACCCAGCATGACATTCCTCGCACGCCACTTAAGTGAACCAGGCACTACATATTTCAACAAAGCAACAAAAGGAAATTAATGAGTACACATAAATGTGATATCCATTGATTTAAGCGCCATCTTCCTCATCCTTCCTAACAGGGAATTCCAAAACATGATTGAACATACTTATCAAGCCAAATCCAGCAGCAGTAGCAGATCCGGCTCCGACAATGTTTAATACATCATAAACACCACGTTTATCAGCTAACAAGTTCTGTAAACCAAAAAAGGCCGCGGTAAATGCCCCAAGTCGAACACCACCAACAATAGATCCGCGGGTGATTCTAATAAACCTCTTCTCCATCGCATCTCGCATTAATCTATGTTGCTCACGTTTGTCGGTAGTACTCCCAAGTTTCAACATAACTTCAGCATCCTTGCTCTGGGGATACACATAAAAATAAAGTCATAAAATCTTACTGGATAATAGAAGGATGATCTAGTCTTTGTAAAGGATGCAGAGCGTACTGCAGAAGCAGCTGCCTCCTTGCTACCACCGTATAACATGCCTGCAAATAGTCCAACAACAGTAGCTGTTCCCCAGTTGACAGTTCCAGCCAATTTTGGAGTTGCCTATTCATTACAGATAAACAGAAGTTGGTGTAAATTTTGTAATATATTTTGGGTAGAACATACAACCTGATGTCCCAAACAAAACAGCAAATATGAAGAAGTGATAAGTTATTAAAGTGGCAACAAAATTCTTGATCCATCATGCATAGTTGCTTAAATAAGCTCAAATCCGCATTTAGTGGTGGGGTTCTAGTCGGTATAGTTTTTGTGCTACTCAGGTGCTACTTCTGTCAAGAAAGCTTATCCTGCATTGTGCTAGTTCTGATACATGTAAATTAAGCTAAGGCAATAGCAAGTGTAAAAATGACAGATTTTATATATTGAACCACCGAATGGGTAAGACAGAGACAAGCATTTCATGCAGTTAAAAGCCATGTTAGCATCCTTTGCCTCATGATTACAAACATATTCAAAAACTCCTCTCCTTTTTTTCAATTATCAACACAAAGCTGGATAGCCCTAACTCTTGAGGTAGTGATTTAACATCAATTCCCAATATTTTAACCTAACATTTCAATCAAGCTTAGAAAATGGAAAAGCACTGAATAGCCAGAATTGGAAATAAGGTAATGATTGATTGGAGGCGAAAGAACAAAAAGAAAAAGAAAAAAAATGGATGAATTTGATGAAGAAGTGTTAAATTTTAACATAACAATGCAGTTGAAGCTGCTCCCAAATTTTATGGATACTCCATAATCCGATCCAATCCACAATCTCTATGTGTTAATCAATACTACAAACAATTTTCCCCAGCCTTTGAGATGAAAATTAGAAGTCTATGAAATTGGTGCCACCACAGAGGAGCAACAAAGTGCAGTAGCCGAAGATCAACACTGGAGGATATATCCAATACTCCACAGTCATCTAAAGTTTATTAGCCTAATAATGTCGTTACCACTATAGTATAAGTGGGCTTGACTAAGGCTCAAACCCAAAATCTGGGTTCATCTAAAACTGGCCGCCAACATAGAGCATTCAACACCTTATTTCTTTGCATGCGGAAAGCAGAAGAAAACTTGTGTTGTTCATCGTTCCCACCCCCCTCCCCCAAAAAAAAAGAAAAAAGAAAAAAGTTATATTGATAATATGGTTTTTCTTTATTGGTAACAAATTTCTTCCTCCTATCTCTCCACCTCTTTTTTCTCATTCAATGGAGGGGGGTTAACATGGGATTACCTAAGATATGCTGCTAGGAGTCTTTTAAGAAACAAGAGGAAGATCCTAGAATATAAAAAGGAAGCAAAGCCTTAACATCCATATGACCTTACTGCTATAAGATGTATCATGTACAGATTAAACAATCAACTACACCATTAGATTCCCTAAACTCATATTATAAGGAAAGAGTTCATGAGATACTGGTCGTAATATCCCAATTAACAAAAGCTGGATTTATTTAGACGCAGCTTTACTAGAAGATGTGTTGTACATTTTAAAATGATTTAGTGTCATTTTAAATCATTTTAAAAGAAAAGATAAACTCAAGCTATAGCTGCATTTTAGATTCCGAGAGGTTATTTAATTACCCCTTTCAGCTATTGGAATTTTGAAAATTTTCCCTGAAACTGAAATTTCACTTGTAACTACTTTTCTAAGTTCTTTTAAGTTATTCAAGGTATTTTAGGGAACTTTCATAAAGGCATTTTCTGTTTTGCGCTTAGATGCATCTTTTTCTAGAGCTTTTGCATAAATACAATTCATGCCTACAGCTTTGGGTCAAAATTTACAATTCTGCCCATACCAATTCTGCCCATACCAATTTACAATTCTAAAAAATCAAGAGTCGTGGCGAGAGCGGGAAGTTCTAGTGACGAATGTGTTTCAACCTAACGTTCGCCATTGCCACCACCTACCTCCATGGCTAGGCCTCGAGGTCGTCCGCCGAAACAACCGCATCACACATCTACTTCGCCAATGAATTCTGCCCATACCAATTCCAATTGTGAGGAGTCGACCCTCTGAAGCAGCTCAATTTCAAACCCAACCGCATGCGAATCAACCCAGCCAGTCGACATTGGGGGATTTTCTGCCAGCTGAATTTGCAGCTCATAACCAGGTATCGCCTCGAGCAATTTTTAAACACTCCATATCAGATGATTTGCAGGCATTAGGATTCGATCAGTCTGAGGCCCCTCTACCTGGTAACCTTCCGCGAGATATTGCCCAACCCCCTCCAACCCATTCTGCAATACAAGGTACGTCCTGGGCTGCTGTGGTTAATGGCCCGTCCCCTGAAAAATTGGGACTGCCATTGAACTTTGTTGATAATGCTGCTCCTAATGGCTCTGTGTGCATTGAATTAGATGACATTATTGATGAGGTTAAATACTGGAATAATACCCTGGTAGGAAGAATTATTGGAAGCTCACCGACCCTGGACCAAATCCTCCTCTATGTGGATGCTAAATGGAAAATGATAGCTAGGCCCCAAGTGTTATACCATAGAAAAGGGTGGTTCTATTTCAGATTCAATTCCGAGGCAGATAGGGACACCATTCTCAGAGAGGGGCCTTGGGCATTTGGGAACAAAGCTCTCATCCTGAAGAAATGGTACCCAAATATAGATGCTGATCTGGATGCAAACCATGTTGTTCCTGTTTGGGTCCTCCTCCCTGGCCTTGATCCCTGTTTCTGGTCCTCTAAAGCTTTAAGCAAAATTGCAAGTGCCATAGGAAAGCCTCTTTTTGCTGATAAAATAACTTCATCCAAATCCAGAATAGGATTTGCCAGAATTCTCATTGAAGTGGATGTCTCCCAGAATTTAGTTGGGGAACTTGCCCTCCATTCCCCCTTTGGGGATGTGATACAGAAGGTTCAATATGAATGGGTTCCTTTCTTCTGTTCTAACTGCAAAAAATTGGGCCACCATGAATCAAAGTGCAAGATGAACAAACAGTGGGTTCCCAAGCAGCCTGCCAAGAATCATGTGCCTTCCCTTGCTGCCCAGGCCCCTCCCCCATTGCCTGAGCAGAATAAAACCAATCCCTCTGAGCCCCCCACTGTCCCTTCCCAGTGTGATCCCATCTTCCACACACCTCTGGTCCATAAGCCCCTCCCCTTTGATTTGATGGAAGCTGAATCTTTTAACAAGTTTGGTATCCTGGAAGACATACCTGATGATTGGGAATCAGAGATTGATATGGCTGGACATCCTAGCAATTGTGTGGGCTGTGTCGAGGGTAAGGTTTCTCCCTCCCTCATCCCCTCATGACCATCATGTCCTGGAATATCAGAGGGTGTAACTGCCCTCTGAAACAGCAAGAACTTAAGAAGGTCTTGCAGAATAATAATGTAGATATTGCGGCTGTTTTGGAAACCCGAGTCAAAAGCCATAAAATGGGAAAAATCATCAAAAAGCTGGGCGGTTATGGATACGCAGAGAATTACAACTGCCATCATAATGGCAGAATATGGGTTCTATGGAAGAAGAATAAAATAGATGTTTCAATTATTTACAAATCAAGCCAGCTTATTCACTGTGAGATCACCACCAACTCCCACAGATTTTTGGTGTCTTTTATTTATGCTGCTAATGATGCTAATGTCAGGAATGATCTTTGGAAGGCTTTGATTGACATTGGACAAAATGTACAATCTCCCTGGGTTTGTATGGGAGATTTTAATGTGGTTAGGGCTGCCAATGAAAAAATCAGCTATGCCTATCCTGACTTGAATGCTATTGCAGCATTTAACAACTGTCTTTCTCACATAAAGATGACTGATCTTGCTTATACAGGCCATTTCTATACATGGTCTAATAAACAGGATGCAGACAACAGAATTTGGGCAAAATTGGATAGGATTATGGTTAATACCCTCTGGATGCAGAGCTCAATCTCTGCCACTGCTCATTTCTCTGAACCAGGCATCTCAGACCATGCCCCTGCCTGCCTGAAGATTCAGCAACTTGCTCTTCCAGGGAGTAAACCTTTTAAATTTTTGAATTGCTGGGTTGAAGACCCTAATTTTCTCTCCATTGTTCAGGATGTTTGGAACATCCCCCTGCAGGGCTGCCATATGTTTAAACTGGTACAGAAGCTCAAGATGCTGAAAAAGAAACTAAAACAGATGCACTTCTCCAAATACAACAAGATTGCAGACAGGATCTCAGAGTGCTACCAAAGGCTGAAGGGAGTCCAAGATTCACTGATGAACCAGCCCATGAACACAGTTTTGCAGAATGAGGAGAAACAACTTATTAAGGATTATCAGAAGCTGAGAAACATTGAGCTTCAGTCTGCTTACCAGAGGGCAAAAATCACTTATATTCAAAAAATGGATGAAAATATCCATTATTTTCACTCAAGAATCAAAAACAGACAAGCTAGAGGCAGAATTGGCACCTTACATGATATTGACGGGGTTTTACAACACTCGCAAGAGGATATTATTGCAGCCTTCCTCAACTACTACAAAAACCTCCTTGGCACATCCAGAGATACCCTAAATGACCTTGATCCTGATATTATGAAGTATGGCCCTTCCATCTCCACTTCTCAACAGCAACTTTTGATTCAGAATGTGACTGAACATGAGATCAAGCAAGCCTTATTTTCTATTGGAGATGACAAAGCCCCAGGCCCAGATGGCTACACTTCTCTTTTCTTCAAGAGCTCTTGGCCCATTGTGGGTCCTTCCATCTATGCTGCTATTCAAGAGTTTTTTATTTCTGGGCATTTACTGAAACAGGTAAACTCTACCCTTCTGGTTCTCCTTCCTAAGGGGCAACATCAATCAAATGTCACAGACTTCCGGCCTATCTCTTGCTGCTCTGTTATTTACAAGATTATTGCTAAGATTCTTGCTAGCCGTTTGGCAGCGGTTCTCCCTTCTCTGATTGGTAGGGAGCAAACTGGTTTTATACCTGGAAGACATATCGAAGATAATATTGCTCTCACTCATGATCTCTTGAAGCACTACAACAGAGCTCATATCTCTCCCAGATCCACCATTATGGTTGATATTAGGAAAGCTTATGACTCCCTTGAGTGGTCCTTCCTTGAGTCGGTGCTGATTGCTATAGGTATGCCTCTGCAATTTGTTAAATGGGTTATGACCTGTGTTTCCACGGCTAGATATTCTATCTGCTTTAATGGGATCCTCACGGGTATTTTAATGGTGCTAAGGGGGTGAGGCAAGGTGATCCAATGTCCCCCCTTTTATTTACCATTGCCATGGAGTACTTCTCAAGGATGATGAAGAAAACTTTTGCAGAGAAGAAAGCCAGATATCATCCCAAATGCTCGAGGATCAATCTCACTCATATTCTCTTTGCTGATGACCTTCTTATTCTAACCAAAGGTGACTCTCAGTCTATCTCCTCAGTGGTTCGATGCTTGAAAGATTTTGCCCTAATTTCAGGCTTGGAAGTTAGCCTGTTTTTTGGTGGTGTGACAGAATCTGAATGAGAGAACATCTTGCAACAGACTCGTTTCCTAGAAGGTCATCTCCCTTTCAAATACCTGGGCATCCCTCTCTCCAGCACAAAACTATCTGCTCACATGTGTCAGCTCCTCTTGGACCAGCTAGATAATAAACTGAGATCCTGGACCGTGCAATTCCTATCCTATGCTGGTAAGGTCCAGCTCATCAACTCCACTCTCTTTGGCATGTATTCCTATTGGTCTTCCATGTTCCTCCTACCGCAAGCTGTGATACACAAGCTCAACAAGATAATCAGAAATTTCTTCTGGGGGGACACCGATACTACCAAAAGACTACACATGATTGCTTGGGGAAAGATATGCAGGGAACACAACTATGGGGGTTTAGGGATCAAGGAAGTCCTAGGCTGGAATAGGGCCATGATTTGCAAATGGATATGGAAACTAACCCAAACATCTGACTCCCTTTGGGTGGCTTGGGTTAAAGAGTACTACCTGAGACATTCTGATTTTTGGCATGTATCTACAAAACGCAATGACTCTTGGGCCTGGAGGAGTTTGATCCATTTGAGAGATGTCCTTATCAGGAAAGCTGGATCGATTAACCAAGCAAGTGCTCAATTAGAGGCGTGTGCCCGCCATGGTAAACTCTATGTTAAAAATATTTATTTATGGCTGACTGACCAACAGAGAGCATGGAGATTCTCTCAAGTTATCTGGGAGAAGGTATGTATGCCTAGGCATACTATCATAACATGGTTGGCTAGCCAAAAATCTCTTGCCACACATGATAATTTGCAGAAAAGAGGGATCAGCTTAGCAAGTGTTTGTTACTTATGTGACCACTCTCAAGAGACTGTCTCCCATCTATTCTTTGCTTGCCCCTTCTCTTCTCAGATATGGCAAACAGTGCTCTTATGGATTGGTATTCATAGACCAATTTGGTCCATCTCCCACGAGCTCTACAGGTTCAAACGACACTGTAGGGGGAAAAACTGGAAGAAGAAATGCCTCAGAGTAGCCTTCCAAGCTACTATCTACACTCTCTGGCAAGAACGGAACTCAAGAATATTTACACAAAGAAGGTCTACTCAGGATAATTTGTTAAGACAGATCAAATTTTCTGTAGCTACTAGAATGTTTGCACTCAAATGTACTGGTGCAGACACTATCGCTCAGTTTTTGATGAGATGAATGTTGTTGTACTATGCCGGTTTTAATTTCAGCTGGCCCAACAGTCGTGTAAGGCCCTAACGAGCTGCGTATGGTTGTATTGTTGGAATAGTTGGCTACTGTAGCCTTATAATATTGACCCTTTTTTCAAAAAAAAAAAAAAATTTACAATTCTTATCATATTCACACATAAATTATATTTTTAATTCCCAAATTAATGAAAATATAGATTTGGTAAATAGGTTCTGAATTAGCTATTTTCGGTGTTTAAACTTTACAAAACTTTGGGAATGATCATATTATCATACTTTCAAGTTAAATACATTTTATAAATAATTTCTCCTTAAATCTTAACTCGTTCCTCTAAGCTTCAACCTAATGCCTCCGATTTGTATCAAAATTAACACCCTTCTCTATGCCAAAATCAGATATATTATTAAATCTAATTAAAATTGGTATCTACTCATTAGCTTAATTAATTACAGTAACATAAAAATTATGTATTTCCTCTCTCTCACTAACGCAAATGTTAAGAAAAGAGTAAAGGGAAGAGTCACAAACACACAGACTCTCTGTAAGCCCCTTCGCTCTCTCTTCCTAACCTCTACCTCTTCAGCTTTGTCATTTGGGATTTAGGAAGTTGTGTTGGAATGGGGTTGTTTGTCCCTTCTGTCCTATGCATATGTGGAGACAGCTGGATGGAGTATGGTGGCAGGGCTCGTGAATCAATCAATAACACAAACCCATGAATTACAGTTCAGGGTTTGGTTTTTTTGAGAAATTGGTTCTTATGCCAAAGTTATTTTGTCATTCTTATTATGTATCCCAAGCAAAGGTACAGATTTGTACATTCATCTTCATTTGTTTTCTACTCCATCTTGTCTCCTTCGAATGTTTTCCGCTCCTTTTTGTTTATTGTACTATTGAAGCAGTATTACTATTGATGCAGGTTTCTCCTATTTCTATGTTTCTAGGATTATGTAGAAGTCACAAAGAGTCGCGAATACAATCGAACCAGAAGACCAAGGAATACCTTATTAGCACAGGATAGAGAATTACTGAAATGTTTTTTTTTTTATTTCATGTGATGTTTTATTGTAACATACTTATAAGTTATTGATTTACTATAGTGCTAATAATATTTGCGTATATATTGTTGCACAAGGCAACAAACATTTCAATGCCAATGTAGCTATATTATTGCAAGCAAAGATTAATAAATCTATAATAATATATTAATATTATGATTGCTATTACTTGCTTTTAAAGGATAAGATTACTATTACTATAACTTTAGTTTCATACCTTGCGCATACGTAGTCTCTGAATTCTTGTAACTGGTACAACTATATTGTGTTGGATAGGCCATACCAATAAATGAAGTAGATAAAGAACTAGAGAATATCTTATTTGTTCATCAAAAATAGATTAGGTATCAAATATAATGAATCTTTGTAACATAGCTAAAAACTCATTATGTTATCAGATAATTTGATTTGATGAATATATTATTATAACCTATTTATGTGTGACATACTATGTGAGTAGATAAAGAATTGTGACTATAAAATATTATTATAATAAAATAATTTTATGATTTACATATAAATATTATTTCAAATAAATTATAATATATTTACTTAATTGTCAAAACAATTTTTTAATTCAAAGAAAATTAATAGTATTTAGAAACACTTTTCCTTTCATAATTATAAATAAGAGAATGTTTCCTATTTATATTTTTGTATCAGTATAAATTAATAATTAGTTTATCTTTACTATTAGCTACATAAATGTGCTTGGAGTTTAATTCTTATAATATTAATAATTTTACTATATAATCATTTATATTATACTTTATAACGATCAATATTTGTGCATCATATGGGAGCAAAACTAGTAAAATCATAGTCATAACAATAACATAGTACTCCCTCTGTATCAAAAAGAAAACCATCCTGTCAATTTGCACACTTTTTAAGAATGTAATAAAAGTAGTCTTAAAATTATACTTATACCCTTTATTGAAAAATAACAAAGCACTTAATGCATATATAATTTTAAAAATTGAGGTTAAAAATGGAAAGTAGGCATTAAATTTTCTAAAATGACTTTCATTTTTATATAAAAATTTAATAATAGAATGACTTTCTTTTTTATACGGAGAAAGTAATAATTATGATTAATATAAGAATAATAACTATGATAATCTTAATAATATTAATTCAAACAAAACAGCAATAATAATAATATAAATAATTACTAAAAATATATTATAAATAATAAATGTAATCATAATTAACAGTTATTGTAAATGATATAATTATTGCCATTGCTGCTTATTATTGTTATTATCTTTATAATATATTATCCACAAATATTATTGCTGTACATTTTATTATGAATCATAATTATTATTATTAATGTTAATTTTTGCAATTGTCATCATTATTATTAATTAATATTTTATTCACATTTATTGTAATTCATTATTAATAACAATTACTACTCTTATATAATTTTATACAAATGATAAGAATACATGCTACAACAATAAAATAAAAATGAAAATGTTTATAATAATGATATTTATAATGATCATAAAATGATATCAATAATATTGATTAATAATAACAATCAATAATAATATAGCAATAAAAATGATTAATAATGATAATAATCAACAAAAATAAGAATAAAATAAAAATGATGATGAAACAATGACACTTAAATGAATAAAATGATGATGATGATGATGATAATGGTTAATAACAATATAGTATAAAAATATCAATAATAATAATAATAATAATAAATGTATCCATTATACAAATGAAGTGATGTGTATCAGCGTTTTTGATATGTACTTTAATAATTTTTATTTTATGAAAATACTCTATAGTAAACTGTGAGTCTGTGATAAAATATAAATTAGTTTTGAACTTTTGAGAAAAAATTATATGTCACATTAGTTGGTTGAGATAATACGATTAGCATACATATCCTCTTCGTGCCATATCACATGATTATTTGCCCCAAGTACAAATGCACCTTATTCGAGTATTGCATAGTCATGCATAGCTTTACATCCATAAGTTTATCTGTCACATAATAATATAATATGATATAAGCCTAAAAGATTGTTTTAGGAAGAAACAAGAGCATAGAAATAAGAAGTAGATTCTTCCTATGTTATCTAGTTAGCTTAGCTATATTTTTATCTTATCTAGTGATTGGAGTCATGGATACTAATTTACTTAGATTTTGCTTATTTTACTATTTAATAAATTACTTAATTACTAGATTATATTTAGTTATTATCTAGGCAAGGTGTCTTCCTTTTTTGCCCCTTCAGCTACATATTATGTAGGGTCTTAGGCTTGTATTCTTCTTTGTACCTTGAAGGATCATTATTATATCAGAGTGATATTATCCACCAATTTTCCCTTTCAATTCCCAACCTTGCATCATTGTGGTATTAGAGCCAAACTTCAATCCTGGCTGCCAAAAACAACCAATCGACAATCCGCTACCATTTTCATTACAAATTCACCCAAAAATCGAATTGGAGAAAAGCCGCGAATTGATTAATGTTCATGATTTATTTATTAGATCAATTGTATATTTGTATAGAAACAATGAAGGGCAGTAGATTCATCAAACTTCTCAGGAAAGAGCAGACTCTGTTTATAGGTGATAGACCCAATGAAGAAGACAACAAGATCAAATAAGTATCCACAAAGAAGAGCCTTAATGCTGACTTCCTCCTTACAGTAGCCAATCAACAAGGTCTTCTGATTGATTCATTTTTTAGCAGTATAAATAAACAATCAATGAAGGGAGGTAAAGAACAGGGCAAAAAGGATTGTAATTTTGGAATGGAAGGTCAATTCAGCAAGATTCAGAACTTGGATGCATACCCTAAAATCAATGAGGATTTCTACTGCCATACTTCCTCCGGTAGTGCTATTACTCTTGCCTCCTCCTTCGTCATGCTCCTCCTTTTCCTCTCCAAACTCCATATTACTCACTCTCAGCCTTATCATGCATTTCACTTCTAATTTCTCCAGCAATCACTTTGATGCTTAATTATGTTTTTCAATCTGGAAATTGATGATGATATTTATTAGAAACGATGAAGAGGTATTAAAGGAAGAATGATGAGAATGACTAAAGGCTAATGTTGGGATGGAAGGATATATTCATCATTAATTGTAATGGTGATGGTGATAGAGATGGAGATGATGAATCAATATTTTTTCTGTTTGTATCTTGTTAACTAATCTCTACATCTCACAACAATATAGTTCACTTTTTCTTCAAAAATATTTTTTTAAAAAAAGTCATATTATGGAAACTCATACAAATTAAATGTTACATTTCTTACTATACCCCCTATTCTGCCAAAAGTATATTTATGTAAGAGTACATTAGTAATCTAACACATTTCATTTCCTCAAATATATTATTCTTTAATTAGTGTGCCCAAACTAAAAGTCACCTGTATGGAGTATATAAAACTATTTTAAAAAAGGATGAAGAAACATGAAGAAGAATAAAAAGAAGATGAAAGATACTGTCATGGTTGAAATTTTACCATCATTCATTTCCTTATGTGATGGACAAACTAACAGAAGGGCACTATTTGCAAAAAGAGCCTGCTCTCGTCAACTTATTCACTCATCTAATATGAACTAATTTGAATTGCAATTTCCAATGAGTTATTATTATTATTATTATTTAACTATTATTATTGTCATAATTAATATTTTTATAATTAATATTACAATGATTATCATTACAATCATTTTTATAATTATTAGTGTTAATTTATATTTTTTTATTATTATTAAAATTTTGAAATTGCTCTGGAAATTTCGAAAATAAGTTGAGAACGGACACAAAAATAACAATACAGGGGCAGCTTGTACATGCAAGTTTGACCAATGGTATATTGTGGTTAATGCTTAAATACAAGGGTATTTGGCATGTTTTCCCAATAATTTATATATAATTATAACTTATGAACTCAAATTATAATGTATGTCAATAAGTATAATCTATATAGCCTACAGTATTTATATAAACAATATTATTTTAATAGATCCTAAAACTTTTATAAAAAAAAATTATTTACATACAACTTCTTAAGTAAAACGATTTACATACATGTCTTTTTTAAACTTACATACCAAACAAAACAACGCATAAAGTATCAATTGTAACTAAATAAAATAAAAGAAAAATAATTTTGTGACAATTTACCTTTTCTTTAAAATTATTTATTTGTAATGACAAATTAAATTTTTGGTTTTGTCTTAAATTAGTAAAATTAATGTGGCTCTATGAGCCCTTTATCTTTCTTTTTCTTTTTCTTTTTTTATTTTCTTAGAAATCCCGACAATAAGAGCAAGTACAATTCACTATATAAATGTCAAATGTACAAATACCAAGAGAATAGATTTATACCACAAACCTCTAGTACCTAGGACCCATGCCTCAACCATTAGGCTATGAGTCTATAACCTTACCAGTTTTGAGCCCTTAATCTTTAGGTGTAATGTAATCATCATCATGAAGAATTTATTTTTAAATTAAGGATTTAAAATATTAAGGTAAGTATTATGATAATGGTTGATATTCATATTTGACATTTCATTTTAATAAAAAATTTTGAATGGTTATATTATAATCTCTATATTCAAAATTCGAGTTTGTCCTTGTATACTCCTTCGGTGCTATAATTTCAAGGTCAAGGTCATTCATCTATTAGCCAAAAGATTTTTAGTTAAAGGAATATTCTCCCAAGAATATTAGTTAATGAAGTTTCAATGTAGTAATTACAATATTTATATCTCGTCAAGATAAGAAAAATAATTATCTATTCTTGGCTACATTGTACACTTTAGTTATTAGCATGAAATTATAGTTGTTTTATTAGTTTTTTATTTAATTATGAATCGTGTGTGTTTTATTTAAGAAATGTGAGCAACATATCTATTAATTGGTCCTAAATATAAAGCTATGAATTTTGCAATAATAAGTTCATGGTCTCTTTCAATTAATATTTGTGTTGTGATTTTGACATTGTATTAGTGTGTTTAATTATTATTTTTAAGCATACCAACTTAAAACAATGAATGTCAAAATTAAATAGTTTTATTATTAATTAAAAGTTTAAATAATTATGTTAATATTTTTTCACCTAAAAATACCGTGCATCGCAACATAAAGAAAAGGTAGAGCTGAAACCCAATGAAAATGTAAAGTAATACTAATGAAAGGGAAATAAAAAGATATAGAACACAAGAAAATGGATCCAAACATAAGTAATTGAGAAGAACAAAGCATCAAAATTTCTTATAAGGCCTCATTTATTTATCTCATCAAATGCTAAAAATGAATTAACAGTCCTCGATTTTAGCAAGTTTGAGAACTCAAAAATGGAGATTAAGTATAATGCTAAATACAGGTAGTTGACGGCTGCAAATTGTTCGTGATGTAAAATTACCTTCTCCACAAACATTTTATAGATCATAGCTAGTTCAATAGATAAACCTCACTGAATCCACAGATTATAAATTTTTGACTGCATATTTCAATTCATGTTGAAACTACAGTTTCAGCATTGAATTTCCAGGTTTTAGTTGTAAGAGAACAGGGCCTCAATTTACAATCACAAGTTCCAGAAAGGGGCGAGAAGGAGGGGGGAGATCAAATATGATGGTTAGTGGGGCAAATGAGAAAAAAAAAAGAACATACTTGCTCACATGCCTAGATCAATACATAAAACTATGAAAGCAGCATATAAATGGAAAGTAGAAATCAGGAACTACTAATTTACTCAATGACAATGGCAGGCCACCCGCTTTCCTTTCTTAAGGTCACAATCTTGAAATAAACTAGAATCTCTAAAGGTATCAGAAGAGGCCAAATACCTGCCACTTTATGGTATGACTTAGTGCACTTGGCTCACATACAGCTTTTTCATCACCAATACTACCACTATTTTCCAGCTTCTTTAATGCTGTCCAAACAGCCTACAAATTGAACCCATATGAAGAGAAATTCATGAGCAGACATAAGGGAATCAAATAGTACTAAAACATGGCATAGAAGATTCAGTGATTATTGATTAACTACTAGCTAGAATGTGAAATCTAATTCTGCACAAACAGCAGAATTAAACAACAGATAATGACGCAGATTCAAATCATCTCACAGTCAAGATAAAACATCAGTCCAAACAAATCTTCATCAACATTTAGCCTCTGCCTATTAGAGGCATATCCATCAATCACAACATATTAGAATCATATCATTTGTCAGTAGAAGGGTTCGCCCACAACTGACTACTATTTGACATACTACAGAAAAATGAGGCTAGAATCAAGAAGCAAAGCGTATCAGATGTCCGATGATATTCACTACAGATTTTTTCAAACAATTTTGGCCTAAGTAATGCAAAAGCCAGCCTTCAAGCAGTTAATCACCTCAACGTTAGTTTCTTTTTACATTAACCTGAAGTCAATATCCTGCTTCCTCTGTTGAGTTGAGAAGTATTTTAAGACACCACATCGAACCTGGTGGCTAGTAGTGGAACAAAAGCAAAAATATTTCTCACCAGGTGTGCATACAACTACAGAAAACTTGCATGCATAAACAACTTTCTATGTACATAGAAGAGAGAGAATGACAAATAGAACGCAAATTTATGGTGTTTTTTGTGTGAGAAGTTAGTTTGCAGGACCTGTGAAATAACAATTGAGGAGGGATTTGAAACTGGTATGAAAATAGACTACAGACTCCGTGGTATTCCTAGCCTAGTCCTCTAACATGCAAATACAAAGCAAGATTAATCACAAACTAGCTCATAATCATCCACCTCACCCAATCTTCAATACAGGATCCTGTTATAGAGCAAGATACAGCAAATAATTTTTCTACCAGAGGCGTCAATCATTTTAATAGGTATATGCATGCATAAAATGTAGAGAAAAAAATCTCACCCCTCGACAATGGCTATCAATGAATTCAAACTACGAATAGTAATTGTTCATCACCATGAAGCAGCAACAGCTGTACATCAATCAAAATATAAATAGATACTGAGAAAAGCCTATAATTGTACAAAGACATGCTACTTTCCCAATAAATTACAAAAACAATTGTTTTACTGTTAATAACATCAGTATGCCTTATCATGATGCTACATTTCTTTGCCACAGATTCTCTAACATGACCTCCGCAAGAGGGAAGCTGAGATCATAAATCATGATCTCCTACTTCATTTACAAAAGCAAAACCTGGAAGGCTATTCCTTCACAGATTAACGGCCAACGATGAGTTAATTTGAGAAGCCGGTAACAAATGCCATAGAAAACCTATGACCTTTCATTCCATTCATTATACAGATTTTAGAATTGATAAAACCAAAGAAAATTGGAACCAAATAACGCTTTTCCCAGTATTTCATTCTACTCCTCCAATGTTTGGTCAAATGCCCAATTTCTAGAAAGAGGGATTTTAGTTTTCTTTTTCATTAATGTTGTGATCTTCCTTCATAGCTCATACTTGATAAGCAAGATATAACCAACTGTAGAATTAGCATTCCTGTGACAATGGCTGTTTTGCTTTCCAGAACCTCCCCCAATCTGCTCTCCAAGGTGTAAAGGGCTTCTCCTATTTTAAGTAAGAAAAACAAAGGGTTACAAGTTGCTCCCTCCCTTTCTAATAGCAATTCTCTTTGGCAATGTACATACCTTTTAGGTCATAATAAATTTAACCTTAATATTCCAATTACACTATGAAAAATAACATAACAATAAATGAATAGAAGAAGACGATTTGACTTTTCTAAAAATTACACCTAAATGACTTTCTTTTAGAATGGGAGAAAGAAATCAATGAACTGTTGCACATTAATTCCCAACCCCCCCCCCCTTTTTTCGTTTTGATTTCACTATCTGCAGCCTCTTTGCCAAGTACATTGTTATAGCAAACAGTCATCAACTCAATTTTCACCAACTAAATAGATAAGAAGAACCTCATGCGTCAAAACAATTCGTGGAAACCACAAAAAAATGTCAAAAATGATATTATCCCACCAAAATCAGAACAAAACAGAAGATGGGACACCAACCTTTGATTTTGCCAAGCGCTCATCCTTCTTAACAACTTCCTCAATCAATGCAAAATGATCTATCAAATCATTTACAGATGGCCTGACTTCATATAAACTACAAAAAGCACAGATTTTTACAATGTAAATACAACTTCAAAACCGACCCAATGGAGGAAAAAAGAGAGGGAGAGAAATGCCCTCCCTGCATGAAAAAGATCAGTAAGGTCTTCTTGACAACAATCAATACATGATAAGTATGCGTAGACCATAAGATGTCGGGAATATTCAAAGCAAACCTGAAAGTTCTAGCCAACTGGTCCCAGAGAGATTTTGCAGATATATCTTGATTTTTCCTTGCAATGTGTAGGCAATGCACAGTAATCAAGATTGTCCTTATGGTAGGCTCATAGCTCTTCCTTGCTCTTTGAAGCTTGATCCAGTTATTATCCTCTAAAAGAACCGAAATTTCAGGCTTTAGTCCTGTGAGGTCAAACTTCCATGCTTTTACTGGTTTGTAAATTTTCTGACGCCCGTCATCAGTTCTTCCGTCCAGAAAAATTTGTTTTCCGGTGTAGGTTGTACTTTCGTCATTGCTCCATTTCACAGGCAAAGTTGAAAATGGGACCGGAGCTTCCTTGTCATCGACGAAAGAATAATCAGAGACAAACTTAGGCAAATCATCCGCATGATCGTCAGAGGACGCCATTTTATACTTTTTGGGTCACAACTTCGGATTTTAACCTGCGTGACATATGCAAGGGAAAATCAGCCAACCAACCTCAACCTCTTATTATTATTGAATAACCTAAATAATTGTCATTACAAAAGCAAGAAACAACAGGACGGAGATCAAATCAAAGGTTTCTCAGAGCAATTCCTCTCACACACGGTCCCTCCTTGGGGATGGGGGTAGGCAGTAGAACAACCCCGTGCACAGAGGAACTCTAAAGAATGAGAAAAATGATTAGCACATAATTTTCCAGCTCTAATTTTCCATTAGCCTCGCGATTCTTTCGTGAAATGTTACACTGAACAATTCTTTTTTCGCTCTATCACAACTCTAAGAACGTTTCGCCTCCTTAGACAAAGTTCTGCATCAATTCTTGGGATCGGATAGTCTATTCAACTAAATAATTTACTAATATAGTACAAAATTCGACGGCCGCGAAACTAACAAACCCAACGTTGTAACCACCGTAGTCACCACCACAACCGATCACCAACCCTAGCAGCGCCTCGACCGTAAGAAATGTAACCACATCAATAACCAGAGATTCAGACATCGAGCAACAAACGATGGAACTTACAGAATTTTTCTAGCCCGTTACTAAACCCCAATCTCTTACTTCATGAAATCGAATTATCAAGAACAATTGATCGAATACAGAGAAGGCGTAAGAAATTAATTGCAAATCCGTGAAGCTGAATCGGAATGAGAATGGGTTCGGGACTCGAGATGAGTCGCGTCTCTCTCATTTTTTGCATTTTTAACGTGATATATTTGAATCTCAACCCAGTAATCTCATATTTAAATCAGTTTAGTATTTATTTATTTATTTATATATTTATATATTAATTTTTATTTTCTACTTTTGGTATAATTTTATTTAATTTCATTATTTATTTTTTTAATTTTATTTATTAATATTTAATTTATAAGTAATATATATAATATTTTATTCTAAAAGTATTAAAATATTATTAAAAAATAATAACTATTTTAAATTTTATATGTTTACTCGGATAATTTTTTAAACAAAAAGCATATATTGATTTCTATTAAATATAAATGAATTAGTATTTATATAAATGATTTATTTAAAAAAAAGTCGAAACTCATAACTATTTAAAATCTATTTAAGATTCATTTACAATTTAAATTTGGTGGGTCTAAATTTATGTTTAAATTTTTAAAACTCGATAGATCTAGATCAAGTTATAAATGAGTCTAAATTTAAGTTTCATTATTTCTGATGTAGAGTCTACTCATTATTAACCCTAGTCACAAAATAACATAAAGTGTAAGAAACAATTATTATTTTTTCTTTTATCATAATAATAATGTCCAAGTTTGATTTAAAACATTTAATAAATGCATATTCATTTGAATTTATTTTATATTTTATAAGATCAAATCAAACCAGTACTAATAAAATCAAATTAGATTGATATAATAATTAATAATTTTAATTTAGTAATATAAAAATTTAGAATTTTATGAATATTAATAATAATCATATATTATTATATTATTATGATAAATATTAATAACAATAAATATAATAATAGTAAATATTTTAATCATAGTAATATTTAATATAATAAAAAAATAATTAACAATGATACAATGAACTAAAATTAATTTTAACTTTGATAATTAATACTTAAATATAGAAATAGTAATACTATATAACAATAATACCTTTAATAATTACTTATCCCTCACATGTGTAATGCTTATGGAGCTATTTTGTTTTCATCAAAATAAAACATTTCTCTATTGCATATATTTTTTTACAATCATAATTTTTTTATCACTTCCTCATATACCATATTTACATTAATATTTGACCAAGCTTCATTATGATCCAAAGTTAATGTCTTCAATCTCTTGAATTAGCCACTCTTGAAACTACTATTTGACAATTTGAAGTCTCCAAATTTTAGGTCAATGTTCATTCTTCCATTTCACCCATGACATGTAAATGAGAAATGATAGGTTTTAAAGTATATACATTGTTTGTTTATTTATTTTTTTCTTTTTTGCATTTTGGTACCATAAAATCTTGGTCTCTAACTCTTGTAAATTGTAATGCTTATTGCTCATTATAATTTTAAATTTTTTCCATGTATAATCTTATGTTGTTTTATTGGTCTATTTAGTGTATGGCTTCAACAGTTAGTTTGTGCATAAAAATATATAAATTTATTGAGTTTTAGTTTACCCATGCATATGTATAATGATGTTTAAGTATTAATTTGTTTAATATTTAGCCATTTATGTCACATTGGACCTAAGTTAGTTACAAAATTGTAGTATTAAAATATTATAAGTAGTAATAAATATCCTATTGTTTTATGCACAGTGTAAAATGATTAAAGCATATATTACTAATTGTGTTGGTTTGTACAAATCAATTAGGAGAAATATAATGACGAACACTAACTAGAACTATCATAATCAATTGTGTAAATGTAAAGGGTAATGTGATATAGAGATGACATTGTGCGTAGAATATATTATTAAATATATTATAACATGTAATGTCTTTTCTAGAAATGTTGATGTGTATTATAATGTACTATAGATTAATCATGTGGAGGAAATATGTTTTTAGTTGGGAAACTAATTTTGTGCCCAGGTTTTGTTTATATATATATAAAGGTATAGGTTAACAATGATAAAAATTACTTTACAACGTAAATAATAATAATAATTAATGACAATAATTTTTTAAAAATTCTAATTGATCTTTTGATTTGACTTTGTGATGAACATGGTTACTTTCTATTTTGTTCTATATTTACTTGTGTATTATCTACTTGCTTACTTGATGTTTGCTAAGACATGGATGTTCATAATTTATATGGTATCATCCTAAACTTTTTAATGATGCCAAATGGGAGAAGAGATGTGTGTGGTTTCATTTGTAGGTTATGCATACATTTAGAATGACTTGTAAAGACTAAACTTAACTTGGTTGTGATGAATGTTTGATCTCACTATTGTTCTGTCTCAAATTTAATTTTCCAAGATATTATTTAAATGTTTATTATCATCAAAAGGTGAGATTTGTTGGGTTTCAATATATTTTGATGAAGTCAAACTTATGACTTTGTGATTACTTTTGTTTATGTCTATATTAAAGGTATTTAGATTCGTTGATGAGAACAAGCCCAAGTACAAAACTCGAAATAAAATTAGGAATAGTCATGTTGAACAAATTACCAAGACAATCACAATTAATTGATGATTTGAAGCAAAGTGTCAAAGAAGTAATCAATTTAAGTTCAAACATATAAAAAACTAAATTTCAATTTACTGATGACTAAGCTACTCAAGTAAAGGAAGAAGTACAGAAAGAAGAAGGTTGATTCCAATACAGAATTGGGAACAACATGGGCATAGCACTGCATTAACAATGTTAGTTTCCAGTATTGTTCCTAATATCATAGAAGATATTTTTGCTAAAGATATCCATATATTAACATATTTTGTTAGGACATGTGGGTCGTAGATAAATATTAATGATATGCTATTGATTCTTAGAAATGTGATCGTAAATATTCTTCACAAAGTTAAAGATAAAAAGATAAAGATTTACAAAAAATATTTTCATGTAGTTGTTTGCCAAGATTCGAGGATCAACGATATTCAATGTATATTTAAAGCAAACCTTCCAAGAGCATAAGGTAGAGAGAGAAAACAAGAAGTTATTTGATCTTCAAGAGAAAACCAGCGCATAAAGTGAAAAAGTCAAAGAGGAAAAATAGTGAGCTAGCTAGTTAATATTTAAGAGGATTGATCTAAGATAGTGAGAGCATAAAAGAAATCATTTTCTTATCATAGAAGCACAAAAGATCAAAATCTATATCTATTTCTTATTCACATATTTTGAAAGAAGGTACAAGTTTACCAAGAGCTATTACATAGAGTGTAATAGCTGACCACAACTAGGTTTAGTTGTAGGTTGACTGAAGTCTATAGTTATACTTGAGTGAAAGGCTTGTAATTCTTTACTTTCGGAGTAGATGGTAAAAGAAAACCAGTACTAAGCGTGGACATAGATTATAGTCGATCGAACTACATAAAATTTTTTGTGTACTTATTACTTTACTTTATCCGTTCGCTAAGGCACTATAAGAGATAGTAATGGGAACATCACTCGTTACAATAATAAGAATGGATTATGTCAAAGCCCAAAATTATTCATATTTCCTCATAAAAGTTAAAATTTAGCAATACTCAATTCACCCCTTTTTAAATGTACTTGTGAGAATTAACAACTACCTTCATCCTATATATAAGGGAAAAGGAAGAGTAAATGTTACATATCAATGAAGTTGATTATCTTTCTCTCATCTACGGGGGGAAAGAGGAGAGGAATGGTTATATTATAAGTGGTTCCCTAATCTTAATGTGACTAAGTAAATAGATTTGTGTGATCACCTAATGATTAACTTTAAATATGATTTTTTTCTTGGATCGCCTTATATAATGCTCATCTATGCATGTATAATATATATATATTTGTCATTAGGTTATTTGATATATGCATGCCTATCTCTATAGATGTGTATTGTAACGTTATTCCGTATATAGCATATTGACCATCATTTGTATAGATGTTACTCATTTCCATAGCGAGATATTGCCTTCTTTATAGGTATATGTTGCTTTAATGCTTTCGTTACGCTTACCTACGGTGAGTTTTTTATGGGTTGGTTCAGTGTGGAATTTTATTCCTCTATTTTCTATCATATATCTTCTCTCCCTATTTTGTAATATTATATTATTGTGTAATCAAGTATTTTCTATACCTAATATCTAGGTACAAGTTATTTTTTAGCCTTAAAATCATGATAAATTGGGTATAGAGAGTACATTTTCTATGTTGGATGTAGTATAACACCCAATATTTTATTATTAATGTTCTACAAAATGTTGGGATGTTACATTAGTAATAACAATTTCAATATAAATTATCTATGAAATTGGCTACATTAAATGCTGGCAATATTTTTTTTTAATCCCAAAGTACAAAACAACAATTGTATATTAGAAGAAAATATTGAGTTTAGTTTTGATATGTACTCAGCTTTTCATATATAAAGATTTATTATTTTAATAAATCTCATTACTTTCAAGTAGAAGAATTGATATCTAAGACCAAGGATAATATTATTATTTGCTGTATGATTTTTATATTTATAATACCCTAAATTTTTAAAACCTAAAATTTAATAATTAACCCTATATTTGGAATAATTTAATAATTTTTTGGACCTTTGATTTACAAAAATAGATATGATTATTTAATAAATTAAAATAAATGTTTTATTATTATTATCATACTTTTTTTATTTAAATAAATTCCCAAACCTATAATTCAACTAAAATTATCCTCTTAAATTAATACTCTAAATTTTGGATAAATTAATTTAATAAATAATTTTTCCATCAACTTAATTTCTAATCCCAACTCTAAAAAATATTTTTATTTTTATTTTTCCCTTTTTCCTTTTGATTTTTCTTTTTTTTTCTTCATTTTTCCTTTTCTTTCTTTCCTTTCTTCTTCTCGGGCCAACTGGCCTCCTTTCCCCTTTTTTCCCCGTTGGGCCGAAGCCTGTCCCCTTCCTCTTATTTTCCTTTCCTCCTTCCCTACTAGCCCAGCCCGCACCACAACCTCCCCTTCCTTTCTTTCTTTTCCTTCTTTATCCCCTCATTGGCCTAACACAACTCTCCCTTCATTTTTTTCTTTCATCCATCACACGGACTACCCTATCCATCCTTTACTCCCCTGCCTGACCTCCTTCCTTCTCTTACCCTTCTTCCTTCTTCTCCCCTATAGCGTCAAGCCAAATGCCCTCATGCCAGCCCCCTTGCACCTCACCTGCAACACAACCCTTACACCTATACAGCTCTAGCCTACCCTCCCTCTCCCATCCTTTTCCTTCCATTTTAATCCATGCATGCCCCCTACCACCTCTTGCCGTATGCCCCTTCCCTTTCCCCTTTCTTCTCCCTCTCCCTGCCACCCTACATAACTACCTACCAAATCCCCCTACACCCACCTAACCCCTGTATCAAGCCTACCCTTCTTCTCCTCTTCTTTTTCTTACCCTTCTCTTCTTCTCCCCTGCCCTATATCTCCCCCTTAAGCCTTTCTTTCCCTACCGATCCCCTTTTTCCTTTCTTTCCCTATTGATCCCCCTTTTCTTCTTTTATTTCTCTTCTCCCTTGTTTTTTGTTGTGCCACCCCTGGCTGCCATCTCCACCACCCAACCAACCACCACAGCAGCTCCCCTGCATCCCCTACTTCCTCCTTGCACCACCCTAAATAGCCACCACACACCTTTGTAGCCAAATTCCCCTTCATTTTCTTCTATTCTCCTTGCGACCCACACCCTACACTACCACTTTGTGCCACCACCGAAGCCACCCTTTAACCACCTGACACCACCCCTATACTCACCTGCCTTAGCCTGCCCTAAATTTCCGCTACAACTCTCCTTTTCTTCTCTTTCTTTTCCTTTTCTCCCTTCCCTCTTTACACCCTCCTTCCAACGGCCACAGATGTTGTCTCCACCCTCTTGATTCGCCACTCTCCTACCCCTAGCCACCACCTACCCCTTACCTTAATCCTGCACCCAACTACCAAGCCCAACTCATCCCTCAACCCACCTTAACCAAGGCCCTTTCCCCCTTCATCGAAACCTTCCTCCTCCCCTCATTTTACCCCTTTCATGCATGCATTCTCACGCAGCCCATGCAGCGTGAGTGGTGCTTCATAATTTTAGGGTTAATTATCTAAATTTTAAGGTATAATATAGTTTAATAATAATGTATTTAATAAGCCTTTTTGATAAAAATCATTCTTTTAATTATCTACTAATAATATATTATTTGTGATATTATTTTATGTATAATTTTTACTCATCAAAGCTTAAGCTTTTAAATTAGGATACCGGTAAGGCTTGGTTGTTCCCAGAAATAAGGTAAACATTACATCCTACTAAAATATATGGATTTCCGTATTTTAGCACATTAAAATTTTGGTATGTGTTTGTGTGTATATGATATGTTGCTAATCATCTCATGAATTTTAATGTTATATTGAAGGATAGGAGAAAAATATGCTATCTTGTATGTAGTGTGTCATGTGTGGAAATGATGGTTAAGAAAGGGGATTGATGTTAATAATGATGTTAAGTGCATATGCATACTATGCTAGGTAAATATGGATACTTGTAGTAGAAATAATGCTAATATGAGCCATAGGGGCATTTTGGTCATTTGGACATATCATAATATTTAGACCTAAAGGAGATGCTTAATGTGTCATATTTGATGCTAAAAAGGAATATGGAAGTTTGGTGGAGTATGAGGACAAATTTTAGTAGAAATATCCATATTTATAGCCTAGGGGTATTTTAGAAGTTTATATTTATGGTGTGGATTATCTTAATGAAAAGGTATGCTAAGTGTTGTGGGATGTGAAAAACGAAGTTAGGAGTTTATAGTATTAAAAATATTTGTTCCATCATGAAAAATATTATTTTATATTCTAGGGGCATTTTAGTAATTTTACTTGTTCATAGGGAGTGACCTAAATAAATGTGCATGGTGGGTGATAATAAGTGTTAAGAATAATAATAAAGGTTTTTTGGTATTAAATAAGGCATGTGGGTCATGGATATTAATAGTTTATGTGTTAGAGGTATTAATAATTTTACATGAAAAGAGGTATTTTGGTAAGTTTATAAGTAAGAAGGGCAATTTGGAAATTTTACAATTAAGAAGGGTAATTTGGTAAATTTCATAAGAAAAAAGGGTAATTTGGAAATTTTACAAGTAAGAAGGGTATTTTGGTAATTTTACAAGAAATAATGGTATTTTGGTAATTTGAAAAGTAAGAAGGGTATTTTGGTAGTTTTGTAAACAAGAAGGATATTTAGTAATTTGACAAGTAAGAAGGGCATTTTAATGATTTCACAAGTAAGAAGGGCATTTTGATAATTTAGCAAGTAAAAGGGCATTTTAGTAAATTTACAAGTAATAATGGTATTTTAGTAATTTTCTAAGTAAGAAGAGGTAATTTGATAATTTTGCATCTAATATGTAAGTTGGTCTAATGAACCTTCATAATAAGTAATAAATGATGTTAAATAAGAAAATAGGGGTTTATGGCCTTCGTACCACCTGTTTGAGTATAATCATGTATATTATAAGGTTAGGGGCATTTTAGTAAATTGGGGTGTATCATATAGAATATGCATGGTTTGGGGTTAAAAGGGTAAATTAGGGTGTGTTATGATGTTATCTTCATAAACATATAAGAGGTACCTTGGTTGCTGATTATGTATGAGAATATGTACTGGATTATGCATAAGAATGTGTGTTGGTTGTTCTAAAAGTACATGTTTGGGTTGATGTGTAAAGTGATCATTTGGTGTGTAAGGTACATAATTACATAATCAGTAGTATAATCATGATATGTTGACCTATTATGGCTTTCCAACGGATAAAAATAAAGTATGTGATGGAAGTAGATGATAAGATGAAGCAGCATTAGGGGTATTTTGGTTATTTTGACCTAAGGGGTCTAAGTTAAGTATTGGAATCTAGGATAGCATTAGTGGACTATTTAAGTTAACACAGACGATAATACTAATAATGATTACTTAATAATAATAGAAACAAATAAAAATGATTACGTATGTAATTGATGTGTTTCTCATGGTCACCTTAATTAAGACACTAATACTTAAAGTGAAAGATCTTGAGATCAAGAATGGTGGCTCTTTAGGGGTTTCTACCTTAAAGATGTAGTTTAGCCCATGATTATTCTAGATTTTGCTGGTGTGCCTAGTATCCTAGCTAAGCCCTATATATTACTCTATCTAGCTCTACAGACCTACTTAGGGGTATATATAATTATTGATTAGGTGTCCTTATCGGTAAGGTATTGTGTGTCTTCGTGCACCTGTGCGACCAAGGTACCTTTGTGTCCCTAGATTAATAGTTGGGAGGGTAGTGTGTTGCTTATATACGCTAGTATAGCTGGTGTACCTTTGTGTCTCCAAGTTTATGATCTCCTCCTCCAAATAAATGCAATTGGTGTGCTAATTAATTAAAAATACACTAATCACTTATAGTGGAACATCATGTAGGTTGGGACTATGTGGATTATATCATTTGTACCGATACTCATCCACTGGTTATAATAGTGGTGAGGTGTGTTTTGCTCTAGAGTTGGATATCTTATGCTTGATCCACCGGTTATAATAGTGGGGTCCCCAAACCTATGTGGATATAATTCGAGGAATGATTATGAATAATATTTAATTAATGGCTTAATTCTAAAAATTATTGATTATACCATTATAATTTATTGTTATGATATGACGGCGGCCTTGGTGCTTGCCTTGAAAATGAGTGGTGGTATGTATTGATTGAGTGTGGTGTTGGACACTTAATTATACTATAAAGAGCTTCATTTGGATTCTCTCTTGGTAATTGTTGTCAATGCTAAGTGAATGAACCTTACGACATATGATTCTTGAAGTACAAGTCCATCCTAATGTTTATTTTATCTCCTTCCATGTATATGTGTAATCTATTATTCTTATGATTAGATTGGTGTGTTACATGTGGGTCCTACCTTTTAGTTATGTATAAAGGATTACTTAATGTCATAGTACTAAAGAGTTCTTTTTGTAGGCCCTTGCCTATTCAATGGGAAGTGTCATTAGCATGTTAGCCCGTAGGTGTTATCTAAGCTTTAGTTTCAGGTTAAAGAGCGTAGGACTATCTGGGAAGCTTTCAGGGTTTTTCTTTAAACTTGTATATTCCCTTATTTAATGATCTTTATTCTATAACTACTAATAGTAAATACTAGACTATAATATATGCTTTCCTATTTAATAACATGATATTATGCTTAAGAAAAGGTATCTTTCGATTTAAACCAATCAATAGCTTTAGTATTTTAAAATTTTAATGAAGTTAGTAGTGTCAAAAGATTAAACCAAAAATTCTTCTATAAAAACTAAAAATACTACGCACATAATATCATCTAATATCTTAAAATGTCTCTGACTTTTGTAGTACTATTATAGCCAAGTGCTAACCTGGTTCTTGGATATTTATAGGAGTTAAATTCTAGAAACCTCTTATTAAAGCAACACCACTTCTATACCCAAATAGGTAGAGTTCCTTACATTTGCACATATATAAATGTAAAGTAAATTTTCTCTATTAAGAGTTATAACTCATTCTAAGTATGCAACACTTGCAAACATGCTGAATTAATGTTTCATGAAGCACTTATCAATAACCTGTAATTACCCATTAAACCTATAGCTAGTTTCACTAAGAAAGGTTGGGTTCCTATTATCGGTGCTTTTATATAATTTCAATCACAATGCACTTGATGTATTTATTAACACATCTATTGGTAATTCTTTTGTAAATGCATTTACTAAATTATTGTCCATTTTTAACATAAACAATAGTAATAGTACCATCTGAGATTAATTTTCTCACACACTCATGTCTCACACTTATATTTCTAGATTATCCATTATAAACATGACTATATTCTCTAGACATACTCACTTCACTATCATAATATACTAAAAATGACTAGCATAGGTTGTGGCCACAACTATATTTCTATTAACATATTTTTTTTCCATTTAGCTTTGTTGTCTATAGTTGTAAGGGATACGAACTCCGACTCCATATTCGAATGTGTAATACATGTATATTTATTTGAGGCCCAACTAATAACACTTCCTGCTAAAGTGCAAATCCATCCTGTTGTGGATTTATTATCATCAAAATTGGTATCCAACTAGCATTAGAATAACCTTCTAGTATATCAGGAAAAGTGGAATAATGTAATGCTAATTTGTATTTTCTTTTAAGATATCCTAATATCCTACTTATTCCTTTCTAATGTTTATTACTAGGATTACTTGTACACCTCAAAAGTTTACATACATAAAATGTAATATCAAGTATTTTACAATACATGTCATACATAAGACTTCCAATCGCACCAGCATATTCTAACTGTGTAACCCCTTGATCATCATTAGTTGAAAGCTTTATACTAGAATCATATGGATTATTTGCTTCTTTTACTATAATATAAGAATACTTATGAAGCAGCTTATCTATGTAGGGAGATTGACTTAAAGTGAAACCCTTATCCTGTTTTTTTTCCCTTACTTTAATTCCCAAAATAATATCAATTTCATTATCATATTAAACATAGAAGTTAGATAGTTCTTGGTTTCATTCTCACCAAGGATGTTAATATTAAACATTAACAATTCATTTACATAAAGACAAATTATAACTCCATAGTTTTTGATGAATATAGAATATATGAATTTGTCCGCACTATTATGTTTGAAACCATTTTACAATATTTTTGCATCAAACTTATCATGCCATTGTTTTAGAGTGTGTTTCAAACCATGTAACGATTTAACCAATTTACGAACTTTCTCTTCATGAAGAACGAATCCTTCTTATTGATCCATATAAAATTAATTCTTGAGATCTCCATTCAAAAATGTAGTTTTGACATCCATTTGGTATGCATAGAGCTTATTTATGGATGTTATCGCTAAAAGAACTCTAATATAAGTTATTCTTGCTACTGGTGCATAGGTGTCAAAATAATATACACATTCCTTTTGCGTAAATCTTTTGGGTATGAATCTTGCCTTAAATGTTTGTATAGAACCATCAATATTATAGTTTCTTCTAAATACCCACTTACAACCTATAGGTTTAGATCCCAGAGGTAAATCCACTAAGACCTAAGTATTATTAGATAACATTGAATCCATCTCATCATTTGTAGCCTCTTTCCAAAGATCCATGTTTCTAGATGAAATTTTTTCACTAAATGATTCAGCTTCATCTTCAATGTTAAATTCCATGTGTATTTTATTTAATACTTTTTCTAGTTCCCTCGGAAAAAAAAAACTACTGACTCGGATGAAACAAAGTCAACCTAAGGACTTCTCTTTTCTTGTCCTTTGACTTCTTTGAGGTTCACTTACATCCTCAGTTTGCTTTATTTTGTTTCCGATAGAAGGAACAATCACACCCTCTCTTTTCTCGTCCTTTGGGGACATCCGATAAAATTGGAATGATATAGATAAGACTAGCATGGCCCCTACGCAAGGATGATATGCACAAATCAAAAAATGGTCCAATTTTTTGAAGGGGCAGAGAACCTTCAATTCTCACCCATCTCTTGAATGGCGAAGAAGAAGAAGACTTCCAAGCCACAATCATCAGTGATCAATGATATTCAGCAATCTTCCTACCTTCCATTAGATATTGATTCCCCAGACTTTGAAGTTATTGATGGAACAAAGAAGGAAAAGACCATCACACCGTAACAATCAAATAAGGGGATTACAACAATGATCGACAATAACCCTAAAACTCCTTCCATCCATTCAGATGTTGATCATCCTGACGTCGTAAAGATTACAACAGATGAAATAGTTACATCCCTAATTGAGTCTCAGGGAAATCAACAACATCAAACGCCACATAATGTTAACCCTATATCTTGGTGAGATGTAGTTCGTCGAAACAGATGGTCAGATTAGATGACAGCTCTGTCTTATGTTCCCCCTACTATCAAGGAGGGCTTAGTTATGGCTGAAATTCAAGAAACCCAATTGAAGGAGAAATCTAAACAATGGGAACACACTTTAGTGGGTATGATTTTCGGTGCGAAACCATCTTTTACTCAAATTCAATCTTATGTCCATACCTATTGGAACCATATTGTGATGCCAAGAATCCTAAGACATGACGATGGTTTCTTTCTATTCCAATTTGCTTCTTTGACTGATTTTCAAACTATATTAGAGGTTGGTCATTGGACGTACATGAACAAACCCCTACTCTTGAAGGAATGGCATCCTGATTTTACATTCCATTCTGAAGAATTCCAATTCCTTCATACTTGGATTCAACTACCAGGGTTGCCTCTAGGTTACTGGTCTGTGGACTCTCTAGCAAGAATTAGAAGTTGCATGGGATACCCCATCGGGATAGATCAAGTAACTGCCAAGAAAGATAGAATCTCATATGCTCAAATTTTGATAGAGGTAGATAGACACAGAATCTTACCTGATCATATCCTTATCAAGAAACCAGATGGCACCTCCTTTCCTTGGCAAGTCATCTATGAACGGAGACCTGAGTTCTGTCTTACTTGCAAGAGACCTGGTCACCTTAGTGTCATGAGCCCTACTCTCCACAAACTTCATCCCCAAAACCAATATAAATCCCATACTTCGCAAAAACGGGTGGTAGTTAATGATCGAAGACCTTTGAACCCATCAGCTAGACCGGAGAATGATAGAGAACTTACAAAAACTTCAGACCTTAATGCTGTTGAATTGCTAGAGAAAACTGATGGACATACAGGTGACCATTTCTCACCTCTTGCATATCCTCCAGCATCAAGCTGAAAAAGTCTTAATGATATTCAACAAATTAATAGACCCAAGACTCGTTTACTCTCTGTCAAAGATAACACACTTGGAATACCTAAAGATACTGTTATATCAGAAAATGATGACATCATGTCAAATAATTCTTGGATGAAGATTTTGAGAGGTAAGAAAGTGATTGATACACATTACCTCCCTGACATTGACATCCATTTATCATGAGTATCGGATGTTGGAATGTTAGGGGGATGAACAACCCTCAAAAGCATAAAGATATCTACTTATGGATACGTGAGAATAGATTATCCTTAGTTGGTTTAGTTGAAAAAAAATAAAAGAGAATAAGGTGGACGCTATAGTACATCATTATGGCCGAATATGGATGGGATGGAATCCTAGTATTTGGCATGTCAATGTTTTATCTCAGTGTGATCAAGGTATTTTGGCTCAAATCACAAATGTCCATCAGCAATCTCCCTTTTATATTACCATCATTTATGGAATGAATAATGGTGAGGGTAGGAAAGAGCTTTGGTCTTAGCTAATAAACCATAATCAAACCTCTAATCCCTGGCTTGTCATGGGAGATTTTAACATCATCTTAAATAATGCTGAAAAACTTCAAGGTGACACAGTTCGTGCTCAGGATGACTTTGTACAATGCACTCATCAACTAGAGTCTGTAGTAAATTAGACCGTGTAATGGGAAATGAAGCCTGGCTTGATACCATCCCTTTCATTCAGGTTGACTTCCAAACACCTATGGTTTCTGATCACTCAACTATGAAGATATCTATCTATGGTAC
This sequence comes from Tamarix chinensis, assembly GCA_030549775.1. Lineage (NCBI taxonomy): Eukaryota > Viridiplantae > Streptophyta > Magnoliopsida > Caryophyllales > Tamaricaceae > Tamarix > Tamarix chinensis. The sequence goes on from CM060176.1 coordinate 13,308,578, forward strand.
ACAGAACTATGGACCTAAACCATTATGTTTTTATAACATGTGGACTTTACATGATGATTTCATGCCCATTGTTAACACTACTTGGTCTCAAACACTCCACCCCAACAACCCTCTTACTTTAATCATGACCAAGATGAAACTCCTTAAGCCTCATTTAAAGGAGCTGAACAAGACAAAATTTGGGAGTATATCAAAAAGAACCAAGAAAACTCGAACCTTATTAACTCAATCTAGCTCAAGATCCATTAAACCAGGATCTAATAAGTCGAGAACAGGCTTAACTTTAACAATACCTACACCTAGCTAAATGTAAAGAAAGTTTCCTCAGACAAAAATTCAGAATAACCTGGTTACAGCTAGGCAACAACAATACTCATTTTTTTCACTTTATGGTGAAGGGAAGAAGAACTCAAAACCATATAGGAGCTATTCAAGAACCAAATGGATTTCTTCATCATGATCCTATCAAGATCAAGACCGTTTTGACCAGTTACTTTCAAGACCTACTAGGCTCTCAAACTCACAATTCAGGTATCTTCCTACAAGCTGTTGTGGATAGAGGTCCAAAACTTAACCATACACAACAAATTTTTTTATTACAATCGGTTACCTTGAAAGAAGTGAGAAATGCAACCTTCTCCATGGGAAGTGACAAATCCCCAGGACCTGATGGCTTCAGCCCACACTACTTCAAGAGCTACTGGGATGTGATTGGACAAGACATATGGGCTGGTATAAAGCTTTTATTTACCACTAGTATCATGACCCCTGGTCTAAATGTTACTACCTTGAACCTTATTCTAAAAATACCAAATGCCACAAAACCTAGTGATTTTAGACCCATTTCCTGTTGCAATATCCTTTACAAGAGTATGGCCAAAGTCATAACAACCAAGTTACAACCTATTATGAATGACTTGATTGGTGAGACTCAATCTGCGTTCATTAAGGGCAGAGCTATTAGTGATAATATTTTACTAGCTACTAAGCTAGTCAAAGGCTATAATCAAAAACACCTTTTACCAAGTTGTATGTTGAAAGTAGACATGAGAAAGGCTTATGACGCTGTCAAGTGGTCATCCCTTGAGACTATGCTCAGTGCCCTAGCTTTTCCACCCCAGTTCATGAAGCTTATCATGTCATGTGTTACAATAGTCAGTTATTCATTAGAATTCAATGGCACTCTGCAAAAACCATTTAAAGCTACAAGGGGAGTTCGATAAGGAGATCCATTATCACCTTATCTCTTTATCATTATCATGGAATATTTGCATAGAGCTCTACTTGACTTATGGCATAATCCTCTTTTCAAACCTCACCCTAAATGCAAGAAGATCAAGCTCATAGAATTCATGTTTGAAGATGATCTATTACTGTTCTACAGAGGTGACCCTAATTCTGTCCTAACTCTTATTGACACCTTCAACCATTTCTCTAAGATTTTAGGGCTTTAACTCAACACCCTCAAGAGTCATATCTTCTTTGGTGGTAAGGTTGGTAGACACATCATAGACTCTCTTTATTCTACCTTGCACATCCCAAAAGGACATTTACTAATCAAATACCTTGGTGTTCCTCTCCTCGGTATAACTTTGAGGAAACAACATTATTTGTCATTACTCGATAAAATCACAGACAGGCTAAAGTAATGGAAGAATCGACTCCTTAGCTATGTAGGTCGTCTTCAATTGGTAAACTCTGTGCTTTTTGGAATACAGGCATATTGGAGTCTCTTGTTCATTCTTCCTCAACAAGTGTTACAGGAGATCAATGCTAGATGTCGCTCTTTCCTATGGTCAGGATCAGAAACATCAGGCAAAAATCCGGTTGCTTGGGATACAGTATGCAATCCAAAGTAAGAAGGAGGAATTGGACTGTTAAACCTCTACCGGTGGAACAATGTAGCAATAGGTAAGCATCTCTGGAACATAATTCAACACAAAGAAGTCTTGTGGATTTGCTGGATCCACACTTATTATATTAAAGGCCGAGACTGTTGGTCTATGCCTACACCTACTACGGATTCATGGATCTTTAAGAAGATTTTATCTCTCAGACTTTATTTTTCCAATCTCTTTACTACTGAGCAAGGAAAGGCACAATGCACCTATCATAATAAATATTACATCTCTCGTGTGTACCACCTGCTAAGACCACATCATAGTAAGGTTCCCTGGTATGGACTGGTCTAGAATAAATTCTCCATCTCGAGACAAAAATGTATCCTTTGGCTTGCAATTCAAGATAGATTATTCACTAGGAACTGTATAATCCGAATCGATCCGCATCTAAACACAACATGTATCTTCTGCAATGCTAAAGTTGAAAATCTGGAACACCTATTCTTTACTTGCCTATATTCCCAATCATTGTAGTCTAATCTGATCACAGCTACTGGATGTCTTCAGAAGTCCACTAGTTGGCATGAGATTACTTGCTGGCTTAGTAAGAAAGGTCAAGGCCTAAGAACTCGTACAATCCTCTTCCAAACCTTATTTGCTGCAGCGATTTATCACACTTGGGGATACCATAATAGATGTATTTTTTAGCGCACCAACCTCCCTTGGACTCAACTCAGGAAGTTCATTTTGAAGGATTTGGCCACCCGTGCTGTAGGATTTAATACATGTAAATCATATCAAAATATGTTGGCCTTGATAGATACCATGCACTCATGTTTGATGTCTTGAGAACCATATTTGATGTACTCATTCTACCTTTTTTGGTATAATATATAAAACCCTCACTTTACTTAGCAAAAAAAAATAAATCACACCATCATTTTCATTAGTCACATAATTATTAATAAATTTGGTTTCAATAAATTCAACATGGATCTAAAAGTCTATATGCATTATAATTTGTTGCATAACCAACAAATACACTTTTAATTCCTATTGGTACTAACTTAATTTTATGAGGATCAAAAGTTTTATAAAATGCAACACAATCCTACAGTTTAAAATAATTCAAGTTAAGTTTTCTACTATTCCAAAGTTCATATGGACTAACATTAATTTTCATAGAAATAATTATGTTTTGGATTTAACATGTTATTTCAAGTGCTTCCCCCTATAAGTTGAAAGGTAAATAAGCATTCATAATCATAGCATCGACTTAGGTTATATTTTTTCTTTTAGACAAACCATTTGTTGAGGAGTGTAAGGAGAGGATGATTGATGTATTATACCATTTACTGAATAATATGTTGAGAATTCTATAGAGAAATATTCAAATCCTCTATCATTACAAAGAATCTTAATTCATCTCCCCTTTTGATTTTCAACAATAGATTTATATTCCTTAAATTTAATAAATTCTCCATATTTTGTTCTCATTAAATACACATATGCAAAATGTGAACTATAATTAATAAAAGTTATAAAATATATCTTTCATCCTTTAGTTAATGCACCATTCAGCTCACATATATCTGTATGCATAAGATCCAAATTTTTTGTATTTCTTTCAACCTTAGGAAGTGGTTTCTTAATCATTTTCACTTGAATGCATATTTCACACTTTTCATTATGGTTATGCTTAAAATAAGTATATCCATGTTTTTCATGTGATCTAGATCATAAAAATTAACATTTCCTAATCTAGCATGCCATAAAGAAGAATAATGCTCAACAGAGTAAATAGAAGAATAATTCATTTTATTATTAATGCTAAGTTTAAACATTGCATCACAAGTAAAACCCTTTCCTACTAACAAAGTGTTTTTTTTTCCACTATGACCTTATTACACTCAAGTACAATATTGAAGCTATTCTTACACAATAAAATAGTTGATATAAGATTTTTTCCAATATTGGGAACATTAAATACATTGATCAAAGTCAATTTTTTTCCTGAAGTAAAATCTAAGATAACTAATCCATTTCCTAAAATCTTGGGAACACTGTTGTTTCCCATAAGAACCTCTTCTTGATATGATAAGTTTTCATATGACTTAAACATATCCTTATTGTTACACACATAAATAATTGTGCATGAATCAGGCCAAAAATATAATGACTTACTCATAGTGGTCATATAAAGTTCTATTACCATGCCAATTTATATTTCAGATATCATTGCCACAATCTCTTTGTCCTCACTTTCCACACCGTTGCCCTTATTAGATTTTACAGCATCTGTATTCTTCTTGACTATGCATTAACGAATATAATGCCCTTTCTTTCTACAATGGTGATAGTGCCTCTCTTTTTTTTTTCTTTTAATATCATTGGACTTCTTGAAGGAATTCCCTTTCTTGTTAACTTTTAGGTTTTCCCAAGATTTTTTATTTTGATTCATTCTATTTCCATTCTCACTAACATAATTCACTATAGAATTCCTTAATAACACACCACACAAATGGGATTTTGCCTTAATTTGAAGATGTGATTAAAATTATTCTATAGTCATGGTTTCAAGCAAATACAGAAGTTTCTTCCTATAATCATTCCAACTAGGAGGCAACTTAGATAATATTATTCCTATTGAAGTGAATAAGGGATCTTAGCCTCAAGATCACTAGGTTTGGATACTAGAATTTAGAGTTCATGTACTTGATCCATAATAGGTAAATCTTTACATATCCAAAACTCAAAATATTTCAAAGCCACAAATTTATCCATATTTCTTTTCCCATTTTTTTTATTTGGCTTCAAGAACAGCCCATATCTCTTTTGGTGACTTCAAATTTAAATATAAATCATATAGTCAATCAGTGAAGGAGTTGAGAATATGGTCGTGATACACTAATTCGTCTTCTTTACCGCTTTCTTCTTTGTGCTTTAACTTCATCACTATCATTTGACTTTAGTTCTGATAACTTAGGTAAACTTGTATCAAGCACATAAAATATCTTTAAAGTGGAAAATAGAAATACCATTGTATTTTCATCTTGTAAATTATTTCAATCGAATCGACTTAGTTCGATCGAATCTTGGTTTCCCATTTTTAACGCAAAATAGAATCTGACTCCATAATATTACCTTTAAATTGTTAGGGGGATTAAAACAATAAAACATATTTATATTGCTTTGAGGCGTGTAAGATACTATCTTATAGGTAATATTACCATACAAATTTATCCTAGGATACTAAAAAGTATTTATATGAGAATTTCTCAATAATTATATTAATAGGCTTCAACTAAATATCTCAAAATTATTTTATTTCATTTCAAGATTATTAGATATTCATATTAGATGAAGGGTTACAATGAAGAGGTATGTCAAAATTTAAAATTCATGACTCTTTATTTGATTCATTACAACTCTTCAATTAAACTAATTAATTCCTAAGATTATGGGTTATTTATACTAATTAAAAAGTTATAGTGAAGAAATACGTTTTTTGTCAAAATCAATGACTCTTTATTCGAGTTATCACAAAATTTTAATTAAATTAATTAACTAATTGCTAAAATTATTGACTATTTATATAAGTTAAAGAGTTATAATGGAGGGGTATATTCATTTTTAAAGTTTACCATGCTTTATTCAAGTCATCATAACTATTTAATTAAATAATATACTTATAGATATTATATTATAATCTACAAAAATAATTATTTTATTTTATTGTATTAGGTATTTATGTGGTTTCAGCAGTGTCACCATGACTCCCAAAACTCTATCTCATCAATGCCCGGGCATTGTAACAATTGCTTGATACTTATTGGGAAGATCAGGAAGTTGCGAAGGTGCCGCAGAACCTGGTAAAATGGAACACTCCCCCTGCTGATCTTGTTAAGCTCAACGTTGATGCAGGGAAAGACAGGCAAGGTAGAAAGACTCTTCTGGCCGCTGTTTGTAGAGACGCTGAAGGCTCGGTTAAATGAGCAGGAAGGATTGTTCTATTCGATCGGGGTCTTGACTAGGGATGGCAATGGGTCGGGTCTAGACCGGGTCCAGCCATACCCAAATCCGGACCTGTTTATATTACCTAGACCCAGATCCGATCCAGACCCGTCGGGTCTCAAAAGTTTAAACTCAGACCCAGATCCACCGGGTCTAGCGGATAAACGGGTCCTAAATGGGTCCGGCTATTTAAAAATAATAATAATTAATAATCTATGTAAATTCAAATACGTTTATGTTTTATATAACTTAATATGTATTTTTTGTTAAAAAAATCCTCCATGTGAAAAAATAAATATATTAAAAAAGTTATGTTAACTTTTTAAATATTGTTTTCATACTTTTAGAATACAATATTGTACATATTGCTTATAAAGTAAATATATAAAAATAAAATTAAAAAAAATGAATAAGGAGCTCAAATAGGATTATGACAATAATAACAAACATAATATTAGTATGTATTTATATATGTATATATATAAACACACACACATATATATACTAAACGGGTCTGGGTCGGATTTGGGTCTAAAACTATTGGATCCAGACCCAGACCCGTTAAGATATATATGGACCCAGACCCGTCGGGTCCAAAAATTATAGACCCAGACCCGCTAAAAATAAGGCGGGTCTAGCGGATCTGGGTCTGGCCCGAAACCCATTACCATCCCTAGTCTTGACGACAGAGGAAGCAGAAGGAATGATATTGTTTCGAGCAGTGTAAACAGCCAAAAACCAATGTGAGTAGGTTGTAATTGTTGAATTTGACTGCCCTTCCCTAATCATTAAAATTAATAGTTTGTTTGGAGTTACTTATTAAAAATAATTATTTATAATAATTATTTATTTTAAAATTTTTTTAATCTAAAAAATTTCTAAAATAAATAATTATTATAAATAATAAATTTAAATAAGTAGTTCAAGTATGGGATAAGTTACCAAAGCTCTTCGATCTCGGCTGGGCCGAAGAGACATATCCGAGAACGAATTCTCAGGGAAGACACGGCAAGGCGAAGGAAATTGTCTTTGCACAAACTTGATGTGGTTGCGCAACACGTAGTTTGGATTGAAAAAATTCCTTTACCGCTTATGGATGTAGCCATTCCTGACTTACGTAATTAATATAATTATTAGAGTCCTTATGGGCGTCTATGCTATCACATAAAAAAAAAAAAAAAAACATTACCACAAGTAACCATCGTTACCTTTTCATCTGTCGTGCCACCATTGGGTAGGCATTTAAAATTTTGAGAATTAAACAGTGATGTGACATCTTAGGCTTTATTTGATTAATGGAAAATAGCGGAGAAAGGAAAAAACATGAGATGGAAATTTTTAGGTGTTTGGTGGGTGAGAAAATTAGATAGAAAAAAAATAAGAAGAAAAAAATAATGTAAAAATTGTATTAGATAATTTTTCTAACAAAAACTTAAAGAAACAAAAGAAAATTTAAGAAAAAGCTTGCTTTCTGTTCGACTTTGTTTCTTTGATCTTCACATCTCTAAGATCCATATTTATTTACATATCGATTTCCGTCTACGTATTCAGTGATTGAAGTTAGTTTTTTAATTTATTTTATTATCTATCTACTTTAACTATGAAATTTATTGATATTAAAATATTAACGAATAATAGTAAATAAATGTATGTGAGTGGCATAGCTTATTAATTAGTATTTATATTTTTGTTGCTTCTACTAAAATATTTTTCACAAAACTTTTTCAAAAGCTAAACGATAGAAAGAAAATTATTATTTTTCTTCATTTTTTTTCCGTCTTATTTTTTTTTTTTTTAAATCAAATAGAGCCTGAGGTAAAATGGCCAAATTTAAGGTTTTATCCGCACCTAGAAGTGCTAATGGTGCTGCTCATCCATTTGCAATGGCAGCTTTTCGAAGGCTATCTCTTATGCAATTGTATTTTTTTCTTCTTGGCAGTCTATACACAGGCCGGGGAGAGGGGAAAAGGGAGGAGAAAATTACCTAAATGTCTACGATGAAAATCTAATCCGGGCTTCTTACTTAATAATTAATATGTAGGACAAAAAATAAAGAAACATGGGGTTTCGCATGTAATTACAGTCGCCCATACAAATATAATAAGCGTTCTCCACGATTCAACTTTTGATTAGATAAATAAATTTAATGTAAAAAAGGAAATTTTTTTTGAGATAATTAAAAAAAATTTCTAAAATAAATAGTTATTATAAATAATTATTTTTAATAATTAATTTCAAACATAAGCTAAATGTGTGTACGGAGAATAAATGTGAAAAGACAATTATGGGTTGATAGATAAAATTGACTGGAAATAGTGATGGATGAAATTGGGAAAATTTAAAACGAGGCACATGTAGCCTATCGGGAGTGGACTCTAACATATTATGAGGTGCGATGAACAACCTCCTTATTGAATTTCAAACTCACTTTGAGGCTAGCTAGCAACCGGCGTGCTAACTATAGATATTAATTAATACATACAATACAAAAGATGTATGCTATACCATGCAGCTCCTAGCTTTGTTGACATTGTATTGGATTTGCAAAATGAACGATGAATGGATTACCTTACCCTTCCAAAAAAGAAAAACATAGTACCAAGGGACGATTGCTAGACAAATTGATTTTTTTCTATACAATAAAAAACAAAAGTAGCAAATGCATTTAGGAAAAAACAATGATGATGATGATATATATACAGTAAATACAATATTCTCAAACTATAAATAATAATAATAAATAAATATATCAAAGCAAAAAGTAATAAAAATAATAGTTTAAGATAATTGAAAGTTGTAAACTTAAATTAAAAATTGAAATACGAAAGGAAAATTAAAATTCTTAATGTTCAAAATTATGAATTAAAAAGTAAATAAAAAAAAAGTCAAATAAAATAACTAAACAAGTCAAAAAATTTTAAATTAAAAATAATTGAATTCAAGGATATTAATATAAAAAAATTAAAATTTAAAAATCAATATTAAAAATACTTTAGTAATAAAAATGAAAAAAATTAAATATAGGAAATAAATTAAAGAAATTAAAAAAATAAAAAATTAACATTTTCAAACTTTAACAGTTATAAAAAAATATATATTAAAATATTGAAATTAAATATTAGAAGATTTTAAATTAAACAATTAATATTTAAAAAATAAAATTTATAATTAATTGAAAATTTAATAATTATATTACAAAATAGAAAAACTTAAAAACCTAAAAATATGAAATTTTAAAAAATTTGAAAATGTAAATTTTAAAATTAAGTGTAAATACTAAAAAAAAAACTTGAGTAAATCATGTTTTGAGTATTTATTTTTTTAATTATCCAATTATAATTTTTATTTTAAATATAATTGTTTTTTTAGTAATTTCTAGTTATAAAATAGAGAAATAAAATTTTAAAAAACTTAAAAATATAAAATCTACAAATTTCAATTTATAGTTCTAAAACTTTGAAGACTTAATAATTAAAAGGACCAATTTTTATACATCATTGATATATAAAAAAACTTTGAGGAAGAAATATATACAAGACACTTGCTTCACAAGCTTTTTTTGTACTTAAAATTGAAAATCCTAATTTAAATATTTAATATTTAGCTATTAATTAGGTATTTAAAATTTTAAAATTAAAAAATATGATGTAAGAAAAAGAATATTTATTATTTAATTATTAAATAAATAATATAATAATATTATAATGAATTAACATATGTTTATTTAATGTATTAAATACATATTAATAGGTATGATAGTATTATATATTTGTAAATGTAAACTACTGTGTATGAAAATAATATTATTTAAACATAAAAGTTTCATTTTTAGAACATCCCTTCTAATGTTTTTGCCTTTTTTATAAACTAAAAAAATAATTATTATCAAAGTAAAGCAAACTATAAAGAATGTAAGAAATATTAATAGTAAATATGTATTTATATTCTTAAAAAAAGCATATTTTTAAATAACAAATATCATTCTTTAAATATTCTTGAGTAAGATTAAAAAAATTTAGGCGATCAAATTTAATTATATATTTATATTTATATATTTAATTAAAATATTTAGATTTATAGTCATCCATGTTATAAAAATATAGAAAACTTATAATAAAAAACTAATCTATTAGCTTTTAAATAGTTGTAATCGTATATTTTAAAATAATTTTTGATCATTAATTTCTTTTAAACTTTAATATATTATAATATTAAAATATAAGTATTATGTTCATATTAAAATTAATTTTATAATATTATTTTTAAAATTTTTAATTATATGTATATTAAAGATATTGTTAGTTAAAGTTTCTCTTTAAAATATGTACCGACTAACATTTAAAAAGTAAGGAAGTATGTCATAAGGTTGATTTTAGACATCATTTACATTATTAAATTTCATGTGACATCTCAAAAAGAAGGACCCCCCTCAAGAATATAAGGAAAATTAAAATTTTAAAAGTTTATTTAATTATTTTTTTCTAACGAGTGATTAATAATAATTATTCAAGCTACTAAAAGTAGGAAATACAATATCACTGACCAATCTATACTTCCTCTTATTCATAATGAAAGTCATTTAAACAACTTCATAGTTATCTAAATTAAGTGTTATTTTAAGATTTAAATATAAAATATTGATAATGTTTTCCTCATTTTTCCTTATCATCATTAAATGTATCTATTATTTTTTTTCCAAAAATTTTCATTCAATACTTAACAATCATTAGACATTACTCTAAAAAAGCTCAGTAGATATTAAAACAATATTTATTATATATCAAAGTTATATATCAATAATAATTCACTAATTATAATAGAGCTTTTCTGACGAGTGCTCATGGCACATGTTAAGATGATAATCTTTCACATAAAATAATATAATTAGTGCATTAAATACAAGTATACAAGTTAATTTTAATATAAAATGTTACACTTATTTTTATTTTTAGTTATTGTTACAAAAACCAATTATGATATTTTAGGAGAAAAATTAAAGTATACATAATTCCTTGTGGGCCCATCTGACAAATATAAGTTTTTTTTTTAATGAGGGTTCGTCTAATGGGTGTTATTGGGAACCAAATATTAAAATAACCCTTTTGGGTTTATCAAATACTAAAATAGCCCTATCGGCTAAAACTAACAAAAATAGCCTCCGTTATCCTTAGAGTAATAGTTTTTTTTTGTTTTTTTTAGAGTAAATATGACTGATCATCAAGAGTGTTTTATTAAAGGCCAACAATTTATTTAAAAAAAATATTAGTCATATTTTATTTAATTCAAAATGTGAAAATCTCTAATGAATACACACATATCTGTCAGGTGTGTTTCTTTAAATTAAAATTTTCACTGCACACCCAATGATCAGGCGCATTTTGTTAAATACATAACGACTTCCATCATGTTGATAGAAACCGACTTTCTTTTTCTTATTTCTCCCTCATCGTCTTCATCGTTCCACCTTCACATCTCGCGTACATTTTTCTCAAACTCTCTTCAAATATTTACCTCTCCTCCTCATTTTTTCCTTCTTTGTTGCAATTAGATATTTGGTTGGGGTTGATTTTCTCCTTTTCAGTTTTCTCTCAATTTAGATATCAAATTTTAGATATTTAAGGCATGCTAGCTTTTATAGATTTTTTTCTTAATAATTATAATTTGTGTTGGATTATATTAGATTATATATAATTATGATGCTATAATATATTTTTCATTCTTAATTTTATGTGGTATACATATTTTCTTGTGAAATATAACACAATTGTTGTGCATAATATGTATCTTATTCTTAATTTTGTATGCTATATATAATTGTACTAAAATTTAGTTTATAATTCATGTGCTAAAATTGTGCTAGTTCATTTTCAATTTTTTTAGTTAAAATTTTCTTCTTAGAATTAGATATAACAGTAGTGCTAACTAAAGTTGAATTTGTATCTTTTTTTACATTTATAAAAATTAGATCTTTTATTGTTAAAATGTGTATGTGTTGGACGTTGGCGTATGAAATCATTTTTGAATAAAAGAGTAATATCTATATATTTTCATTCAAAAGAGGATATGTTTGGAAAGAGGAAAAAAGTATTACATTTATGTTAATTGATTGAAAATGTTATATTTGTAATAAAAGGTATATTGTAAATTTATGAAATTTGTTAAAAATAAATTCCTTAAAAAATTTATTTTAAAAAATTGTTATAGATATGATTGAGAAGAGCAAAAAAAAAAGATTTTATGTTGATTGATTGAACATAATAAATTATTATTATTATTATTATGCATCTATTAATAATAAGTGGGAGGAGCTTTTATATGCATAATGTGGGACCTGAGGTATAATGAAAGTAGAGATCAATATTTTTCAACTCTTAATTAAAATTTATAATGTATATATGTATGTACACACACACACACACACATGTTTAACACTATAGGATGAGTAAAATTTCACTAATTTTATATTGAAACGGCAAACAAAAGTATGATTTTGGGTTACTTACCTTTGAAGGGAACCGAAATAAAGTTACATTTGTTTAATTGGCTACTATATTTAGCGAGCTTATGGATATGGTTATAGAAAAATTGTATCGGGGATACATATCCATTCAATATATTTGAGATATATTGGAATGAGATAATGGGGAGAATTCTTCTTATTCTAATAGATAGTGATGAGGCGTCGAATACACAAATCCTTCATAAAACATGGGAGAGTTAAGTAGTTATCTTGATTTTGGACCAAGTCAGCATCAATATTCCATTATACATATTGATGACACTATGGATACAAAATAGTTTAGTGAAATGGGTGTTGTTGCCAAAGAGGAAGGAAAATGAAGGTGCACTTATAAACACACATAGTGTTGCATTTAAAGTTGAAGTTAGGAAACTGTTTGAAAATGAGAATGTCGATGAAATTTATAATGAGATTACTACGATGGTAGATTCTTGAATTAATTCTGATTACAAAGAAGACATGTTAGAAGAATATTTGTTTGGATCAAATACAGAGGCATGCTAATAGATGTGGGAGTGTAAACATTCTAATTTTTCTGATCCCAAACATGCGTAACAAGTTAGTATTGGTGTAGAGTCACAATGAGTAGTGTCAACTTCAAGCTTTACACAAGTTTTGAAGTCGACCAAATCTTTTCTTCAAAATATGAATGAGTGCATAATGTTAAACTCTACTCACTTTTGATGAAGTTACCACACATGACAGATTGATCATCAAAGATAATATATGAGGCATATTATGAGAGATGTGCTTGGAGGTTGTGATCAAATATTATAAATGATTATTTAGGGAGGAGGATGATCACATCGTACAATGATCTACATCAATGTATCCTGAAGAAATTGAATAATAATCATATGAATTTGACATTTGCTTTTATTTCCAAACGAATTAAAGACCTAGTAAGAGTGCAATTGGTGTAAAAATTGACATTGAACACATAAAAGTGGAGATTTATGGTATCTTGTAGGAATCATGGGAGGGAAAGGAAAGGAAAATGAATAAAGTATATGGAGAGTTTAATGAGTCCTTTTTTTAACTTCCAAGATGGATTTTTGAAATGAATAAAGCTAATCCTAGTTATGTTGTTGAATTGAAAGTTGTATATAATGATGATCCTAATTTAGCAGTTTTTAAAGGATATTTGGAGCATATGAGCCAAGCATCAAGGGGTTTAAATAGTATCATACGGTTATCTCTATAGATTCCACACACTTGTGTAGTAAGCACAAGAGTGTGTTACTTATTATAGTGGGTATTGACATTGATAATCAATATATTTCCACTCGCATTTGTTGTTGTTCATTTGAAGAATAGTGATAATTGGGGCTGGTTCATGAACTTCATTTAATGAAAAATTATACATAACAAACACTTGTGTGTCATCTCTGATCAGTAGAAGGTTACAAGCAGTGTGAAGTGAAGGTTAGTGTAAGCCACATGACATAGATCGATACTTTGTGCCATTTGAAATCTAATTTTTTAACAGCCATGAAAAATGATAAAGCTATGGATAACATGTTATGGAGGATCAATACCCAGTGTTAACCTCAAAGTGGATTAGTTGGATGGAATCATTGAAAGAGACCAACAAGGAAGCCTATGAATGGATTCATAAGTTAGATCCCACAAAGTGATCATTGACGCATGAGGATGATATGCATTTTCGAGTGATGAATATACATTTTTTTAGAATTAGTAAATAATGTGTTGAAAGATGCAAGGTATCCACCAATAAATACTCTTACACAAATGACCTTTTATAGGGTAAATAGTTTGTTTATCATTAAAAGAGATCAAGTGAATAAGTAAATTGGTGATGACAAGCATTTTTCCCTAACAATTAAATGAGTGATTACTTAGAATTTGGAGAAAGCTTATGGCCATTGGGTTATGATATATCATATAGAATAATAATACTTTGATGGTGAAACTATGTATTATACAATCAATGAGCAAAGGTGGTTACAAAAAAGTTGTCAATATTCAAGAAAATACGTGCTCTTTCCAAAAATGGTAATTATATAGGATTCCTTTCTCCCATTTATTGGTATGTTACATCTATCATAGCTTTAATGATAGGCACTACATTGGTATATGGTATCAAACATGAAACTGGTCAAAGAGTTATACATCAATATTCCATCTTATCCTTGATGAAGGTTATTTGGAGTCTTATGATGGGTCTACCATGATACCAAACAAGTCTTGGTTGGACAAAGGCAGACATAAGAGAGGCCTAATGAAATGGATTGGGAGTAGGGAAAGATGATACATATATACATAAATTATGGATGAAATAGGCATAATAGCTAGTGATGTGATGCTAATAGAGGACAAGATGGGAAAAATCATCCAAGTGCCTCAAAAAAGATAATGTTATAGACCCTTATGCTTATAACCATTGATAATTTTTTATTTTGGTACTGTACGTTGTTGTTTTTGTAGTGTAAGTAGTTGAAAAATTTAAATTATGTAATACTAAACTCTCATATTAAATGGATGTTACTTATCCAACCATATTGAATATTTTGTTATTGCACTCATTTGATTGACATATTTTACACATTTGGTGTGTGCATATTATTTTTATTTCTTATATATTGTAGGTGCCATATACAATAATGGATGCCATTAATAGTTTTTCTCCATGGCCCAAAGACCCATCTATATTCGTCCAATAACATAAACATTAATCATTCAACATTTGGTATCAATGGGTTCTTATTTATATAGTTGTATATTTTTTCCTTTCAATTCTTACACTTTTTGATAAGTAAACTCTAATATAATATATTTTATTTTTCTAATGATATATTGTATAGTTTGGATGAAAAGTTGAAATGCCAATGTTATTGTAGAGAGTTGTGAATGGCATATCTAAGGGTCCAATTTTTTTTACTAGTTTCTGGTTTCATAGGTGTGATGCACCTACATTACATGCATCTTGATGGGGCTCTCATCACAACACTAGTTGAAAGGTGGAATCTAGAGACACATACTTTTCATATGAGAGTAGGGGAGATAAAGATCACACTAGAGGATGTGACAACCATGTTAGGGTTGCTTATTGGTCGGATCCCAATAACTAGGATGGAGGGTATTGATCACAACCATTTGAGCATAGAGGTTTTTGGTATGGAGCCAACCAATGTAGACATTAAAGGTAGATCATTGGATCTATTTTGGCTCAGCACCAACTTTATAGATTTACAAGAAGACATTAACAACTTGCATATATAATTGTATTCTAACGCATGGATCCTCATAGTAATAGCCAAGCTCTTATTTTCAATTAAACAAGGTCGTTGGGTGTCCCTACTATTTTTATAGTATTTACAAGACATAGATGGAGTACGTAACTATAGTTGGGGCTAAGCTGTATTGGCTTTTCTATATCGTGGTTTATGTTTTGCTTCTTACAATGGAACTAAAGAGATTATTGGTTGATTAATGCTATTACTGGTATAAGTTTTTAGATATCATATGTTATGCTTTTGGTTTATATCCTATGTTTTTTTAACTAATTGTCACCTTATATCCTTGGTCATGAGAGAGGATTCCCTTGGGAGTTCTAGCTATTTCATGTATTGATGTATGGGTTATTATCAATGCTTTCTAGATATTATCAATAAGGTTGTAAATGAGGTAGAAGCACGAAGACCATTAGTGCATAGGTACTTGAGTATGGTATTTTTTTTAGTAACGTGACTTATTAATCATTTTTTAAAGAAATGTTTTTGACATGGTAATCATTTGGTAGATGGGTGGGAACATAAAGCTTTTATAGAAATCTTCATAGGTATTTAGGCTTTGCTATTTAGATGTAATGACTAAGGTTAGCATGAATGTTCACTTTTCATAATTTTATCTCATTTAATTTTATAAAAACTTACTATCAATATGTTGTTATTTGAATGTATATTTATTGGGTAATTTGGATGCCTTATATTGATATGTATGAGGACCTTCTGCCATGCATCTTTGCAAACCGTGCGCTATGGATAAGGCATATTCCGATCATTTGTCATGCTTTTGTAGAGTTATATTATTCTAGTTGTGTGTTGAGACAACTTGGTATAGTGAAACCAATTCCTACATTACCATGCCTCTAGACCAATGTAATTCAAAAAATGGATGGCCACGGTAAGCACTCCACAAAGTATCAAGAATTCCATATAGAGTACATTTAAGAATAGATTCATATTGAGGATGTTAGTACAGTAGCATCTAATGCTTACCTGAATGCTATAGAACTTGAGGCCAATTATATGGAATGATACCAACACATCATTCGCCTTCTTATTATACCAACAACTTTACCATGGGAGCATGAGATTCATACATCTCAATATCAACCATGTGCATGCATAATGTAAAAATTGGTACATCATCTTATTATTTATGGTGTATTTTTATCATAATTGGTTCAAAACAATGAAATCCATGGTTGGAAAACTGTAGGGTGCCACAAATTCATCAACTAACCCTGTGGAATGCCAAAGAACAATGAATAATGTTGTATCTATATGTGGAAATTGTCTTCGAGAAGTTTTTGAAGAAGTAGAAGAACAGGAGCGAGATGCACAACCTAGTGGAGGTATAATTGGAAGAGGAAGAGGAAGATGAGACACTAAATATCATGATGTCATTCAAGCTAATTTGACACTACTGACCTAAATTCCCAAATCTTCAAGAATATCAAAGAGAACAAAACATTAGTAGTGGATGTACTTCACATTATATATGTATTGAATGATGTGTTGTAAAATTAATTTAATGTGTAATGCATCAACTTGATGTGTTGTTTGTGATGATTAAATTTCTTGTAGAAAAAAGTGACACCTAATTATTAGGCGTGTTATATGAAATGATGGGGTATGAAGTATAAATGATTGAATATGATGTACAAATGATAGGGTATGTTCTACATATTATTAGATATGTTCTACATATGATTACACATGGTGTATAAATGATTGGATATGGTGTTTAAATGATGGGGTATAGTGTGTAAATGATTGAGTATGGTGTACAAATGATGGTGTTTATATAGCAAAATTTTGTTCATATAAAAGGATAGTTACCAAGTGTGCTATACAATATAATATAATAGAATAGTTACAATTTGTGCAATACAATAATTGTAAATTATAAAATCCCATCTTCTCATGGAAGGAGACAAACTATACTCATTTCATATACAATATGTTGTCTCATATTTATGAAATCTTCCTACAAAATAAAAAGAACTGTGTTATTTTAAATGACAGGGTAAGAAAATGAACATAGTTTTTAAAATTAATCTACATATCACTTGAAATTAAATTATTCCTCCACTGATGGAAAATGGTGCTATAAATGCCAACATGTACAACCCACAATTTGATGATAAAGGTTGAAATGTTATAGTAACTAGCATAACTTCATAAATCTAACTTGTTAACACAATGATATATACATGAAATCAACTTATCCCATTTGATTGTTGAGGCAAATCAGAGCAAATAATAATATTCCACCTATCGCCATTAGTCATTTGCTAGACACCTCTTATAACATGCTCAAACCACCAGCATACCTATAATCTAATAAATGAAATGTTATATAATTTACTTAAATTTTAAAAACAACATTAGTATAGCATTTATATGCTTGCTAAATTTCTTATGATCTTATGAAACCTATTACTCTTCATTGAATTAAACTAATAAAAAATTTATAATAGTGGTTGGCAACAAGGATCATCCAATTCCCTTTATAACACAATGATATAAAGAGTTGATATCAAAGAAAATAGAAATTAACATTTTTTTGACTAAATTTATCATTTTTAGTTATAAGTTTATTAATTTTCATACATTTAACAAAGAAGGCAACAGGTGAGATTCGATGGTGTTTAACAAAATCAATATATTCTCTTCCAAATTATCAATATTATATATGTTATCTTTGCCTACACATTGAAGGAATGCATTTAAAATTCATATAATATAATATTACCATTACTATATATAGCCTAATTATAAACTACTACCCCAAACATTTCATTCACAATGCATGTTTTATTATCCTAGAGTACTTTCAGCTTTATTTTAGTATATGTGTGTATGTTTGAAGAATGGGCTTCATTACCTTGTTATCTATCTCCATTATGATTCATTATGGGCATAATCAACAATATATAAAATAGACACACCATTATACATGTGTGAATATCTATGTGACACTAGTGCTTCACAAACTCACTTACCCATCATTGGAAGTTTATAACCAATTGTTAACTAGTTAAATAGCATAGCTATCAAGTTGGTGAAATATATGCCACCATAGCCAATCAACCTGTTTATAAGGACAAAAAAAGTTAGAGATAATTAATTAAGACAAATTTTATATAGGTTGAACAAACATATATCATTGTAGTTCTTTTGAATTTCATAGTGTTTGATTTTCATTGCTAACTTATTTTTTTCCTTTCGTGCTTTATATGGACTACAGAGTACTCATATTAGTTTCAAAGGCCAAGCATGATCCTTAATCCTTTTAGCAATGTTAGAAGCGCAGTGATGCTTATCTTTGACGTGATCATCATCGCCATTTCCACCAAATTCTTTTAAAACCTTCATAACTATGATGATCTTTATTCATTAGGGTGTGCATAGACATTTTATCTTAAAAATTTGCGCCAAACCTCTCATTGTCTTAAACATACACATGCTCTTGTTACACCAAATCATATTTAATTTCTAGTTCTTGTTACTTCAACTTCTAGTCAGAAAGTGCAAGGTACTACGGATAATATAATGAATATAATATAAACATTAGTGCAAGGACATTTGTATTGAGAGAAAATGAGTTATTGAAATATACATAATTGTATCTAAAATATATCATACTAATGTAGATGAAGTAAAATTGTTTACATAAACTTCATTCACAATTGGGTTGCTCATCTCTTGTTTAGTTGGCATCAATTGAACAATAATCTACAAACATGTCATAACACCATTTAAGAATTTATGGATAATATTTTAGATAAAATACATTAACATATGACCAAACTAACCTTTTATTCAAAGTCTTTCATCTTTTTTAACACATCTATAGATTATTTAAATATATTCTCCTTCTTTTAACATTTAATTTGAGACCATAATTTCATATCAAAGGAATGATTATATGGTGATAAATGCTCAATATTCTAAACCTAACACATTGTTGAAGCCATATCTATAAGTACTACATCTTAAGATTAAAAATTAAATATTTATAAGTTTTTTTATTTAGATTTATTACCTTTAAGGCACAAGCACATCCACGCAAGTAGAATTCATATTTTGTATTGCTTCTCTAAAATGCATTTAAGACTTGTTTCAATAAAAATTGATGCACCAACAAACACCATGCATACTCTAATTGATGTTCAAATTCATATAAAGGTCTAGTAAACTTACACCACATTGCTTGGAATGATGTAGAAAAAAATATAAATAAATAAATAAATATAGACTACACACATAATAAAAACTTCACTATCAGTCTGGTCTAATTGAAAATCAACTAATACTTTGATGATCCATTTGATGGTTTCAGGAGATATGGGTTTAGAGCTTTGTACTCTCACTAACAAATTATAGAAATTACCAAATTTGGTCAGTATTTAACTTTATTGGTATGCTGCATACCATAAGCCCTAAAATTAAAGATATGTCCGTTACTTAAAAATGGATGCATCTACTTCCTATGCTAAATCCTTTATTTTCTTCATCCCAAATAGATAATAACCAACTTAATAAGCTCCCAGTTATGCTCATATCATGCAGTTTTGTTAACACACCAAACTGAGTCCTTGAAAACATTTTTTTTACGCATTTGATAGACAATTATAAACACTGTCTAATTTAGTTTGTCATTAATCCATGTCAGGCAAATTTTACTATTAATTACAACAAATATACTGATCTGATGATAACATTTAACTTTATAATATCACTAACAAATTTATGGTAGCACTCAACATATATTAATAGTCTACCCTTATTACCAAGTACTTTTTTATTTACTGAAATCAACATTTCAATTAATAGTCTTCTACAAATATTTAGATCTACAACCGTAATAACAAATGCATATGGAATGATAATTATATAAACTAAAAAACATAATGAAAAGCATAACCTATACTTTAATTAAATCATACCAAATGTAACAATATATTCATATTTATAAAAATTAGGAAAAAAAATTTAAAAAATTACAAAATTTTTACGAAACAAAAAAATTAGACAAATCATTCCAAACTTAAAGACAAACCTAATATTAGTGGATGAGTGTAAGAGTAAAATATAGTTTGTAGATCTAGTGAGACGAGAGTTGAAAAGGGAGCTTGAGAGGGAGTTAAAGAGGGAGTTTGAAAAAGAGTTAAAAATATACTTGTCAAGTTTGAGAGGTACAAAGCGAAAGAAAAATAAAATAAAGTTGGTGTCGGCATGTAAAAAAAAAGACAAGAATTTGGAGTTTACAAAACACGTATATCAGTCAAGTGTGTATATAATATATTTTCCAAATTGACCTTTAATGAATTAAACGAGTTTGTTTTCTCTAAACATCACGTGTGTATTCTCTGAATAAAAAATTGTTATTACTTTAATATTAACGGGAACTACTTTGGTTAATTTTTAATTGATGTAACTAATTTAAGGCTTGATAAACCAAAAATACCTATTCTAGTATTTGGTTCTATTATTGAAAATGTATCTAGACTTTAATTTTCTAACTAAAATGGGATAGCGGGTTAATTTACTCTGCAAATTTATAAGTTGATTGGTGATATTTATTTATTCTTCTTCTAATATTAGTAACTTTGACAGCCGTTGGTGACAATCCTTAAAGAAAAATGTTTTTTTTTTGCTTATCTAACAATTATATTAAGAAATGTATTCGCGTCTCTCAGCTGAAGTTGTCGTTGTCACCGCACTCACTCCTGAGCAGCTCAATTTCGAGACTATAATCAGCAACAGGTGTATTTACCGTTCACCGTCGGAAAGTTTTAATGATCCCCGTGAGTTCTCGGCCAGAAAAATTCCGGCGATGAGCTCCCTTCTTCAAGCTATCATGCTAGTGCTTGCTCAACTTGTGATGTTGATTTCTGCTATATCAAACGAGAAATGGCAGACATTAAACGGTATCTCCCTCTCTCGCAGAGTTGTGTTTTCCTTTACCTCATTCTACTTCATTGCGATTTCTATTTCTGTTAGGAACATGATTAGATGCTTTGCTTGGTGGTGAATTTGGTACTTTCTGTTGTTCAACAATGGTAGACAGACAGAAAGAGAAGAGTTGTTCTATTAAGTTATTTGAAAGACAATTGGTTGTTTAAAGAGTTGTTTTCGACAAAGGTAGACAGAAAGAGACCAGCGTTACTGGAAATTATTATTCTATTATTTTAGTTTTATGGTCTTGCATGTTTAAGAGAGTTTTTTTTTCCCGGTTAATTTGAATAAAAATAAAGATTAAGAATTGATCTCATCATAATAATTGAATTAAGCAGAAATGAATAAATAAATTATTGTTTGGATGTCCCAAAATTGTCTTTTGGCTTCTCCACCAACGTGGGCGTGGGCACGGTTCTAACGGATGATTTGTGGGGCAACTTATTTTATGTGGGACATCGGATGTTATGTGGGGCATCTGGTATTGCTTCAAGGAAGCGGCCAATTGTGACTTTTAACATGTAGTGCTTTGCTGCGACTCCGCCATTGCCGTGAAGCTACTGTGGAATTCCATCCAGCGTTTTTCATCGGTATTCTTCCTTGCTGGTAGCAATTGGGTGCTTAGTTGCTAATGGGAAATAGACTAACCGGGTGGCCGATGAGATGGCATATACGGGCCATAGTTTGGCGTTTGGCTATTATTTGTATGTGAATTCTCCTATGCAGGTTAGGTAGTTTAATTAGATTGCAGTTGCTATATATATATATATATTGTCTAGCATAGAAAAAAATACCGACTTTACAACCATGATTTTTATTATTTTGCGATTCTCTGACGAAGTGTGGACCCCACGTGTGAGACTCTGTATGTAGTGAGAGGGCTGAAAAAGTTATAAATTTTTTGTTGCAAACATAGTATTACTCACCTAGCATACCTTAACATTAGAACGGAGGGGCGGATGAGTTCGTGGTGGTTTAATTAGATAGCAGGTGCTACTGCCTAGCATGAATTGATTTGAAAATCTGTTGAAGATTGTCAATTATTGATATTCTTGCTTGGTTTGGGATAATGATGCAATTGACATACCAGAAAAATTAATGTTCATGGACTCTTGGTGCATTTGTGATCACAGTTGTACAATGATCAATGCTCTACTGGTCTTTAAAAAAAAAGTGTTGGGAATTCTTTGGAGTTTTAGATCTATGTATTGAAGGATGTTAACACCCTTTTTTTTCATTTTTTTCTTTTGTTTTCTTTATGCGCGCGTGCGCGTGCATGCAAGAAACAAGGATGGAGACTTGTGGGATGGCTTCAGCATGAAACAAGGGCGGTGAATGTAAATGTTTATGGCCATTGTGATAGAGTCATATCTTATTAGTTTTCCTTTGAGCGAAGAGCAAACGTTCTTACTCAAAGCATTATTGATGTTGGGCTTGAGCTTATAGAGCTGGGAGTGAGAAGGGATTTGTAAGCTTGATGGAGGAACGCATGGTGTATTTAAGGGCGTTTATTTTTTGTTTATTGAATGTTTGTAGGGGATTTGATCAGAATAGCGCTTGAATGTTCTGTCTATCGCGTGTTTGTAGGGGATATGATCAGAATAGTGCTTGGGATTCTTTAATCAAAGGTGGATCTTTCAATCTGTAGCTCAGGCGCGATTTTTCATTCATGTCATGGTCACTCTAGTATGAGAAATCTTAAACGGATAGTGCCTCTGTATCTTTTCCAACTACACTTAATGAAGTTTTAAGTGGCATGGCTGCAAAGCGATTTCCTGATGGCTTCATACTGAGCCAGCCTATAAAGAGACCATGTATCCTGTTATCTGGGCTTCTTGTCTTTTATCGTGGATTCTAATCAAATGCAATTGCTTGATATTGCTAAGTGGGTTTAAAACTCAGAATAAATAGTTAAGCGTGCATTTCTTCAAAGTTAAAGGAGGATTCATGGAATTTACTACAGGTAGTCTGTCTGATGTCCTCCATCTCTGTTCTAGATTAGCCTATATGTTACGTGAAACATTATAATGATATGTCTTTCCATGCCTAAATACTTACTTTATCTTGTTTTTTCTATCATATTAGATGTTTTTGAACCCATCTGCCAAAATATTACTACAAGAAGCGCATGATTAATTACCCATTCAAAGAATTAGATTGGAAATAGAAGTATCATTTGGTCTCGTATCATGTCATATAAATGAACTACATAAAGGTGGGTAGAGGAGAAGGAAACAGTTCCAAACATGGGTATAATTTTTATGCTATTATTATTATCTTTATTTCAAAGTATTTCTTCGTGAAATCGAATAACCATCTTTTGCAGGTGGTCCGCCTTTTGTTGTTGCACATGGTGGATTTTCGGGTCTGTTTCCATCTTCCAGTTTCCCTGCATATAATGCGGCAGTGATGACTAGTGTATCTGATGTAATCTTATGGTGTGATGTACAATTGACGAAAGATGGAGCTGGGATCTGTTTCCCTACTATTGACATGCAGAATTCTTCTAATATCAACTACATTTTTCCCGGAAAGGACAATCGATATGATGTTGATGGATTTAAGATTCCCGGATATTTCTCCATTGATTTTACTCTCAAGGAGCTTGCGGATGTGTCTCGTAAGTTCTTTTTCTGCTGGTTCTGTTTAAAAATCATGTTCTTCATTAGATTTATGTAGCATGGCGTTTTTGTCAGTTTTGATGCTCCATTATCAAGTTTATTATATACTCTTTTAACAGGCCTGTCATATTTTATGCCCGGCTTTAGTTTTTCATTTGCATATAGCTAATGTTCGTTGTTATATATCATCAAATCTTTGATCCTGTTATTGGTAGGGTCTGCTGATATCATATATGTAAAATAAAATTAGAAACAGAAATCTGGAAATACCATGGCTGTGTGCCTCGACGCCGTAAGAATTCTAAGACGGTTTGTTTGATGCTCTTTTATCGAGACCAAAGGCTGGGATTTGGCCTCTTCGCTATTTCTCATATGGATATGCTAGTACGGATGAGGTTGCCGATACGTATCGCCGATAGGACATGCACACGCGCCCATTTTCATATATGTGTCCCATATGGACCAGTATTTACTGTAAAAATTTGCCCTGCCGCACGTTATTTATTGTCAGCTGTGTTTCGATACTGGGACCATGATTTTATTGTCCTATAAATATTTGATTTCTGGTGTGATTTTATTGCCCGGTAAATATTTGATTTGTAAAATTCATTGTTCTTGTTCCTGCTACGGCACACTGTTAGTTCCGCGGAAGCATGTTCCAGGAAATGACAACCAATTATTATGAGATCAACATTATATAGGGTGTACTTCAAAATTTTAAACATATAGTTTGACTGAGCCATCAAATCTGAGGGAAATTAAAAAGAGAAGGCGCAATAAAATATGAATCATTTTCATAGTCTGTTTAGTAGAAGTGTAGACTTAAGGTTCGTAAATATTAATCTTCATTTGAAATTAACGCCACTGATGCTTCTTTTGACACCTGTCAGTGACACAAGGGACTTTCTCCCGTCTTCCTAATTTTGATGGAAGTATGCTCCAAATTCTTACAGTTGAACAAGTATTTCAACAGACCAAACCTCCTAGCCTGTGGTTAAACGTTGAGGTCTGTTATTCCTTACAGTAACTAAACTTGATTTCAGTGACGCTGATTCTTTTGCAAAGCATGCTGCCTTCCTATTAAAAAAAGCATCCTGATATTTACTTTTTCCTGGTACCTCTGCAGCACCCTGCTTTTTACGCCCAACACAATTTGAGCGTGAGGAGCTTCCTACTTGGGGCATCCAAGAATACAATTGTTAGTCATATCTCATCTCCAGACCTGAGCTTCTTGAGAGACATTGCATCACGGTTTGCAACAACCCGAACAAAGCTTATTTTCTGCTTTTTGAGCATGTATGAGGTTGAACCTTCAACAAACCTGACTTATGGTTCTCTGTTGGGAAATCTTACACTTGTAAAAACATTGGCCTCTGGGATTCTAGTTCCAAAGACTTATATATGGCCAGTTGACAGCGACCTATATCTGCAGCCTCATACTGCTCTAGTGACAGATGCTCATAAGATTGGACTGGAAGTTTATGCTGCAGGATTTGCGAACGATATAGTTTTGAGCTACAATTACAGTTATAATCCAGTTTCAGAATATCTAAATTTTGTTGATAATGGCGATTTCTCTGTTGATGGAGTGTTGTCTGACTTCCCAGTTACTCCATCAGAAGCTTTTGGTACGTTTTCTTTCTTGTGTTTCTTAGATATTTCAATCAGAAAGATGCTTATTGATTGGCTGGCCATTTAAAGGCAAAGTTATAGCTCATTAACGGGGGCCTGACATCCTCTTCTTCTTCCCTCTATGGATGACATTTTCATGAGATGTATCTATGGATGGGTATATGCTGAAGATTTTTATCCCATTTGAATTTTTTCCTGTGGTGTATGCCTCCATGTTATAATACCATCCGGCATCAACTGTGTTTGTCCAAACCCCCAAGGTTTGGAGTCTCTGATTGTGTTCCTCATAGTACATACCAGGAAGCACTTGGCCACTTCTCGTTCTTTGTTGCGTTCTATACAAATGGAAAATACAATTCCTGAAAAATTGCTGCATGTGCATCTTTCCATGTGGTCTAGCCCATTGTGATGTCATGTAACAAGATCAATGCAGCTCTACTGATAATTTTATTTTGAAATTATACACCTCATGGTGCAGATTGCTTTGCTCACTTGGGCCAAAATGTTCGCGGACAAGGTGTGTGCCTCACTCTATCTTGGATGTTGTGCTGTTGGCGTAAGCAAAATTATTGACTTCATGACCAATATTTGATCCTAATAGCTAGCACATTTTTTCCTTTTCTATTTCAGCTACACCTTTGGTTATATCACATAATGGAGCAAGCGGAGACTATCCAGATTGTACCAATTTGGCATACAACAAAGCTATCTCAGATGGAGCAGACGTTATCGACTGCCCTGTTCAGATGTCAAAGGACGGAGTGCCAATTTGCTTGCCCTCTGTTAATCTCTTAAATGGCACAGCAATTGTTCGGACATTGTATGCTAGCCGCACAGCACAAATCCCAGAACTTCAGCCCGGTGGTGGAATATTCTCGTTCAGTTTGACATGGAAAGAAATTCAAGGCTTGACCCGTAAGATTGAATCAGTCCCTCACGTGTGGTTCATTTGTTTACTTTTGGTTTTCGATATGGGCATTCCAGAAAGCCGTCAGTGTGGAACATTTGAGTTTATTGGCTGACATGGATGCCAAATGATAAGCTCTTGTTGTACCCTTGTTTGTTACATGGTTGCAGCTCAAATATCGAATCCACGTGCAGTAAACTCACTGTACCGAAATCCTAAATATAGGAATGCGGGCAAATTTGTATCTTTGTCCGACTTTTTGGCCCTAAGCAAAAATTCAACTTCACTCTCTGGTGTCTTGATCATCATAGAGGTGAGTTTTTCGTCGTTCTTTTTATATTCACCTAACACGGCCATGTTTTCCATTTATTTGTTTCTGCAATGTTTCTGTATGTATGACACCAGCCCAATGGTGACAGTGCATATAATATGGTTAGTAACCAAATTTCTAACTAATTACGCTACTCTTTCCCACTGCTGCAGAATGCAGCTTACCTTGCAGAAGCACAGGGCCTAAGCATCACGGACTCCGTCACCAAGGCCCTGGCGAAAGCAGGCTACAGTAGTAACAAGACAGCCCAGCAAGTCATGATTCAGTCTACGGACAGCTCAGTCCTTAAGAAATTCAAAGGAGAAAATTACGATCTCGTATACGAGGTCGACGAGTTCATAAGGGATGCTGAAAACTCCACCATCGAAGAGATCAAGAGTTTTGCTAGTTCTGTGGTTGTGGCCAAGGGGTCTGTCTATGTTATAAATAGGGGATTTGTGATGGCCGCCACTAATGTCGTACCGAAGCTACATGCCTTCAACCTCAGCGTTTATGCAGAAACGTTCTCTAATGAATTTATCGCCGTACCGTACGACTTATATTCGGACCCGACTGCGGAGATCAATGAGTATTCCGTGGATGCTAGAATCGATGGAGTCGTTACGGACTTCTCACAGACTGCAGCGTCATACAGAAGTAGGTCTTGCATATTTTATGGGATGCCCATGCTTGCAATTTTTGATTGTCAATGTTTTGAATATAAGTTAAGTAGTCAAATGATGCTTTTTTTTTTTTTTTGGGTGTGCAGAGAATCGATGTTTGAGTATGGGTAAAAATATTCCAAACTCCATGCTACCTGTTAGAACTGGTAATCTTGTCGAACTCATGACTCCTGAACTCCTCCCGCCAGCTGAGCCTCCAGCGATGGTCCTGTCAGACTCGGACGTATCCGAGCCACCTCTGCCCGACGCTATAAAACTGGCACCACCGCCGCTGTCTCAAGCACAGGCCCCGAAGACGGTGAAAGAGAACGGTCAATCGCAAGTCACTGCAACTAGGTTCTGTTCGAATATTGCTGTCATTGTTGTAGCAGTGCTTGTGATATATTATTAATAAATTGCCCACAGTATGAATGTGGGTTCTACTCTTGACGTTGCTATCACATAATTCTGCCAATTGTCCACTCAAAAAAGGATGATAAATTATGAATAATGTAAATTACAAATTATGTTCATTTTGACTGATTTCCCCTCATCGAGATTAGTTTTATTTTTGACACAAATTAGGTCAAAATTTTAATATAACTTTCCTGTTATATCATTTTTACTATAACAAATTATATTTTCCTTTTTTTGCATATAATCGTCAACGAATGGATTCCCCCCCCTCTCTCACTCATATTAGTTATATTGCATAATATTATCATAAAATTTGACGTGTTATGGTTTTATATTGCATAATATTAATTTCAAAATCTAACGAATTGAGCAAATATCATACCATATATAGCTTGTAGTATGTTTAAAGAGCATGTATAATATCTTCAATAAATTAGTAGTATGTCTTGTATTATATGTTTGACGAATTTGTAATAAGTAGTGTTTTTTTTTCAAAGAATATGTATAATATAATTTTAATTAATGCATGTGGTATCCCTTTAGCGACTTTAGCTCCTTAAAGAGCCATCTTAATACCGACAATAAGAGGATTAATACCGACTATCATAATATTCGGTATTAAAGTTCTATTATAATGCCACCCGCAAACTTTAGCTCCTTATTTACTCTTTTTTCTTTCAATTTCATTTTCTCTCTCTCTTATTGGCCATAACTTCCACAATTTTTTCTTCTTATTTTTCATCCAGCTTCTCCATTTGTTTCCTTTTTAATGGTTTGTTTTAACTTAATTTCAATTTCTTATGTATTTTTTGATATAAGGTTATCTAATTATGATTTGTAGGTGTAATTTCGAGCACCACCGCTATGCCGCTGCAGCGCCACCACCGACACAGCTGCTCTACCGCCGAGCACTTCCATGCTCCTTTGTATTATTAATTTTGTATAATTATTTAGTATTTTGTTTTGTTTTATGTTAATTATTTTATATTATTTAAGATGGAAATAAAATTTGAATTAGATTGTTGTAGCTAGGGTATGATTGGTTAATTACATATTTTAATTTGATTTTGTATAATTAGATTATTAGATTATTGTAGTTTGGTTTTGTATAATTCATTAATTAGATTTTGTATAATTGAGTTATTAGATTATTTGTATAATTAGATTATTGTATGTAGTTGTTACTATGCTTGTTAGATTAGAAAAAAAATATTAGTTTGCTAGAGTATAATAAATGTTTTAGTTAATTTTGTTATTAATATATATGTTAGGCGGTATTATATGCTTTTAAAAGTAGCATATTAGTAGATATTAAAATTGGTGATGTATATTTTTTATGTTTTTGGTGAGTTTGTTATATTTAATTAATATTTTTGTAACAATCCAAAATTTACTATTGAAAAATTTCGTTTTAAGCAGAAGCGTATAATCAAATAGTTGGGTGTTACCGCCGTAATTGACATAAGTCTAGCTTATCCTATCATCCTTACATCAATCACCAAGTAAAAGGATTAGAAAGTTTAAAACATGATAGTAAGAAACAAGACAACTTTTAATAACATTAAAGAAGCTTTTGGAGATCAACTCTGATTATAATATTAAAATACAACACAAAGGGATCCCATGGAACTAAGAGTCCAGAAAGATATCCGGGTAAAACTATCATCTGGATAACATGACTCTACGCCCAAACTCTAATACGAATAAATCACTCCTCCACATATATCGCATCAAAGGCTACGAATTCACCCATCTGGTCCTCA
Source organism: Tamarix chinensis (assembly GCA_030549775.1). Classification (NCBI taxonomy): domain Eukaryota; kingdom Viridiplantae; phylum Streptophyta; class Magnoliopsida; order Caryophyllales; family Tamaricaceae; genus Tamarix; species Tamarix chinensis. The sequence goes on from CM060176.1 coordinate 13,338,477, forward strand.
TCAACCTGCACATAAACATTTAGGTCGTCTACTCGTTGGATTAGGCAGCACCCATAAAACGGATGATCAGTATGCTACGTACTGAGTAAGGTAATGGTATAGTCAAGCAGGGTTACAAGAATTCTCATAAGAAAACATACATGCGTAAAATCAAAGAATGCTAGATAATTATTGATTCCACGTCTTTCATTAAATATACCATATTCTAATCTTTTATTTATGTTGAGTTCAAAGATCCCACTATTCTTAAATTGGTGGAACGGTCTGAAACATCTCTCGGGGACAACACACTCGAGCCACTATTATTATCCGGTAGAATGGAGCCAACACCTCTCAGAGTAAAATACTCCTGAGCCACTATTATTAAGCCGGTAGAATGGTCTAAAATACCTCTTAGGAACAACACACCCGAGCCACTATTATTATCTGGTAGAATGGACTCAACACCTCGGTCCTGACTCCCGTAGTCTTTCACTTTAAATAATTAGTATCTTTCTATTTATACTTTAAATTTTAATCATATTTTTATTCACATTGAGTACGTGGCCCCACTATTCTTAATTCGGTAGTATGGACTGAAGCACCTCTCAAGGACAACATACCCGAGCCACTATTATCATCCAGTGGAACAGATTGATATAAATACCTTGGCTCGATTCAAGTGATCTTCCACTTTGAATGATTGGTACCTTATTTAAAGTTGTTTGTATATTATCATGCTGAACTCATATAAATGCACAAGACATACAACTTAACAACATAAGTACGACCATGTAATAATCCTCAAATGACCATAATACCCTCAAGGTAGGCAAGACAATCGTATTCTTCCAAAGCCTTATGAAACCCAAAACATATAAATTTTTATTTAATATCCGAAGTATATATGCCTAGTTTCTCATAGATATCTTGTATCCAACATTATATCCCAAATGCATACTTACAAAATTTCATTACCCTAAAGAATATCATTTCATAGAATTTTTACAAATAAATTATTCAATACAACATACTCAACACAAAAGCATATATAAAAATACAAGTATCACATAAATCCCTAGCTACGACATGTATCCTTACCAATAAGGATAGTGGGCTCTATGAATGTAAATCCTAGATCCTCCGAGATCACCAAAAGATCACCTTTGAAAAGAAGATAAAATATGATTAGGATCAAAGATTAAAAATTGAGAGGGAAGTTAAGGTAGAGGAGGGTAAAAATGGAATTTACTAGAGTCAAATATAAGCTTGAATTGTATGGAAGTGTAGAGGAATGTGTGGTGGAGCTATGGGTAAATTTTGATGGTATTTAGACAAATTTTGGGGTAAACATAGGGGTGCACGGCTAAAAAATAAAGTTGCATGGTCAGATGGTGCAAGAGTTGCACGACTGTGCAGCAACAGTGCACAACAGGTGGAGAGGAGAAAAGACACATTGTAAAGTGGTGCAAAGTTGCACGACTGTGCAATACCATGTCGAGAGAAAAAAAGACGCATGGCCAGCTGGTGTAAGAGTTGCACGGCAGTGCAGCAAGAAATTTAAATGTTGCATGGCCATATAGCAGATGGTGCACAGGCCGTGCACTCTGCAACACAACAATGAACGAAGGGAAGAAAAAGGAAAAATAGGTGGTGGTCGGTGGCGATGGTGAGGGGGAAGGTTGGGACGACCTTGGTGGTCAGTCCAACGGCCAAATGGCGGCGAGTGGTGGCCGAGGTGGTGCTTGGTGGTGGATTGGGTGGCACGAATGGTAAAAATAGAGAAAGAAGGGGGAAGAAGGAGGAAGCAGAAGGAAGAAGAGAAGAAGGTCGGGGAGGTGAGGGATGACAATAAAATGGAGGGATGGAGGGATATATATACTAGTATGGTAGTGTGCCAAGGAGGAGAATTGTAATACCCCATTTTTAAATAGTTCTAATTATGTGTAATTAATTACATAAATTATTGTAGAACATTTTATAGCCTCAAGATTGTTTTGGGTGATTCAGTAGTAATTGCGATTTTGCGGTTAGGCATACTTTGCTTATAAAATACTATTTATATATATGAAATTTTTAGTTAAAACTTGTAAAATATTCTTATAAAATTTTATTTAGGTCATAAATGTGTTTAAATGTAAATATAGAAATTTTGGTTTAATTTTATTTTTGTTTGTTATCCCTTGAATTTTATACGTAAAATATATAATTAAGGTATTCTAGCCAAATATCATATCATATGTGTGTTAAAAATTATGAAAAAGTATATTTAGGTTTTAATTGATTAAATAAGATGATCTGGAAAGTTTCATTATTTTCGGAATAGTTTTGGTATTTATGTTAGTAATTACCTTGCAAGCTTATTAATTAATTGTCATTTCAATATTTTTTATATCAATTTTTTTTAAATTCATAAAATTTTACATGTGAGTTTAAAATATTATTTTAAGGGTTTTCATAAATTTTCGTAATTTTATGAGATTTTTATATTTTTATTAATTTTATCCTCTTTATTGATCTTTCTACCACTAAAAATAATATATAAATCCAAAAATTACTGTTCATTCACGAAATTACTTCTCTACACTTTCATGATCAGATTTTGTATCAATTTGACCATTATCTTATTCATTCAACTAAATTTTGAGTTAATGTTACTTTCATACATTTTCTACCTATGCTAGTTGTGTCACTTTGGCTTTTCTTGCACTCAACCTTCTTCACTTGCATTCTCCATGCTTAAAGATGACCTTGGACCTGCACACCATCATCTCCCCCATCCCTTGATTGATTTATTAGTTTTCATAACTTTATTAAACCTAAATACACTCTACCACCTTGTCCTTTATCATTCAAGTGTTAAACAAGCTACCTCTCTCCCTCTTGTGGCTGCAAATTTTTGGTTCCTCCATCCCCTATTTATACCCCATTTGTCTTGATTTATTTTTATTTAGCATTTCTCTCATTTTCTTCTCTTAGTTGCTCCTACCTTTCTCTTTATTTTGGTTATTTTTGCTAAGTATTCTTAAGCTTTGTTGAGCTTATAACCAACACCCATCCTCCTATCTTTATCCTTATTCACTTATTTTCACTTCTACATTTCCTTCTATCTAGCCTTTATTTATTTTTAAATAAGCAAAGAAGGTTAGATTTTTTGTTAAATTGTGAAGTTGTTATCCTTTATCTTCTCCTCTTGTGTCTCCATCTTTCGAAGGCGTTTGGAAATAGATAACCATATGCTCCTACTAAATATATAAAAATAATGTGATAGAAAGTTTGGAGTTTCTTATGTTATGCTTAAGTGTGATATATGCTTTCTTATAATATCATAAAAGGTATGCATGCATCATGTATTTTTATTAATTTCTCTAAGTGTGTGACCATGTATTTTTATGCAAGGGTATGTTAAATTTATGTATTTTAAATATATATATGATAGCATATTAAAATAGGGTTGCTTATATTAAAATAATTATACATGATGGTGGTTTTATGTGCTAAATGAGCTTAATTGTGCTTTAGGGGCAAAATGATATTTTTGTCACTCCTAAAAATTTATAGAATTAAAAATTTATATTAATGTACCTATTTTAATGTTATTTAACCATACCATGAATTTCACTAAATTCTAATAACAATTGGTATTCAAGTGGGAAGTTATTGAGTAAGTAACATATAAGGGCATGTTGGTCATTTATGACTTATTATGCCTAAAAGTGTGAATAATTGGACTAGGATGATATTAATGAATTCCTAGGTTGACCTTAGAGTTAACTTTGATTTTGGTTTGGATTGTTGACCTTATGATCAACTTGAATAATTGGAAATAAAATAAAAATGGTTAAGAATGAAATTGGAATCATTGTGCATTATGTGATATTTTTATGATCACCTTATTAAGATATTAATATTTAAAGTGGAAGACCTCGAGATTTGGAAATGGTTGCTCTTTAAGGTTAGCTACCCTAGAGACAAAGTAGGAGCCCTCGATTTGGTTTGGTAGTTTTGTCGGATGCCTCGACATTTTGGCTAAGGCCCTAATCTACTCTATAGGTAACCTACGAGCCCTATAGGGGGTATCGATACTTAAGAACTAGGTGTCCTAGGATGGGAGGATATTGCATTGCTTTGTTGCACCAGTATGCCCATAGTACTTTTATGTCTCTAGGTTATTATTGTATCCCCTCGATTAATTAAAATATAAATAATTATTGTATAAGGATTTATATGGATTGTTGTGATTTGTCGATTTGGTAGTTGCCTTCGCACACTACTTGGTTTTGGTATGTTGGTTTGATATTTGTATTCGTACACTATTTAGATTTGGTGTATTGGTTGGTAATTGTCTAAGTGATTTCCTTATCATGTTATAAGTGGAATAGATGTGGTTATTGTGAAAGGCCTTAATTATGGTTTGGTGTTTTTCTTTTCATGGAACACCCTCAGTATAATTGGATTAATGAAATAGTTGTAATATAGTTAAGTTTGATGTGATGGACATGTGGCATATGGTATGATATGAGTTATGGTATGAATGTGGCACTTCGCTAAGGTATGTACTATTTAACGTGTTATAACATGATACTTTGTGTTACCTTCTATGTGATCCATGTGATATTTACATGCTTAGTATTGTATATTGGTTTACTCAGTACCGTTGTACTGATGGGTTCCGTTTTATGGTCCCCTGCCTATTCAATGGGCACTCTTTACCTTGTAGGTGTACTTTGAGGGTAAAATTTGATGGCATTTGGTAGGGGTTGAGAGTTAGGATTATCTAGTGTCCATTCCGGTATCTTTTGATCTGGATATCTTTTGGACTCTTATGTCCCCTTATGTATTTCTTTCCTTTGTCAGTTGTAACTCTTTTGTTTAACCTTGTGTTATCAGAACAATTTAATATTGTAATGAAACCTTTTTCTTCTTCTTATCCATTGTTATTCTTAATTTAAGTAGATAAACATTTTAGCCTTAACACTTAGTGTAAAAAAGGTAAAGGAATCGAACTTATACTAAGTGTGGTGGTAACACTCTATGTTTTTAATTGGCTCAGCTTCCGTAATAAACTCTTTTTAAAGAAATTTTCAAATACTAAAAATGGGGGTGTTACAAGAATGGCAGAGGAGTGACGAAGACAACGATGATAATCGGTTGAGAAGAAGAAAAGAAAAAGGCTAAGGGTGATGGTGATGGTTGACATTGATGGAGATTAGGTAGAGGCATGAGGGGTGATGATGATGATGGCACACAAAGGATACGTGTATGGGAGAGGAAAGCAGGGAGTGTGATGGTGATGACGGGCGAAATAGAGCAGCAACATGAAGAAGAAGAGAGAAGAAAGAAGAAGAAGAGTGGGAGGGGAAGAGAAGAAGAAGAAGAAGATATGCGCGAGGGATGGTAGTGATGATGGTGTCATAGTGCATGTGGGAGACAAGGTGACGGGGTGGTGCAGAGGAACCCAAATCTCTCACACCACAAAATTGGCTCAAGAGAAGAAGGGAAAAGAAAAGAAAAAAAAAAAGAAGAAGAGGGAAGAAAGGAATAAAAGAAAAGGAGAGAGAAAAGTAAAAAAAGAGAAGGGTTAGGGGATTACAATTAGATTAGTTGATTTTAGATTAGCCATGTAATTTGGATTAGTGGAAATTTTAGCGGGTTTTTATTTTAGTTTACGAATTATGGTTTATCCAAATCAAGGTTTCGGTTTTAGTTAAAGTTTTAGTAATAAGAAATTTGGTTAAGACTAACAATAAGATTTATTGAGATTAGAATTAAATTAGGGTGCTAACGACGTGTGATTAGGATAAGCAAATTTTCAAAGTAATATAATTTGTTACTAAAAAAATAGTAAAAATAAGACAAGAGATAAATAGTTAGAAAATATTATTTTCATTTGTTATTGTATAATAATAATAATAATACTTAATGAAGCCAATACTTCAAACAAATTTAAATATAGAACATTGATGATCTTAGAGAATAATTAATGAAGATAAATGAAATTGTGTTGACTTTTTAAATATTAATGAATTCTATATAGTTAGACTCTTGTGAAATTATATAACTAATATATTTGTGGTCATTGAATATAAAAGAATTTATTGGTAAGGTCTTTACCATAGAGAATATTTAATAGGTATACTTGAACCTAGTTATTGAAAAATTAATATGAATAAGTTTGGCAATACACAAATCTATACAAGACCTCCTTGCAATCGCTTAATATTATGGAAAGCTTAAGTTATTTTGAATTGGTATTGGAGGAGATTAAATTTCCTTATTTTAGTCATTCATCATATCTTTGTTGAGTTTTAAAATACTAATTGCATTTTAAGAATGTTTTGTTCTAGATACCTTATCTTTTCTTACTGATATGTGTATTGTGTGAATTGTATGCCACTATTCGACTCTAAAATATTTCCATTTTTTTGTGGATATTTTATATACTCCTATTTTGTGAATAATTGCTGATAAAATATCATGTTTTAATAACAAATTTAGCTCATAATCATCATTAAAACAATAGTATTTTGACTAAATTTAGTATAAATTTTTATTTTTTATGACAATTTTATAACCTTTATTAAAGTTTTAATAATGTGCAAATCAATAACACTTAGTAAATTTTATTAAATCTATCTAAAAACCATTATCAAAAACATTTTATCGAGTGGTGAAAAAAATCATCTCGTTGGTGAAAATTGATTTTAAGTAGAAAAATAGGAGAATATCAACTCACTTGTGATATATCAACATATTAGTAGTGAAAGATCAATATAGTTGTAAAAATTAATACATGACTAGTGAAATATCAGTACATTAGAGGTAAAAAATTAGTATATTAGTGGGAAAAAATAATTTTTAAGTAAAATAATAGTGAAACATAAATTTTTTAGTGAAAAATCAGTTTAATGAAGGTAAAAATTAGTTTAATAATAGTTAAGCTTACTTAAATGCATGCATGTATGTATGTAGTTATGCTAAAAGTTCTGTAGATTATCAATGGATAATCCACTTACTTTTAAAAATTTAGTACATTAATGGCAAAAGATCATTTTTAAATATAGTAATGGGAAAAAATCAATGGTAAAAAATCAATTCAAGGAAGATGAAAAGTTAATTTAATATTACTAAAAGTTACTTAAATGTATGGTAAAATATATATACATATATAGTTGTGGTGAAGGTTTAATACATTAATGGTGAAAGATATATATACATATATAGTTATGGTGAAAGTTTAATACATTAATGGTGAAAGTTTAATTCACTCGTAAAACATTATTACAGTAATGGTGAAATATTCGTACATTAATGGTAAAAGATAACTTTTATCTATGACTAATGGATCATCTTTTGACTATTTAAGGGTCCATTACAACCCGATCCCAGCACATTGATATTATTTATATATACACACACAGACATTGGTACTATTGTCTATAGGAAGAAAGAAAAAGTACAATGAATTCGAAGAACATTTTCCTTCAAAAATTGGTGTGCTTTCTAGTATTTTTTATGACCCCATGTTTATTTGATAAAGTCCGAGGGGATTTCAAGGTTTTTGATTTGAACAAGTTTGGTTCTAAAAACGGTGGCAATAAGGATAACAAACAGGTAATATAGTATGTATATATACAGTTTAATTACTTAAGAGTTGATAATCAAGAGAGAGAGAGACTAATATTTCATGTGTTCAAAATTACCCATATATATATATATATATATGAGTGTGTGAAAATCTAAATATCCATAAATATTTGTAAATATTAAAAAAATTTAAATCATATTGGTATCCATCCCTCTTTAAATCTTCTCCTCTAAAGAATGTTGTTCACCAATTCATTTTCCTCCCTCACCTTCCCCGAGCTTACAAAAGGAACGTGCATATATATAAAAAATACTATTCTAATGGCTAAATAATAAAAATTTCCTAAATATTCGATGATCAAATTACCAAGTCTAATTAGTAGAAAGGGGGTGAGGGCTAAGGGATGACAATGGCTGACGGTGCTACTGCTGTTGAAAGTTGACGGTGGGTGTGGTGGTATGTAAAAATATATAATTGTTGTGCTCGTTTATTCAGGAAAAAAAAGGAGACAAGTATTAATTAAATATTTATTCTACCTGTTATTTCTTCATACAAGTGTCCCAATCTTTCTCTTTATACTAACAAGTATATTATTAAGAAGTATTCAAATTTTGACTACATGTTACAAATGGACTAAGTATTCATATTTGAACTTCAATTTTTTTATGAGATACATTAATGAGGTATGACAGGATAAATACAAAAAAAATTATGTAATAAAAAAAATCTTGAAACATTAAATATGACAAATACTATAAAATAAAAAAATTATAGACCATCTATCATAAAGCAAAAGGAATATTAACTTATATATTACTTGCGTAATATCAAGCTAGTCATAAATTTAATTAGTTCTTTTTTGAAAAAGAGAGACAATTGATTTAGATTGTATTATCAATTAAGGTTCTCAATAAATTATTCTTTTTTAAATAGAAGTCTAGTCATTTTAGTCACGTAAGGAACATATAGAGATGTAGCATTTACAACATATGCCATTATGTATAAATAAATACACATGCAAAATAGGAAAGTGTGTTTCCATTAAATTGAATGTATAAATGTACATATATAAAATAGGAAAGGGTGTGAGAAATAATAATAATAATAATAATTAGGAAACCATTACTAGCGTAGAGTTTGTTTACATGAAATCATGAATATCACACTATACTTAGTTAAGATAATGAAGATTGCCAAAAGTTAGCTAGCTAAGAATATGTTAAAGTCTATTGCTTTGATGAACATAAGATTAAATATTCTTTGGGTAAGCAACTTATGTTTTGCTTATATATACAAGATCTTTAAAAATATTTTATGTTATATAGTATCATTATTTAGTAACGAGAATATAAATATATATGATATGTATTTTTGATTAACTAAAATATTGGCTATTTAACATTGATAGGATGTTAGTTTTTTTAATTATGTATATTGATATCTATATAACTATTATTTTTATTTAACATTAATATTATAGACCTATAAGGTTAATATTTTGATAATTTATGATACCATTGCTATTAAAAATTAATTTTTAATACTATAGTTTTGAGTATATAGTATGATTATACTTGAAAATGTATTACAATATAAATTTAAGGTTGGTATATTGGATAAGCTACACTATTATTATTATTATTATTATTCAACATTGAAAGGATATTAGCTATCAAGATTACACACTTTGTGTGTGTGTGTGTGTATATATATATTAATTTTGTAGTATCATCATTTATCTTTTCTATTCAATAAGGCTATAATGTTATGACTGAAATATTATTCTTCCCCTTATTTGTGGACCGAAATTTATATGTCGGTGGATATTTTGATAAACATTTGGGAATGAATAGGATCCATTGAGGAGAGGAGTTGGTGTGTTTTATTTCCTTATTTCAATTGTAACTTTAATTTATGTTTTGATGAGTAAAGTTATAATAGCAAATAGAATATGATTGAAGGTGCAACAATGATATAAATATCATATAAGAAGAGTTAAGGGTATAATAAGGAAACTTCATTTAAAAAAAAATAACCTAAACTTAACAAAATAACAAATTAATAGAAAAATTCTAATACAAACATACATACTATATATATAATATTTTTATAAATTAGATGAATTTTTTAAAGGCCATTCCACTCATATGTATAGAGTGATCTGCTAAGAACTATCAAGTAGTTTTACCGAATAATGTCACATAGGCAAATAATACTAATGGCAATCATGTAATCTCGTATATCTCTTAATTATTGAGTAGAATAGTTTTTGTATGAAATATATATATATATATATATATATATATATATATATATATATATATATATATACATATATTGCTTAAATGAATAGGTGGATGATAATAAGGACATTTAACACCTTCATCTACTCCTATCTTTTCTCACTCTCAACTTGGCACAGGCATTACTTAAAGCATGGGAGAATGCATGCCAGTGGAATGGTTCGGCCCAGCTTTTTATCCCTCAAGGAACTTACCTAGTGACACCTATTATCTTTATGGGTCCGTGTCGTGGCTCGATAGTGTTTAGAAACACAGGCACTCTTCGGGCTCCCGGTGGTCGTACCAACATTGACAAGTGGATTAGCTTCCGATACGTTGATTCTTTGACAATTGATGGGGGTGGAGTGTTTGATGGGCAAGGTCAAACTGCGTGGTCGGATGGTAGAGGATCTGACCCTTGCATTGTGAGTATAATTTTTTACTCAATTAGTTATTATTATTATTATTATGTAATACGTGGTACATAATTTCACTAGTTGTTGATCAAGGTGGGCTAATGCATACATAGTATAATCTATTTAGATCCATCTCTGCACCATTATGTATGATTATGTTTCTTTTTTCAGCTAATGAGGTTGGACTTTGTGAGCAATTCATGGGTAAGGAACGTGCATTTTATCGACAGCAAAAATGTTCATCTATTGATTTTCGGTTCCCAAACCATACACATTAATGCTATCAAAATAAGGGCACCAGGAGATAGTCCAAACACAGATGGCATTAAGATTGGCCAATCAAATGAAATCTGGATCTCAAATGTGGATATAGGGACGGGAGATGACTGTATAGCACTCTTATATGGTAGCAGCAATGTTAATGTCACCAACGTTGATTGCGGGCCAGGTCATGGGATTAGTATTGGAAGCATAGGTGGGACGCCAAATGAGGATCCGGTTACAAACATAACAGTAATAAATAGTAGTATTTCCAATGCAACAAATGGCTTGCGCATAAAGACATGGGGAAAGAAAAACCCTACTTCTATTTCTCACATTGTGTTTGAAGATATCGTTATCAAGGAAACTCAAAACCCAATTATCATAGATCAAAATTATTGTCCATTAGGGAATTGTCCCTCTGTAAGTCATCGACTATCTCATCCCTCAATGATTAAACTATAATATTTTGATTATTATTGTTATTTTTATTATTGTGAAATCAATATCTAACATTTTATTTTAACATCCATCAATGAATGTTGTGTGACTTACTTTGATGGTTGTTATTGTCGTTTTTTTCTCTCTACAGGGCGATTCCTACGTTCAAATAAGTGATGTCAAGTTTCGTAATGTTACTGGCACATCACTGAAGAAGGTTGTCGTAAATCTACAATGCAGTAGAGAAAAACCATGTCGCGAGATTCAGATAGAGGACATAGACATTAAGTACAATGGACATGGAGTAATTGGAGAATCAATGTGCTCTAATGTTCAAGGATCGGCTCACGGGATTCAACGGCCTCCATCTTGTCTTGATGGTCGTGCTTCTAAATAAATCAAGTGTCTGTTTTTAGAACAAGATGATTGCATATGTGGAATTGAAATTACACCCAAATTTGACTTATGAGATGATATTAAAGATATTTATTCTTTTGGTTTTGAAAATTTATTGGCTATAAGAAATCATGTTTGCCTTTTTTCCTTCATTTAAACAACAAATTTACTAAATTCATCATATAACAATATACAAGAATCAAAATTGAAAAGTTGCAGTTTGGTAGTAAAACCTCCCTCCCTCCCAAACCATAATTAGGCATTAATCTTTTAACAAGAAAAACTTGTATTCACTATATGCTTTAGTCATACAAACCTTGATGCCTTTGCAGGGTTTTACATGTAATTGCCACTTCTATAATTAATAGTAGATAGTCCATTCCGAAATGTAATATTTGTTTGTTCATTTATGTTAGAATTATGGATACAATGTAGGTGGAAATTTGGGTATGTGTATGGCATAAATGTTGATTATAAATAAGATTGATGAGAGTTAAAATTTAGGGGTGATTGAATGGATATTATGGATTGTTCCAATGGTCATAATCAACCCAATACAAATTATTCATGCAATCTATGATCAACAAATGGTGGGTTAGAGGGTTAGTGAACAATGAATTTGAACCTAGTGTATCATAATATGTGATATGTTCAATTTATCCATGGGTTATAACACTTTAATAGATACAAACAACTAATAAAGGTCCACCACTTCTAACAACACTACCTCTATGACCAACCCAGCCTATCATACCTTCACTATGTTAGTCGTGTCATGACCATCACTTGATCAACCATGACTTGTTAGAATAAGTATCAACCCATGCGTATCATATCCCATTTCAAACTGGCTTATCTCCATCCACCATAACACAATGCATGGCCCATATATCCCACACATTATATGTCACATCCTAATTTTTACTACTCAATTTCTTTGTTTCTTTAATGGGTTAACAACAACAAAATTATAAAACTTCTTATGAACAATAGGGTGCTATCCCTATACCTTATATAAGATATATATATTGCAATAATTCATATATCAGATATAAGGTCGACTATCCAAAACTAACCAAACTTATAAAAAAAATGCAACATAAGAGTAGATAAGGGTGAAAACATTTAGTGTTTACAAATCAAGCCTATTCACACCCAACAAGAGAAAAACACACATAGTGGAACTTACCTAGTGACACCTATTGTCTTTATGTGTCTGTGTCATTAGTCAATAGTGTTTAGAAACAGAGTCGCTCTTCAGGCTCTCGGCGGTCGTACCAATATTGACAAGTGGATTAGCTTCTAGTATGTAGATTCTTCGATAATTGATGGTGGTGGAACGTTTGGCGGGCACCGTCGAACTGCATGGTCGGATGGTAAAGGATATGATCCTTGCATTGTGAGTATAATTTTGTACTCAATTAGTTATTTTATTATTATTATTATTATTATTATTATTATGAAATATACAATACATAAATTCACTAGTTGAAGATCAAGGTGGCCAAATATGTATATAGTATAATCTATTTAGATCCATCTCGACACCATTACGTATGATTATGTTTCTTTTTTTAGTTATTGAGGTTGGACTTTGTGATTAATTCTTGGGTAAATAACGTGCATTTTATCAACAACAAAAATGTTCATCTATTGATTTTTGGTTCCCAAACCATACACATTATGCTATCAAAATAAGGGCACCAGGATATAACAGAGACAATATCAAGATCGGCCAACCAAATGAGATAAGGATCTCAAATGCGGATATAGGGACCGGAGACGACTGTATAGCACTCTTATATGGTAGCCAAAACATTAACGTCACCAACGTTGATTGCAAGCTGGGTCATGGGATTGGTATTGGAAGCATAGGTAGGTCATTTGACAAGGATCCGGTTACGAACATAACGGTGATAAATAGTAGCATTTCCAATGCAAAAAATGGCTTGGGCATAAACACATGGGCAATAAAAACCCTACTTCTATTTATCATATTGCATTTGAAGATATCGTTGTTAGGGAAACTAAAAACCCAATTATCATCGATCAAAATTGATGTTCATCGGGGAATTGTCCCTCTGTAAGTCATCGACTATCTGATCCCTCAACTATTAAACTATAATATTATGATTATTATTATTATTATTGTTATTGTTATTGTTATTATTGTGAAATCAATATCTAACATTTTATTTTAACATCATTAATGACTGTTGTGAGACTTACTTTGATGGTTGTTATTGTTGTTTTTTTTTTCTCTCTATAGGGTAATTCTTATGCTTAAATAAGTGATGTCAAGTTTCGTAATGTTACCAACACATCACTGACGAAGGTTGTTGTAAATCTACAATGTAGTAGAGGAAAAATCATGTCACAGGATTTAGATAAAGGACATAAACATTAAGTATAAGGGACATGCTGGAATTGAAGAATCAATGTGCTCTAATGTTCAAGGATTGGCTCACGGGATTCAACGGCCTCCATATTGTCTTGATGGTCGTGCTTCTAAATAAATCAAGTGTCTTTTTTTAGAACAAGATGATTGCATATGTGGAATTGAAATTGCACCCAAATTTGACTTATGAGACGATATTAAATATATTTATTCTTTTGTATGGCAATGGGTAATTGCTCACTCATTATAACCCCTTCCTTCTCTTGAAATATCTTCCTTTTGCTGCATAACTCCTTAAAAAGTTTTGCACATTTGCGCACTTGTTTCATAAATTCTAAGAGTGGAAAGTTGATTTGCACCTTCTTGAACGTATCCAATATAGTTTGATCACTCTCGTTCTTTTTTTACTTAGATAACCTACCAGAAAAAGGAGCATCTGAAATAGGGTTAGTAACAACAAATTTAAAATGGTATAGGATTTTCCACTCAAAGAACTCTTAGATATGTGTTCAATAGTGGGTGAAACAAATGTTTGTTGGTTTCCGCTCTTATTCTCTTTCCTTTTCATGATTTCTCCTTCTTTTGTAGCGGGGTCTTCTTCCAATTGCCCAAGATTCTCCTTAGTTTTATTTGAAGTATTCTCACATGATTTGCCACTTTTGGTTACCATTGCATTTGCTAATTGAAAGTTTCCCTTTGGATTGGGTATGGTGCTACTAGGCAGTTTTCCTGGATCATGTAATGAGTTCAGCTTAGTGATGACTTCCCCTATTTGATGCTCTATATTCAACACTCTCTAATCAATGTTTAGTTGGCTTTTTATTAGCTAATTTTATCCACTTATCAATAACTCGAACATCTTCTCGTATTTATCAATGGTTGCAGCTTGAGGTTAACAACATCCTCCATGTTGCTTTTGATAAAAACCCAGTGCCACTTGGTTGAAGCTTGAAGGATTAATAACATTATTATCATTATATTTCCAATGGAAATTAGGATGGATGTGCATACTTGGATGATAGGCATTTGAAAATCCAATAGCATTTTCTTGTATATGATCCTCTCCTTCGATCATCTCTGAGAATTTATCACTAGGATGCCCTATTGTTGAACATACTCCACATGTAGTAATAGCTCCAGTAGTGGTGGCAATCTACGTAACAAGAGTAGTTGTAACACCCCCAAAATTCACTCCTGAATTTTTTTTGAAAGAATAAAGAGGAAGCTAGAATATAATTTTGGGAATGTTACAACCACATCTAACACAAGATAAATATCCACCATCTATCTCATGCTAGATGCAAGTCTAAAACCTGTCAAACAAAAGTTCAAACATGTATGCCGTGTGGATAAAATCCCACAAGGAGATATCCACAGGCAGATGGCAAGTGAATAATTTCACTAAATAAAATCATTGCCGAATAAATTAGCGGAATCTGTGAAATAAACCTGGATTTTAAAAGCTTATCAAAAAGTGAGAAATTAAAAGTTAATTACAACGCCATTGATATTTTAAATACAACATTTGAAACTTCCAAAAATAAATACAATTAAACAAGACCAATCCCAACAGATCAAATTCCAGATTACCTACTCTCTCAAGCCAAGCCTTCCACCCAAAATAATATCCAATCTCATACCTGCACAAGAGGTCTGCTCCCCACCATCAGTGGATCATCTTAGGACCCATTCAACCAAGGTAGCATCAGTACGGGTCCTGTACTGAGTAAATTAAGATTACCCAACTTATGGAAGGAAACATAAAATACATAAGATATGAAAGACTCTAGCTTTCAATTCTCATATTCAATTACACATATGATAAATACACCATTTCACTCATATAATAATTCATGTTCAATTACACAAGTATTACATACAATAAAACATAGGGTCACAGATTCATACTTATGAGTACATGACTAGATATGATGGCACATGAGATACAAGAATACAAGAAATCATGATCGCATGGTAAGTAATACCAATCCAATAATCTGATAATAATCATTATTACATCCGATTTTCTTTATTTACGATGAGTTCAGAGACCCCATTATTCTTAAACCGGTGGAACGGTCTGAAGCACCTCTTAGGGACAACACACCTGAGCCACTATTATTGTCCGGTGGAATGAACCTACACCTCTCAGGGCAAAACGATCTTGAGCCACTATTCTTAACTGGTGGAACGGTTTGAATCACCTCTCAGGGACAACACACCTGAGCCACTATTATCGTCCGGTGGAACGGACCTTACATCTAGTCCTAACTCACCTAATCTTCCACTTTAAATAATTAGTATCTTATTCATTACTTAACTCATATCATATTCTTATTCACTTTGAGTATAGGGCACCACTATTCTTAATCCGGTGGAACAACTTGAATCACCTCTCAGGGACAGTACACCTGAGCCACTATTATTGTCCGGTAGAAAGGACCCTACACCTCGGTCCAACTCACGTGATCTTCCACTATGAATTATTTGTATCTTACTCAAGGATTTTAGCCGACGATAAATCAAGCCCACATGAATAACTCCATGACATAAAGATACAACATAGGGTATCATATAATTTCAATCCTTACTCAACCCTTCACATACTCAAATACATACCATTTTCTAGTGTCAAATTAACACGCATTTGCATTGAGGCTATAAATTCGTACATACATACAATTACCACACAAAACACAACATACACTTGAAATGATTAAATAATCTATAGGCATACTTATCACCTTCCACTCCGAATAGACATACATTCTAGATTCCGCCATAAGTAAAGTAGGTAGTGAATTACCTAAATCTGAAGCTAGCTAAGCAAATTGAGAAAGAGAGAGAGAGCTATTGAGAGCTCAATAATCCACGATAAAGTTTTCCTAGATCGCTGATAGAAATCAAAAACTAGGTTAGAAGCTATTTTATTGATCAATAATTCATATATTATAATTAAATCTATATAATGGAACACAAACAATCTTTCTTGGAAAATGTATCCATAACCTAGGACTCAAGAGAATAGCTCTATTAAGATTTAAGATTAAATATAAATCAAATCAGATTAACACACATATCACTTGGGATATTTCAAATTAATTTGGAAAGCCTAAGAAAGAATAATCGATTATAAGTTAATTTATCAAAAATGACTTATTCATTAGGTTTTACAAATAAATAGGTAAACCAACCATTTGCATAGAACCAAATCCAAACTTATTAGATTAAATCATAATTCAAATGATTTAAAACCCAAAGCCAGAAATCGATTAGATAAAATACGCATAATACAATTAATTTTATAAAACCATATCCGGCAAATCAGGGTTTTTAATGCTCAAGCTACGAACAGACTAATTAACTTTTATTATCTCAAATTTATAGCTTAATAGTACAATCAAATAAAATTCTATCCCCTTATCTCATATTGTGGGCACTGTGATAGCAAGGCCTTGTACCTCTTATAGTATTCATGGAATGTTTTGTTAAGCTCTTGCTAGATTCCGGTGATCCTCTTCTTCATTATTGTGACACGTGAAGCTAGAAAATACTTGTCTAAAAATGTAGTAGCTAAGTTGTCCTATGAGTATATCTGCCCTATAGGTAGTTTATAAAGCTATTCATTCGCGCCATCCTTCAAGGGAAATGGAAATGCCTTGAGTTTAGGATTTGAACATCTCCCTCCTTGGGGCACATGGAGACACATACAAATTGGAATTCGTTTAGGAATTTATTTAGATATTCACTTGGGAGCCCATGGAAAGTTGGAAGGCGATGAAGTAGGGTCAATTTTAGCTTGAAGTCTTTTTCCTTTCATTCAGCGGGCTCAGGTTACCCTATGCATGTAGGTACATCTTGAGCTTTATTATGGGTTGCTAGCTCCAGCAAACTCTTATTAGCTGACGTGTGGGTGAAGTATATAGGCTCTTTTGGTAATGATGTGTTGATATTTAAAGCTGCTTCTTCAAAGTATGATGATGATGAAGAACCAAAAAGCTCGTCTTTGAGTTTTGGTGATGAAGGAGAACAAGAAATTCTTAATTTCTAATTGCTCGAATGGATCTCTCTAACTCAAGATTCACGGGTATAAGCTCTCCTCATGGTTTCTCTAACGTATGCATTCACCAGTGAATACCTAAAATGAGAAAAAACACTATAACCGATTAAATCACACTAGATAAAAAGAAATCACACAAAAGGAAAAGCAAAGTTACTAATCCCCGGCAACAACGCCAAAAATTACTGTGGTCGTAGTCGGCACGCAATTTCAACCTTATTGTTGATAATTATAGTATTAGTAAATAAGGGAATCGTTCTATATCTGGGATCAAGATTTCTCACCTCTATTTAACTAGATCAAAATTCATAAAAATAAATTAATAAAGGAAAACTCTAAATCACACAAAATAAATAAATAAATAAAAATAAAGTAATGGAGGTTTTAAAAATAGAAAATAATTAAAATAATAAATAAAATACTAATAGCAATTAAAATAGATTCAAGGAACAATCTCTTGAAACAAAGAAAAATAATATCATATCTCAAACTATAATATAGGATTTTAGTCTATTCCCAACAATAAATAATTAGTCAGTCATAATGACTGAATTAATTACACAAAATTATATACCAAGAATATAAAGCATTAATAGAGAAATAAATAGCTGGAATTAATAATAATAATAATAATAATAATAATAATAATAATAATAATAACAATAATAATATAAAATGGGGAAGGGTGTGCAAAATTATAAAAGTACTTATGAACAATGGGGTGCTACCACTATACCAACAAAATAGGAATGCCTCCATAATGCCAAAGCACGAATTATTGTAACAAGCCATTAATAGAGGGATAATGACTCATCCTCAATAATCTATACAAGACCTCCTTGTAATCCCTTAATATTTTGGAAAGCCTAAGTTATTTTGAATTGGTATTGGAGGAGATTAAATTTCCTTATTTTAGTCATTCATCATATCTTTGTTGAGTTTTAAAATACACATTGCATTTTAAGAATGTTTTGTTCTAGATACCTTATCTTTTCTTACTGATTTATGTATTGTGTGAATTGTACACCACTCTTCAACTCTAAAATATTTCCATTTTTTGTGTGGATATTTTATATACTCACATTTTGTGAATAACTACTGATAAAATATCATGTTTTAATAACAAATTTAGCTCATAATCATCATTAAAACAATCGTATTTTGACTAAATTAGTATAAATTTTTATTTTTTTATGACAATTTTATAACCGTTATTAAAGTTTTAATAATGTGTGAATCAATAACACTTAGTAAATGTTATTAAATCTATCTAAAAACCATTATCAAAAACATTTTATGGGGTGGTGAAAAAAATCATCTCGTTGGTGAAAATTGATTTTAAGTAGAAAAATAGGAGAATATCAACTCACTTGTGATATATCAACATATTAGTAGTGAAAGATCAATATAGTTGTAAAAATTAATACATGACTAGTGAAATATCAGTACATTAGAGGTAAAAAATTAGTATATTAGTGGGAAAAAATAATTTTTAAGTAAAATAATAGTGAAACATAATTTTTTTAGTGAAAAATCAGTTTAATGAAGGTAAAAATTAGTTTAATAATAGTTAAGCTTACTTAAATGCATGCATGTATGTATGTAGTTATGCTAAAAGTTCTGTAGATTATCAATGGATAATCCACTTACTTTTAAAAATTTAGTACATTAATGGCAAAAGATCATTTGTAAATATAGTAATGGGAAAAAATCAATGGTAAAAATCAATTCAAGGAAGATGAAAAGTTAATTAAATATTACTAAAAGTTACTTAAATGTATGGTAAAATATATATACATATATAGTTGTGGTGAAGGTTTAATACATTAATGGTGAAAGATATATATACATATATAGTTATGGTGAAAGTTTAATACATTAACGGTGAAAGTTTAATTCACTGGTAAAACATTATTACAGTAGTGGTGAAATATTCGAACATTAATGGTAAAAGATAACTTTTATCTATGACTAATGAATCATCTTTTGACTATTTAAGGGTCCATTACAACCCGATCCCAGCACATTGATATTATTTATATACACACACACAGACATTGGTACTATTGTCTATAGGAAGAAAGAAAAAGTACAATGAATTCGAAGAACATTTTCCTTCAAAAATTGGTGTGCTTTCTTGTATTTTTTATGACCCCATGTTTATTTGATAAAGTCCGAGGGGATTTCAAGGTTTTTGATTTGAACAAGTTTGGTTCTAAAAACGGTGGCAATAAGGATAACAAACATGTAATATAGTATGTATATATACAGTTTAATTACTTAAGAGTTGATAATCAAGAGAGAGAGAGACTAATATTTCATGTGTTCAAAATTACCCATATATATATATATATATATATATATATATATATATATATATATGAGTGTGTGAAAATCTAAATATCCATAAATATTTGTAAATATTAAAAAATTTTAAATCATATTGATATCCATCCCTCTTTAAATCTTTTCCTCTAAAGAATGTTGTTCACCGATTCATTTTCCTCCCTCGCCTTCCCGGAGCTTACAAAAAGAACGTACATATATATAAAAAAAAATACTATTCTAATGGCTAAATAATAAAAATTTCCTAAATATTCGATGATCAAATTACCAAGTCTAATTAGTAGAAAGGGGGTGAGGGTTGAGGGATGACAATGGCAGACGGTGCTACTGCTGTTGAAAGTTGACGGTGGGTGTGGTGGTATGTAAAAATATATAATTGTTGTGCTCGTTCATTCAGGAAAAAAAAAAGGGAGACAAGTATTAATTAAATATTTATTCTACCTGTTATTTCTTCATACATGGGTCCCAATCTTTCTCTTTATACTAACAAGTATATTATTAAGAAGTATTCAAATTTTGACTACATGTTATAATTGGACTAAGTATTCATATTTGAACTTCAATTTTTTTTATGAGATACATTAATGAGGTATGACAGGATAAATACAAAAAACATTTATGTAATAAAAAAAATCTTGAAACATTAAATATGAAAAATACTATTAAAAAAATAAAAATTAAAGACCATCTATCATAAAACAAAAGGAATATTAACTTATATATTACTTGCATAATATCAAGCTAGTCATAAATTTAATTAATTCTTTTTTTGAAAAAGAGAGACCATTGATTTAGACTATATTATCAATTAAGGTTCTCAATAAATTATTCTTTTTTAAATAGAAGTCTAGTCATTTTAGTGATGTAAGGAACATATAGAGATGTAGTATTTACAACATATGCCATTATGTATAAATAAATACACATGCAAAATAGGAAAGTGTGTTGCCATTAAATTGAATGTATAAATGTACATATATAAAATAGGAAAGGGTGTGAGAAATAATAATAATAATAATAATAATAATAATAATAATAATAATAATAACAATAATAATAATAATAATAATTAGGAAACCATTACTAGCGTGGAGTTTGTTTACATGAAATCATGAATATCACACCATACTTAGTTAAGATAATGAAGATTGCCAAAAGTTAGCTACCTAAGAATATGTTAAAGTCTATTGCTTTGATGAACATAAGATTAAATATTCTTTGGGTAAGCAACTTATGTTTTGCTTATATATATAAGATCTTTAAAAATATTTTATGTTATATAGTATCATTATTTAGTAATGAGAATATAAATATATATGACCTATATTTTTGATTAACTAAATTATTGGCTATTTAACATTGATAGGATGTTAGTCTTTTTTAATTATGTATATTGATATCTATATAACTATTATTTTTATTTAACTAGACCTATAAGGTTAATATTTTGATAATTTATGATATCATTGCTATTAAAAATTAATTGCATATTATAATACTATAGTTTTGAGTACATAGTATGATTTTACTTGAAACTTTATTACAATATAAATTTAAGATTGGTATATGGGATAAGCTACACTATAATTATTATTATTATTCAACATCGAAAGGATATTAGCTGTCAAGATTACACACTTTGTGTGTGTGTGTGTATATATTAATTTTGTAGTATCATCGTTTATCTTTTCTATTCCATAAGGCTATAATTTTATGACTGAAATATTATTCTTCCCCTTATTTGTGGACCGAAATTTATATGTCGGTGGATATTTCGATAAACATTTGGGAATGAATAGGATCCATTAAGGAGAGGAGTTGTTGTGTTTTATTTCCTTATTTCAATTGTAACTTTAATTTATGTTTTGATGAGTAAAGTTATAATAGCAAATGGAATATGATTGAAGGTGCAACAATGATATAAATATCATATAAGAAGAGTTGAGGGTATAATAGGGCAACTTCATTTAAAAAAAATAACATAAACTTAACAAAATAAAAAATTAATAGAAAAATTCTACTACAAACATACATACTATATATATAATATTTTTATAAATTAGATGAATATTTTTATAGGCCATTCCACTTCTATGTATAGAGCGATCTGCTAAGAACTATCAAGTAGTTTTACCGAATAATGTCACATAAGCAAATAATGCTAATGGAAATCATGTAATCTCGTATATCTCTTAATTATTGAGTAGAATAGTTTTTGTATGAAATATATATAGCTTAAATGAATAGGTGGATGATAATAACGACATTTAACACCTTCATCTACTCCTATCTTTTCTCACTCTCAACTTGGCACAGGCATTACTTAAAGCATGGGAGAATGCATGCCAGTGGAATGGTTCGGCCCAGCTTTTTATCCCTCAAGGAACTTACCTAGTGACACCTATTATCTTTATGGGTCCAAGTCGTGGCTCGATAGTGTTTAGAAACACAGGCACTCTTCGGGCTCCCGGTGGTCGTACCAACATTGACAAGTGGATTAGCTTTCCGATACGTTGATTCTTTGACAATTGATGGGGGTGGAGTGTTTGATGGGAAAGGTCAAACTGCGTGGTCGGATGGTAGAGGATCTGACCCTTGCATTGTGAGTATAATTTTTTGCTCAATTAGTTATTATTATTATTATTATTATTATTATTATTATTATTATTATTATTATTATTATTATTATTATTATTATGTAATACGTGGTACATAATTTCACTAGTTGTTGATCAAGGTGGGCTAATGCATACATAGTATAATCTATTTAGATCAATCTCTACACCATTATGTATGATTATGTTTCTTTCTTCAGCTAATGAGGTTGGACTTTGTGAGTAATTCATGGGTAAGGAACATGCATTTTATCGACAGCAAAAATGTTCATCTATTGATTTTCGGTTCCCAAACCATACACATTAATGCTATCAAAATAAGGGCACCAGGAGATAGTCCAAACACAGACGGCATCAAGATTGGCCAATCAAATGAAATCTGGATCTCAAATGTGGATATAGGGACGGGAGATGACTGTATAGCACTCTTATATGGTAGCAGCAACGTTAATGTCAACAACGTTGATTGCGGGCCAGGTCATGGGATTAGTATTGGAAGCATAGGTGGGACGCCAAATGAGGATCCGGTTACAAACATAACAGTAATAAATAGTAGTATTTCCAATGCAACAAATGGCTTGCGCATAAAGACATGGGGAAAGAAAAACCCTACTTCTATTTCTCACATTGTGTTTGAAGATATCATTATCAAGGAAACTCAAAACCTAATTATCATAGATCAAAATTATTGTCCATTAGGGAATTGTCCCTCTGTAAGTCATCGACTATCTCATCCCTCAATGATTAAACTATAATATTTTGATTATTATTGTTATTTTTATTATTGTGAAATCAATATCTAGCATTTTATTTTAACAACCATCAAATAATGTTGTGTGACTTACTTTGATGGTTGTTATTGTTGTTTTTTTTTCTCTCTATAGGGCGATTCCTACGTTCAAATAAGTGATGTCAAGTTTCGTAATGTTACTGGCACATCACTGACGAAGGTTGTCGTAAATCTACAATGCAGTAGAGAAAAACCATGTCGTGAGATTCAGATAGAGGACATAGAAATTAAGTACATTGGACATGGAGGAATTGGAGAATCAATGTGCTCTAATGTTCAAGGATTGGCTCACGGGATTCAACGGCCTCCATATTGTCTTGATGGTCGTGCTTCTAAATAAATCAAGTGTCTTTTTTTAGAACAAGATGATTGCATAAGTGGAATAGAAATTGCACCCAAATTTGACTTATGAGACGATATTAAATATTTTTATTTTTTTGTGTGGCAGTGGGTAATTGCTCACTCATTCTAACCCCTTCATTCTCTTGAAATATCTTCCTTTTGCTGCATAACTCCTTAAAAAGTTTTGCACATTTGCGCACTTGTTTCATAAATTCTAAGAGTGGAAAGTTGGTTTGCACCTTCTTGAGTGTATCCAATATAGTTTGATCACTCTCATTCTTTTTTTACTTGGATAGCATACCAGAAAATGGAGCATCAGAAATAGGGTTAGTAACAACAAATTTAAAATGGTATAGGATTTTCCACTCAAAGAACTCTTAGATTTGTGTTCAATAGTGGGTGAAACAGATGTTTGTTGGTTTCCGCTCTTATTCTCTTTCCTTTTCATTATTTCCCCTTCTTTTGTAGCGAGGTCTTCTTTCAATTGCTCAAGATTCTCCTTAGTTTTATTTGAAGTATTCTCACATGATTTTCCACTTCTGGTTACCATTGCATTTGCTAATTGAATGTTTCCCTTTGGATTGGGTATGGTGCTACTAGGCAGTTTTCCTGGATCATGTAATGAGTTCAGCTTAGTGAAGACTTCCCCTATTTGATGCTCTATATTCAACACTCTCTTATCAATGTTTAGTTTGCTTTGTATTAGCTGATTTTATCCACTTATCAACAACTCGAACATCTTCTCGTATTTATCAATGGTTGCAGCTTGAGGTTAACAACATCCTCCATGTTGTTTTTGATAAAAACCCAGTGCCACTTGGTTGAAGCTTGAAGGATTAAGAACATTATTATCATTATATTTCCAATGGAAATTAGGATGGATGTGCATACTTGGATGATAAGCATTTGAAAATCCAATAGCATTTTCTTGTATATGATCCTCTCCTTCGATCATCTCTGAGAATTTATCACTAGGATGCCCTATTGTTGAACATACTCCACATGTAGTAATAGCTCCAGTAGTGATGGCAATCTACATAACAAGAGTAGTTGTAACACCCCCAAAATTCACTCTTAAAAATTGTTTTTTGAAAGAATACAGAGGAAGCTAGAATATAATTTGGGGAATGTTACAACCACATCTAACACAAGATAAATGTCCACCATCTATCTCATGCTAGATGCAAGTCTAAAACCTGTCAAACAAAATTTGATACATATATGCCGTGAGGATAAAATCCCACAAGGAGATATCCACAGGCAGATGGCAAGTTAATAATTTCACTAAACAAAATCATTGCCGAATAAATTAGCGGAACCTGTGAAATAAACCTCGATTTTAAAAGCTTATCAGAAAGTGAGAAATTAAAAGTCAATTACAACGCCATTGATATTTTAAATACAACATTTGAAACTTCCAAAATAAATACAATTAAACAAGACCAATCCCAACGGATCAAATTCCAGATTACCTACTCTCTTAAGCCAAGCCTTCCACCCAAAACAATATCCAATCTCATACCTGCACAAGAGGTCTGCTCCCCACCATCAGTGGATCATGATAGGACTCATTCAACCAAGGTAGCATCAGTACGGGTCCAGTACTAAGTAAATTAAGATTACTCAACTTATGGAACGAAACATAAAATACATAAGATATGAAAGACTCTAGCTTTCAATTCTCATATTCAATTAGACATATGATAAATACACCATTCCACTCATACAATAATTCATGTTCAATTACACAAGTATTACATACAATAAAACATAGGGTCACAGAGATATGATGGCACATGAGATACAAGAATACAAGAAATCATGATCGCATGGTAAGTAACACCAATCCAATAATCTGATAATAATCATTATTACATCCGATTTTCTTTATTTACGATGAGTTCAGGGACCCCACTATTCTTAAACCGGTGGAACGGTCTGAAGCACCTCTCAGGGACAACACACCTGAACCACTATTATTGTCTGGTGGAATGAACCTACACCTCTCAGGGCAAAACAATCTTGAGCCACTATTCTTAACTGGTGGAACGGTTTGAATCACCTCTCAGGGACAACACACCTGAGCCACTATTATCGTCCGGTGGAACGGACCTTACATCTAGTCCTAACTCACCTAATCTTCTACTTTAATTAATTAGTATCTTATTCATTACTTAACTCATATCATATTCTTATTCACTTTGAGTATAGGGCCCCACTATTCTTAATCTGGTGGAACAACTTGAATCACCTCTCAGGGACAGTACACCTGAGCCACTATTATTGTTCGGTAGAACGGACCCTACACCTCAGCCCAACTCACATGATCTTCCACTATGAATTATTTGTATCTTAGTCAAGGATTTCAACCGACCATAAATCAGGCCCAGATGAATAACTCCATGACATAAAGATACAACATAGGGTATCATATAATTTCAATCCATACTCAACCCTTCACATACTCAAATACATACCATTTTCTAGTGTCATATTAACACACATTTGCATTGAGGCTATAAATTTGTACATACATACAATTACCACACAAAACACAACATACACTTGAAATGATTAAATATTCTATAGGCATACTTATCACCTTCCACTCCGAATAGACATACATTCTAGATTCCGCCATAAGTAAAGGTAGGTAGTGAATTATCTAAATCTGAAGCTAGCTAAGAAAATTGAGAAAGATAGAGAGCTATTGAGAGCTCAATAATCCACAATAAAGTTTTCCTAGATCGGTGATAGAAATCAAAAACTAGGTTAGAAGCTATTTTGTTGATCAATAATTCATATATTATAATTAAATCTATATAATGGAACACAAAAAATCTTTCTTGGAAAATGTGTCCATAACCTAGGAATCAAGAGAATAACTCTATTAAGATTTAAGATTAAATATAAATCAAATCAGATTAACACACATATCACTTGGGATATTTCAAATTAATTTGGAAAGCCTAAGAAAGAATAATCGATTATAAGTCAATTTATCAAAAATTACTTTTTCATTACGTTTTACAACTAAATAGGTAAACCAACCATTTGCATAGAACCAAATCCAAACTTATTAGATTAAATCATAATTCAAATGATTTAAACCCAAAGCCAGAAATTGATTAGATAAAAGACGCATAATACAATTAATTTTATAAAACCATATCCGGCAAATCAGGGTTTTTAATGCTCAAGCTACGAACTGACTAATTAGCTTTTATTATCTCAAATTGATAGCTTAATAGTACGATCAAATAAAATTCTATCCCCTTATCTCATGTTGTGGGCACTGTGATAGCAAGGCCTTGTACCTCTTATAGTATTCATGGAATTTTTTGTTAGGCTCTTGCTAGATCCCGGTGATCCTCTTCTTCATTATTGTGACACGTGAAGCTAGAAAATACTTGTCTAAAAATGTAGTAGCTAAGTTGTCCTATGAGTATATCTGCCCTATAGGTAGTTTATAAATCTATTCATCCGCGCCATCCTTCAAGGGAAATGGAAATGCCTTGAGTTTAGGATTTGAACGTCTCCCTCCTTGGGGCACATGGAGACACATACAAATTGGAATTCGTTTAGGAATTTATTTAGATCTTCACTTGGGAGCCCATGGAAAGTTGGAAGGCGATGAAGTAGGGTCAATTTTAGCTTGAAGTCTTTTTCCTTTCTTTCAGGGGGCTCAGGTTACCCTATGCATGTAGGTACATCTTGAGCTTTATTATGGGTTGCTAGCTCCAGCAAACTCTTATTAGCTGCCGTGTGAGTGAAGTAGATAGGCTCTTTGGTAATGATGTGTTGATATTTAAAGTTGTTTCTTCAAAGTATGATGATGATGAATAACCAAAAAGCTCGTCTTTGAGTTTTGGTGATGAAGGAGAACAAGAAATTCTTAATTTCTAATTGCTCGAATGGATCTCTCTAACTCAAGATTCACGGGTATAAGCTCTCCTCGTGGTTTCTCTATCGTATGCATTCACCAGTTAATACCTAAAATGAGAAAAACACTATAACCGATTAAATCACACTAGATAAAAAAAATCACACAAAAGGAAAAGCAAAGTTACAAATCCCCGGCAACAACGCCAAAAATTAGTGTGGTCGTAGTCGACACACAATTTCAACCTTATTGTTGATAATTACAGTATTAGTAAATAAGGGAGTCGTTCTATATCTGGGATTGAGATTTCTCACCTCTATTTAACTAGCTCAAAATTAATAAGGAAAACTCTAAATCACACAAAATAAATAAATAAATAAAAATAAAGTAATTGAGGTTTTAAAAATAGAAAATAATTAAAATAATAAATAAAATACTAATAGCAATTAAAATAAATTCAAGGAACAATCTCTTGAAACAAAGAAAAATAATATCATATCTCAAACTATAATATAGGCTTTTAGTCTATTCCCAACAATAAATAATTAGTCAGTCATAATGATTGAATTAATTACACAAAAAATTATATATCAGGAATATAAAGCATTAATAGAGAAATAAATAGCTGGAATTAATTATAATAATAATAATAATAATAATAATAATAACAATAATAATATAAAATAGGGAAGGGTGTGCAAAATTATAAAAGTACTTATGAACAATGGGGTGCTACCACTATACCTTATATAAGATAAATATATTGAAATATGCACTATATTACATATAAGGGCGAGTATCCAAAACTAACCAAACTTAGAAAAACCCAAACATGTAAGATAAATGTAGAAAAGGACGAGAACATTTAGTATTTACAAAACAAGCCTATTTAAGCCAAATAAGAGCGAAATACACATAGAGGGACGAGGTTTGGTAACCCAAAAAAATAACCAGACACAACAAAAAATATCTACATTACCAAGTACCAACAAAATAGGAATGCCTTCACAATGCCAAAGCACGAATTATTGTAACAAGCCATTAATAGAGGAATAATGACTCATCCTCAATAATCTATACAAGACCTCCTTGTAATCCCTTAATATTTTGGAAAGCCTAAGTTATTTTGAATTGGTATTGGAGGAGATTAAATTTCCTTATTTTAGTCATTCATCATATCTTTGTTGAGTTTAAAATACACATTGCATTTTAAGAATGTTTTGTTCTAGATACTTATCTTTTCTTATTGATTTGTGTATTGTGTGAATTGTACGCCACTCTTCGACTCTAAAATATTTACATTTTTTGTGTTGATATTTTATATACTCACATTTTGTGAATAACTACTGATAAAATATCATGTTTTAATAACAAATTTAGCTCATAATCATCATTAAAACAATCGTATTTTGACTAAATTTAGTATAAATTTTTATTTTTTTATGACAATTTTATAACCGTTATTAAAGTTTTAATAATGTGCGAATCAATAACACTTAGTAAATTTTATTAAATCTATCTAAAAACCATTATCAAAAACATTTTATGGGGTGGTGAAAAAAATCATCTCGTTGGTGAAAATTGATTTTAAGTAGAAAAATAGGAGAATATCAACTCACTTGTGATATATCAACATATTAGTAGTGAAAGATCAATATAGTTGTAAAAATTAATACATGACTAGTGAAATATCAGTACATTAGAGGTAAAAAATTAGTATATTAGTGAGAAAAAATAATTTTTAAGTAAAATAATAGTGAAACATAAATTTTTTAGTGAAAAATCAATTTAATGAAGGTAAAAATTAGTTTAATAATAGTTAAGCATACTTAAATGCATGAATGTATGTATGTAGTTATGCTGAAAGTTCTGTACATTATCAATGAAGGATCCACTTACTTTTAAAATTTTAGTACATTAATGGCAAAAGATCATTTTTAAATATAGTAATGGGAAAAATCAATGGTAAAAAATCAATTCAAGGAAGATGAAAAGTTAATTTAATATTACTAAAAGTTACTTAAATGTATGGTAAAATATATATACATATATAGTTGTGGTGAAGTTTTAATACATTAATGGTGAAAGATATATATACATATATAGTTATGGTGAAAGTTTAATACATTAACGGTGAAAGTTTAATTCACTGGTAAAACATTATTACAGTAGTGGTGAAATATTAGTACATTAATGGTAAAAGATAACTTTTATCTATGACTAATGGATCATCTTTTGACTATTTATCCGAGCACATTGATATTATTTATATATACACACACAGACATTGGTACTATTGTCTATAGGAAGAAAAAAAAGTACAATGAATTCAAATAACCTTTTCCTTCAAAAATTGGTGTGCTTTCTAGTATTTCTTATGACCCCATGGTTATTTGATAAAGTCCGAGGGGATTTCAAGGTTTTTGATTTGAACAAGTTTGGTTCTAAAAACGGTGGCAATAAGGATAACAAACAGGTAATATAGTATGTATATATACAGTTTAATTACTTAAGAGTTGATAATCAAGAGAGAGAGAGACTAATATTTCATGTGTTCAAAATTACCCATATATATATATATGAGTGTGTGAAAATCTAAATATCCATAAATATTTGTAAATATTAAAAAAATTTAAATCATATTGATATCCATCCCTCTTTAAATCTTCTCCTCTAAAGAATGTTGTTCACCAATTCATTTTCCTCCCTCACCTTCCCCAGCTTACAAAAGGAACATACATATATATATATATAAAATACTATTCTAATGGCTAAATAATAAAAATTTCCTAAATATTCGATGATCAAATTACCAAGTCTAATTAGTAGAAAGGGGGTGAGGGTTGAGGGATGACAATGGCTGACGGTGCTACTGCCGTTGAAAGTTGACGGTGGGTGTGGTGGTATGTAAAAATATATAATTGTTGCGCTCGTTCATTCAGGAAAAAAAAAGAGACAAGTATTAATTAAATATTTATTCTACCTGTTATTTCTTCATACAAGGGTCTCAATCTTTCTCTTTATACTAACAAGTATATTATTAAGAAGTATTCAAATTTTGACTACATGTTATAATTGGACTAAGTATTCATATTTGAACTTCAATTTTTTTTATGAGATACATTAATGAGGTATGACAGGATAAATACAAAAAAAAATTATGTAATAAAAAAAATCTTGAAACATTAAATATGACAAATACTATAAAAAAAATTATAGACCATCTATCATAAAACAAAAGGAATATTAACTTATATATTACTTGCGTAATATCAAGCTAGTCATAAATTTAATTAGTTCTTTTTTGAAAAAGAGAGACCATTGATTTAGACTGTATTATCAATTAAGGTTCTCAATAAATTATTCTTTTTTAAATAGAAGTCTAGTCATTTTAGTCATATATGGAACATATAGAGATGCAGTATTTACAACATATGCCATTATGTATAAATAAATACACATGCAAAATAGGAAAGTGTGTTGCCATTAAATTGAATGTATAAATGTACATATATAAAATAGGAAAGGGTGTGATAATAATAATAATAATAATAATAATAATAATAATAATAATTAGGAAACCATTACTAGCGTGGAGTTTGTTTATATGAAATCATGAATATCACACCATACTTAGTTAAGATAATGAAGATTGCCAAAAGTTAGCTACCTAAGAATATGTTAAAGTCTATTGCTTTGATGAACATAAGATTAAATATTCTTTGGGTAAGCAACTTATGTTTTGCTTATATATATAAGATCTTTAAAAATATTTTATGTTATATAGTATCATTATTTAGTAATGCGCATATAAATATATATGACCTATATTTTTGATTAACTAAATTATTGGCTATTTAACATTGATAGGATGTTAGTCTTTTTTAATTATGTATATTGATATTTATATAACTATTATTTTTATTTAACAATAATATTATAGACCTATAAGGTTAATATTTTGATAATTTATGATATCATTGCTATTAAAAATTAATTGCATATTTTAATACTGTAGTTTTGAGTACATAGTATGATTTTACTTGAAAATTTATTACAATATAAATTTAAGGTTGGTATATTGGATAAGCTACACTATAATTATTATTATTATTCAACATTGAAAGGATATTAGCTATCAAGATTACACACTTTGTATGTGTGTGTGTGTGTATATATTAATTTTGTAGTATCATCATTTATCTTTTCTATTCTATATGGCTATAATGTTATGACTGAAATATTATTCTTCCCTTATTTGTGGACCGAAATTTATATGTCGGTGGATATTTTGATAAACATTTGGGAATGAATAGGATCCATTAAGGAGAGGAGTTGTTGTGTTTTATTTCCTTATTTCAATTGTAACTTTAATTTATGTTTTGATGAGTAAAGTTATAATAGCAAATAGAATATGATTGAAGGTGCAACAATGATATAAATATCATATAAGAAGAGTTGAGGGTATAATAGGGCAACTTCATTTAAAAAAAATAACATAAACATAACAAAATAAAAAATTAATAGAAAAATTCTACTACAAACATACATACTATATATATAATATTTTTATAAATTAGATGAATTTTTTATAGGCCATTCCACTCATATGTATAGAGCGATCTGCTAAGAACTATCAAGTAGTTTTACCGAACAATGTCACATAAGCAAATAATGCTAATGGCAATCATGTAATCTCGTATATCTCTTAATTATTGAGTAGAATAGTTTTTGTATGAAATATATATATATACACATATATAGCTTAAATGAATAGGTGGATGATAATAACGACATTTAAAACCTTCATCTACTCCTATCTTTTCTCACTCTCAATTTGGCACAGGCATTACTTAAAGCATGGGAGAATGCATGCAAGTGGAATGGTTCGGCCCAGCTTTTTATCCCTCAAGGAACTTACCTAGTGACACCTATTATCTTTACGGGTTCGTGTCGTGGCTCGATAGTGTTTAGAAACACAGGCACTCTTCGGGCTCCCGGTGGTCGTACCAACATTGACGAGTGGATTAGCTTCCGATACGTTGATTCTTTGACAATTGATGGGGGTGGAGTGTTTGATGGGCAAGGTCAAACTGCGTGGTCGGATGGTAGAGGATCTGACCCTTGCATTGTGAGTATAATTTTTTACTCAATTAGTTATTATTATTATTATTATTATTATTATTATTATTATTATTATTATTATTATGTAATACGTGGTACATAATTTCACTAGTTGTTGATCAAGGTGGGCTAATGCATACATAGTATAATCTATGTAGATCCATCTCTGCACCATTATGTATGATTATGTTTCTTTCTTCAGCTAATGAGGTTGGACTTTGTGAGTAATTCGTGGGTAAGGAACGTGCATTTTATCGACAGAAAAAATGTTCACCTATTGATTTTCGGTTCCCAAACCATACACA
Organism: Tamarix chinensis; assembly: GCA_030549775.1. NCBI lineage: Eukaryota > Viridiplantae > Streptophyta > Magnoliopsida > Caryophyllales > Tamaricaceae > Tamarix > Tamarix chinensis. Next base: position 13,371,703 of record CM060176.1, read on the forward strand.
TTAATGCTATCAAAATAAGGGCACCAGGAGATAGTCCAAACACAGACGGCATCAAGATTGGCCAATCAAATGAAATCTGGATCTCAAATGTGGATATAGGGACGGGAGATGACTGTATAGCACTCTTATATGGTAGCAGCAACGTTAATGTCACCAACAATGATTGCGGGCCAGGTCATGGGATTAGTATTGGAAGCATAGGTGGGATGCCAAATGAGGATCCGGTTACAAACATAACGGTAATAAATAGTAGTATTTCCAATGCAACAAATGGCTTGCGCATAAAGACATGGGGAAGAAAACCCCTAATTCTATTTCTCACATTGTGTTTGAAGATATCGTTATCAAGGAAACTCAAAACCCAATTATCATAGATCAAAATTATTGTCCATTAGGGAATTGTCCCTCTGTAAGTCATCGACTATCTCATTCCTCAATGATTAAACTATAATATTTTTATTATTATTGTTATTTTTATTATTGTGAAATCAATATCTAACATTTTATTTTAACATCCATCAATGAATGTTGTGTGACTTACTTTGATGGTTGTTATTGTTGTTTTTTTTCTCTCTATAGGGCGATTCCTACGTTCAAATAAGTGATGTCAAGTTTCGTAATGTTACCGGCACATCACTGACGAAGGTTGTCGTAAATCTACAATGTAGTAGAGAAAAACCATGTCGCGAGATTCAGATAGAGGACATAGACATTAAGTACAATGGACATGGAGTAATTGGAGAATCAATGTGCTCTAATGTTCAAGGATCGGCTCACGGGATTCAACGGACTCCATCTTGTCTTGATGGTCGTGCTTCTAAATAAATCAAGTGTCTGGTTTTAGAACAAGATGATTGCATATGTGGAATTGAAATTACACCCAAATTTGACTTATGAGATGATATTAAAGATTTTATTCTTTTGTTTTGAAAATTTATTGGCTATAAGAAATCATGTTTGCCTCTTTTCCTTCATTTAAACAACAAATTTACTAAATTCATCATATAGCAATATACAAGAATCAAAATTGAAAAGTTGCAGTTTTGTAGTAAAACCTCCCTCCCTCCCAAACCATAATTAGGCACTAATCTTTTAACAAGAAAAACTTGTATTCACTATATGCTTTAGTCATACAAACCTTGATGCCTATGCAGGGTTTTACGTGTAATTGCCACTTCTATAATTAACAGTAGATAGTCCATTCCGAAATGTAATATTTGTTTGTTCATTTATGTTAGAATTATGGATACAATGTAGGCGGAAATTTGGGTATGTGTATGGCATAAATGTATATTTTAAATAAGATTGATGAGAGTTAAAATTTAGGGGTGATTGAATGGATATTATGGATTGTTCCAACGGTCATAATCAACCCAATACAAATTATTCATGCAATCTATGATCAACAAATGGTGGGTTAGAGGGTTATTGAACAATGAATTTGAACCTAGTGTATCATAATATGTGATATGTTCAATTTATCCATGGGTTATAACACTTTAATAGATACAAACAACTAATAAAGGTCCACCACTTCTAACAACACTACCTCTATGACCAACCCAGCCTATCATACCTTCACTATGTTAGTCTTGTCATGACCATCACTTGATCAACCATGACTTGTTAGAATAAGTATCAACCCATACGTATCATATCCCATTTCAACCTGGCTTATCTCCATCCACCATAACACAATGCATGGCCCATAAATCCCACACATTATATGTCACATCCTAACTTTTACTACTAAATTTCTTTGTTTCTTTAATGGGTTAACAACAAAAAAATTATAAAACTTCTTATGAACAATAGGGTGCTACCCCTATACCTTATATAAGATATATATATATATATATATATATATATATATATATATATATATATATATTTCCTATATCAGATACAAGGTCGACTATCCAAAACTAACCAAACTTATAAAAAAAAACATGCAATATAAGAGTAGAAAAGGATGAAAACATTTAGTGTTTACAAACCAAGCCTATTCACACCCAACAAGAGAAAAACACACATAGAGGGAAAAAGGTTTGGTAACCGAAAAATTAACAAGATACAAGGAAAAATATCTTGATTACCATGGACCATCAAAATAGGAATTCCTCCATAATTCGTAAGCACAAATTAATCTAACAAGCCTATAATGGCGGGAATCACTCATCCTTAAGAATCTACACGAGTCCTCCTTGTAAAACCCATATATTTTGAAAAAAATAAGTTATTTTGAATCGGTATTGGAGGCGATTTAATATCCTTATTTTGGTAATTTATCACATATTTGTTGAGTTTTAAAACACTAGTTTCATTATAAGAGATTTCTGTTCCACATTCCATATCTTTTCTTACTGATTTGTGTTTTATGAGACTTGTATCCTACAGTTGATATCTTAAACATTTCCATTTTTTTTTTGATATCTTATATACTCACATTTTTTAGAGTCTCATAGGCTTTTTCAAAATTTCAAGCAGAGTTGTTGATAAAAAGACGCTATTTATCACTCTTGTATGTCTTAATTATGTATTTTTGAGTATGTGAAGTTTTTCTGGTTATCTAAATTTCATGGACTTGGATGTCATATAATTTTAATATTATTGAACTAAATATAATCCAATAATATTCCATTATTATTTAAATACTTTTGTACTATAAAAGTCACAAAATCACATTTCTCTTCCTCAATTCTTATCCAAACTTCATGAGAATTTCATTATTGATACTAAATCATTATATACTCTTCTTTTACCCCTTAAATGTTGTGTCCCCTTTTTAGAGGTAGTAAATTTGGTTTTATCTTCTTTATAGATATGTTTCATAAATATCCAAGGTTAGAAGCTTTTTCTTCTTTCCTTCTCCTCCGCCCATTTCATATGTGTTTTGGCTCAAGGATAACCTCTAATTTCTTACCTCCCATGTGGCTTCACCTCCTCTTCCAATTATGGTTCATGTTTAGATATTTTTACAAGTAAACTAACTATAATACCCTTCTAATCTAACTTAAGCCTTAAGTCATGTAACATATAAACTTCATCATTTTCCTTTATATCTCACCACTTAGACCTTTCTCTGTTAGTATTCCTTCTATATCTTTCCCTTACCTTGTTTTCATTAAAGGACTTTCTAATAGTAATGGCATCAAACTCAAGCTACTTTCCTCCATATTCAATACATAGAAGTCTGCTGAAAATATAAGTGTACCAACCTACACACGAACATGTTCTACACTTGAGGAATGCATTAGAATAATCAGCAAGTTGAATGATAAAATATCTTTATTAAGCTCTCCTAAACCTAAAAATGCATAAATAGAATATGGCATGACATTAATAGATGCACCTAGATTTAGCATGTAATTTTCAAACATGTTGCTACCAATCACACATGGGAGAATGAAGCTTCCAAGATCTTTACACATTGGAGTTAATTTCCTTTCTATGACAACAAGCAATTGCTCACCCATTCTAACCACTTCCTTCTTCTACAATATCTTCCTTTTAGTGCATAACTCCTTTAAAAAAAATTATATTTGAGCACTTGCTTAATAGCTTCTAAGCGTGGAATGTTGATTTGCACCTTCTTGAACATATCTAATATAGTTTGATCACTCTCATTCTTCTTTGACTTGGATAGCCTGCTAGAAAAAGGAGCAGAAAAAATAGGGTTAGTAACAATAAAATAATTTTATCCATGTGAACCATGAATTTGAAAAGGCTATAAAAGAGTAGGAGTGCATAAAAAATACCCTGCAAGCTGACCTCAACAACTACCATCTGTTATACAAGGAAAAAGAAACCAAGAAGAGATGGCGGAACAAATTACAAATTGAATAACACTACCTTCAACAGAAGGCTAATATCAAATTTGTCAAGTTGTAGGACGGAAATAATGCTTATTTCCATACAAAGGTTAAAGAAAGGTATAGTATAAACTCCTTAACTCAGCTACATAGCCTCAATGGTAACAAGCTCTTATCATGGCAAGACATAGAGAAAGAAGTTACTGATTTTTACAAAGGCTTGCTGGGAACTACAAGTACAAGGCTCCTTCACCCCTAATCCAGAGGTGTTCAAGCAAGGACCAACTCTCTCTACAGCAAGTAGAATGCACCTTCTAAAACCGATTTTAGCATCTGAAGTTAGAAAAGCAACTTTCAGTATGGGTGACAATAAAGCTCAGAGTCCTGATGGGTATAATGCTCATTTTTTCAAAGCAGCATGGTGCATAGTAGGGGACGATATATATGAAGCAACAAACCATTTATGGAATATAGGTTTCCGTTTAAAAGCCCTGAATAATACTAGTATTCACTTGGTGCCTAAATCTCATCATGCTACTTATATCATAGAATATAGACCTACTACTTGCTGCAATATGATATGTAAAATTTTCTCAAAAGTGATCACTAATATACTCATTGATATTCTCAGTGAAGTAGTGGGTGAAGCCCAGTCTGCTTTTGTTCTTGGGAGGTAAATAGGCGATAATATCCTAATGGCACAAGAACTATTGAGAAAGTATAAGAGGCAAAATGTAAGTCTTCGTATGATGATGAAAGTGGACCTAAAAAAAGGCTTATGAAACCATAGAATGGCAGTATTTGTAGATAGTGTTAGAGGGATTAGGATTTCCTTTTCACTTTATCAAGTTGATCATATAATGCCTAAAAACTGTGAGTTTCTCTATAAGCTTACAAGGCCCTATATGCAAACCTTTCCAAGGGAGAAGAGGGATTCGATAAGGAGATCCCTGTCTTTTTATCTTTTTTTCCTTGCTATGGAGTATCTCAATAGGTTGATAAGAATACTGTGGAAGGAAAATGGATTTAAAGGTCACCCTAATTGTAAAAGGTTGAGAATGGTCAATCTCAGTGATCCTCTTCCTCATTACTGTGACACATGAAGTTAGAAAAATACTTGCCTAAAAATCCACTAGCTAAGTTATCCTATAAGTATATATGTCCTATAGGTAGTTCATAAAGCTAGTCATTCGCACCATCCATCAAGGAAAATGGAAATGCCTTGAGGTTTAGGATTTGAAGGTCTCCCTCCTTGGGGCACATGGAGACACATACAAATTGGAATTAGTTTTGGAATTTATTTAGATCTTTCCTTGGGAGCCCATAGAAATTTGGAAGGTGATGAAGTAAGCTGGATTTTAGCTTGAAGTCTTTTTCCTTTCCAGGTTAGCCTATGCATGTAGGTACAACTTCAACTATATTATGGGTTGCTAGCTCCAGCAAACTCCTGTCAACTTCCATGTAAATGAAGTTGATAAGCTCTTTTGGTAATGATGTGTTGATAGTTAAAGCTGCTTCTTCAAAGTCTGATGATGATGAAGAGCCAAAATGATCGTATTTGAGTTTTGGTGATGAAGGAGAATAAAAAATTCTTAATTTCTAATTGCTTGAATGGATCTCTCTAACTCAAGATTCGTTGGTATAAGCTCTCCTTGTGGTTTCCCTCTCGTATGCATTCACCAATGAATACCTAAAATAAGAACAACACTATAACTGAGTAAAGCAAACTAGATAAAAAAGAAAGCACCCAAAAGGAAGAAATAATAATAATAATAATAATAATAATAATAATAATAATAATAATATGATGATGATGATGATGATGATGATGATGATGATGATGATGATGATAAAGGAATAAAGCAATCCCCGGCAACAATGCCAAAAATTGATGTGGCAGTGGCCGGTACGCAATTTAAACCTTATTATTGACAACTATAGTATTGGTAAATAAGGGTATAGTTCTATGCCGAAGATCGAGAGGACTCACCTACATTTAACCAACGTAAAATTAATGAAAATAAACTAATAAATAGAAACTCTAAATCACACAAAATAAATAAATAAAAATATAGTGATGGGGGGTTTTAAAAATAGAAAATAATAAAAAGAATAAATAAAATAAAATAAAATAATAACAATAACTGATAATTGCAAATATGATAAATATGCTATGGAAATTGAAATCCACTATTAGATTAGGTCAAAATATAATAATAATTTCTAAGTTGTCTTTTCATTATAAGAAGGAAATTGATCAAGTTGTAGCCAAAAGTAGGTGTCTACACTTTATATTACTTCCCTAAAATAATGAATAGGAATATACTAGAAATATAGTAGCAACAAATGGATTCTATGTTTAACTAGATTTAATTAATTACATACAAATGGAAGGATGTCAATATAAGTACCCAAACGAGTACAGTAAGCGTGTCTAGTTATATTTCTCTCCTTTGACCCACATTTATCTAAATGTTGCACTACTCTGGTTAAAATGATAAAACAATTAGGTGAATTATTCTCTAACCTAGATGCATTATATATATAAATTCTAGCATATTTATATGGCCACCTAGCATGCATGTAATCCTACATACTATCACTATGAAGAAACCAATACAAGGCATGCACTATATAAATTGTACTTGATAAAATTATATATATAAAAGATAGAAATTAGAAAAGATTCAAAGAATAATATCATGAAATAAAGAAAAATAATATTATATCTCAAACTATAATCTAGGGTTTCACTCTATTTCCTAGCAATATATAATTAGTCAAACATAATGATTAAATTAATTGTATAAAATTTATATATCAAGAATATAAAGAATAAATAGAGAAATAAATAATCGAAATTAATTATAGATTAATGTTCAAAAATTTATTCAGATGAAAAATTGATTAATTTCATCAAAAAATTTGTTGGTTCCCTTTTCTCTCTCAACTGCCATGGAATTCTATGTAGTCTTTTTTTTTAGTGCTGCATTGTTGCACTTACTCTCTCTTCTCTTCTTCTATGCATCTCGTATGCCATGCTCCTCACCAGCCTCCTATCTCCTTTTTGTGTGTCCTTCTTCTTATTTTTTCTACAGCACAACCCATCTCTTTCTTTTTTCTTTTTTGTCTTCTTCTGCTGCAGCCTCTTACTGCTTCCTTTCTTATCGCATGTCTTTGTTCCTCTCTATGACAACACACTCCTTTTTCCTTTTTGTTGGCCCCTTGACATCGCCTTTCTCCCCCTATTTCTTCTATTGGTCTGCACCTTTTGTAAATGAAATACCACAGCCTTTTGTGCCCACTTTTCGATGGCTCTTTTGGACCTTTAGTCTAGAAGAGCCCAAACTCTATTATTATTACTATTTTATTTTTTTTATTAACTAAAAAATAAAATTATAAAAATTAATAAGTAATCATATACTTAAAATATATTTCTATAACATTGTAGCTCAAATAATAAAATTTATAAGATTATTATTACTTAATCACAAAATCATAATTATTCACATATATTACTTAAATAAAATACCAAAAACTAAGATTAAAAGGGTATAAAATATGTCAAAAAATAAACTTATCATAAGGTACCCAAGATCATAGAATAGAAAACACAAGAATAGTATTAAATGAATATCAATCCTAAGTCAGATAGCTACTCCGAGTATTACAAGTCTTAACTCAAGATCTTTTACTTTAAGTAATTATTGTTTTATCAAAGATTTAGATCAAACAAGAACAAATGCCGTAGAAAATCACTTAATCACTTCCATGAACATAGACCAATTATGTTATTACATTCCAATATTATTCATGCACTTGATCCACAAAGGAATCAAGGCTCAACCATTTAAAGCACAAAGGCCCATTAACATGCAATTAAAGCCCAATTAATTATATGAGGCATTAAATCCCAAGGAAGAGTATTAAGGCATTAAATCCTAAGTTCCACGCCATGAAAGACCTAATAAAATTAGATCTTAATGTATATTAACTTCAAATATTCGAGATAAGGACAATAGCTAACATTTGAGTCAACTAAGGCTTCACTTCTATGACTGAATTAAATAACTAGTCTAAAGGCACATAAAATGACTAAAATATCTTTAAAGCCCACAAATTACCTTAATATTAACAATGTTTTATTTCATGCTAAAATGATGATATTTAACCAACTATCATATTAGGATGAAATATAAATGGAATAGCAAGATAAAATACTAAGATTACTCAATACACCCAAAGTATCTCTTTCTCCTTTTTTTCTTACTTAATTAACTATTTTAATTAAAGTATATAGGTATGCTCATCAAATGTTACCCAAGTGTCAATTTATACATTTTAACTTTTTCAAAATAAAATATTCACTTATGTCTCAAAATTTCAAAAATTACATACAATGGCCATAATTGTCCTTATTCACTTAATAATAACCTTAAACTTCTCAAATTCATAACTTACTCTGAATAATATCAAACTCCAACATATCATATACCAAATTACATTTAAGAGACCCAACTAATACAATGATACACTTAAGACTATAAAAAATAATATATAATTCCCAATATACCCCTGGTAGAATACGTCCAAACTTTAAATGAAATAATTTTAACTCTAAATGACCCAAAATTCATAACCAAAACTCACATAAAATAACAAGGACAAGAGCTAAAAAACTCAAATCCAGGTATATTCATCACAAATATATTAAATATTCATCATGATTCTACTAGACATTTAGCATTACTCTACTAAATATTCATCAGCTTTCCACACATATAAGACCATGTAAAAATTACATAATTCATCTTCTCGTTAATTTTTCATGCTTAAGCACATAATATTGAAACATACACATGTTATAATATATTTTCCAAGACAATATTTCATGATTGTAATTAAAATAAAGCTAATAATGCATAAAATAGCAAATAAAACACTTAGCACAAAATACAAAATCATATTTCTAAAGGTTATTATAGCTACTAAAATTCTTAAGATCCTTAACAAAGCTAAAACAAGGAATCTAGCAATTCATTCTCAAAACTCATTAGGTCACCTTCAAGAATATAAGGTAGAAGATTTAGATAAACCATGATTATTAAATAAGAGAAATGGGAAAGAAAGGAATTAAAATGGAAAAGATTACTCTTGAGAAGGAAGGAAAGGCACAGAATCTCTACAAAAACACATACAACAACTGTAGCAAAATTTTGAAGATTCTAGGCAAGGCATATAGGATTTGTCTAAGCTAGTTAAGTACATTAGAATATTTCATTTCTCCTTGGTTTGTATGAATGTGACTGGGTAGATAATGAATCCTTAATTTTTTTTGGTAAAATGATGGGTATGCATCAACCATGGTACTGAAATGCTGATAGTCCAAGGGTCTATCTTGGTCCCAAACTATTAGCCTGTTTATATTAACATTCCAATAATTGGAAATTAACCCTTTCTTTATTCTAAAGAAGGGGTGAGACAGCTACAGTGTTGGAAGCTCATGGAAGCTTCATGCCTTATCCCACATACAAGATTCGTCTTATAACTGAAGAGGTAATGACATCCTCCATCCATATTAAACCAAACACATGATGCACACTTTTTATACCCTATTAATATATATGTGTGTGTGTGTTTGTGTGAGTGTGAAAATTTCTTTTTTTATTATTAGTATATGAGGAGGGGTAGAAATGGTATTCGAGATCCAAAGAATATTGAGTATGAGTCTATAATGGTAAGCAGAAATATAACATTTTATATTTTATTTCAATTCTACTTAATATCTAATAGAACAACAAGCTAAATAAATTCATTTTATAGTGTCCACAATAGCAAAATGATAATGATCATGGATACTATATTTGTAAAACAATATATTTCATACTCAAGAACAAAGTAACATAGATGCAATCCATGTGTGTTTCTTTTTTCATATTTTTTCATTATATAGTTAATCTATGTCATATTTATTATTAACCAAATTATTTAATCATATAAATTTATAATTTTTCAATAATTAGTATGCACGATGCCAAAAATACGCTGATCATGAAATTGATGAAGTCGGAGATGAATGGGTCAAGTTTGTGCGCTCACATGCTTAGTATTAGAGATCTATGTGCATGCATTTTAGGTTTGTATCTACTATATCTTATGTTCTTCAATATATATATGCAAGACTGAGATGCACCTGCATATATGTGCAAGACTTTGTATATTATTGTATAGCTACCACTTTGAGTTTGGAGTGTGTAGAGCTACCAACTTGTGGTATGCTTATTAATTTCCAGATTTATTTGTATTGTTTTAATGATTATTGATTTGGTAAATATTTGAGCCTACATCTGTTTATGTGGGATAGAATAAACTACAAAATGTATTAAAAAGAAATACATGTTTTAATAATAGTTTTGGCAAAAACCATTATTAAAACAACAATCAACAACAATTATAATGAATAACTGTTATCAAAAACTCTTGTAAAATAACCACTGACAAAATCACAAGTTTTAATAACGATGATAGTGAATAATCGCTAACAACAACAACAACAACAACAACAACAACAACAACAACAACAACAACAATAATAATAATAATAATAATAATAATAAATGAGGGTGAGTGAGGTATGAAGTGAGGGTTGAATCTAAGGGTTGTGACGTGTGGGGTGTTAAAATAGTTTGGATTGTGTGAGGCAAAGGAGGATGGGCCACATAAGCCCAAATTAGGGTTTTCTAGAGAAAACCCTAGGGAGGACTATGAATGGGCTTTGTGATATGAGGTAGTGGGCCTTGACCCACACACCTAGGATTTGGGCTTCTAATGTAAGTAGTGGAATAAGGAATGGATGTTGGGGTAGTTAGAAGGTGTCGGAGTCTCAAGATTGGTGACATGCATGTCAAGAGTGAAAAATTATCGAATAAGACACTAATCATTTAAAGATAAAGATTATTGAGTCAGGCCCAGACCGATCCACCGGCGAATAATAGTAGCTGGGAGCCGGAGTGCCCTAGAAATCGGTCTACCGGCAAATAATAGTGGCCAAGAGCATTTTTCTTTGCACGATTTTTGGTCCACCGGCTATAATAGTGGGGGATTCTATACTCAACAAACCAAATTTAATGAAGCTAAGACATGGAAAATACACTAAGTACTTACAGTGAAACGCCATGTGAGTCGGGGCCAGACCGATCTGCCTGCAAATAATAGTGGCCAGGAGCATTTTGCCCTGCATAACCAGTCCATCGGCGAATAATAGTGGTCAGGAGCGTTCTATCCTGTATGTATTCTGATCCACCGGCTATAATAGTGGGGTTCCCACACTCACATGGATTATTAAAGAGTATGTGTGAAAAGAGTATATTGTTAAGAGAGCTAAAGAACAAATTTATCTAAAACGTAACCCAGCCTCATTATCTGTATTATTGTATGTTGCCTATATGATCATACTTGTGTTATCTGCCTTACATGTTTGGCCTTAGTTCCACGGTTACCTTACTCAGTATGTAGCATACTGACCACCCGTTTCATGGGTGATGCTCATTCCTACGAGTAGAAGGCCCTTCTGACTTTGTGTAGGTCGGTGATTCTATCTTCAATACCTACGACACTTACGAGGCATTGGGCGGGGCTAAGAGTTGAGCCTGGACCTAGCCTGGGGGTTGAGAGTGACATGGCCGGAGTCTATCTTCCATTTTTTCGTTCCTGTATCATTATAATTTAGTTTTATTATGTTGTACAATGTTTTCTATCGTTTGAAACTTTAAATCCTTACTTTTGGGTTGTACCTCTTTTGGTTACCGCACTCTAATTTTCTGTATGGTTAACAATTCATTTCTTTTATGAATACTCATTTTAATTATCAACTTGTGTTTGATGTTAATCCCATTCAGTCTTAGCACTTGGTTATGGAATGGTAGAAGTCAACCAGTTTGGTACTAAGTGTGGCGGTAATATTTCTATAAGTTACACTTTGTTATTTCGCTTCTACTAAACCTTTTCATTAAACAAAATTTTTCAGTGATAAATTTTGGGGGTATTACAGTTAGGGTTTGGGGTGAATAGTAATAAATAGTAATGAATAGTGATTAATAGTATGAATAGTGGGTTTTTGTTAAGTTTTCCATACTTTATATGTTAGCATATTTTCTTATATTATTTTGATTTAGTATCTTTTGTATTTCTAACTTAAATGCATGTTATTTGCTTTTAATATATTTAGTTTATTCAATACACTCATTATACTGATTATATCCTTGTTGCTATTTTTTCAAACAGTTTAGTAGATGCCAATGTTAGTAAAGATGTTGTTGATTTTGTAGAGTTTGCATGAGAGGTTGGGGTCAGAATAGAGGTATCTACTACACTTTATCAATGTTATTTTTATTATCTTGATAAGGTCATTCTTCTCCCCTTGTTTTGATATATATGTGTGTGTGTGTCTCTTTTGTCTAGAGTGTTACCCCTTTTTAGATCTTTATTGTATTTTTGTATATTCTTCTTCTTCTTCTTCTTCTCCTTCTCTCTCTCTCTCTCTCTCTCTCTGAGCCACTGTATATGTTTTGGTAGACTCTCAAGTTAGAAAAATAATCAATCTCATCCATTAGATCAAAATTTAATCAACATTCAAGATTTTATTAATACCAAACCAAAAACCTAACCCAAACCTATATCCAGACCTCTAAAACCATAAACTATACAAATCCTAAACCCCAAACCCTAAACCATCTAAACCCCATCCCTAAACCCCAAACCCTAAACCATCTAAACCCTAAACCCTCTAAACACTAAACCCTAAACCCCAAACCCTAAACACTAAACCCTAAACCCTCTAAACCCTAAACCCTCTAAACCCTAGACCCCAAACCCTAACCCCTAAACCCCGTAAACCCTAAACACTAAACCCTCTAAACCCCAAGCCCTAAACCCTAAACCAGATAAACCCTAAATGTTAAACCATGTAAACCCTAAACCCTCTAAACCCTAAACCATAAACCCCAAACCCCAAACCCTAAACACTATAAACCCTAAACCATAAACCCTAAACCCTAAACCCAAAACCCCAAACCCTAAACCCTCAACCCCAAACCCCAAACCCTAAACCCTCTAAACCCCAAACCCCAAACCCTAAACCCTATAAACCCCAAACCCTAAACCCTAAACCCCCTAAACCCTAAACCCTCTAAACCCCAAACCCTAAACCATAAACCCTATAAACCCTAAACCCCAAACCCCAAACCCCAAACCCTAAACCATGTAAACCCTAAACCCTAAACCCTAAACCCTAAACCATACACCCTAAACCCTAAACCCCACACCCTCTACCCTCTAAACCCTAAACCCCAAACCCCAAACCATAAATCATAAACCCCAAAGCTTAAACCAAAACCCCAAAGCCCTAACCATCAAAACCCTAAACCCTAAACCCCAAACCCTCTAAAACCTAAACCCAAAACCCTCTAAACCCTAAACCCCAAACCATCTAAACCCTAAACCTAAACCCTCTAAACCCCAAACCCTAAACCATAAACCCTCTAACCCTAAACCCCAAACCCTCTAACCCTTAAACCTAAATCCTAAACCACAAACCCATAAATAGAATAACTTGAAGCTAAAGTCAAAGACTTGCAGTTGTAGATAAAGGTTCAAGTTTTAGGTTGCCATGAGGGAGCGGGAGAGGGAAAGAGAGAGCTCTGTGATATTATCTATCTATTCAGCAAAAAAATGCTGCAAACAAAATTGAATTGAATGTCTAGAGGTGGGGGATGAATTTAAATAGTAACTGATATCGATCATAATTCAGCACAAAATTTGTTGTAGTATTACTCAAATTATCCCAGAAAAATGGAAAAAATTAGCTGCATTTTTCTTTCTTTTTCTGCTTCCGCATTTTGAGAAGCCTAATAAATAACGTAAACTCATCATCAATCAGAGTGTAAAACCCAAAAATTACGAGTAAACGAAATAATAAAATCTCATCTCATACCGATAGATACAACAAGCTTCCTATACAAATCAGCAACCGAGCAAAGCAATTACTCGACCACCTCCCCCGAGCTGCCAATTTCACTTCATTCCTTAACCCTAGCAGGGACGATAAATGGCTAGGCTGACTTAGCCCCGCCGGTGAATTCTCCGGTGCTAATCCACCCTTGGGCGATTATGCTCCAACCAATTTTCCTCCGGCCACTCTACAAACACTAAGAGGGCGATAGAGATGGCTTGCCATCCAACAATCAAATAACAAACCCTATCAACTAATTTGGCTTAACAAAAGCCAAATCATGCAAATAAAATTATGAATTAGATGAGAGAGTTCGGAATTACACAGACGGTATGGACTGAGATGGCGATTGTGGAGGTTGTGCGCTGGACTGCTGCTGTTGTACTGTGCCATTGGTGGTGCTTTTCTGCGTCCCCTGTGCTGCGAAATAGTGTAGTGGCTATTGTGTTAAAGAATGGAAGAGGTGAGGTATGGTCGAAGTGAACAGGGGCAGAAATGGAAATAGAGAGATGCATAGACGGGTGTGATGGGGAGAGAGAGACGGGAGGTGCAGAGAGAGGGAGATGGGAGGTGCGATGGGGAGAGAGAGATAGGAGGTGTAGAGAGAGGGAGACAAGGGCTGCGATGGAGAGAAGGAATGCAAAGGGGGGTCGGGGTCGGGATAGATTTGCAAACAGGGGGCGGTGCAGGATAGAAAGACAGGGGCGAAACAGTAAAAAAGATAGGGATGTGTTTTCAACGATCGGATATTTCAGATCCAACGGTTGAAAAATATTCCTACATTTGTACAATAAAAAAGGTTTGTACAGGATACTACATCTACATATATATATATATATATATATATATATATATATATATATAAGCTTGTGTTTTGTATAATAATAAAAAAAAGCAAGGGGAGCAGACTTATACGAAATGTGGTGATAACACCTAAGAATTTGACCTTGCTTTCGTAATGAAAAAAAAATTCTAAAAATTAGGGTGTTATATATTTCTTGAGGATGACCTTGATAATTGTGTGGTTGTTTTTTACTTGTTTCAATTTTTTTTGTGCATATCAAACTAATTATGAGTAATATACTAAGCATTTAAAGTGAAAGATTATGTAAGTTGGGCTGAGGTATTTTTTTTTGTCCATTACATCGGACAATAATAGTGTCTCATGTGTGTTTTTTTCCTAAGAGGTTCGTCAATTCATTCCAATAGATTAAAAATAGCGGTGTCCTAAACTTAACATGAATGAGAATACGATTCTAAGATAAGTAACTAATGGATAAGATATTAATCACTTAAAGTAAAAGACTATGTGTGACACCCCAAAATTTACTACTAAAAAATTTTATTGTTAAGTGGAAGCATTAACATAATATAGCAGGTGTCACCACTACACTTAGCATGAATCTAGTCATGCTTTTCTTGTACTAAGTGGAAGATTAAAATGTTACAACAAATAAATCAAAACTTACGAAAATAGATATAATTGGCAATACACTTTAATAAGTTGAACATGAAGAAAGAATAAGGTGCTTTAGATAATATAATACATGAAAAGTGAGAAGGGGGACAAAAGGGATGAAGACTCCAAAAGACATATCCATATTTTAGGACACATAACATGTTCAACATTAGATAGATATAACTCTAAGCCCTAGCCCCAAGGTATAAACCTACATCACTCTACTTAAGGAACCTTTTCAAATTCAGAAAAATCATCATCAAATACCTACAACACAATGTCTACAAATGTGTAGTATCACTACGCATATAATACAACTATTCTAGAGAGATAGTATTATGTGCAAGGCTCATGCAAAGAAAGCAATAGAATATAGAATAATAAAATGATAATATGCTTACATATATATGTCAATTGAAAATAAGAAAACTCAACCATTAAGAATAAAATAATGTAATACGAATGTAAGTATAGATGGAATTTATAGATTATTATATTTATTATCGTGATAGTAACCGATGTATTATATTCATTTGAGGATGGAGGCTTAAAGAAAACATAACAATTAATCTAATACATGAATGGTACTAGCCTTACCTAGCCTTCCAAGAAATGTAACTAAACTACTAAATAATAGGACACTTAATCATTTAAGTATGCATACCTCCTATAGTGCCAAAATATATCAAGACATCTATAGATTATAACAGGGTCTCTCCGAACCTCGTAAGGTACCCAAAATTATAGAATATAAAACACCAGAATGGTATCAATTTAACACCAAACCTCAATTGGATAGCTACTTTGAGTGGCACAAGTCCAAGATCAAGATATTTCACTTTAAGTGATTAATATTTTATCAAATATTTAGGTCAAACAAGAACAAATGCCACAGAATATCACTTCACTACTTCTATAAACATAATCCGATTATTTTATTAAATTATGATATTATCCACACACTTGATCCATAAAGGAATCAAGGCACAACCATTTAAAGCAAAAAGGTCTATTAACATGATATTAAAGCGCAAATGATCATATGAGGCATTAAAGCCCAAGGAAGATTATTAAGGCATTAAAGCCCAAGATAAATTATTGAGGTATTAAAGCCAAAGTTCCATGCCATTAAATGCTTAATAAAAATAGATCTTGATGTATGTTAACTCCAATTATTCAAGACAATAATTAATAGCCAACATTTAAGTCAACCAAGGGTTCACTTATAAGCCAAATTAAATAAATAGTACAAAGGCACATAAAATGGCAAAAATATCTTTAATGTCTACTAATTTACCTTAATATTAAGAAGTGTGTATTTCATAATAAAAGGATGATAATTAAACAATTTATTTATTAGGATGAAATATAAATGGGATACAAGACAAAATACGAAGATTACTCAATATATCCAAAGTATCTCTTCTCCTTTTCTTCTTCTTTCTTAATTAACTATTTTAATTCAAGTATCTAGGTCTACTCATCAAATTTTATCCAAATTTCAACTTATACGTTTTAACTTATTTTATTAACATAATATTCATTTAGGTTTCAAAATTTCTAGAATTACATGTAATGGCCAAAATTGCCCTTATTCACTTAAAATTACTTTAATCTTCTAAAATTAATAACTTTCTCTAAACAATATCAAACCTAACATATCATATATCAAACTTCATGTAAGAGACTCAATTAATACAATGGTACACTTAAAACTTTAAAAAAAATATATGTAATACCCAATATACACATAATCAAATATGTCTAAAACCTTTAAAAAATTATTTCAACTCTAAATGATCCAAAATTCATAACATAGCTTCTATACCCTATTATACATACAATGTAATAGTTACATAAATTTAAAACAACCAAAAATTGCATAAAATAACAATTACAAGAGCTAAAAAACTTGAATATAGGCATATTCATCATGACTATATTGAATATTTGGCACAATTCTACTAAAAATTTAGCATGGCTTTAGAGAGGATTTGGGGTATAAGATAAATGTTATAATCTATTTTAGTGTATAAGATAAATGTCATAAAATTATCATTATGGTACTTGTTGTACTTTTTGGTTGGGTGAAGGGTAACTAAGTTACAAATATAATTTGGGTTTGTTAGAAGACTAGTTAGGAGTAAAATACTAGTTAAAGTATTGTTTAAATTTTATTTTGAATAATTAAATTGTAAGAAATTCCCATATTAATCTTTTATTGTGAAAAATATCATTTGGAATCCAAAAATCATGAAAATATAAAGAAGGGTGTGGAATAATTTTAGAAACCCAAATATACTAAAATATTGGATGTAGGATTTGTTTTATAGCTCGATGGATTAGAAATGAAAAAATGGTTAAGATCTTCTAATTACATAAACGTATTTTCCCACGATTTAACAATTTAGAAGGAATGGGTGAAACATGAATGAACATAATATATGGAATTAGTTAATGAAAAAAAAATATATATATATATATATATATATATATTGGAGATGTGTTATAAGCTTAATAACACAAGGTAAATAAGGTTTAAGAAAATGGGGCATTACACTAAGTGAGTCAGGGCTGATGTGTTGTGTCTATTCCACCAAGCGATAATGCTAGCTCAGGTGGATTTTGTCCTGAGAGGTGTTTCAAACCGTTCTACCTATTTAAAAATAGTGGTCAAGGGCTTGTTGCATTAGTATATGTTAGGTTTGTTCCATCAAATGATAATAGTAACTCAGATATGTTTGTCTTTGAGAGATGCTTTAACCCACTCCACCATATTAAAAATAGTGGGGTCCCTAAACTCAATGTAAATAAAAGAATGGATAATGTTTATATATAATAATGAAATCTATAATCAATATGTACCTTACATAGCTTTATATTAACACACATGTATACTTATTCCCTAATGTGAACTCATGTTTTATGTGTAACCTTTCTTTGGTTGTATTGTTACATTACTTAGTATATAGTACAGTGATCATCCTTTTGATGGAAGATGCTCATTCTCATGAGTAGACGACCCACTTGTTTTGTGGATGCTAATGAGGACCTTTGGATGATTTTGCAGCATATGATTCCTTATGTGTAGAGGAGTAATCTTATGTATCAGATTGGGTGTAGAGTTATGTTTTCTAGCAATTAGCTTTTACTTAGATATATTTTTGAACTTTTAGTTCTATGAAATCCCTTTTATATATTTTTGGATATTGTACTTGAAATTTATCTCAAATCTCATATTTAAGTTTATGAAGTTTCTCTCATTTTTTATTTATCATGTTTTATGTTCTAATTATTTTTCCTTATGATTAATATAATGATGGTATATAAGCTAGAACTAAGTCAATTATAGTAGTAACATCTAGCCATTTAGGTATTATGTTTCTACTAAAAGTAAAATTTGTCAATAGTAAATTTTAGAATGTTGTAGAAACCCAATCCATGGATGGGACTTGAACCATTGAGTGGTCACAAGAGGGCAAGGAGTCCTTAGGCTCCACTACCACTAAGTTAATTGAAATACCTCAAAATTTTAATTATGAAAATTATGGCCAAATAAGGAAAATCAATAGGAAAATAATAAATAATTTAATTAGGAAAAATTTAGGGTATTCTACTAATTAACATAAAAGTTAAGGAAATTTATCCAAAATAGCCAAATTAATCTAAAAAGGAATTTAATTATTATTATAATAAATATTATTAATTTTAAATATAAAAAAATATAATAATACCAAACACCCAAAATACCCCAACCCATCTAATTTCCTTTTTCCTTTTTCTTCCTTTTCTCTCCTTTCTCCTTTTCTTATTTTTCCTTCTCCTCCCCCGGAAATGGGCTAGCCTGCGGGGCCAATTCCCTTCTCCCCTCCCCCGTCTCGCGCACCCCAAGCCCGCCTTATTTTTTTTGCAATGCCCCAGCCGGTTGAACCACCCTTTTTTTCTTTTCTTTCTTTCCCCTGGACCGTCCGGTCCACCCCCTTTCCCTCTTCTTCTTCTTCCCACGCCGCCTACACCCGACCCTACAATCCTACACCTACCGGCAGCCACCTACACCGTCCGCCCATCCTCCCCTCCCTCTCCCGTCACTTTCTTTCACAAATTTGGTCCTAACCAACCCTTTTCCCCTCTGCCGAGCACCCTACCCCTTTCCCTTTCCCTCTTCCCTCAACCTTGTTGCCCCTGCCATGGTAGTGCTGCCTCAATTGCCACCACCGGCGGCATGCCTGGTACTTTCCCCCTCTTGTCTTCTTCCCCTTGTCATTGCCCATCCCATTTAGCCTATAAATACCCCCATAGGAAGCCACAATTGGGTCTTTGTTTTCGCAGCCCAGAAATCCCGATTGTGCACCACCGCCCAAACAGCCTCATATTCCGCCACCGTTGACAATCTCTGCCGCCAAAACCGTCCACAAAAACCTTCCTTGCACCACCCTCTACAAAACTAAGCCACCCTCCTCCCCTATATTTCCCTACACGAGCTGCCCCAGCCTTGCAAAATTGCCATCCCAATCAGCCCACTTCAACCTCTCACCGACCCTCACACCGTCGTCCGCCGCCAATTCTAGCGTAACAAACACCTCCCCCACCCTCCAAAACAACCAGGGGAGACTTCTCTACCTCCCCATACCCCCATCTTTCCCTACCTCCCTCTCCACCTTCCACCAACATTCGGCCACCGCTCCGGCCGCCATGCGCCACCACTTTTGGCTACACCACCACCTCCATTCCACCCCTCTCCATCTAATACACCTTCCACCACCTCAAACGGCCCCTCATTCCCTCTCCTCTAGCCTATAAACCCATCTTTCCACCTCTCTTCCTCCTCCACTGCCGCCACGCGTTACCACTGGTCCCGCTACCAACCCTAGGTGGTGTTGTAATTTCCCCAACCCTTAAACCTTTTATATATAAGTGTTAATAATTTTTAGTAATATTAATAGTATTACCCTTATTATTATTATTATTATTATTATTATTATTATTATTTTTTTTTTTTTTTATTATTATGTTACTACTCTTACAATCTAACCTAACTTTAGAAATATAATAACTATGGTATTATCATTTAAAAGGCTACTACTTTAGTATTAATATAGTATACTTATTATTATTAATAATATTATTATTACCACTACTACTATTATCATTATTATTAGTAATATTATGATCATCATCATTATTATTATTATTATTACTGCTACTTAACCTTACTTTATGATTTTCCTAACTAGTGATAATATTATTATTACCATTATTAATGGTCTACAACTTTAATGTTATTATGATTAGGATTTTCCCTTGTTGACTACTATACTACTACTATTAATAATGCTAGCTTTGGCCTATTATTATTATCTTTATTATTATGGTAAATATTTAAACCCTTATATTACTATTACCATTTTTATTATCATTACTATTAGTATTATTTTTAATAATATTATTAATTCCATTATTATTATTATTATTATTATTATTATTATTATTATTATTATTAGCACTACTACTACTACTTAACCTAACTTTGGAAATATTTCTAACTAGTGCTACTATTAATGGAGATCTACAATTTTAGTATTATCATAATAACCCTTGTTATTATTATTATTATTATTATTATTATTATTATTATTATTATTATTATTATTATTATTAATTTGCTAATATTGTTAATACTAACTTTATCCATTATCACCTTTTATTATTAATATAAATATTTGGACCCTTATATTAATATTATCATTTCTGTTACTATATTATTTTTATTGTTATTATTATTATTATGCTTAACATTATTATTATTATTATCATTATTATTATTATTATTACTATTATTATTATTATTATGGTTGTTGTTATTATTATTACTATTATTTTTATTATTATTATTAATGTTATTGAAACCGAAATTGGCATGTTACCATTTTGTTACTATAGAAGAAGAACACCCAACCTTATTATTATTATTCAAATATCGCTAATATTATTTCTAATTCCTTTGTTACTAACATTATCACTATGGTATCATTATTAGTTATTACTATTATTATTGTTATTATTTTGTTAATATTATTGTGATAAAAACATTCAAACCCTTATATTATCATTATCTCAAATATAACTATTATCATTATTATCTTTAGTAATATTGGTACTTTGTTAGTATTACTAATATTATATTATTATTTTATTCCTAAAGCCATTATTAGCCTTAGCCTTAAAAATAATAGGGCTTCTATTTCTAGGAGCGTTAGTATTACTATTATTATTATAATCACTATTTCATTATAACAAGTATTAGTATTATTATTAGAAGAAATAAAGCTATTAGATTTAATGATATAAATATAGTAATGAATAGTAACGTAAATGTATTTTGACTAGTAATATCTAGTAGGCCAACTTGATGGTAAAAATCCTAGCTTTTCACTTATAAAGCTCCCTTTAATAATAGCAACCCTAATCTTATACTAGAATAAGAAATAATAGTATTTTGGGTAGGAGGGAAACTAATCCTTATCTTTTCCCTCTTATAGGTGAATCAAGCCAAAATCCTAAGAAGGCGTAGGAGCGTGCTCCAAGCTCGGCGTCGTTTTAGGTAAGGATGTAGCTAAGGCCCTTGTGTGTTGTGTGACTTGTATGCCTTGGATGCTATATATATTGTGTTATGTCGTGTATCATAGGATTGTATTAACTTGTCTTATGTGTAGTGTAGCTTGGAGTCGAGGTATGTTTATGTGTTCTTTATGGCATGAGTATGATATGTATATATAGTGATTATGATGTGATATGATATGACCCTCTAGAACATGCATGCTAAGATGATTGTTAATATGATATGGAAATGAAATGATAAAAAGAAAGAAAAGGGGAAGTGATTTTACTAAGGGGGATATGAGATTGACCAAAATACCTCATGATCCATGAGAGGAAAATAAAGAGAAAAAGAGATGACCAAAATGAAAAAAGAAGAAGATGGGAACCATGCATGGAAATTCTATGGTTTGCATAGGGACTCGAGAGTTTGCATAGGGTGGATGAAACTTACATGGGGATGATCCTTACGTGAGAAAAGTTATTTTAGGGTGTAAATAAGCTAAGGGGAGAGTTATGGAGTGATTGGAGACTTGGGACGAAAAATAGTACATAGGTGGGCGTAAGGGTGTATAAGGGACCCGATTAAGGTTTTGAGAGGAAGCACTAATCTGGAAAAAAAATGTAGAAGTAAAACCAAATGAGGGAGAGTGGAGTACGGATTAAGAGTGGAAATTTATTTGATAAGGGGTGAGTATGGATCACATGGGAGAGAAGAGACTTTGGGTAAAAAGAGAGAGGTTACTTGTGGGAGAAGAAAGGTACTAGGGTTGAAGTGGCCAACTAGGGTTTTCCGGTCACATGTGGATTCAAGTGGTAAAGTGATATGATTTGGGATTGGATCTAAATGAGATAAGGGGTGGGGCGATAAATGAAGTAATGGTAGTGTAAGTGAGAGAAAGTTGGGCCACATAGGTCCAATTAGGGTTTTCGAGGAAAAACCCTAGAGGGTGATAATAGGTGGAGTTTAATGTCATGAGGTGTTGGGTCTTAACCCCCACCCTTAGGAGTTGGTTTTCTTCATGTGTAAGTGTAAGGGAGAATGGATGTCGGGGCGTGAGAAGGGGCGTAGGAGTCTCAAGATATGGGACGAGCCCCTTGAGGGGATAGAAGTAGAAAGTTGGTAATATGCATGTCAATGGTGAAATACTTATCAAATAAGATACTATCCATTTAAAGAGGAAGATTGTTGAGTGAGCCCAAACTGATCAACCGGCGAATAATAGTGGCCAGGAACCGAGGTGCCCTGCATGACCGGTCCACCGGCAAATAATAGTGGCCAAGCGCATTTTGTCCTACATGATTGTTCCACCAAATATAATAGTGGGGGTTTCCGTGCTCAACAACTAAACGTAATGATGATAAGACATGGGAAAGATACGAAGTAATTATAGTAAAACATCATGTGAGTCGGGGCTAGACCGGTCCACCGGCAAATAATAGTGGCCAGAAGCATTTTGCCCTACATGACCGGTCCACCGACGAATAATAGTGGCTAGGAGCATTTTACCCTGCATGACTGGTCCACCGGCTATAATAGTGGGGTTCCCGCACTCACATGGATTGATAAAGACTATGATGTGAATCGACAATATTTACTAGAGATATAAAGAGTAAGTCTACTCGGACTGTAGTCGGCCTTCATCATCTGTATTACTACATGTTGCTTATGTGATTATGCTATGTTGTATGTTTTTGTATATTTGGCCTTAGCGCATTTGTTACCTTACTCAGTACAAGCGTACTGATCACCCGTTTCATGGGCGCTGCTCATTCCCACGAGTAGAAGACCCGTCTAAGTTTGTTCATGTAGGGGACGACGTTTTCGATGCCTACAACACCTATGAGGCATCGGGCGGGGCCGATAGTTGAGCCTAAAAATTGGTTTGAGGATCGAGAGCAACTCGGCCGGACTTTATTTTTCTTTGACTTGACCATGTATCGTTTTATTTTAATTATGTGATGCCGTACGATGCTTTATGTTTTGAAGAACTCTAGTCACTTACTCTTTAGATTGTAATTCTAAATCGCACTCTGATTTTGTACGACTTGCATTTTATTTAATGCCATGTGTTTTTATTAATGACTTGTGGTTGATGTTAACCTTGTTTAGCCTTAGCACTTAGTACTAGAATGATAGGAGTGAACCGATCAGGTACTAAGTGTGGCGGTAATGCCCTCGAGTTTACGGTTTTGTCATTTCACTTTCTCGAAACCTTTTTATTAAAACGAAATTTTTAAGTAGTAAATTTGGGGGTGTTACACTAATATGATCACTCCAACACCAATAAAGTTAATAAGAAACTACTAGATACCAAATGCAATTATTCATGGCCATCATTGTTGTTACTATCTCCATATCTGATAGATCAACAAGAAGTAAGTGACAATCATTATTTAAATTATGTCCAATTCCTTATGGATATAGGTATGACATATTAATGTCCCTTGGTTTGGAAGGAAAAATTAAGAAATCAATATAAAAATGGTCAAGTAATAAAGTTGAAAATTAATGGATTATCATAATCTTATCACAATACATGATTGTTTTTTTCATGTTCATACAATAAGGAATCATATGAAGCAAAACTCCATCTTATATATCTAAAATCACTATGATTGTTTTTATTTAGTTATTTATTGAAATATGAATTATTTTCTTGAAGTAGTTTTCTCGTGTATTTTCCAATTTACACCAACAATGGGGAATTGAATTATTCTTTATACATTATGTTCCTAATGGGAATGTCTAACCATCTATAAATCAATTATAGAATGTTTCATTATTAGAAATCTTCATTCAATGTTGAACTAGCTCATTAATTAAAAAAGTACCAAATGAAATAAATATTGAACTATCAGATCTTATAGTCATGAAAAGAATGATCATACGTCTAATTTTAAATGTACTCATTTATATATGTATGTAGTATTATATATGATGTAACTTTTTATTGTATAAAAAAATTATAATTTATAAATAATTAAATATAAGTATTATCAAGGTGCAAACAAAATACATTTGAAGTGTATCATAATTACATAATAGGGACAAGAAGGTTCAGCCAAAGTTCGCTTTGATAATTTTTCGAGCTCTGGTCCCGGTCACGTATAATCAAATCTCCATCTCACAATTTTGTGGAAACTACAAAAAACAGACGGTACATGAGCAAAGACAGATTTATAAATAATAATAATAATAATAATAATAATAACACTTAATTTAGCGCCTTCTGTCCACTCAGATTCTAAATTCCACATTTCCACCCGACTTCCAATATCCGCATCATTGTACTTAAAAATAAGATAAAATAAATAAATAAATATCCCCATCATATTCATTACTCTCTCTCTCGCTCGCTCGGTCTCTATCCGTACTCTCTCACTGTCTCGCTGTCTCGCTCGTCACTTGTCTCCCCCTCCTCAAATAAACGAAGCAGTAAAGATCGTTTGGCAGGCAGCTGAAACACAGAGAGAGAGAGAGAGAGAGAGAGAGAGATACTTAATGCAAATCTTTTCCTACGTCTCATGATTTAAAATTAATTGTTGGCAGAAGTTCCCAACGAGCAACCAAAAACACATATACAAAAAGCTGGAATTTCTGGTGGAAAGTAAAGATAGAGGGATCGAAGAAAATACCTAAAAAATCTCTGAAATTATATTTTCAGAGAGCTCTACCGAAGCCGATGAAGAGTCTTTTCAAGTCCAAGCCTAAAACTCCGGTCGATATCGTCCGGCAAACCAGACAGGTCCTCGTTTACTTGGATTCTAATAGCAGTGCTGATCGTGGACCCAAACAGCAAGAAAAGGTTCGATCTTTTGGTTGCTTTGAGTTCTTCCCCTTCCAATTTTTCACCCTTTTATTCGTGGATTTTCTGCTGTTGTATTCATTTCCCAAAATCATGATTGGCTATAATGATTTCCATTTATTTTTTTATCCAATCTGTAGTTTATTTTATCCGGGGAGGTGAAATCTGGGTTATTGTTACTTTGAGAAGTTCATTCAGGAGTTTGAGTGTTTTTGGGCAGCAAAACCCAGATTTTTGATAAGGAACTCCGAAATGTAGTCTTTAACAGGCTTTTTGGGGGGAGGTGGGCTTTCCCTTCGGTTCATTATTGTTCAATGATTGCGGTGCCCTCTAAATGTCATCTCTTGGATTTAGTTTTTGATGTAGTTGATGCTTTTGATTGGTCTCTGGGGCCAAAATGAATGTTTGGGATTAATGGATCCTGTAATCAGAGGCTGCAAGTTTGAACTGTATGTGTGATTAAAAAAGAAGAGAGAGGGGAGGGAGGGAGGGAGATATCATACAATATGGGTGCCAATATTTATCGGGTTCTGGATAAACTGAATTTTATATTTTTATGCGGTATCTTGATACAGCGACCATGATTTTATTCCCCAGAGAGATCCTGTGCATAAAAAGCATAGAAATGCTTTTCTTTTTTTTATTTATTTCTATTTTCAAGAGTATGAGTTATAAGCATCGTTGAAATGTCAAATATGGGATGTATCAAATCTGTGCTCTTTGGGATTTGTCTAAGAACGTGAAAATTTTAGGGGGCAATGGTAAGAGCTAGGTGCAAGGAAAATGTGATAATGGGGTCAGCTCGAGAAGCAAATTCAGAGATTCATAGCGTCTACCTGATTGCATTAGCTTATTTTTCGTTGCTTCGTGATCACATATCTGGTTTATATTTAAATTACGAGTCTGATCCGATTTAAGGGAATTGTAGAAGTTCAATTGCTAGCAAGTGAATTCTGGTCTGCTGATGATACAACATTCCACAGGAACGCATTGAAATGTGTGATACTTCTTTCCTATGTTGGGTTATAGTGGTTTATGGGTTCATCTGGTGTGTTGGGTGTAGAAGTAGCAATCGGGTCAGGTGAGTTGAGTTTGGTTCTGGTTATAGCGGGTTGAGTTACTTGTGGGTCATTTTCCTTTGCGGGTCGGTCTAGGTCATTTCAGAACATTTTATTTTTCGGATCGGGTTCAAGTCCAGGTCGTAAATCTAGTTGTGTCATGATAATTTGTCGGACTGGTTTGAACTAGTTTGGGTCCGGTTGGGTTTTTCATATTTTGATGGGTTGGGTTCAAACCAAACTAATCTCGGATAGGATCACTTTGGGTTTTGGTTAAATCGGATATTGAACACTAAAATTAACTCAACTCATTAATCTCGTATACAAGCATTAAGGTTAACTTCATATAAGTATGTGATTAAAAATGTGTTATTAACTGAAATAACTTTTTAATGTTGTGCTTTTATACAAAAAAAATTGATAAAATTATAATATCATTGGTAAATAAGTATGTCCACAGTAAAAGTAAAAAAAATAAGTAAAATTTGTAAAATAATATATTTTTAAAAGCTGTAAATAATAAGATATGTAATTTTTTATTGACATATTGGTTAATATTGAATTTGGTTTTATCAAGTTGGGGTGATAGTGGGTTAGGTTGATGACAGATTGCGGGTCGGGTTTAGGTCGGTTTAAGTTTATTATATTCGAGTTATAGTTGGGTTCGTTTCGGATTCAGTGTGGGTCTGGTTGATGAATTTTTCGGGTTAAGTTGGGTCAGGTTGGCGCATGTCGGGTTGACTTTTACTGGCTCTAGTTGGATGGGCACTAAACAACAATTATGTTATGTGAAGAACCCATTGGCCCTTTCTTATTCTTTTTTTTTTTTTTTTAAATGTGATGCTGGGAATACAAGTCATCTGTATCGGTGTTCAAATCCATTTATGATTTGAGTGCGTTCATCAATCTGTTTGCTTTTGTTCAGATGGAACAGCTATATAAGTGTATTCGAGAGCTGAAATCCATACTGTATGGAACTAGTGAAGCAGAGCCTGTTGCAGAAGCCTGTGCACAAGTCACTCAGGAATTCTTTCGAGAAAATACTTTCCGCCTCCTTATAATCTGCCTCCCAAAGATGAACTTGGAGGTGAGGTGAAACTTATCTGATATTAGCCACCGTTCTGTTGCTTTTGATACTACTATTCTGTACCCATCTGCATATTCCTAATTCAGTCAACATTAAAAATCCATTTATCATGGTCATTTCCTGATGTTGCTTATCATGGAAAAGGTCATTTCTCCCCACCCCCCATTGTATGTGCTCGTCTTTTCCTGATGTTGCTTATCATGGAAAAGGTCATTTGTCTTAGGCCCAAAAAGATGCCACCCAAGTTATTGCGAATTTGCAGAGACAACAAGTCAATTATCGCCTTATTGCTTGTGATTACTTGGAACGAAATATTGATCTCATGGATATCCTGATGTCGGGGTAAGTTATGAGTTATGAGGCCTGAACTCTTAGGGTTTGTTACTCATTTGTATTTGGACTTTTAGTGCTAGCAAATGAGATGAGAGAAATGCAACTTACTCTTTTGTAGGTATGATGAGCCAGGTATTGCCTTACATTATGGCACTATGTTAAGAGAGTGCATACGACATCAGAGCATTGCAAAGTATGTCAGTTCTGCCACCATGGCCACACCACTTCTTTTTGTTACTATTTTCATCATCAGCATGCCAAAGTCTTTTAGACTTTCATTTAAAAGTGAATAGTTGGGATTCATGTGGAAAGCATGTACTATGAATGTTAGGTTGTGATAAACCCTATTAAATCTCTGTTTTTTGTTTTGTAGATATGTACTGGAGACACACTTGAGAAAGTTCTTTGACCTTATGCAGCTTCCAAATTTTGACATCTCATCTGATGCTGCAGCAACTTTCAAGGTTACTTGAGAGACCCTTTCCATAGCAACAGAGTGGCAGACATGCACAAAGCCACGCGCCCTTTTGTTTGTTTTGAAATTGATTGTATATGATGCTATGTCAATTGTATCTCAGATTATTTGTGTACATTGTTTTGCAGGAATTGTTAACCAGGCATAAATCTACCGTGGCGGAGTTCCTATCTAAAAATTATGAATGGGTATGTTTTTGGAATACAGCTTCAATTTGTTGTCCAAAGTTATCTTTATTCATTTTTCCTGCCCAAATGAGATGCTGACAGGTCATGTTCTTTACCTCTGGTTTAGTTCTTTCATGAGTTCAATTCAAAGCTGCTGGAGTCGGATAATTATGTCACAAGACGTCAAGCTATTAAGGTAAGTCGAATTTCTGAAACACTGCTTCTGGAATGACACTGCCATCATATTAGCCTTTATTATCTTTTCTTTCTTTGTACAGTTGTTGGGTGATATTCTGCTTGATCGTTCCAACACTGGGATTATGGTTCGCTATGTGAGCTCCAAGGACAACTTGAGGATTCTAATGAATCTGCTCAGGGTATGACGAATCTATTCATGCTCTTCGCTTCTCTTCTCTTCTCTTACTTTCAAAGAACCATGTAGAAGATCAAAACCATGCTTGAACTGTCTGTATTTAAGTGACCTTTTTTCCCGCTCATCTGATATAGTCACCGAGCAAGCCTATACAAATGGACGCATTTCACGTTTTCAAGGTAACCATCCGCATGCATCCAGTGTTTTACACGAATTGCGAAAGCTTGTGACTACTGTTTCAAAATTGTAATTCTATAAATTTGTTAATCATTGATCCTATGTGTTTTGTCCCAGTTATTCGCCGCCAATCAAAACAAGCCTCCTGACATCGTCAGCATATTCGTAGCCAACCGAAGCAAATTTCTGCGATTCTTTGCTAACTTCACAGCGGATAAAGGTAACAATTTTTTTCATACAAGACTATCACCTCTCATTTACTTGCTGGTGGAGCTCGTACTGATATAAAACCTGACTGGTTTACCTTGTGTTGGTTGCAGAAGATGAGCAGTTTGAGGCGGACAAAGCCCAAGTTGTAAGAGAAATTGCTGCGTTAGAAGCATGAGTTAGATGCACTTATCGAGTGTGTTTCTGATTACCTAATTTTTGGGGAATAAATGTGAAAATTTGTATGTAGGATGGAAATGTTGGACTATGTAGTTATCTGTGGGACATGGAAACTTGTTTGGACTACGTACGTAAGGATCCATATCTCGTGGCTCCATCTCATTCTCTGGTTTCCATGGGTATTTGTTCGTTGGAATACCAATGGACAATGGTCTATTTGGATGTTACTTCATCTGGTCACGCTACCTCTCGGCTCTCTACGGAACCAAGACTAGGGCGGTAGGGCCGGTCCTGATATTTTGGAAAGCATTCTAATGAAGCGTTGGTAATTCTTTAACATTAGGCTTATTAAATACAAATAAAAATGTATTTAAAAATATAAAAGTTTAGGATTTGTTCTTATAAAAATATAGATGCTTTTTCTATTTTTTTTATTATAAAGATATGAACATTTTTGTTGCAAAATACACCTTCATTATTAAAATATACAGTGCCAAAATCATGATTTTAACTATATATTGACATGATATATTATATAATATATGATGTATAGTGTATACTAATAATTAATTTTATTTTTGAACAATATATGATATATTAATATAACGTATACCATTTAACAAATCTAATGAACTAGGCAATAAAATATCAAATTACAACCATGAGTTAATTAATTTTATTAGTTTTTGGTCATTTTTATAAGATTGGTATCTTACTTAAAAAAAAGAAATTTAAAGATAAAAAAATTATCATTCAACTAAATTAAATATAATATTTCATCACATATCACATAGCCAATAGATCCGAGTATTTAAAACTTAACGCCAAATTGAATAAAAATTATATTAATGGATCAAAACATTAAAAAAAGAGTGGACTTCAAATACTAATTTATCCATCTATATATATATATATATATATATATTCACTTAAGTGAGAAATTAATTCTATATACACATAATCACTTAACTTAAACGTGAGAAATTAATTCAATTATAAAAATAAAGAAAGTGGAGCTATAAAAGATCTCAAACCCTGACCCATTGTATAAAATAAAGGTTGCAGTGCACACCGTTTTACCAATCAATGAAAAGCGTACAATTAAATTTACTCCCATGACCTCTAGGATGCTTCATTACGCGTCTAACCATGAAGCTAAAAAGTTATTGTCAATTATTGGCCGCAAATAATGTATATAATTGTCCGGAGTTGGTGTGTGCAAATTCTATACACGAAGTTGGAGTTATGTTAGAGACTAATTGTAAATTAGCATCTCGTCACAAATATCATTAGGATTATAAATGAATAAAGCCAAGTTATCCTAGATTCGAACTTGACTCGTTTATATTTTTCAAGGCTCGAGTTCAACTCCCTCTCAAATTGAAATTTTCTAACCAAGCTCGAGCTCGGCTCAAAGAAAGTTCGTTAGCAGTTCATCTCAACTCGTTTAATATAAACTAGCCGAAAATAGCTAGTTTAAATATAGCCTTGTTTATAAGCTCGTTTAGGTAATATATTTTACATGAGCCAATTTAGCTCGTTTAAATATAAGTTTGTCTCGTTTGTAGGCTCATTTATGTAATATTTTTATATGAGCCATTTTAGCTTGTTTAAAGGCTCGAATGGCTCATTTTAAAATAAATAAATAATAAATAATAATAATAATAATAATAATAATAATAATAATAATAATAATAATAATAATAATAATAATAAGCTTCCCATAACATTGTCCTCTTCAACCTGAAAAATTCTCAACAAACCTTAAGCATGTATAGTAAACCTAGGACTTACGAAATCATACATAGAGGTTCTATGATAGAATGAAACAAAAAAATAAATCCAAATTGAGAAATTCCAAAACAATTAAAATTCCAGTATTGAATATATAAAACATGCAGAGACATGAAAGATAAAATACCATGTTGATCATCTAAACTCCAAAAAAACCCAGGATAATTTAGAAAATATAGTCAAATCAAAAGAGCTTCAAATTTAAGTATTAATCATTAACAATCAAAGCTAGTGTTCCTGAATTTCCATTAATTTGATCAAAAGAGCTTCAAAACGTCAACCTGAAACAAAACCAAATATGATTTTAGTAAGTAACTAGATGGTATTAATTATTTAATTGAATAATAAAGTATAAACATAACATGTGTTTCATCAGAAAAAGTGTTGCCCAAAGCTTTATTACTCCATAAATTCTAGCTAATCATAATAACTAAGAAAATGGATATGCTATAGCCATGAGTGTAAATTCAAAATTATAAGATTTATAGCTAGTAACTTAACCCAAGCATACGCTATCAGCATAACAAAAACCAAAGACAATAATATCAACTAACAACTACTATACAATCCAGCATTATGTCAAGTTATCATCCAATTTGATGAGTGCAAATAATGTAAATCTAAATGAAATTTCTACATTCACGTACTTAAATGTTATCCAAATACCAAGTAAATGACTTACTTATAACACTTGTAAGTTGAACCTTTAAATGTTGCATGAGATTTTTGTTGGTTTGAGAAAGTCTACTTGAAAGAATTAAGAGTGGATAAGAAATACACACACATGCAAGACTCCATAATAGAATATGTGGTGACAACCAATAAAAGCTACAAGAAATTAAAAACAATATACCAAGGTTTAAGCAAATTATGGGAGATATATTGTCTTCACAATTTCAACTTCATTATCTATGCTTTATTCATAATAAGGAAATATTAATTAAAAAAAAGATTAGTTTTCAACTTATATAGCCAAAATCCAAATAATTATCTTAGAGATTAAAAAAGAAAAGTGTGGGGAGATGATTGTTGTTTTCATAAGTCTAAATTTTCTACAAACCCAATATCTCCAACATAAATCAATACCTCCCCTGTTTTTGTAGCTAATGATGCTCGATATGAATCATTGAATCTACCCCAGCACTAAAACCAGCTTCCTAAGCTCCTATGGTGATTGGTATCAACAATATCTCCTGTTCCATTTGTGATAAAATATAAAACTTTAAAATATTTGCCTTCTATCATTCTAAGGCACTAAAACATGATTCTGAATCATTGTTACAAATAAACACACTCTCCTATAAATAGGTACCTAACTCTGATTTTCCAAGTAGTTATGTGTTATATTACTTCACAAACTACTTAAATATCGATCTTCTAGAACCAACAAATTTCTTTCTTATACTAATGCCATCCAAGGAAGATCGTCATCTTTATTAGAACACATCAAAAGACTTCTCCAAGCTACTTGCAAAACTTTAAGCATATCCATTAAATATCTCATGAAGTGTATCTCTAACATGTTCAATATTCTTTTCAGCATCATCATTCTTAAAAATAATGGGGAATGTGTATTCAACGAATGTCATTTCACATCTAAGATCCAAAACACATGCAATAGCCATTGATAGATTATAATCGCCTTATACTTATCAAACTTTGTTTTTAGCTTTGATGCCATGTTTTGGACAAATTCCTCAGAAAAAGTTTCCTTCTCATATAGTTCTACCTTAACCCTCCATATCTCCGGCAAAAATAAATTTGTTGTCGGATAATGACTCTAAGAAATAATATTGGTCACCATCACTAAATGCCTCAAGAAAGCCACAAACTTTCTTAGCTTGCCTCCATTGTTCATCAAAAGGAAACTATATATATGATGGTTCCTATTATGCATTCCTAGGGAGCACATCTTTCAACTCCAGTGCAGCAACCAACATTACATATGCCTCATTCAAATGAGTGCAAACATCTAATAGATTTTTTATAGGATATTTCAATTGTTTAAAAATCTCGCTAAACTTTAGCAAATGAGATTCAAAATCTGACAAATGCTTTACACTTTCATGAACATTGTTGAGCACATTCTTAAGTTCCCCAAAAACATCTTGAACTAACAAATTCAAGATATGAGCACAACACCTAACATGAAAAATCTTACTAGCAAAAGATAACTTTCCTTTAAAGCTAAAGTTATCTTTTAACATCCTCATAACAACATCGTTTGCTAAGGCATTATCAATAGTAATAGAAAAAATCTTATCCTCAATCTCACAATCAATCAAACAACCATACAAGGCATTATATATGTTTACACCATTATCAAGATGGGGTAAATGAAAAAAGTTCAAAACATGCTTATGTAGCACCCACTCATCATCAATAAAATGATCGGTAACAACCATTCAGTGGATCTTTTGGGCATCTAATTTCTACAAATCAGTTGTTATGCTAATTTTTTTGGCATTGGCCAACCTTTTCTTAACCTTCTTTTTTCATATTCGTACACGTTAAGCAAACAAAGCTGGTTTGGCTTATTCATTTAGTTAAACAAGCCGAGCTTGAGTAATATTTGAGCAAAAAAAAAAAGAAAGAGGATATGGGTGTCAATTCAAAGATTTGGAGTGTTCATCTAGAAGTTTTGGAAAACAAGCTTCATCTCACGTTAAGAAGGATTCTAAATTTCTTGTTTGTTTTCTTTTCCTAATGATGTTATGAGTATCATTGCATATCAACTTGTTTACAAGGCTATAGGATAGTTCGTAAGAGTTACAAAAGAAATTGTAATAGTAATCTCCTTTCCACTTGCTCATATGGCAATGAGGAAGGATTACTGTGGAGTTTATAATCTAGGGTATTACAAGTTATACGACCAACCCAAGCCGTATAGAAATCAATCTCATGAAAAACGATATGATGAAATAAATGATTTAATTATTTTTAGTTGATGCACCACCGTAGAGTTAAAAAAAAAATTAGTTCACTTATATATCTTATGAGAGTAAGGGTATTCAAATGAACAATGATAGAGTATTTGATGAGTTCATATTTTGACACATTTTATACCCTTATAATCTTAGATTTTGGTAGTTTATTTGGCTAATATAGGGGAATAATTATTGTTTTATGCTTAAGTGGTAAAATTTGCATAAATATTATTATTTAAGCTAAAATGATATAAATTAAGTAAATTTAGAATAAAATATCATTTATTAATATTTAGTTAATTTTATTTTGCAGTTTTTATTTTAAAAAGAAATTAAAAAAAACTTGACCTTTGGACCAACGGCCCAAAAGCCGAAGGCCCAAAGGCCCGGAACAAAAAAAAGAAAGAAACGCCGCACGAGAGTCGGCGAGGGCTGGCATGGCACGCACGAAAAAAAAAAGGATGTGTAGGGCTGACGTGGCGTGAGGTGGGGCAGGAACGAAAATAAAAGAAGCAGCATGAAAGAGGAACAGACGGCAGAGAGAGGGGTGCGGTCGAAAGCCTCGAGAGGCTCGACAGAGCCTTCAGCAACAGAGAGTAGAAGGCAAGCGAGGCAGGCGGCAGAGCCTTTATAGGCTCGGGAGAGACGGAAAAGACAGGGAATAGGAGCAGAGCTGCAGGGACACGCACGCAGGAGGCACAGTACGAAGCGCACGGACTTCGAGGAAGCCGCACGGAACGAAACACACAAGTCGAAGCCGTCAGCGCCGGGAAAAGGAAAAAGAGAAAAGAATTACTGCACGGAAATAAAGGCCGAGAAGGAAGAAAAATTAGATGAAGAGTTTAAAATCGATAGAATTTATTTCAGATAAAATTAATTTTTATCTGAATAAATTCTTAATCTTTTATCTAAAATTAATTTCGGTTAATTCTTTCTATTATTTTTAATTTATATTTTAGATATATATTTCTGTGTAATTAATTCTTTAATTATGAGTGGCTGATTATTTATTGTTAGGGAATAATTTGAAACCCTGGATTAGAATTTGAATTATAATTTTATTTTTTTTGTTTCGTGAGATTGTTTCTTGACTCTATATTAATTGCTATCGTTTATATGTATAATTATGTCCAGTATAGTTTATTTGGTGCATGCCTTGTTTTGGTTTCTCATAAGTAACAGTATGTAGGATTATTTGCCTGCTAGGTGGCCATCTAAATATACTAGAATTTATATGTATAAATTGCAGCTAGGTTTAATAACAATTCACCTAATCGTTTTGTGATTCTAACCGAAGTGGTAAAACGTTTCGATACGTATGGGTCAAGGATAGGAAATACAGCTAGACATGCGTTTTGTACTAGTCTGGGTACTTAGATTGACAGCCTTCCACTTACACTTAATGCATTAAATCTAGTTAAATATAGGAGCCGCTTGTTGCTGCTATACTGCTAGTATTTAATAGAGTTAATATAGGCACGTGGTCGTATTAATTAATTAAGGGAAGTAATATAAGGTGTATGGACCTGCGTTCGGTGTGCAACTTGGTCGATCTCTTTCTCACGATTAAAAGATGACTTAGAAATAAATATTATATTTTCGACCTAATCTAGTGGTGGATTTTTATTTCCCTAACATATTTCTCATATCTGCGGTTTCCCATTATTTTCATTATTATTTTATTTTATTTTCTTTTTTCCCTTTATTATTCTTATTTTTATAACCCCCATTTAGTATTTTTCTTATTTATTTATTATGTGTTATTTAGGATTTTTATTTTTATTTTTATTTTTATTTTCAAACTAGTTAAATAGAAGTGAGCCCTCTCAATCCCCGGCTAGAACGATACCCTTATTTACCAGTGCTACAATTGACAACAAGAGGGTTTAAATTGCGTGCCGGCTACGGTCGCACCAATTTTTGGCGCCGTCCATCCACAGTGTTCTAAATCTCAGGCTCTAAAAAACCCGTTGATTGCCAAACAACCCACAAGCGGTAGACACTTAAGAGTCTCTAGAAAAAGAAAGAAAAAAGTGGAGAACCAAATCTTAGCCAAGATTTTTCAAAAAATGAACTCTATAAACTAATAAAGTTGGTTCGTAAGCTTTTTGATCCCAACTCGTTTAACAAACGAGCCAAGATTAAACATAAAAAATTTAAGTTCAAGTTTGTTTACAGCATAAAGGCTTACAAATTCGGCTCACTTGTAAATGAGTTGAGCTTAACCTTCATTTACTAAACGAGTTGAGTCCAAACTCACCCTAACTCGACTCAACCCATTTACAACTCTATTCTTAGAACACCATAAAAGAAAAAGAAGGGGACATGACGAGAGAAAAGGAAGAAAGTGGATGGGGTAAGGACATGAAGGAGAAAAAGACAATGGGGTTTGGTATAATTTTTATGAAATTTAAACTAAAATTAAAATTTCTAAATTAATAGTATTTTTGAAATGAATATTAAATAATAATAGTTTCAAAAATGTTATTTTATTAATTTAAAAACAAAATTACAAAATAAAAGAATAATAGAAAACCAATCATTATAGAGTTAGATAATTCACTGTAACAAGATAATTCACGGTGAGGTATTGATTAATTGGATTGTATATTTTAATATTATATTAATAATCATCATTTGTGAAGACAAAATAAGTAAAAATAAAAATGAAAATTGACATGTCATTTTGCTATTTCTGAAACCTGAAGTGGAAGTTCAATAAAACTACTTGGAAACTAGCCTCTCAAAAAATAATATCAATATCAAATGAAACAAAATAATTTCTACTTGTAATCCATCATGAATAGGAGTGTGCCATCCAAGCCTCTGATTGCGATGTAATCCATCATGAATCGGATAATAAACGAAGAATCATGCTAGGTTCTCTTACAACTTCTGTGTGTAAACGAGGACGTGTCTGTCTGTGAGCAAGAATTGTAAAAGGGTTTAAAAATATTGATTGTTTAGTAATTTCTATTTTTCACGAAGCGAAAACAAAAACGTAGTACGTGAATTTCCAGCTCCACTCACAGTCTGTCTGTCGTTGAGGAATCACGATTGGTCTTGGAAAGCTCTGAAACGGCGCGATCTAAGCCCCATATTGACGACACCAGATCACTGTTCACCCGGTCATTTAAATCCTCGAAGTGGAAGGTAACCGGATTACAATTTCCGACATGAAATTGCTTCAATCAAATTTACATTTCTGCTTGCATATCAAAAAAAAATTATATTTCTGCTTGCATAGCAGAATTAGGGTTTTGTTCTTTCTTTCGTTGCCTCTTTGCTCGACCGATTGTTCACCGTCTATTATTTTCCGTTTTCTAAAAAAAATTTACAGCAGTTCGTTCGATTCGATTCGACTTGAAATTGATCGATCGAAGATGTTCTGTTATCCTTCAACACCAGCGAAATGGGGGGTGACGATCGGATGTTTTCTTGGCGGCGGTGCTTTATTCGCGGCCGGATTACACTATTCATATAAGAACGTAGCTCCACAGCAGGCTCGACTGAAAGCTCGTCATGATTTTGTTAAGGATTTTCTCAAGAGAAAATATGGCTATGATTGGGATTAAGCTTTTGAGTCCCCCCCCCCCTTCTCAAATTGCCCATGGGCATTTCGTAGTTCCTAGCTTTCTGCTGCTGCATTTTTGTATTTGTTGAGACCAATTTATAAGCTAGCATTCGTATTCAAATACAATCATCTTTTTTTGTCTCATAATCAGTTGTACTCTTATAGAGAAAACGGAAGCAGGTCGATCAATTAGTTGCCTCAACGTCGATTACTATTTGTAGCGATTGAAGTGTGAAGTTAAGGAAATGAGTATATTACGACTAGCGGTTTGCTTATTTCTTGCCTGGAAATTCTAGTGGCTAAAGCAAGAACCACTCTTAACAGTAGCAGATTAATCTACTGGGAGAAAAAGTATTATTGTAATCCTTTCCCTCCACCTAACTATATTTTTTTAGCTATCACACTTTTTTTATGTTTTGTTATAGCTCTCTGCTGAACCGTCTGGGCGGAGTTTGATTCTGTACACCCGTTTGCGTACATCCGGTAGCCTTTTTTTCCCTGGTATCCCATATAGTCTCATTTTCATCTAATGCTTGCAGCTCCTTTTCCATTACCTCAACCTGCTTAGGATCATGTTTAGCCTGATTATAATGAGTTGGTTCCCGTACTGATAGGACATGATATAGAGAGATGCAAATATAATCAGACGAATAAGTTGAATAAGTGGCGAATACATTTAAAGTAGAAGCGTGAGAAAGTGGAAGGTAAACCGGGGCAAATATAATCTTGTAGTTTGGGGGGTAATTTTGTTTGACGTGTGCAATTGCTAATGGGTTACAGGTTGTGAAGGAGGGTCGTGGATATGCGGAGAGGCATTAGTTTGGGTCACGACGGATATGATAAAGAAGGGTCAGATGCATGGGGTAGGGCACCAGCATAGGGTGAATTATTTGAAGTAGAAATATCGTGTGATGAGGAGCCCCTATCATGTACGAAAGGTGAGACATGGCCATGTGTTGGGTTAACCAAGGGAAGAACAGTAAGCGGTGACATAGAGGGGTCCACAGAGGAAGAGATACAAAAAGGTCAACCATCCTCTCGGAAAATCACGTCTGCTGACAAATATCATGTGGGCAGTGAGATCAAACCGCTTGTATACCTTTTGCTCGGCTGGATATCCCAACAGCATTTATCGCTTGGGTTTCGCCGGAAACTTGCCATTAGTTAGTAGACTCAAAGACATAACATGAACATCCTGGGACCTTGAGATTAGGGATGGCAAGGGGCTCCAAAAGGGATGGCGACATTATCTCCGTCTCCCAACCTGTTTCATTCCCCAACTTTTATTAATAAGGATTTTCCATCTCGATTCCTATGAAAAATATATATCCACCTTCATCCTCATATCTGAAGATTTTTAATAAATTATTTTTGTTTTTGTTCTTATTTTTTTATTTTTTAAGAAAAAATATAATATTATAATGTATTTATGAATGTATATATATGCATATCTATATAACGGGACGGATATGGGGATGATGACCGATTCCGTCCCTGAAAAAATCCCTGAAGTTTATTCCTAAAAATTTCTCTCAAAGTTTATTCTAAATAGAGAATCTTCAATGGGGCCTCGAACTCATGAGAATTTTTGTCATCCCTATTTGACATGAGCATAATTTGGAGTGCCGGAGATTTCCATTGAAGGATTAGTGGTGTAGGAAGCAAATTGACAATGTGAGTAGCTGCCAAAACACAACCCCCTCAAAAATGTAGAAGTAGATTAGCATGCGAACATATGGATGGTGACCTGTATGGAGCACTTTTATGATGATCTAGCTGTTTCTGGCAGGTGTCGGTGTCCGCGCTCCACCCTGCCATTCT
Organism: Tamarix chinensis; assembly: GCA_030549775.1. NCBI lineage: Eukaryota > Viridiplantae > Streptophyta > Magnoliopsida > Caryophyllales > Tamaricaceae > Tamarix > Tamarix chinensis. The sequence goes on from CM060176.1 coordinate 13,411,562, forward strand.
TCTGCGGTGTATATGGAGCACTTTTATGATGGAAAATACCATGAGTACAGAACAATTGAGAGCACCTAAGGTCAATAAACTCAGCCATTATTAGTCCTAATACATCTAAAAAGAATGCGAACATAGGATATAAAGCTAGACAAGGATTGATACACTCGGTGCTTGATATATAAGAGTAAAGTCCACGTACATCTGGAATGATCATCTAAGATTGTCAAAAAGTAGGATACTCCACATATGGTTGGTGACCTATATGGCCCCCACAAATCCACACGGACAAGTTCAAAACGAAGCTATAGAAGTGCTTAGGGGAAAAGGGAGTCTATGATGTTTTTTCCTTCGTACAGACATCACAAGGAAATTCTTTCAATTGTCCAAGAATATGTTGCACACGAGACGATGAAGCTTGACCGAGTCTTGCATGTAGTAGGGAAAGGTCGGCACTATTGAAGAGCTTGTAATAGAAGAACTATTTGAGAAGGCACCCCATACTCCTTGCAGACTGTAAAAACTACCATATCTGCAACAAGTGGCTACAACGTTATAGCTGATGGGCCCTGGAACAGACAAGATTGTGAATCAAAACAGTTTACAAGGGATGAAGTATCAATAAGCTTGCTAACCGAAAGTAAATTATGCTTGAATTCTGGCATAAAGTGCGCATCAGTCAACGCAGATTACAAGGGAATGGATAGTTCTAATATGAGTGACCATTTTTAGTTCTATTATCGGGAAATCCAATATAAATTGATGAGGCTAATATGCTCTCATCATGTCATGGAACAGGGTGACATCTAAATACTTATGATCATTAGGGTTTTATGGGGACGGAACGGAAAAACAGGGATAGAGAAAAATACGGAACATTATTTTTTAAAAATTTAGAAAACGGAAACGAAAGAAAACAATAATATATATATATATATATATATATATATATATATATATATATATATAAAAAATAGACTAAATCTACTTAAATTAGGAGAGAAATATTATAAAAAAAAAGAAGTTAAAACTACTACCTATATTTGTTGATTTAAACCATTAGTAATTTTTTTAAAAAAAAATTAATCAAATGCTTGTAGTACCAATTCCGACACCGAAAAAATTTTAGGATGGAAAATATTTCCGGAATGTTTCATAAACAAAGTGTTATTTCCATGGTTCGTTGGTGATCAGATGCCCCAGAATTAATTATCAAGGGAAGTAAAATGATCGTTAGGAAATAGTGTGGTAGAAATATTACGTGCGAAGTTGCACACAATATTTTAAGAAGCACCACTAGTTTTCTTCAACATCTTCTGGTATGTTGCAGCTATCATAGCTGGGTCTACCATTGGACCAGATTATTCTGGAGAAGAATGCTCTGTATCCGTTGCATTATCTCGTAAAGGAGAACTGAAGCACACATTTGCAGCAAATTTGGAAGATGAAGATGGTTACCCGTTGAGCTTATAGTACCAGCCGAGGAGCTTACAAGCCCGAAACATTGGTTAGCAGAGTGTCCTTTTCGACGGCAATGCCTGCATTCCTTTAAAGCCTCATCCTTCTTGTTATCCCTAGGCTTTATTCATAGCGTGCGATTGCTGTATTTATAGCCAAAGCAATATTTTCTTGAGGGCAAGAGACGTGTCGAGTGACTTGTTTCTATTTTTCACCTCGCAATAAAAAGTGTAATACGCTATCAAATCCACCATTAAGCCTCATAAGGAAGTGCACTAGTTTGCCTCGAACATCTCGTGCAAGTCATTTCTTGAGGATTCCACAAGTACCGTGGGAAATCCCTCCACAATTACAAATTGGAAGAGGATCTTTATGGTTGATTTCATGTTATGATTTCTTCAGTTGACTATAGTATTCGGCTATAGACAGGTTACCTTGAGTTTGGAGCCACAAGCCACAGGAGTTCGGTCGATTCATCCCAGAGTTGTTTGGCTGTCTCCGAGCAATCAAAACTTCCTGATATTTCAAGAGCCATCGAGCTCAAGAGCTAGCATCCAACCATACAAGCACATCTTTACCATTTCTGGTAAGCCTCGCCTCGTTCAGCTTCAGGTTTCTTGCGAGTTCCATCGATGAAACCAAGTTTGATTTTAGCTCCAAAGGATCTTCTCACTGTACGGCTCCAACGAAGAAAATTACTGTTGTCGAATGGAGCATAGATTAAAGTCATTCGTGGATGATCGGAAGTTAAAAAACAGAAAAAAGGATCATGTGTGTCGTTTGTAGAAGAATTAATTGCATCCTGATCATGGCTTTCGGTTGTTCCATTAGCGGATCGATTAGGCGTAGGAGATACCGTGGCAGCAGCTGAATTAGTGGATTGAACGACGTAAGTGATGAACCAAGCAGTAGCCACCATACCATATGCAATTTAACAATGAAAAATGAATCTCCATTACCGGAGCTGGGAGGAGGAAAGTAGTAGAAGAGAAGCCCTGTAAGAGCTCAGTTGTGAACGAACCGGATACTCGGTACTATTGATACTGATTCGGTATTTATACAACCATCAGCTTAACAAGTTAAAAGCTATTGCAACCAAGTAATTACAACAGATGGGCTAAGGTGTGTTTATACAATGAGGTCGAGCGTATGCTACAACCTATGAATCTAAATGATTAATATTAACATCTTGATACTTTATCCCACATACTATCCTTCATGTAATACATGACTCTCTCGTGCAATGTAACTGTATTGACCAATATATGTTTCTCCTTCATGTGTAATTCATGATCCCTGAAGTGACTAAGAGCAGTTCTACTTTTAATAAATAGCTTTTTATAAAATTAATTATAAAAAATTAAACAGTAATTTTAAATAAAAATAAGTGTTTGATTTTACTTCTAATAAATAATTATAAAAAAGCGATTAGTAAAAATTATTTTCTAAAAGTAATAATTTATAAATAATTTTTACCTACTTTCTAAAACTACTTCTACGGCACACACAGTACTTTATAATATCTTTATATACATTTCATATTATTTTTAATATTTAATATTATAGAATTTATATAAAAATAACCATTACAAAAAGATATATGCAGGAAGATAAAAATAAAAAATAAAAAGTAAATTTATAAAAAAAAAATCAAACACTAATAAAGTATAATAAATAATTTTTTAATTTTAATCACTTATACAATAAATGTAAAAACAAACATATATTTTACTTTTTAAAAAGTAAATTTATAAAAATAATTTTTATATAAAAGTAATTATTAAAAATAAGTAATACATTATCTTTAACAACTTATTAAGTTGAGAACCTCGATTGCCACCAGCCTTAAAGAGATGCCTACAAATAATAAATAAATACTAGAAATACAAGTTACTAATCTAATCATCCATTATCATCGCCTTCACAATTAAGATACAACTGCAGCTAGTCTTCCAATCAGGCAAAGCTTCATGTTTGCAAGGAATTCACCAGCTTGAACAAGCTCATAATACATGCAGATATTTCAGATTTTACCAAATTAAATAAAGAAAATGTACAGTTTGCCGGTTGAGCATATAGCGATGCACAAAAACTCTTGTTGTCATGCCAAAATTGTAATCAACGAACAATCTGCATAATCATAGAAGAAATTCTATTACAAGCATCATCCAGCTTGTTCAGTAGCAGCACAAAAATGCAAACCGCATTGTCTTGATGTAGACAAAGACACAATCTCAGGTACCATTACAAAACAGGAAAGGCCCTATCAGAGGTGACAAGAAAGAAAAATAACTAAGGCTCGTTTTTGTATGACAGTGGCTAAGAGGGTCTCCTGACGAAATTCTAAGCAGCCCCAGCTCCCTTCCCCTTCTTCCTCTGGAGCTTCTTCATGTAGAACTCCAGCTCCTTGCCCTCCAAAATGTATCTGCAAAGACCCAATTTCAGAGCATTTAGTAAAACCTACCGCATCAACTTCGCACAAGTAATCTTCAGCCGAGAAAACATGGAAAAATAAAACAAATAGAGAGATTAGAATTACCCATCGGCACGCCCACATTGACCAGGACGTGAAGAGATGCAAGCCAACAGACGTCCACTTCCAAATTGCTCTTCAAGGTGTGGGTCAAGCGTTCGACCAGCTTGACGGTGCTTCAGTAGGCTCTGAACGTGTCTACTCTTTTTGGCCTCCTCAGTAGATTCACCTTCCTATAGATAAATTGATGATGGGAAAGAAAGAGTCACATAGATAATATACTTATATTTTGCAGATAACGACCTTACACTAAAAGAGCACGTGATTCTAAACACCTGAACCTGAATGTGAAGGCTCAGCTACAATGATAATTCACATAAAAATACATATGAACTGCATGGAGCGGGGATTTCCATATAGAACATAAGAACAAGAAGATGCCATGCTAAGAGAAAATTACTGACCAGAAGGACGTAACAACAGCAAAGAGAAAAAGATAAATAAAACATAAAACACAATCCCTATGTCCTATAATTGGTAGCGAAATTCGGATGATGGGGAATGCTGCCACAAAGTAGAGGCCAAACCAGCATATGGTCAGTTAGTATTCATTACTTGCCCCATCAACTCACAGAAACTTGTAACGGCATAACTAGAGGAAATTCATAACATAGTAACGAAACTAACATCAAAGCAAGCCGTATGCATCACATAGGGCAAAAAGGCATCTCCTCAATAATGAAAGGGGGAAAGGGGAGGCTACTGAATTGCTATAGATCAAAGATACCTCTGCTTCCTTCTTAGCAGCAGCCGCAGCAGCCGCAGCAGCCTTCTTCTTTCGGCCAACATCAACACCATAGTGCTGGAGATACCACTGCTTGAATGGAGCAGCATCAACCTGAACAATGGCACTCTTCACCAAAGTCTGAGTTCTGACCAACTCGTTGTTAGAAGCATTGTACATCACATCAAGGATACGAGTTTTCCTGGTCACAGCCTCACTACCCCATGAGTAATTCCCTGTGTCTAGCCTCAGAGCACGCCACTTCACATTACCACCACGAACTCGAATTCTCCTAACAGTCTTGTTGCTTGACAACTTGGTGTTGGCTGGCTGCCTACCGAGCTCATACCTATTTTTTTACAGCGAAATCATCATTTAACACAGAACACAACTTGTTTAAGTCGGAAAAGAGAGACAAACGTGTTCACATCGTAAATCTTCAATAAACAGAAAACTCCCTAACATCAAGAGAAGCAAAAGATAAATTTATCTCAGAATGATCTTTCATGGCTCAATAAAGTTACTGTGAAATTAAAAACTGAGCTAGAACAATAGGATGCATTTTGAGCAAAAAGCCCATCAGATCGAAAAATAAGCGAGGCTCTAAACCTAAAACGAAATTCTGTGCGAAAAAAAAAATTTATTTCGAGATCTGTGGACATAATCATTGTTGAGGCATTGATAGAAAGACGTCGATAAACATAAAGCCACCACAAACCCCGCAGAACACCCAAAACAGCATCCAATAGCCAAAGAGCAGCCATGCCATAACCATTGTTTCTCAGCACAGCCTACAAAGTTCGTGTAAAACAGAGATAATATTGTACATAGGGAGCACCGATCACTCGTTTTTCATTATAAGGTGAATAAGACTTCAAGTTATCATATAAAATAAACTAACCAAACACATTGAATCGTAGGACACCATTCTAAATTACAACAAAAAATCCAACAGAAGAGAAACTCAGAATCGAAAAGAAAAAAAAAATAGTACTCAATCAAACAAAACAGAGATCGAAATCAGAGAGGGGGAACTACTTTCTCTTCTTCCTCCAAGCCTTCTTCTTGCCACCAGTGGCACGTCTCTTGTGCATAGAATCACGAGAAATACCTGGACAAATACAAAGACATCAAATCTCTTTAACATTGGCAATCTTACTTTGTAGCACCACTGATTGAAAAACATGACGTAGAGATATATCTAATTCAAATGAGAGGGTCATCAAACAAAAGTGAGTAGAGAGAAAGAGTAGTTACCCATGGTTGAAAACCTTGTTAGGGTTTCTCGTCCACGAAAGCCGACTGTTTTCGCAGGAGCAGGAGGGAGGCTCTTCGCTAGAGAAGAAGATAACGAAGCGTGTGAAAAACCCTAGTTATTAAAATGGCTGCGAGGCCATTCAATTTGGGCCGCCTAAAAGTCCACTTACTAAGTCATCGGCTGCGCCGAGCTCAACTCTCCTTCTTTCCTTTTATTTTAGAGCTTTTCTACCCTTACAGTGATTTTTTTGATTTTTTCCACCAAAAAAAAAGGTTTAAGACTAGAATAGAAAGTATTTTGAGCTTGAGATATTATATGTGGTTAAGTCACTTCCAAGTTCCAACTAGTATACTGAATGACCGGTTATATAGTGTTTGTTAGGTAATTTTTTTACTTTTTGTTTAATTTATATTTTATTTAAAATTACTTATTAAAAGTAATTATTAAAAATAATTAATTACTTTCAATACTTTTTAGTCTAAAATGTTTTTAAAATAATTAAATTTTTTGAAAAATGACTATTGGTAAATAATTTCATATAATTCATTAATTTATCTTTAATTAGGACTATTAAAAATATATATATATATATATATATATATATATATATATATATATATATCATTATACTTTGATACTTTCTCTTCAATTAGATACAATATTGGTATAATTTTGACTTAAATAAATTATTATATAAAATATAGTTATATGTTTACCATGATTATAGTCATATTTTACAATTGGTGTGATGCTTTGTGGTAAACTTTATTTTACCATTGTTCTATTTATATTTTAACACTATTATATTATATTTTATCGCCTTTATCTTCATGTTTCACCTTAGTTGTTTTTCATACTTCACTATAGATATTTTTCTATTTCATTGATATTAGTTGTAACCTTTTATGAAAATAAAAACTCACTTGTTATGTTTCATCATAATTGTCTTCATATTTTACCACAATTGTATTTTGTTTCATCATTGTTATGCTTGTGTGTAAATATTGTTGTTTTCATGTTTTACCATCATTGTTATGTTTGTGTGTAAATATTGTTGTTTTCATGTTTTACCACCGTTGTATCTATGTATCATTATCATTGTCATGTTTCACCATAGTTACATTCATATTTCACTATTATTACACTAAACTTTCACTGTTATTTTTCTCATCTTTCATCATTGTTTAACTAATATTCACCATTATACAACCATTGTTATGCTTGTATTTCACTACTATTATCTCCATGTTTCATCATATTTGCATTTATATTCCCTTATAATTGCCTTTATGTTTCGCTACATCTACTATTATTTTTCACCAATGTTAGTTACGATTTGCTTAAAAATACTAACTTATCATATTTTACTATAACTACCATCATCTTTTACCACTATAATTTTATGCTCCATCACTTTTTTATCATAATTTTTTTGCCAAAATTATATCAATATAGATATCGAATCGTATTGGAAAAATATCATAAACATTATGAAATAATTTTTAAAACTTTTCTATTAATCCTACTCAAAGATATTTTAATTTAAAAAGAAAAAGAAAAAAGTAGTGGCATCACAATGCACACAGTGTATCCATTTACGCAATAGAAATTGGAAAGTCACTTCCTAAATTTACTAAATATTGATAAAAAAAACGAATATTTAAATAACACCAAGTATTATTTATATGTGTAATTAATTAACTAATTACAATATTTTTGAAAATAAATTGATATCTTAACATATATACTTAGACAAACCTTAAACTAAAATGTACTTTTTGTGATAATTTCAAACAAAAGAAAGAAGGGAATATAATTATAATTGAAACACTTTCCCAATGGACCAAAACTATGTTCTTAGCTATACTTGAAAAAAATTGTGGTTGGTTAGTCATTAGTTTTTTGTATTCATTAACAAAATATTCAAACCACTAATTAGGTAAATTAGTCTTGCAGCCACCCAACTCAAAATATTTGTTACTGGTCCCCCACTTTTAGTATTTTAGTTCATTTATTGTTTGTTCCCAACTATCATATTATACATAGAATACATGAGCTTTGTGTCTGGTGAATGTTTCAAAATTATAAGGCTTGGATCTTCCAACTTCTCCAGACCTTTCATTCTTCTTTGTTTTCTTATCCTCATTTTCTCCCTCATTTCAGCCTCATAGTGGCACATCTCCATCACACACCTTTGTAGGTTACATTCTCTCTCATTTTCTATCTTCCTTCAAACTCGTAGAATATTCTGGTAATCTAGAATTTAAATTCGTAAGAGGATTGTTTAAAGAATTGGGAAGTGAGACAATGAAAAAGTGGTGTGAAGGTTAAACATCAATAAAACACATGCGTATTTTTTTTTTATGAACATACTTCTCTTTGTAGTCCTTACATCTTATTCTTGAATATGTGGTTAGCAAGGTTTAATTGTAGTAGAGTATGCTATTAGGTATAAATCCAAATTTGTGTCCTACAATCTATATCCCTTTCTCTCGTATGTGATCTTAGAAATTGAATCAACAATGACAATAAGGTATTTCGTAATCTGCCCTCATTTTCACTCTTTTCACTTTAGAGTATTGGTTAGATTTGTCATCGGAATATTGAGCACTATCGTCCATGATTATTTGATACTATTTTTTGACTACCCATTTTCTTAATTTGAAAAAGTTAATAATTGGTTCATCTTCATCTATGATTCTTGTAGCATTGATTATAATATCACTCACAAGATAGAACAATAAGGGGGGAAATAGAGATCTTTATTCATGTAATTGTCTAATTACAAGAAGATTCAACAAATAACTCAACAAGATTATATAATCAATAATTCTCTTAATCAAAGAAAACACAATAGAGAAGAAGAAGATTTGTATGTTTGACTTGACATCTAGGGTTTTATCACAACTCTTTTATATCAGATAAAAAATTACAAGGCAAAACAATATGTTTCATAGAATCACCAAAAAATAAGAACTATAGACATTCTATATGTCCCATGTGACATTTGCATACTTAGTGTTGTATAGTGGTTTACTTAATGTTGTTGTAGTGATGGGTTTTGTTTTATCATCTCTTACCTATTCAATTAGCAGTTGTGTAACACTCCAAAATTTACTACCAAATTTTTTTTCCTAAAGCATTAATAATAACTAATAAGGTGTTATGTTGCATCCAATATTAACTCATACCTAAAAATCATGTGTGAGAAGCACTTGATTCCAAAATGATAAGAGATTATAAAATAGAGGTAGAACAAATATGATAAGAAATAAAGGATTTAAAGTCTAGACAGAGAGAGAGAGAGAGAGAGATTTGAATAACCATACATTTAAACCAACCTATAACCACTCACCATAGGTAAGCACAATGAAATCATTAAATCAATATATACCTACAAACAGCGAGCCAATTATCTGTTGAAATGAGCAACACCCATGAGCTACCATCCTTTTCATGGTTGAGGCCTTGGTAGTTGTTTTTTCCTTGAAGTAGTTTTTTGAACTTATGAATGATGGATTACATCTAAATGATTACCACACAACAAAATATAAATTAAAGGCTAAAACATCCAAGAAAATATACTAGATTATAATCAAACCTCTTAGTCGCCTGAACTAGGTTAACTGATTGAATCTAGAGATATGAATGATTCAATATGTCATTTTATTCCAACTCGTGATTTCTTCAAGTCTGGATTTTTTTCTTGTTTGAGCAAAAAAAATTATATCACACCTCTACTAGTATCCATACACAGCAAATTGGATCACTACGGGATGTGTGTTAGCACCAATGGAAACTCGCTCTCTCTTCGTGGAGTACTAGGCTTGACAGTAGGAAAGCTCACCCTCTATAAAAAGAGAGAGAAAGGTTCTTAATTATAAAACCATAACCTATTTTTTATATTAAAACCATATCCCACCACACTTACGTTGGTATTTAATCATATTAAAACCACTTTGAGCTTAAAGATATAATAATCATATTAAATCTTCATTTTTCTAGTTTTAAAGTACATATTTTAATCTAGCTTGATTGGTGTGCAGCCCTATAGGTTTATGTAATGTTAGTGGTGGATTGAAACTCCTTTCATGTCCACAAATCATAAGAGGTATCTAGCAACACGTTATCACTACCTAAATTTTGTAAATGTTATATGTTCGACACAACCTATTAATAGCAAATATATTTTTCCTTTTGTTACTCTATATTTAGATTAAACACAAGTTATTGATCATGTCATCCTTATTTTTTAAATCATACTCTTTATCAATCACTGATTAAGATAAATCCTTAAACAAGATACACCTCGTTTGCTCACAGCCATGCTAACATTAGTCATACTTATCGACGGAGATAAAGATATCTCTCTCATTTCATGATATGGACAAATCTAATCTTGATCAACTACATGCCTTTATATGATTCCCACCATATCTGATCATTACATTTTATGATCACCTCTTGATAGGGGTAAAGTTTCATAAAGTCAAAACATGACAATCATTATACCGATGTATACGAATATCATAAGATAATGTACTATTTGGAGAACATTGATGAGACTTCATATTTAATGTAGTGTCCTCATATAATTTAGTCCAATACTATGGTTCATAACATGTAGCTATGTCATTAGTTTGATATCTCATATCAATGATCCAATGGAACATGATCATCAACTAATCAACATACTGGTCTTATGATCATCAATATCCATTAATTATATGATGCTAAACTAGGGTAAGTTTTTGAATAATAATCTTTCTATAATTTAGTAGAGTTCCACTATACAGTCATATACTCGATTATATACCTATCGAATAATTACTCAAAAAGATAACAATATGTGAATCGATAAGTGTGCGAGTACAAACCATCAACTATAATTGGTTCTATGGCATATTTCCAATAATAAACTCCTTCAAATGTTTTTTTTTAAGGTTTCTTCTTAGAGATGTAATTTTTTTTTGTTAATCCACTGTTAAATCCATATGTTTGGTTGGACAACTTTGATTGAGGCCAATGATGGTTTGATGAGTTTTGCCTTACACTTTATAATTTTATAATGATGAAGAAAGATCACACTAATAATGACTCTAGAGTAGAATTTATCTCTCCCTAATATTATCTTCTCTCTTGATTTCTCAATTAACACAAACATTAATTTTAAATGAGAAAATAAATTACTCCATTTATCACTTTGCATTCATCCATGCTCCAATAGCCCTTGCTGGAATCCTAGTCCTTGAATTAATGGAGTCGATGAATTAATGATAGAAATATCTAATTTATTAGGTTCCTAATTATTCAATATATTTATTTATTTTTAAGGTCTTATTGAGAGTGTGGTGAGAAGTATGGAAATATACAACGCATATAGTTTTTGAACTTCTTGAATACTCTTGGAATGTTCTTATATTAGGAGGTAATTTTTTTTAATAATGCATTACTTTCTAAGCTCTTCAATGCTAATATCTAGATAAACCCCTTTAGTTTCCTTTTATCTATATATCTATGTTTCTTTACGTCTATATGTGAGTTGAGAAATAAAAACTTAAGGCTAAACCAATATTTGATATTAACATCTCAACTCTACTTCGAATTTCATAATCAAGAATTCTTCAAAATTTATATTCTTTTATGCATTGAGAAATTGTTATATGCTCCACTATATTGGACTATTTAGAATCTTAATAGAAGCTTCACGAGTAAAACAATTATGGTGCTCTCAAAGCCCTAAGAGGTGAATGTGCTAGTTAACCAATGAATGTTGTAAACTCTAGGGAGTCAATGTAACTAAATGATATTGACAATAAGTTAAGATGCTTTTGCTACTTGTTTCTGTTTGATTTCACCATTTCTCCACTATTTACATCTTATAAATGAGGGAAGTTTGGAACACCAAGGAAATGTTAGGATGGGCCACTTTGAGCTTTGCAATGTGTAGATTTCCCTGCTAATTATCGTGACATGGACAAGCCAAATATAGCTTATACAATCATAAGAATTATGTTTAATAAATTCAACTCCTTTGGGTTAATGAATATTAATTACATCAAATAATAAGATATGTAAATTAATGTTGTTTGGGATACTATATATCATAAGGAATAACTTTTAGGGGGAAATGGTTTGACGTCCACTAGGTTGAAACTATATTTAAAGTTGATCCACCATAGTTGGTATTTAGTTCACTTTCACCCAAACTAATGAGATACGTATACAAATAATAATTTTATATTACTACTACTACTGCTTCTCCTCCTCCTCCTCCTCCTCCTCCTCCTACTGCTCTTGTTGCTCCTCCTCCTCCTCCTCCTACTCCTGCTGCTCTTGCTGCTCCTCCTCCTCCTCCTCCTGCTCCTACTCCTCCTACTGCTACTACTACTACTAAGCCCATCTCAAATTGTTCCTAAAAGATTCTTAACCTTTCTCATGATGCATTTGGCCCAAAATACTACCTCAGATTGATCTGAGGTGCTGATTTAGACATGTGAGGGGAAATATGATCTCAACTTTGTCTTCTTCCATCTCTCTCCTCTGCTTAATTCTGGGGTCATTGCTTTGATTTCAGACTTGATTCTACTTAGCTAGAAGATTCCTTCCACGCTGACTTTCCACTTCCCCTCTATTATCCTATAGTTTTTATAATTCGTGTACAAAATTGACTCTATAATAATGAAATATAGACTCTAGGGTATTATTAGATAGATTCCTAGGGTATTACCTCTAAGATAATAAAATATAAACTCCATTGTTTACTTATAAATCATATTATTATCTCACAATTTTTATAACGTATGTACAAGATTAACTCTAGGATAGTGAAAGATAAACTTTAGAATATGACTTGATAGACTCTTAGATAGTACCACATAAAATCAACTATTTAATTACAAGCCATATTTTTATTCTATAATTTTATAACTCAAGTACAATATAGACCCCTTCGTAGTATCATATGGAATTTGTTGTTTAGTTAGCCCAAATAGAGTAAACCTCTAAACCATTGTCTTTTCTAATAAATAATAAAAAATAAGAAAATAAAATTAATTAAACATAGAATATAAAATATTTAAGAAATAAAATAAATTAAAATGGAATTTAACAATCAAAACTCAAAACATAAAACCATATTATTATCCTACAGTTTGTATAACTTAGGTATGAAATAGATTCTAACATAATAAAATTTAGATTATTGGGTATGACTAGATAAAGTCTATCGTAGTATCACATAAACGTTATTGTTGAATTGGCCAAAACAGAATAAACCTTTATACCATCATCTTTTCTAATAAATTATAAAGCATAAGAAATTAAAATCAACAAGTGTGTGCTATAAAATATTTAATAAAGAAAAAATAATTAAAATTTAATTAATAATTAAAACTCAAATATAAAATCATATTATTATTCTAAAATTTGTTTAACTCAAGTGCGAGAGGCAAAACATACATGCAACCTTGATTATTTTGAAGAATTCCTTCAGAACTAGAAAAACAATTGGAGATTGCAAGGTCAATGGGGGTAAAGGTAGACTCAAAAAAAAAATTCAAATGCAATTATCACTTGTAGAGCAAGTGATGAGTTTAAGAGAGACTTTGTTGTGTACGATGTCTCAACTTTTTCCAAATCTCACCAAAAAGCAAGATGTAGACATAATGTTCTATTATCATTGATGGATGTTATCAAAATCATTAAGCTATATTGGTGTTAGCACACATTTGAATCCTTGGTCGAATTAACCAAACACTAGAGGAAATAAGTAGTTGAATATTACATAGGACTATCATTTTCCTTATGGTAAAAAGCATTGCAACACGATATGATAAAATGTATTGATTTCAATAAATTTTGACGTAACTAATGTATCAGTGACTAATATTTTGTTTTCTTTGATAGCTATGCTTTTTGGGTATACTGCAATTCTAGGGTAGGGTGTCCAAGAGAACAATGTATAGCATACGAGACCAACCATACCATCCAAAAAAAACATAATAGTAAGACAAATGATGAGCTCACTAAAGGAGGCTTTGGTAATGACACTATCTTGGAAAGACTGACAATCAATAAGATAAAGTAGTTGTAATAGCAATAACTGATGATAGACAAAAACATAACGGACATAGGAAACACCATAGAAAGTAACATAAATGAGCCTTCAAAAGTCGATGTAGCAGGAAGTTCAAATGCACAATAAATTTATAAGAAGGTACTAAAGCAAGTATTGGTGTTACATGATTTCAATAATTGTAGCTATTGATATTTTATTGTGGAAAAAATGCAACAAATATTATAATCCTTCACTAGAGTGAGCTAGCAAGTAGGACACTTATATATAAGTTTAGGTACACTATATATTAAGCAATGTTGGACATAATGACGTTGCGAAGTTGATAGGCTCAAAAATCACCTATATGTTTGCCAGTGTGATGAAGTTTGTAAAAACATAAGATATTGGGGCATCAAAATAGACCAAAAGCTTAGTAAATGATTATTCTGACCTATTTAAGGAGCCAACATTCATTGATTAAATTGACCATACTAAAAGGGCTTGTAATGCAAATATACCAACTAAGGTTCCCTTAGACTATATGCTAGTAGGATTAAAATAAGATAGATGAGCTAATAATGAGGGGAATGGTAGCGAGCAACTAGAAGACACTAAAGAAGGAAGGGATACTAATCTTCATATTTCATTGATAATCTACAATCAAGAGTTCAGAACAACCTATAATAGGAAGCCGCAAGTGATCCTCAGATAATTTTTGTAATGCTAGACTCAATTTTTATCACCTCTAGGGAAAACATAATTAACACAGACATATAGTACAATGAATATGGGAGACTTGAAGTAATAACGACTAAACATGTATATGTGGATAAATGAATTGAACTTCAAAACTAAGATGAAAATAAAGAAGCTACTAATGATGGAATCACACATCAACTAGTGGATGAGGAAATAGCTATCAATGTTAATCATCTGAGCGAAAAGTGGTATAAAATGTAAAATATTTGATACACAAACATAAATGCAAGAGAAGATCCAAGGTACAATTGTTGAAGGACAAATAGAAAATCTAAAAGAACCCAAAAATAACACCTCTGTAGAAGATGTGAATGTGAGAAGTGAATTGCAAAAAAAAAATAGAGAGAGAAAAGAAGGTGTAAACAATGGTGATGGACATCAACAATGGGACCCAAAAATCAAAAGGCATAGAGAATGTGAGGAGATGGGAAGCACAACTCGGCAAAAGGGCAGTGAAGAAGCTAATGAAGGTGGGACTCAAAATAAAAAAGAACATAAAGATAAAGTGTCTTTAGATGGTCAAGCCATAACACCTAAAGAATAATTAGAGCATGCTCCAACTAAAATTCAAACCATCAAAGATGGTGGACAAAATGTCAGCATTGAACATGCTTTAATGTGACCCCAAAGATGAGGAAATTTCAAAAAATTAGGAACATGTCATTGTCGGAAAGAAAGAAAAAATGCCAAATTTAAGATCACCATGTTGATGCTAATTGTAAATTGAAAGGAGAAGAGGAGTTGGTTGCATCCTATGCATTTCACTTAGATCCTCCATGAAGGTAATATTCCTTTATTTTTTTGAAACAAAATTCCTTGTGTTGTGTGTTTATTATAGCTCTTATGTACTTTACATTTATCTTAAATGGTAATCTTATATTTTCTCCTGATCAATGTGTACTTATATATTGATGAATTGAATGAAACCACTAAAGAGATGTTTTTAACCATGATGAAAAAATATAAAATGGCATTATGGATAAATGGTGCAATCTACTTAACACAAATGAAAAAATGCATTTAGATTCATCTTGGAAGAGAATATTCATCAACACCCTTGTTTTCATAAGTTTCTTTTTTATAAGATAGCTTATAAGTTGAAAATAATATTATGCAATTACATGGGAAATTTAATGATCATCCTTTGCTTTTGCAGAGTATGATTGGGTATAAACATTTGACTAAAGATGTTACTCCAAAAGAGAAATATGCAAGCTTTTGTGAGAGGGTGACTATGGATTTATATAATGATGCATATCCTCTAAAAGATGTAGACATGGTAAAATACATATGTTCACTTCTGTAATAAATTATTATCAAGGCAACACATTTTCTTGTAAATCATATTTGCTCTTTTGTAGCTACTCTTTGCGATTTATCAAGAGGAGCATTGCTTTTTTGTCTACTTCAACTTCAGAGAAAATGTTATCGAAGTTGTTGACAATGGACCAGTGCCAAATGGCATTCTATTCAAAAAAATTATGGTGATTGTACTAACATCCTTATAAGACTCTATAACACCCCAAAATTCACTACTAAAAATTTCGTTTTATTTAAGATTTAGCGGAAGCAATTAAATCAAAACTTATGAATTTCGGGGATGTTACAGTCGTGATCAGTACAAGCCCCGTCCCCAGTTGTTCCCGTACTAACCACAAGGCTAAAGAATAATTAACAGCCATAATAATTCAAATTCAAACCAAGGCTTCATAAAGGCATTGAAACAATCATAAAATAGAAATCACAGTATGCGGAAAAAGTTTACAATCCAAAAGAGTACATAGTTAAAGTTCCTTAAAAGAGATAAGATCTACAAAACGATAAAAGTTGAGTCTGGAAATTCCAATACAAAATGGAAGAACAAAAGGAGGAAGTCCGACCACACCACTCTTGATCTCCATGCCAAGTCCATGCTCAACACTCAACCCCACCCGATGCCTTATAAGCATCGAAGGCATAAAAAATAGAATCACTGACCTGCACAAAGTCAGAGGGTCCTTCTGCTCGTGGAAATGAGAAGCACCCATGAAACGGGTGGACAATACTCTACGTACTAAGCAAGATAACTATGCACTAAGGCTAACACATAAGGGCACATAATACAAACACGATAACGTGATAGCATACAATCTTTACAGATAAATAAAGGCCAACCTGTAGCCCAGATAAATTGATTATTTAATCTCTGATCAATGCTCATTTCACACCATGCTTATTATCATTCCATGCGAGTGCGGGAACCCCACTATTATAGCCGATAGACCGAAAACATACAGGGTATAAAGCTCCTGACCACTATTATTGTTGGTTGATCGGTCTCCAGGGCAAGATGCTCCTGGCCACTATTATTCACCGGTGCACTGGTCTAGCCCCGACTCTCATGGCATTTCACTGTAAGTACTTAGTGTCTTCCCATGTCTTATCATAATTATGTTTGGTTTGGTGAGCACGGAATCCCCTACTATTATAGCAGGTGGACCAAAAACATACAGGGCATAATGCGCCTAACCACTATTATTCGCCAGTGGATCGGTCTCTAGGGCACCCCGGCTCTTGGCCACTATTATTCGCCAGTGGACTAGTCTGATCCCAGCTCAGCAATCTTTCTCTTTAAATGATTAGTGTCTTACTGTGTCTTATTCGATAATTTTTCACCCTAGACATGCATGTCACGCTTCATCTACACTTATCCTCCCAAGAGGGCCCGTCCAATATCTTGAGACTCTGCCCCTCCTAACACACCCCATCATCCTTTCCATATTTCCCTAACTCACACTAGGGGCCCAAATCCTAAGTGTGTGGGTCAAGGCCCACTACCTTACACCTCCAAGTTCACTCACTGTCTTACCCTAGGTTTTTCTCCAGAAACCCTAATTTGGGCCTACATGGCCGATCCTTCTCTACCTCACACAACCCAAACTATTTTAACACCTCACACATCATAATCCTCAGATTCAACCCTCACCATCTCACTTTACTTCCCCAAATACACGTGTGACCACGAAACCCTAGGTGACCACACCAAACCCTAATTGGCCATGCCAACCCTGACATCCTCTTTTCCACATGTCATCCCTCCATTTCTCACATTCCACTCTTGCTTCCCATGATACCCATGCTCGCCCCACTCATGATAATCCCCCATTCTCATCTCATACTCCACTCACCCTCATTTATTTTCTTTTTTCCACCTTCTCAAATTAGGGTTCCCTCCCAAACCCTAGCTTGGTCTCCTATGCACCCTTATACTATCTCATGTACTATTTTTCACCCAAAGCCTCCAGTCACCCAATCAACTCTTCCCTTACCTTAATTACATCCCAATACAACTTTTCACACATAAAATTCATCCTCATGCATACTCTATGCACTCCATGCAAACCTTCAAAGTTTTCATGCAAAACCCTAGATTCTCCTATGCAAACCCTAGATTCTCCCATGCATAATTCGCCCACTCTTTTATTTTGTCATAATCTCTTTTATTTTTCCTCTTATGGATCATCGAATGTTTAGGTTAATCCCACATCCCTTGGTCAACTTACTTTCCCATTTTCCCTTTTCATCCTTTCACCCTATATCATTACATTACATATCCTAGCATGCATATCCTAAGGGCCACAACACATCACATTATAATCACATCATATACATATTATACGCACGCCATAAGATAACACACGAGCATACCTCAACTCTAAGCTACGCTACACATAAAATAGTTATAACGATAAGCATAAGATATATAACATATCATGATACATGGTATACAAGGCATATAAGGCACATAACACACATAAAACCTTAGCTACACCCTTATCTTGCATGGCACCGGTCTTGGAGCATGCTCCTACTCCTCCTTAGGGTTTTGAATGGTTTCACCTATAAGAGGGAAAAACTAAGGATTAGTTTCCCTCCTACCAAAAATACTATTATTTCCTATTTTATTCTAAGATTAGGGTTACTATTATTAAAGGAAACTTTATAAGTGAAAATATGGTTTTTTAATAATATTTATAGCCATATTTATATTATTAAATCCAATAGCTTATTTCTAATAATAGTACTAAAACTAGTTATAGTAAAATAGCGATATTAATAATAGTAATACTAATACTCCTAGTAATAGAAACCCTAGTATTTTTAAGACTAAGGCTAATAATAGGGTTAGAGATAAAATAATAATATAATAATAGTAACACTACCAAAATACTAATATTGCTAAGGATAATAATAATATTATTATTATTATTATTATTTAAAATAATGATAATATAAGGGTTTGAATATTTTTACCATAATAATAATAATGATACTACTACTAATGATGATGATGATGATGATGATAACTGAAATAATGGTAAAATAGGGTTTTGACCCTTCATAGTAATAATAATAATCATACTACTACTACTACTGCTACTACTACTACTACTACTACTACTAATAATAATAATAATACAATTAAAATGAATAAGGCTTACATAATTAGGGTTTAAGGGTTGAGAGGGTTTAGGGTACCACTTAGGGTTGGTAGTGACTGGCGGCACTGGCGGTGGCGGAAAAAAGAGGAGAAAGAAAGATAGGCAAGTGCTGGGAATAGGATAGGGGGAATGAGGGTGGAAGTTGGGGTGGTTGAGGTTGCCTAAGTTGAGAGGGTTGGAATGAGGGTGGTGGCGCAGCCAAAGGCGGCGTTGCTATGGTGGCCGAGAGTGGTGGAAAGGGAGGAAGGGAGGAGGAGAGGGAGGAAAGGGGAAATGAGGGTAGGGGAGGTAGAGGAAGGTCTGTAGGGAATTTTGGGAGGTGTAAGAGGCGGTGGTCACGGCAAGAGTGGTGGCAAACGGTGGTGCGAAGGGCGGCGAGGGTGGAAGTGTGGCTGCTTAGGAAGGAAACTTTGCATAGTCGGGGTGGCTCGTGTAAGGCAAATCAAGAGCGGAGGGTGGTACAGTTGGGTAGAGGGTGATGCAGGGAGTGGTAGGTGGGTGGCTCGAGCAGCGGTTGTGGGCAAAGGCAGCAACAAGGGCGTCTGATAGGGCAATAGCGCACAGGAGTGATTTTCTAGGTTGGAATCAAAAACTCGATCAATGCTATCTATAGGGTATTTATAGGACCAATGGAGGGCGATAAGGTCATAGGGAAACGGTAGAATAGGGGGTAGGTAGGATAGGGCACACCGACCGATGATGGTAGGTCGGCGTAGGTCTACCATGGTAGGCTGTGATTAGCTAGGAAAAAGGGAAGTCGTGCGAGAAGAGGGGAGGATTGGTTGGGTCGAAACGGTAGGTGAATCAATGGGGAAGAGAGGGGAGAGATGGCCGGTCAACAGGCGTGGTTGACGGTGAGAATCACAACGTAGGTTGGGGGGAAGAGTTGGAGGTCGCGACTGGGGTAGGGGAAGAAGAAGAAGGTAGGGGTGTGGACCGGGTGGTCCAGGAAAAGAAAAGAAAGAAAAGAAAAGGGGGGAAACTGGCCAGCTGGGGGGAAAGAAAGAAAGAAAAATGTGGCACACGGGTATGAGCCACGCCGAAGGAGAAGAAAGGAGGAGGGGATTGGGTCGTAGGGGAGTTGGCCCAATTTGGGGAAGAAGGGAAAAGAAAAGGAGAAAGGAGAGAAAGAAAGAAAAAGGGAAAAGAAGGAGAAAAAGAAAAGAAAAGAAAAGAAAAAGGAAAAGGAGAAAATAGGTGAGTTAGGGTTAATTAAAATATTTTGGGTATTTGGGATATTTAAAAATAATAATATTTTAATAAAATAATAATTAAATTCTCCTTTTAGGTTAATTTAGGATTTTTGAAAGATTTTTCCTAAATTCCATTTTAATTAGGAAAACACTCTAATTTTCTCCAATTAAATTATTTATAAATTTCCTATTGATTTGGCCCTATTTAATCCCTCTTATTTTAATAAAATAATTTATTTAATTAAGTTTCATAATAAATCCTTAATTAGCCATAATTCTTAAAATTAGGGTTTTGGGATATTTTACACTTAACATATGTAGTGCTTTACCAAACAATAGAAAAGACAAGAGCTAACTTCTCTTCTATTAACAGGGAATCGCTTAATATCCAATCTTACAAATAGTGATGATCTAGCAACTTCTAAGGTGGTGTAACTATATGATTCCTACCATAAGAATATTGGCTTCTCATGGAAGGAAAATTCAAATTACATTGATTGTGGTGTTTATCTTATAAGACATTTGGAAACATATATGGGGAACTATAAATAATGGAAGTGTGGCTTGGTAAAGGGAAAAAGGAGAGTACAGACCAAAACACTCTTCTATGTACAAAAGTAAATTGGTAGTTTGCTCTCTAATTAACACATATGTTATGTTGGTTTGCCAGTAACATTCCATCATTACCAAATTAGGATGGAATTACCATGCACAGATAATATAACATGACAAGGTTATAAAGAGGGAGGTTATTAGCCAGATAATTCATGAAAGGGCAATAACATAAAACAACTCATAGAGAAGGGGAGAAACATAGGTGTTAGATTTATTTTATGTGATACATACATTGTACTTTGACATCAAGTTTAAATGTAAGAGGTCTTATTTGCCTCTATACTTATGATAGATTTCAAAAGGGCTAGTTTGAAAATATATCCTTCATGTTGTGCAATTTCATCAAAAAATAATATTTTCTTATGGTTAAGGAAAAATCGAGTAAGGGAAAAACTCCATCAATATTAATGATGCAATATTTAGTGTTATAAAGATAGGCTCTTGAGCTAAACCTAGACACCATAATTTAATTAGTAAAAAGATAATTCTATACCTTTGGGGAATCAAATTACTAAAGATCTTATAATTGATCCAAGTTTAGATCATGTACGAAGTAAATAAAATAATGGATAAAATTGCCATTTGAAAATAATTAAGTACAAAAAAAGAATAATGTGATATCCTTCCACAGTTTAGGTAAACTAAGGTAGTGGATCAATTAAAAATTTAAAGAGAGAAATACTATACTAAAGTTTTTGTAGCACTAAACCAAGAAAGATTAGAGTTTAGTGAAAGATAGACTCCAGGGTATAACTAGATAAACTCTTACCTAACACTATATAGACTTCACAACTTAAAAAATAGCCAGTAAATTTTAGGCCTTATTTTCTAATCAAGTACAAGGATGAATAAACTAAAATTAATTAAATCTAGGCAAAAAATATGTATGTAAAAAAGTAAAATCTAATTAATTAAAATTTTGTTAACCATAAAAAGAAACATAAATAAGTTGATTATTTTTTAGCCCCAAAATGAGAAATACTCCAACATAGTATGAGATAGAACTCATAATATGATTAGATAGACTCTTTCATAACACCGCATAGACTCTATAGTTTGAAATTTGAAAATTGGATAGCAAATGATAAACCACTTTTTCTAATCAATTATAAGGCTAAATAAACTAAAATTAATTAAATCTAGACAAGAATATATTCAAAAAATGAAAAAAAAAACTATTTTATACGTATACTCACCAACTATCTTATATCTTCTCATTAATGGATATGGAAATGCAACAACTACCATTTCAACTCATCACTTATATCCTCAAAATGAGACCTATTTATTTTACTAAATGTAAGCAACCATAAAAGTCATCTCTAGTCCTTTTTGTTAATTCTTATAAGTTGTTGTGGATATTTTAATTTTGTATTTAATCAAGTTTTGTTGACTAGCTCTATTTTTTTTTATTCATAGGGGGTTATGAAGGTAAATACATATCACCATATAGGCAGTGACATCATGAAGTTATTACAATACCAAAAGAAGGGGAATGAAGATTCGAACCTAGGACATCTGATATTCAAGACCTAACATTTACCATTAGGTCTAACCTTAAACCTAAGATGTATTATCAAAGTTCAAACCAGGAATCAATTTTCTTAATATTTAAATATTCCCTGGCTTAGACTTTATGCCTAAAAAATGTAAATATAATAATTAAACCACATATTTGCATAACTAATGTGCTAAAAAAATTAGTTGTATTTCCTTATTTCTACTACCATATTTTGGTGTTGGATATTAGCTATTAGATTCTAAGAGAGAGGTGTTATTGATGCATTGGATTTTGGTTGATTTAAAAGAATTTATTGGAAATTTTTATTTTTCTTGTGTTTGTTTCTTTATTTTCAAGCATCAATTATTGAGCCTTTTTCACTTCTTTGCTTTCACTTATCTCTCCCTCTGATTCTCCATCTTTACCTGGGTGCCTCCTCTTTATAAATTTTATCCTTGTTTTATTCTTTTTTTTTTCTTTAGAGACTATTAAAATCTTCATTTTAAAATTATTAGTTTTAAATTATAGTGATGGACTACATCTAATTTTATTTGGTATCATAACTTTCCAAGGATTTGTATTATGATTGTGTTTATGGAAAAATTAATTTACCATGAATGCCTTAACCACTATGAGCTACTAATCAATATTAATTGTTACATAGTTTGAGTTGGGTGGCCCTAAACTAGTTTCCCCTTATTCTTTTTTTTATTATCACAAAACACATATTGAACATGTACATTTGAATCACAAAACACATATTGAACATGTACATTTGAAGAGCTATTAACATATGACAGAGGAAATAACAAACTTCTAAAAAAAACTTACTAGGTAGAAAAAAAATTATTGGATAGGGATAAATCCCATTATATGTTAACAACAACAAAAAAATACCATGAATAGACTTAGACATTTGTCGGCACTCTTAAACTAGACTAACCACTTATGTTATTTAAAAAGTACAACTACAATTTCTTGAAGCCACCCTTCACTCTATTATTTCCATGTTAGGTTTTAAAGTTATTTGAATATCTCCTGCTTTCATATTGTCGCACTCTATTAACTATTTTTTATTTATCTCAATTTATTTTTTAATTAGTATCACTATAATGTCTCACTCTCGTAATGATTTTTCAATTTATTTTTCAACAACTTTATATAAACTTACTTTTCTGAGCCTCCAAAATTTGAAATTTATATAAGCTCTCACAAAATTTAGTAAATATAAAGTATATTATCTAAAATATTAGATTTTCAATCATTTTTCCAATTAAATTTTCAACACAATCATATTATTTACCACAACCTATGTAATTTTTTAAATCTTATTTCATATATATATATATGTAACACCCCCAAAATTCACTACTAAAAAATTTCATTTTATTAAAAGAAATAGTGGAAGCAAAATAACAAACTGTGAATGTCGGGGATGTTACCGTCACACTTAGTACCAGACTGGTTCACTCCTACTGTTCCAATACCAAGTGCTAAGGCTAAAAGTGTAAAACACAATTTACAAACTACATTTAAATTAGAGTAGTGTGACAAACAGTTTACAAGTATAAAGTCCACCAATGGCGGTTACAAAGACAACAATAACATTAAAACCAAGAATTTAAAAGAGAAAGAGAAGAAAACCCTAACAACTCCGGATAATTCCTTACTCTCTTTCCCGTTGCCCACTTGAATAGCATCTTAAAAAGACCTACAAGGGACACTGCCCATTGAATAGGCAGGGGTCCCACGAATGGAACCCTTCAGTACTATAGTACTGAGTAACCCTTTAAAATCATACTTAAAGGCAGGCCCGCAATGCAACATATAAACCAAAGCTACATACATATATAACAAGATGTGTGTATATAAAATTCACATAACTAACATTCACATCAGATATCAATAGGTCGTTATGAACAATCAATACTTTCAGGCCTTAAGCCATGTCATAGTGCAAAATCAATACATTTGGGCTTTAAGCCATTAGTCCATCATTATTCAATCAACTCTCATATTTTATATCCATGTGAGTGTGGGAACCCTACTAATATAGCCGGTGGATCGGTCACTTATAGAGCAAAATGCACCTAACCACTATTATATGCCGGAGGATTGGTCTCCAAGGCAAAATGCTCCTGGCCACTATTATGCCGATGGATCGGTCTGGCCCCGACTCTCATGGTGTTCCACTGTAATTACTCTATGTCTTCCCCATATCTTATCGTTATTATGTTTTGTTTATTGAGCTCAGGATCCCCCACTATTATTTGGTTTATTGAGTTCAGAATCCCCCACTATTATAGCCGGTGGATCGGTCACTTATAGGGCAAAACACACCTAACCACTATTATATGCCGGTGGATCGGTCTCCAAGCCACCCCGGCACTTGGCCACTATTATGCCAGTGGATCAGTCTAGGCCCGGCTCAGTAATATTCCACTTTAAGTGATTAGTGTCTTATTCTTATCTTATTCAAAAGTATTTCACCCTTGACATGCATGTCACCGACCTCTACTTCTATCCTCCCGAGAGGGCCCGCCCCATATCTTGGGACCTTTGCGCCTCTTATCACATCCCGACATCCATTTCCCTTTACATCTACCCATAATGAAAACCCAACTCCTAAGGGTGTGGGTCTAGGCCCGTCACCTTACGACATTCAAATTCTTTCACTACCGCTCTCTTGGGTTTTTCCTTGAAACCCTAATCGGACCTATGTGGCCCAACCTTCCCTTTATCGTCCAACACCTCATCTCATTTAGTTTCAACCCAAATCCCATCACTCTACTCACCAATCATACATGTGACCGTAAAAATCCTAGTTGGCCGCTCAAACCTTAACACCTTTCTTATGTAAGGATTATCCCATGCAAACCCTAGAAACCCCCCATGCAAGAGTTGCATCGCTCATTCGTTTTGGTCATCATCTCCTTCTGTTTTTTTCCCTATGGATCATGAGATATTAAGGTCAATATCGTGTCCCCTTAGTCAACTCACTTCCCATTTATTCCTTTTTATCCTTTCACCCCATATCATATTATTAAACACCCTAGCATGCATGTCCTAGAGGGTCACATCAGATAACCCCGTACGCACAACATATATAATCATCATCCACATACCATAAGGGAGTCACACAAGCATACATCACTTGAATTTGTACTACAAATGATTAAACATTAAGCATAAAGTACACAATACGGCATAACACATGGCACATGAGGCATATAATACCCACATTGTTGTTCTTAGCCACATCGCTACTCGGTTTGGGTTACCAAGTCATCTCCTACGCTTTTTAGATCACCATTCGCCCCTCATAATTGCTACACTTATCATATTTCCCATTTGGTTGGTTAGATTACCGAATTGCCCTTCTCCTTTGTTATAATTGCTAAATTGCCCTTAAGTTGAATAAATTACCAAAATTATCCTTCTTCATTATCATGATTACCAATTTGTCCCTTTAGTTGATTAAATAATTACCAATTTACCCTGTAGTTGGTTAAATTGCCAAATTTCCCTTCACCATTATTATAATTACCGATTTGCCCCTTTAGTTGGTTAAATAATTACCAATTTACCCTTTAGTTGGTTAAATTGCCAAATTGCCCTTCACCGTTATCATAATTACTTATTTACCCCTTTAGTTGGTTAAATAATTACCAATTTACCCTTTAGTTGGTTAAATTGCCAAATTGCCCTTCACCATTATCATAATTACCGATTTGCCCCTTTAGTTGGTTAAATTACCAAATTACCTGTTTCCATTGTCATAATTACCATTTTACCTTTCTCAATTATTATAATTACCATTTTACCCTTCTCCATTATTATAAATACCAAGTTACCTTTCTCCATAATTATAATTACCAATTTACCCTTCTCCATATTTATAATTATTAATTTACCCTTCTCCATAATTATAATCATTAATTTACCCTTCTCCATATTTATAATTATTAATTTACCCTTCTTCATATTTATAATTATTAGTTTGCCCTTTTCTATATTTATAATTATTAGTTTACCCTTCTCCATAATTATAATTACCAATTTACACTTCTCCATAATTATAATTACCAATTTACCCCTTTTACTTACAAATTACCGTTTTACCCCTTTACTACCAAAATTACCATAATATCCTCTTATTTATAAAAATTACAATTTTACCCCCTTACATCCAAATTTACCATATTACCCTTTTGCTTGAAAATTACCATAATATCCTTTTACATCAAAAATTACCATTTTGCCCTTCTTTTTTAAAATTACCATAATGCCCTTTTATTTATAAAGTTACCATTTTACCACCCTTTACTCCCAAAATAACCACAATACCCCTTTACTTGAAAAATTACTATCTTCCCCTTTACTTATAAAATTACCATTTTGCCATTTAATTATAAAATTACCTTATTGCCCCTTTGCCTCCAAAATTACCACTTTACCTCCTTTATTACACCACTTTTATTAAATTAGCATTACCACATAGAATAATAATATTAATACTCCATTAACCATATCCAACTCCACCAACTATTATATTTAATATAATACTTATTAGCACCCACGCATATTAGGCCACAATTCTTGCATAAGAAATATTACTAAAATACCCCTAGGGCCCACAATAATATTATTTATGCATAAATAGTCACAATAACATAAAATAATGTGGATAAGTACTTAACATTTTCATTAATAGCCAAACTCTTTCCCTAAGCAACATTTCCACACATGGCATATAAACTAGCATACTTTCTTCTTCCTTTTTTTTTTATCAATCACTACAAACAAATATATATATATATTAAACCACAAATATCAAGCATAATAACATATTAAAAATCGTAATGTGCTAACATACGTTTATCCATGCGTTCATGTGGGGCTTAACGATTACCTTAATTCTCGTAAAAATCGAATCTTACCGGTATTCCGGTTAAAGATTCAAGCTTTAAATAGAAAAATCAACACCTAAAAATAATGTCAATAATTATTATATTAGGAGTAGGAAATTAAGAGGATACACCTTTATGTAAAAAAATTTGATTAATAACACTTTACTTAACTATTAATATACCTCAATAATTAAACACAAAAACTCCTAAAATAATGTGGAACTCACGCTGCATGAGTAGCGTGAGCCACATGCAGGTCAAAGGGGAAAAAGGGTAGAAGGTAGGGGTAGAAGGGAGGAAGGGGTGTTTTTTAGGTTGGGGTCTTTAGGCTAGGAAAGAAGATAGATAAGGGAGGATTTCGGGCAAGGGAAGGGTGCAGGAGTGAAGAGGGGGTGTATGTGGTGGCTGGTGATAGGTTGGTGGCAGCTAAGGGCGTCGGAGGCGGCAAAGATGGTTGCCAAGGTGGATGGGCTGAGAAGAAAGGACAAGAGAAGAGGAAAATGAAGGGGTGAGGGAGCTTGTTTTGGCCAAACAAGGTATGGGGTGGTAGAGGAGGTTGCAAGGTGTGGAGTGGTGGTTTAGGTGGCGACAGAGATGGCCGGAAGGCGGCGAACGATGGGGTTGCAGGGGTTGAGGTGGAGGGTGGCAGGGAGCGGTGCAGGGGGTTGGTGAGGCGGCTGGAGCGGCAGAGGCTGCGGCATGCAAAAATAGGGGGAAAAGATGGAGAGGAAGAAAATGAGAGAAAGAGGAGATCAGGGGGAGGTTCAAAAATAATGGGGCAGGAAAAGGGGTGAAGAGGAGAAGAAAAAGAAGAGGGAGGGTAGGGGGATAGGTGGCTGATCAGGTGGCAGGGAGAGGGTGACGAAGGAGAGGAAAGGGTGGCTATGCGGGATGGGGTGCATGACTGCCCGATTCCAAAATGGTGAAAAAAAGATAGGTGAGAGAGAGAGAGAGAGAGAGAGAGAGAGAGAGAGTTGTAGGTGGTGGCAGTGGTTGCAGGAGGCGGTGGCAGTCATGGCGATGACGACCAATCGGGGCTACTAGGTTGAGGTAGGTGGAGAAGGAGAAGAAGAAAGAAAGAAGGGGGGAGGTGCAGGCCGGCGCAGGGGAAGAAAAAAGAATTTAGGCCGGCCCGGTCCAAGGGAGAAAGGAAGGAAGAGAAGAGGGGTGGCAACTGGGTCGGCGTAGATGCGGTTGGGGCGAGGGAGAATGGGCCAGTGGCCCAGGCGCACAAAGAGGGGAAGGCAGGCCTGGCAGCCTGAGCCAGGAAAAGAAAAAAAGAAAAAGAAAGAAAGGAGGAAAAAGGAGAAAAAGGAGAAGGAAAAGAAAAAGGAAAAAAAGGAAAATGGGAAAAAAGGGGAAAATAATTTAATTTAATTTAGAAAATAATAAAATGTAATATTTTTGATAAATTATTTAATTAAATATAATTTAATATATTGGCTTAAAAAGGAAAATTTTAGTAAAATATTAGTTTGAAAAATTATTTAAATAAAAAGGGTATAATAGAATAATAAAATAATTATTTTAATTTATCAAATATTTCTATCTCAATTTATATACTCAAGAATCCATAAAATAATTAAACTAAATAATTTTAAAAGCTAATTTATTTCAAATAAAAGCTATTTATTAAATTATAGGTTTTCTAAAATTTTGGAGGATTACAATATATATATATATCTTTTTGTACACATTTGATGTCAAATATTGAGTATGTATGTTGAATTTGGGTATATATTTTTCCTTTAATGAATGACACTTTTATTACAATTCCACAAAAATTCTATCAAACAACCACAAAAATTGTCGTTTAATACAACAAGGTCAACAACACACCCATAATAGAAAGGAAAATGGTAAACTACCTTATCTTGAACTATCCCAAAAAGAACATGTCATAACCTATACAAACTAAACTTTAGACTCATGTAACAAAGACAATAAACCAAAATAGATAAAAGAGGAAGTCAAACACAGACATACAAAGAATGAAGAATAAAAAATTCACTAAGAAGGCAGTAGACATGATTTTTAATTTTCTAGGATGAATATGTAGATGCAAATAATCAATTAGACTTGCAATCTATAAATTGCCAAAAAAATTACACTTCAAACCATATTACATTCCCTACCATTTTCCAATTACTATTGAACTAGATCTTAGATGAAAAATTAAGAACATGATATCTAGTTTCAACTCCAACCTAAGATGCATATCAATTTGACATACATTGATTGCATATGTTAGAACAATATTTTAGTTAGTAGAGCTTCAATTAGTCTTGGACTAGAAATAAAAGGGACAAAAACAAAAGACACACAATGGAGAATAAAAGAGTATGAGTCAGAGAAAGAGAGAGAATGTTCCTAAGAAAGAAGATGAAGTCAATTGGAGAAGAAGAATGGAGGCTTGATATCAAATGGGAAAAGGAATAACTAGGAATAAAGATCATCAAAGAGAGAAATATAAAGGAAGTCTTTTTTTGGGGTTACATAATTAGAAGGTATAGCTCTAGTGTGTGGTTACAATCCAAAGCTAAGGCCCTCATATGATACAAATATAGTATTAGTTAGGTGGACTTCATATTACAAGTATTTGACTGTATAATTTACAAGAAACAATTAGTTGTCACCGATGGACAACAAACCAAATTTTCCTTAGCTTTAGTGGGGGTGGACCACACACTATTTTCCCCTTCAACTTATATATAATTTTAAATATTTGTGGTATGAACCTTAAAGTTAGACATTTAAAATGTGCTTTAAGGTAAGTTTATTGTTCTAATCAATAAAATTAGTTTGGAGTTCATTCTCTTTGCCTAATATGATCTAATCAAACTAAAATGCATTGTTGTTGTTGTTAGTTATTTAATTATTTATTTTGATATGATCTAAAAATAAAAGGACATAAATGTAAAGAAAACACTAATGTTAACACCCTTTCAGATAAGTATTATTATTTTTCTTTCTCAAACTAAAGCTTTGTTATTGGTATCATATTGTTTTTCTTTTTGGTGAATAATATTAGGGGCAAATTCGATTATGCACTTAAGTGTATCATGCAAGATACACTTATGTAGCAATAAAATATAGAGGTATATTTTATTAACAAGTCATTTATAACAAATAGCATGTGTAATATCCCGTATTTTTTAAATTTAATTTTCTCAAAATTAATAATTTTATTAAACTAATTTGATAAAAAAATTTAATTATTTTAATTATGACTTTTTTGTTTTATCAACATTTTCAAATTCATATTAGCATTAAGTTAATTGTTATCGTTGTGGATCATTCTAAATAAAATGGTTTTGTGACCATGATTTTATTAATTTTATATGAATTTTATTTTCATTTATTTTTTTCATTCTTTAGCATGTCTTCATTTTTAATATTTTAAATTCATTTGATTATAATTTTATCATGTGATACAACTTTATTTTCGAGTTATATTTTATTAACGAAATAAATTATTTAAATTATAAATTTTCCTTTAAAAGTGTAAAATTATTTTAATAATTTTTATCCGTAGAAAATATTTTCTTCTTTGAATTTATCTTTTTTACGAGGTATTTAAGATCTTAAAAAAATCAAATTAAATATTTCTATAACGTATTTATGATCTTCTTCGAGAAGTTAATTTTCTTCCATTTTTTCCCTTTAGGTTTACAAAATACCTTTTCTAAAAATTATTTAAATTAATCCTAGTTTCTTAGAATTCAATTTAAATATTTTTTCATATAGTTTTGAACATTTTTTGAGGTCGTATTATGTATTTTCATAAATAATTTGAATCATTGTGCTCATTGGTATTTTGTTTTGAAAGCTTTTCCGAAATCCTTTAAATATTGAGTTTATAATTTCAAGTCTTTAAGAAATATTTTTTTGAAATGATTTTTAGATAAAATTGCCCATTAATATTTTAAGATATCTTGTATCCTATAATGTGTTTGTGTATTAGTAAGGAAAAAAAAACTAATTGGTTCCCCCTACCTTTTTCATATTCTTTCTCCCTCTTTTCTTTTCCCTTTTCTCTCTTCCTTTCTTGTTTTATTTATGTGTGAGCAAACCCAACCCAAGAACCTTGCTCCTTCCTCTTCTCTACTACCTTCTCTTGCTTCGTCCACCATTGAAGCACAACACCAGATGCACCACAACCCATTACCTCTATCATTTTCTCACACCTCCACTACGAGTTGCAACAACCTCCACCTAAGCAACAATTGTACGAAAGCATACAACAACAATGGGCAAAGCAAAAGTAGGTCGTGCCACTAGCCTCGGCCACTTCTAGCATCACTATTCACCTACAAATGTTCCTTGCCTCTGACGAAGCTTCCATAGTCTTCACCTACTCCGATTCAAAATATTTCATTTGGTATAAATGTCAAAACCCTAACTTATAAATTCAATAGATCTTGTATTAATTGTTAGATCATGTATGCATGTGTTATATGATTGATTTGAATAGGTTAATTGTAGTGTATGTGGATAGTTTGTGAAAATTAGATTTTTACCCCAATTATGTCCATTTTTTAATTCATCATATTGAGCTATTTTCTATAAATTTATTTTACAATATGTGTTAAAATGTATCGAATTTCATGTTGGAATTATCAATGTAAGAAATTTGTGTGGAATTAATTAGAAATATATTTCTAGGTCAAAATCATTGTGTATTGAAATTAAATTGCACAATTGTGTTGTTTTATTCAGTTTATTTAAAAATATAATTTGAAATGTATTTAACTTCATGTTGGAAGTGTCGATTTAGAAAATTTGTGTGAAATAAATTATAATTGAATTTTTAGGGAAAAACTCTTGCAAATTTATACTTTGAAATGACCTATGAGTAATTTTATTGAAATGATTATACAATTTATATTAGAATATGTTTAATTTCAATAGAAAACCATCAATTTATATATTTTAGCAATTTATATAGGGGGTGTATTTTGAGCTCAAATACCCTAATTTTATTAAATTAAGTTTTCCTTTATTATATTTGATCAATTTATTACACAATATGTTATAAAATAGGTCTAGTTGTTTTTTTATCTGAACATTCAATTTAAATACATTAATAAAATTCAATCGAATTGTATTTTTGGGCCTACAACCTTAACTTTCAAATCAAATTATGAAATTGGTCATTTGTATAGTTGTTTCTTCTAAAATTGATTTTATAGAAATGTTTGAAATGTTCTTAATTGCGTTCTAACACCTTCATTAGGATTAATTGCTTTGATTTGTCCAAATTTGTATTTTGGGCTTTAAAACCCTAATATTTGGAAATAGTTTTCAGAACTTTAGTTATGTTTGATTTTTTTCACATATTAATTAATTAGTTTTGATTTAACATCAATTAAATTGAGTTTCTAACTTATTGTTGAATAAATTCTCTAAAATTGATCGATTTGATGCTTGGGTTGTAAACCTTAATTGTTCAAGTGGGTTTTGATAATTTTTTCTTATTTTCTATT
This sequence comes from Tamarix chinensis, assembly GCA_030549775.1. Lineage (NCBI taxonomy): Eukaryota > Viridiplantae > Streptophyta > Magnoliopsida > Caryophyllales > Tamaricaceae > Tamarix > Tamarix chinensis. The sequence continues at coordinate 13,444,527 of CM060176.1, forward strand.
ATTCTATGTTTCAATTAGTTTTATAACCTAGTCCTATAATTTCTATTGGCAATCTAATAAAGCATAGTTATGGATCCTTGACCAAGTGATCTCCCTTTCTTTCTTATTTTCTTAGCTAACTTTGGACCTAGGTAAGTCTCTACTTACCTTTGCTTATGGTGAAATCATGAAATGTATGCCTTCTTGTAGATAAAGATGATAAGTATGATTTATATGATTGATGTATGAGATGTGTCTATCATGTCTTGTATGATACTTTTATATATCTATGATGTTATAATTATCAATACAAATATATGTTAACATATTCTGATGTGTTTAATTATAATTAGTTTTGAAAAATTGTATAATTGGTTAATTATGGATTGAAACTATGTGACACCTTAATCTGGCCATGAATGCCATGGAATTGTTAGGTTTTGATGTCACTTGGAATTAATAAGCTCTAATGCCACTTTGAATTGATTGACTTTGATGCCATTTGGAATTGATCGACTTTAATGCCACTTGAAATTGATTAACTTTAATGCCACTTGACATGGATGTAATAATGGAATTGTATTTGTGTTGATGGAAGCGGTTTAGGTGTTATCATGTGGGCCTAATTTATGCTTAGTTAAATTATTAATATAATACTCCCAAATTGAGTGGAGTGCTATAAGAATTGATATGGCTAATTATATCAACATGGTATAACATCGTTTTGGTGATTTCATATTAAGAACTTTATAGTTAAGCGTATTTGCCATAAAATAATTTTTTAGATGGGTAACCCTCCTAAGAAGTTTCAAAATTTTCTTAGAAAACACGTGAGTGAGGATAAAGCACACTAAAAGGACTTGTATTGATTTGTCGAGTTAGCCAATCAATCCAAAAGTGCTCCATGGTAGCCCCTGCAACCATTGCGGGTTAGGGTTATATAAGGTGGATACCAAGTGGCTCCACATGGTCGTATCAACTCGGTGTGTTACAAATGGTATCAAAGCAAAACCACAACCGTGAGCTGAACTTAGATGAGTCATTCAACTACTTAGTGGGACAATTCTTGGGATAAATTGTATTGAGATAGTTAGTGGTTGAGGCACAACGAGGAAGTTGCATTCTTTGAGTGGGTTGAATGCGATATCCTCAAATTAAGTGGAGTATTATAAGGATTGATATGACTAATTATATCAACATTGTATACCATCCTTTTAATGATTACATCCTAAGAACTCCATGATTAATCATACTTGTTCTATATAAAGTTTTAGGATGGGTGACTCTTTTGGGATCAATCCTTATATATTTTTTTATCTTGCTTTCGAACAAGTATATCTCCTCATAGATTTTCAGGTTGTTATCCTTTCCATTTATTACTCTCTTTGGTTATTAATTTTCTTGGAGTTATTTTTCTATCATGGTTGTGGCTGCTTATTGTTAAACTCTTATTGTGGTCACTTACCTTATTGTTGCTCTTTCATCTTGTTATCTTTGCTTATTGGTACATTTTTCTTACCATCATTTTTTCATTATTTCCACTTGTTTCCTTAATCTCTAATTATAATATGAATATAATCATTTCCTTAATATAATATTGCTCCCTTTCTTTGGTTCCAAATGTTCCCATTTCTTTGGAGATATATTGAATCCTTTCTAAAACACATTTCTTTTCTTACCTTAATCATTTCCTCATGACTTCCTTGTGTTTCCTCTATTGTACTCACTATCGTTTATACTTTTTATATTTGAATTAGACACAATTATCTTCTTTACTTGTTAACTTCATTGCGATTTTTTTTATTCTTTGTAATGATTTGTGTTCTCCCTATAATGCTAATTCATTATTTTGAATACCAATAATTTGTTAGTGATTGAGGGAATCCTCTCTTACCACTTGCACTCCCTATTTCATTTTTAAATTGTATTAGGGAAATTGTACACCACCTTATGGATTTCTCAACGTGTTAAGAAAAATATTATTTGGGCTTTCAAGGTTGGTTACACTCGTCTTTAATAATGTGTATTTGCAAAATGCTTACATTTCATTTATTATTTTTGAAGTGTTTATCACATGTCATCAAAATTTCTTATTTGATGAATTTCAAGATGAAATTCTTTATTAAGCATATATTTTGTTCGTTTGGTGATCCATAATTAAAAATAGAATTTATAGGATGTAATACTTGGTAGTTTGATTGATGATGATAATAAAGGCATTGACAACTTATATTATAATTTGGCTAATATACAACTTTGTTTGAATATAATTTTGATAACTAATATTTTTACCTTTAGTAAATTTTTAGTAACTTTCTATTTATATTAAATATAATAAGTATCCTTAGATAGCGTGAAAGAATGAAAGAAAAAATTAATTAAATTACCCTTCTATAATCCTAGCCCATAACAATTATAAAAACCCATTGACCCTTCTTAAATTACATAGCATCACCGAGCCCCACTACTCAAAACTACAAAAACAAAATAAAAACTACCTTGAATAAGGATTTTATGGTAGATTCAATTGGTTCGATATCCATTCATCCAATCTTATTGACGTAGGTAACATGCAATCTATTTCTTATTTGTACCAGCAATCGGTCAGGTATTCTACAATATTATAAACTAGTGTTGCATCCGTGTGTTGCATAGATTTTATTTTTTCTAAATTTTATAAATTAAATTAAATATAAAATTGTATATAATAATAATAATAATAATAATAATGATAAATACAATGCTAATGATAATTTAATATATTCATTTATACAATATCATTATTATTGAATGTATAGTACTAAATATTATTCATTTAAATCAAGATGTTAAATTATTTCCTAAAAATATGTACTCTATTTGTATAAAAAATAATTCATTCTATCAATTTACACACTTTTTAAGAATCTAATAAAAGTGGTTTTATCATTATATTTACACCATTCATTAAAAAACAACAAAGCACTTAATGCATAGATAATGAAAAAAAGTGAGGGTAAAAATACAAAGTAGGTTTTAACTTTTATAAAATATTTTTTTTATACAAAAATTTAGTGATAGAATGATATTTTTTTATACGGAGCGAGTAATATTTAATTGGTCATTATTATTTGTTGATAACAAATATTTATTAAATAGAGTAACATTAGAGAAATGAATTATATGTAAATAATTAATAATTACAAATAAATTAAATATAATTAATTAATAACTAATGTTCATGTCTAATTACTCAAAACACCTGTCAAAGAATTGAGGTTTGGGCTTTGATAACTATCTAGTTTGGGTTAGAATGAATAAGGGCATTTGGTAAAAAAAAATTGAAAAGTTGATCTATTCTACACTTGGGGAGTATAATCACCTTTATTGTTATTAATAAAAATTGAGTGAATAGTATTAATTTTTTTATTTTGAAAAATAAAAGTATAGTATACTAAATGTGTATGTCAAACTATCTCATCTCTTCCCTATTTAATAAGGTATAATATTACTCTTTGAATAATTTTTATGGAAATTGAATTGTAATTATTATTTGTAATTAATATGCACAAAATATAGTTTATGAGTTACAAATGATTTCACTATATTGATATGGATATATATATATATATATATATATATATATATAAATTGATAGATGTTAGTTTAGATAGAAAATTTATTTACTGTAATGATTGTGTTAGTATATGGACTATGTTATTTTATATTTTATAGATTGGATACTATATGACGTGATGAATTACAGGGCTCATGATGTACATAGTCATTCCTCCTGCCGACGTTGCTCTTATGAAATCAATATCAGCTCCTTTTATATATAAACTATTCACATGCATAATTTCCTTACCAGAGAGAAAAACACATACAGGATTCGTGCGTATGGGTTGTTCTTATCCATACTATTGTTAATGCCTACGATTTCCTTTGGATGCAGTAGCACCGTGTAGGTCTTAGATCTATTGAATTAATTACATGATCCTATCCTAATTAGTTTTCCTTTCCTTTTGCTTATTGAATAAATCATTCATATGTGCAGCATGATTACTAGTACTATAAGTACTATATACGTAGTTAATTATTGTGGTTTAATCGCCAGCAACCACAGCCAAAGATGTGACCTTCGTTTATTTTGCTAACGACACGACACCTGCTAATTAAAGAGAGGCGATACTGTTGTTATGAGTATTTGTCTGGACTTTATATGTACAAGTATCTATATGTCATGATCATCCCTGAGGTGAAACAGTTAGTCTATTATTAAATTGAAACCAACCTTTTAGTGGATTAAACCTTTTTCGTAAGGCTAGTGGTGAGTTTTTACGTAGATACATACTTATATAAGTGGGTTTATATTTGACCATTCTATGTATTAGATTAATTAATGAAATTCATAACTTATTCGCTACGTAGGAAGTGTTAGTTCGATTTGTATGATTAATACTGCATATTTTAATATTACTAAACTATAGGCTAAGTAATTAGAGAATCAAAATTGAGGGATCCTTAAATAATTTACTAATTTATAGACACATTTATACTACAACTATTTTTAGTATAGCCTCTTGAGTAACTAAAAATTTGTATAACATAAGTAATAAATTAAATTTTATAGGTAAAATAGATATAATGGATGTAGATGATACTCATAGTAGATTATTATAGGAGTCTTGACTTAATAAGCCGATGTTGTGTGGATTAAATTTTAGGTAACACTAATTTGAACTATATAAGTATATATGCATATGTACGCATATTTGTATACATTAATTTGATGTTTGTTTGATGTCTATGGTTTTTTTTATTGGATGATATTTCCTGAATATTTATGATTTATTATATTTAAGCTTCATGGATGATATTTATATTTTAAATTCAATGTAGATGTGGGTTCCTAATTGATTTGATGTAAATATTGTGTATATATAGGTGTGCTATAAGAGTGTAAATTTAAATATGATATGGTTATAAATATTTGATTTGTAAAGTTGTTGCACTTATTATCAATATGCTACAAGACCAATACTTTATATGATTGAATTACGTTTTGTTAAATATGCAAATACATAATTAAATCCTAGGATATTTGACCAAGCCTAACTTAGTTTGACCCCTCTAATTTTAAGTGTTAGTTTGAATAGTTTTTCCTATTATGATATTATGAAAATAGAGCGGTGACCCCATGTTTCTATGTAATTTAGGAAAGTTGCCCATTATAAAAAGTGGATAAAGTGGAATAAATGTGGTGGATTATATGATCTTGTGTCTCTATGCTTAATTAAAATATCGTAACTTAAAGTAGAATATAAAGTAAGATCTGGGTCCTTTAGGTTTGACATCTTGAAGTTTAGGATTGTCAATATCCTTTCCTTTTCTATTATGAATATTTATATTTTTTCAACTATGTTTGATTAAGGCTTCTAGTCTACTACTCTATAGACATCTGGAGACCCTATTAGGAGGCACACACACTTAAGGATAGGATAACGGATGTCGTAGGTCTACAGACTTTTGTTATCCCCTTGGACTATGTCCACCGGGATGTCCCATGTATGATTTATACTCCTCTTGTGGTTGGTGGCAGGTCTTCAAACTTTGATTTATTAGGTGACCCCCTGGTTGGCTTACTCACTTAAAAATTGGATGTCGTAATCATTTTAATAAAGATAAATAATTGGGTAGTTTTCTTTTATGAGGTATCCTTATGTGACTTGGGTGTATACCTGTGATCGAAAGGGGTATATAAATATGCACATGTAATATTATTTCTTTGTGCTTACATGTTACTTATATATTTTTTGAACTAACTTATTAAATATTTTTTACGGGGTTGTGATGATCTACGATATATATGGTGAGCAGATAATCTAGTGCAGATTTAGCATGAACCAACTCAAGGTGTAGGTGTCATGTATGATGGGGAAGAATGAGAGTGGTGGTTATTTTCAAAGTCATGTTTATTGCTAATTAATCTTTTCATAAATTTTGGTTGTATTAAATATTTCATTCTCATTTTAAATTCAATTGATTTTGTTGATTTTATTAGACATTGATAATTTTGTTAATAATAAAGTTTGATATATATAGGGGAAATGTCACATAAAAACTTTCATTAATATACAAACATAAGAACCAATCTCATCTATTAGATCAAAATTTAATCAACATTAAAGATTTTATTAATACCAAACCAAAAAAACTAACCCAAACCAAATATCCAAACCTCTAAAACCATAAACTATACAAATCCTAAACCCCGAACCCTCTCAACCATAAACCCTAAACCCTCTAAAACCAACAAAACCCCTCTAAACCCTAAACCCTAAACTCCAAACACTCTAAACCCTAAACCTAAACCCTAAACCCTCTAAACCTTAAACCATAGACCCTAAACCCTAAACCGTATAAACCGTAAACCCTCTAAACCCTAAACCCTTTAAAACCTCTTAACCTTAAAACCCTAAACCTAAACCCTAAACCTCTAAAACCAAACCCCTAAACCCCACACCATAAACCCTAAACCCCAAACCTTCTAAACCCAAAACCATAAACCCTCTAAAGAGCCACTATTCTCGATCTCGAGGTGTCCTTGGTTGGGGAACTAAGGTACTCCACAGGTATCCATAATTTTCTTATATCAAATATATGACCAAGCCATTCATGTTCCTCCAAACCAAATTCAACAATTATCCCCATCCACTTACACTCGAACTCCACAGGTTCAAGTTGTACACTCCACACACATGTAGATAACATGTTTATGAAATCAGAGTCATGTATGGAAGGACCAACTTTTTTGGGTAATTTACTCATAATGGGCCACATACAAAATCTATGGCGAGTATTCTTAAAAACCCTCTCTATGGCAATTTTCATTGCTGGATCTTGATCAGTTATTATATAATAAGGCTCAATATTTCCCATAGCCTTAAAAAATGCTTCAAATAACCACTAAAATGAACCAATATTTTCATGAGCTATTAACCTTGCTCCAACGGTGACACACTTTTGGTGATGATCAACCCCAATAAATGGCACAAAAATCAAATTGTACTTATTTGTACCATAAGTACAATAAAATGAAATCATATTACCAAATAGAGAATAATTCTTCCTAGATATAGGATCAGCCCAGAAAGCACAAACAAGAACTCCACTATCATAAACCATATAATCAAAATAATATCCATTCCAATTCTCCATCTTCTTACAAAAGATTTCCACAAATATATCATAATCAAAATCTCCAATGTAACACTTCACATCCCTAGAATAGTTCTTAAAATCCTGTAATGAAGTGTCTACATTCTCATACCCTCCCACATGTTCTTTGAATAACCGAAATGATTTCAATGCCCGAATGCTCATCTCAGCATTATCTATAATGAATTTATTATGCAAGATAGTTAAATTCCTCCCCTCTTTTAGAAATTGTCTAACACTAGGTGTAGCTAGAAGATGATTATGTCCCTCATAAAAATATAAAATCACATAAAACCCTTCAATGTTATGCTTAAGACACATTCTAGCTCTACATCCCACTCTATTAACCACTCTCCTTCTAGATCCACCTTCACCAATACCTTGGGCACGACATATATTCCTTGATGGTTTAAATCCTTTCCTAGTATAAACAAGATATTTCAGTGTCACAACATTACTCACACTTTTCTTTTCACCAGACAAGCGGACACTAAAACCACAAGTGTATGCATAGTTCTTATATAACTTAATCCCAACATCCAATGATTCAAATTTCATTTCTACAAAAGGGGCTATTTCTGATGAACAACAAGGTATCCATTATTTTATTGTTCCACCAGGAGATGTGCGGGGTATTAACTTCAGAGTCACCAACCCATAATCAACATCTTTTAAGTTTGAGGGAGGAAAAGAACCATGTTTGTCACTCATAATGCCTATACAATAAAAAAATCTATCACAAACAAGAAAATTAAAAATAAAAAAAGTGTATGCATATTAAACTGATGACAAAATAGCAAATATGCATTTTCAACTCATTACCACTATCTAATCCATTTAAATTATCAAACAAACAAAAAAATTATAAAACAATACTCAATTTCGTAGAATACAAAGGCATAATATCATGACTGGAAATTTCGGTTAAATTTAATAAAAATATCATATAACTCAACATTTCAATTGATTATGTCCATCATATATACATAGAATTATAATATACAAAATAAATAGTCTCTAATACATAATCCATTATAGAAAATCACAAATCTAAAATAAACAAGATGAATAGAAGAAACGTACCAGAAATAGCCTGCATCTATGTGCATCAAAATTACTTGTGTATAAGAACCCTGATAAAGAAGATAAATTTCAGCATAAATTGTTCTAAGCCTAAACCCTAAACCCTCTGAACCCTAAACCCTCTAAACCCTAAAACCCAGAGACCCTATAAACCATAAACCACAAACCCTCTAAACCATAAACCACAACCCCTATAAACTTTAAACCCTAAACCCTCTAACCCTAAACCCTAAAAACCCTAAACCCTATAACCCATAAACCATAAACCACAAACCATCTAAACCATAAACCACAAACCCTCTAAACCGTAAACCCTAAAAATCCTAAGCACTCTAACCCCTAAAACCCCTAACCCATAAACCCTCTAAACCCTAAACCCTAAACCCTAAACCCTCTAAACCCTAAACCCTAAAAACCATAAACCTAAACCCTCTAAACCCTAAACACTCTAAACCCTAAACCCTACACCATAACCCCTAAACCCTAAACCCTAAACCCTATAAACCACAAACCACAAACCGCAAACCCTCTAAACACTAAACCCCTAAACCCTATAAACCATAAACTATAAACCATAAACCATAAACCATCTAAACCATAAACCACAAACCCTCTAAACCGTAAACCCTAAAACCCCTAAACCATCTAAACCCTAAACCCTCTAAACCTTAAACCATAGAGCCTAAACCCTAAACCCTATAAACCGTAAACCTTAAACCCTCTAAACACTAAACCCTAAACCCATTAAACCCTAAACCCTAATCCCTAAACCCTCTAAACCTTAAACCATAGACCTTAAACCCTCTAAACATATTAATTAACTACTTCAAATGATAATTAGTGTACCAACCAATTGCAACCACATGCTTGTGTGCCTAGGTATAACAATACCTTAAAAACTAAACCATACCCATTTATTAATCATACCCACAACCCTAACCTAACCACTCCATAGTCTAGTCAACTGTGTTATACTAATCAACCCATTTTACTTTTATTGACATATGTGTTCACAAGTCTGAATAGGGGAAATTAAATGCTTATAGAAAAATTCATACCAAATATGCTAAAATAATTAACTAAATATATTTATCCTTACTAAAATTGGTTCCCCTTCTACCAGTAAAAAAGTAGTCACGACAGAAAAATATATATTCAATCAAACACTAAACATTAAAATTTCGTAAAGTGTAAATCCAACTGACTAGTGCTCTGTATTTCCCCAAAGGTAACCTACCAGTTTACTATTTGGGATAATAATTGAATGGAAGGAGCCTAAGGAATTTAGAATACCACAAGTGTTACTTGACAATACCACCTCCTAACTGAAACTTTGGAATCACTAATTTTTAAGTTACTCAGCACATCTACAGTTGATTAAGCTTGTTCTTATTGGCATTCAAACATATTGGAGTCGATTATACTTACTCCCAAAACACATAACTTTATTTAAGATCGGTTTATGCGACAGTTTCCTATTTAAGGCTTCACTACAACATATTAATTGATCCTCCGACCATAAAAAAAAAGATCAAAAAATATAATACCTCTGTGCTCCTGCTCAGGACGCGATGCCCCCATATGCTGCTTCTCCTTGCCTTCTATATGGCAGTGTAGTGTCGATTGAAGTCAAGAGGAGGTAGAGGAAGGTTGAAGAATGGTGGAGGTGAATTCTGGTCGAAGAGAACAACGGCTGAGCTCGTGCTAGTAGATCTTGCTATCGTCTACTGGTCTATAAAGCTCATCGGAGTGGAGGAGGAGTGGAAATTGAGGGAGGCCGGGTACTTCGCTAAATCTGACAATAGATGGGAGGAGCAGGTCGATGGAGAGATGCAAAGGCAGAAATGGTAATGGTAATGGAGAGATGGAGAGATGGGTGTGATGGAGAGGGAGAGAGGTGCGATGGAGAGGGAGAGACGGGTGCGAAGGGGGTCTGGAGGTCGGGTGCGAAGGAAGAGCAAAAGGGTATGGATCAAAACAAAAGGGGGTAGGTAGAGAGGCAGAGAGGTAAGGGCAGAGGCTCGACAAAGGCAAAATAAACGAGTCTTATGAGACCCATTTTTATCCATTATCTATTTATGACCGTAAGATCTAATTTAAATCCAATGGTCAGTAATTGTTCCTACATTTGTATGTAAAATACTGTTTGTATATGACCTTAAATCTATATATATATATATATATTAACTAGCCTTAGAAAATAGGAGTAAGCATAATATTGTGTCTACTTATGCTAGTTGTGGAGGTAATACCCCTCACTATATTTAGCTTCCTCATATATATATATATATATATATATATATATATATATATATATATATATATATATATATATCTTATTTCTCCAGCTAATAGATTTGTTTTGAAAATTGGGGGCATTATAATAAAGCAAAGCATTAATCATTTAAAGTGAAAGATCTTAAATAAGGACTTGTATCACTCAAATTAGCTATCTGAGTTAGGTTTGGTATTTAATTGGTACCATTCTGGTATTTTTCTCTTTTCTGATCCTAAGTGTCATATAAGGTCCAAAGAAGCCAATCCTCTACTCTATAAGTGGCTTGATATATTTTAACCCTATAGGTAGTATACATACTTAACTTATTAGGTATCTTCTTTATTGTTGGTCTAGTTATAAATCGGGATGAGCCAACTAGGGATAGTACCTAGATAGTACCGTTCATGTACTAGATTAGTTATTATGACATTTTGAGTCTCCATCATCAAGTTAATATAATAAAATTTTTGTGATCACAATAATGGAATACAATAATTGATTATTCTCATTCATTCATGAACTTTATATTTCTTTATCTTACACTTTTCATTCAGTTGTTTTCTTTACAATTGTACTACCATGTGACAATTATTCTTACCTTGTTATCACATGATATATTATTTTAATCATTTATGGGCCTTATATGCATATTGCTATCTTGTAGGATAGTTGCATTATTTAGCATGAGTTCATGTTTTGTTATACACTCACACTCGTGTGTTGTCATGTCTAGTCATGTGTTTATAAGCATGATATTATGATAGCATGTTCTATCGTATGCTATCACATATAACCATGTATTATGAAAATGACATCCTATGTTAGCATACCCTACTTTTGTTCGTGTCTTATTTTATCCATTTTATGTATAAATTTCCTTGATACCTATTAGGAAAACAATTAATGTCAAGCTTTATACTTCATCAAATCTTATGAGTGGAATGGTGTGTATATCACATTTATACTTGAGCATGAATATCATAAGTTAAAGATTGTCATAATCTTATGCATATCATGTGTACTCCATGAGTTAGGTAGTTTTGATTTTGTAAAACCCCAATTTTTACTACTGAAAAATTTTATTTTACAATGGAAGTAATTAAGTAAAATATCGGGGGTTACCACCATGATCGACATAATTCTAGCTTACGTAACTATCCTTACACCAATCGTAAGGCTAAAACATTTACATTAATAAAAGAAAATTAGAAATAAAATAGCATTTATTATACAATAATTAGTTTGGAACCTATCTTTGAGTTAACAATATAAAATACAAAAGAAGGAATATCATGGATCAAAAGTCCAAAAAGGGTACTGAAATACCCCAAAACCTAATTTTAAGAATTATAGCTAATTTTATTTAGAAATTTATTAAATAAATTATTTTTATTAAAATAAAAAGGAATTAATTAGGACTATTCAAGAAGAAAATAATAAATATTTTTATTAGAAAAATTTTGGTATTTTAGCTAATTAAGGATTTTATTTTGGAAATTAAATAAATAAATTATTTTACTTAAAATAAGAAGGATAAAATAGTTCCAAATTAATATGAATTTTATAAATAATTTAATTAAAGAAAATTAAGGTGTTTTTCTAATTAACATGGAATTTATGAAAAACCTTTCAAAAACCCTAAATTAGCCTAAAAAGAGATTTAAATATTATTTTATTTAAATATTTTTATTTTTAAATATCCCAAATATCCTAATTAATTTAATTAACCCAACCCTCATATTTTATTTTTCTTTTATTTTTATTTTTCCTTTTTCTTTCTTTTCTTTATTCTTCTTTTCTTTTTTCTTCTCCTTCTCGATTGGGCCTGTCCGCAGCCCAATTCCCTCTTTCTCTTCTTCCTTTTTCTACGGCCCAACACCGCATTCCTTCCTTTTTCCCGCCTCGGGCCTACATTGTGTGGCCCATTCTGTTCCTCCTTTTTTCTTTCCTTCCTGCGGCCCATTCCCCTTTTTCTTTCTTTTATTTTTCCTTCGACATTTTGGCACTGTGTTTTATCCCTTCGTCCCCCTAAACATCGTGTTTTACTCAATTTTCCACACCGCGCCAACCGGCCCAGTCTACCTTCTTTTTCTTTTCTTTCTTTCTTCCGCGGACCGCCAGTCCATCCCCCCTTTCTTTCTTCTTCTTCTCCTCCTTCCCCGACGTCAACGACCTGCACCGCCGCCCCTGATCCTGGTTTTTCTCCACCGGTTACAACCATTTTCCTTCCTCTCTCTTCCCCCTGACTCGCCAGCCACATTGACCTAACCCATGTCCCTTCCTTTTTGCACACGACCCTTCTTTTTCTACGCACAACCCCTGCCTCGATTTGAATTTTGCCGACTTTGTTGCTACCGGTGAACCTAACCCTAATTGCATTATCCGCTCACCGACCCACATAACCCTAAAATCTCCTCTAAAATCTATAAATACCCCCATAATTAGCTTTGTTCGAGCTTTTGATTTCTTACCTAGACATTTCCCCTTGTCACCGCCGCCTTTTCAGACGCCATTTCCGCCACCTCAGCCAACAACGCCGCCCTTTCTGGCCACCCGAGTACTCCCTGCACCACCCTCTAACTAACCAAACCACCCATACCCCTCGATTCTTCCTGCACAAGCCACCCCAGCTATGTAAAGTTTCCTCCCCGATCAGCCTTCCTTTTCATCTCTGCCGCCCTTCAAACCACCATTAGCCACCACTTCTGCCGCTGCTGCCACTCCTTTCACTTTCCAACCTATTATGCAAACCACCCTTTACCTTCCTCTACCCTTCCTCCTTCTCATTCTCTCTTTCTCTTCTTCATCCTCTTTCAGCCACCACCGCCGCCGCCGTGCGCCGCCACCTTTGGCTGCACCACCACCTCCATTCTCTTCCTCTCCTTCTAAGCAACCATAATCACCTCTACTCCCACCTTCATTCTACCTATTTTGTTCCCCGCCTTTGACTTTTCCCCCTTTCTTCACTTTTTCTGACCACCGCCGGTGTCGCCTATCACCACCAGCCTAAGGTTGAACCCCAGACCCTCTCAACCCTTTTACCCTATTTTTACAAGCCTTAATCTATTTTATTTCATTTATTTGAAATATATTATTATTATTATTATTATTATTATTGTTACTACTACTACTACTACTATTATTATTATTATTATTATTAATGATTTTATTATTATTTCTATTTAGGGCTGAAGCCCTATTATATTTTTATTTTGATTTTATTATTATTATTATTATTATTATTATTTCTATTATCTTTATTATTAATATTAATATGTTATTATTATTATTATTATTATTATTAATATTTTGAAATTATTATTACTATTATTTCATTATTATTATTACAAATATTTTACTAATAGTGTTGCTATTATTATTGTTGTTGTTATGTGGTTATTATTATTATTATTATTATTATTATTATTATTATTATTATTATTATTATTATTATTTTCATTGTTGGTATGATTATTTTATATAGGGCTAAAACCCTACTATGCCTATTTTGAATTGTAGTAGTGGTATTATAAATATCAAGTCTTATTATTATTAATATTATCATTATTTTTATCATTATCATTTATTATTATTATTATTAGTGTTATTATTATTATTATTTAATAAGTTTGTTATTATTCAATGTAGGGTCGAAATCCTACTTCATTTTATCTTCGATTATTATCATTATTACTATTACCATTATGATTATTATTATTTTTGTAATATTATTATGGTTTTTATCATTATTATTATTATTTCATTATTATTATTATTACTAAATTTTGTTATTTATTTTACTAATGTTATTATTAATATTATTTTGGTAAAAGGGCCGAAGCCCTTATTTCATTATGTTTTTGAGTAATGCCCTTTTTATTATTATTGTTACTATTTTTATTATTCTTGTTAATATTAACATTGATATTATTTTTAGTATTTTTTCTATTATTATTTTAGTATTTTATCAAAAGCCTAGTCTTAGAATAAGTTAGTAAATAATAGTATTTTTGGTAGGAGGGAATCTAATTCTAGTTTTTTCCTCATATAGGTGAGACCAGTCAAAGCCCTAAGGAGGCGTAGGAGCGTGCTCCAAGACCGGTGTCATTTTAGGTAAGGGTGTTACTAAGGCCTTTTGTGTGTTGATGTGCATTATATGCTTTGCATGTTATGCATCCTATGTTTATCATTATATTGATTTCATGTGTGGTGAGGCGCGAAGTTAAAGTGTGTTCATGTGTTGTTATATGGCATGTGTACTATGTGTATGTGATGAAATATTGTGGTATGTGATGATATGTGTTGTGACCCTATAAGACATGTATGTGAGGATGTTAATATGGTTTGTATAGGGGAAAGGATGAAAAAGGAGAATGGGGGAATAAGTTGACCAAGGGGTGTGAGTTGACCTAAGTATTTTAATGATCTATGAGTGGAGGAATAAAATGAAAAATTTAGGGTTTCGTGTGGGAGAATCTAATCTATGGTTTTATATGGGAAAATCTAATCTATGGTTTTATATGGGAGAATCTAATTTATGGTTTTATATGGGAGAATATTTAATTTATGGTTTTGTATGGGAGAATCTAATTTATAGTTTTATATGGGAGCAAATAATTTGTAGTTTTATATGGGAGAATTTAATCTATGGTGTAACATGGGATAATCTAATCTATGGTGTAATATAGGAGAATCTAATCTATGGTTTGTATGGATTGAATTTAGGGTTTTGTATGGATTGAATTTAGGGTTTTGTATAGAGAAGCCTTAGGTTTTGTGTGGACTGAATTTAGGGTTTTGTATGAAGGAATCTTAGGTTTTGTATAGATGAATCTAGGGTTTGTATGGGTGATTCTAAGGTTTTTATGTGGGAATTTTAGGGTTTGCATGAAAAATTTTGAAGGTTTGCATGGGGTGTTAGCATCAGTATGGGAGTAAAGTTTGCGTATGAAAAGTTGATTTGGGGTGTGAGGAAGGTAACGCAAGTGTTGTTTGGGTGTTTGAACACTTTGGATAAAAAAATAGTACGTGGAGCAATATAAGGGTACTTAGAAGATCGAGTTAGGGTTTGTGTGGACAACTAGGGTTTGGCGTGGCTGCTCAGGGTTTTTTTGTGGTATCATGTGTATTTAGCGATTAAAGTGTAATTATGAGCGTGGAATTTATGAGTTGTGATATGTGGAGTGTTAAAATGATTTGAGTTGTGTGAAGTGGAGTAATATGGGCCACTGAGCCCTAAATTAGAGTTTATGGGGAAAAACCCTAAAGTGAGGAAATAAGTGAACTTGGAGGTGTGTAGTAGTGGGCCTTAACCCACATATTTTGGTGTTGGAGTTCTAGTGTGAGTCTGAGTATAGAGGAAAGGTTGTTGGGCAAGATAGGAGGTGCAGGGTTCTCATGGTATAATACAGATTAGTTGGAGGATAAGTGTAAGTGAGTGAGCCATGCATGTCTAGGGTTAAAAAATTTCGAATAATACACTTAAGACATTAATCATTTAAAGTGGAAGATTATTTAGCCGGACCTAGACCGATCCATAGGCAAATAATAGTGGTTAGGACATAATGTCCTATAAGTAACCGGTCCACCACCGGTAATAATAGTGGTCATGCTTTGTACCTGTGCTCAACAAAACCGAACATATTTGTGCCAAGACATGGGAAAGACACTAAGTACTTACAGTGGAACATCGTGCAAGAAGGGGCCAGAACGGTCCACCGGCGAATAAGAGTGGTCAGGAACGTTATGCCCTATGTATTTCCGGTCCACCGGCTATAATACTGGGGTTTTCGTACTCGTATGGATTTGATAAAAAGTATGGTGTGAAATGAGTTCTAATCAGAGATTAATTAAATAATTAATCTGGACTATAAATGGGCCTTTATGTATCTACCCGAATGATTGTACGTTATTATGTTATCATGATGGATTATGCTCTTTTATTTCTTTTGCATTATTTATGTGATGTTATATGTTGGCCTTAATGCACGATTACCTTACTCAGTATGTAGCATACTGATCACCCTTTTCATAGATGCTGCTCTTTTCCACGAGTAGTAGGTCATTCTGACTTTGTACAAGTGGGTGAGACATCAGGCGGAGCTGTGTGTTGAGCATTTTTGGCTCCAAGTTCGAGAGTAGTATGGCCGAATTCACTCTTCTTGTTATGTTATCTTCTTTTGCTATTTTTTTGTATCGGATTTGCCCTCTTATGATTTATTTCTTGTATTGAGTGTTTTAAATGAACATTTTATCAGTTGTAAGCTTATTTCTCTTTTGGAAATAAATTACAATTCTTTACGTATACTCTGATCTTTGGTGCTATGATCTTTATAGTTCTTTCATGAACTCTTGATTTAAGTTTAATATTAATCTTTTCTTAGCCTTAGCACTTGGTACTGAAATGGTCGGAGAGAACCGGTTTGGTACTAAGTGTGGTGGTAACATCCCCATAATTCACAGGTTTTTAAAATTTAAATTCTTCCGCTTTAAAAAAAGTAGTGAATTGTGGGGTGTTACAGGTACCCAGTTAAATACATCGACCGGATAATAATTACTCTTCACCCAACATCTAACATAGATGAAGTCACTCATCCCCACATAGGGTATCATAGGCAACATAATCATCTAGCTGATCTTCTGAGACCTGCACATAAGAATTAGGGCCTCTTGCTTGTGGGAATGAGCAATACCCATAAAATGGGTAGTCAGGACACTACGTGTTGAGTAAGGAACAATACTATCAAAACATGGATACAATTAGCACACTCTTTCACATTAGATAATAAGTAAATAACCAAATAAATGAAACATCTCATAAGATAGAAAATGATCTAGATTCCTTTATTTAGTATAATCTATTTTTATTCTTTTATATATGTTGAGTGCAGGAACCCCACTATTCTTAAATCGGTGGAACGGTCTGAAACTACATATCAAGGACAATACACCTGAGCCACTATTATCATCCAGTGAAATAGATCTGAAAACATCACCTTCTTCGGACAACACGCTCCTGAGCCACTATTCTCCTCGGTGGAATGGAAATACATATATACATATATACATACATACATACATACATACATTTATATATAAATAGATCGCCTTAGTCCTGACTCATGTATTCTTCCACTTTAAATCATTAGTATCTTTTCCATAGGTTATAATGATACATTTTCATTTCACGATGAGTAGGGGCCCAATGATTCTTAATCCAGTAGAACAGACTGAAGCACTTTCTTATGGCAAAATATTCCCAAGCCACTATTCTTTATGGTAGAATGGAGATTAAAAACATCTTCTCGGGGTAAAAATCTCCCAAGTGGAACGGGAATACATATACATATATATAGAAATATAGATCACATTATCCCTACTCACGTGCTCTTTTACTTTAAGTGATTAGTATCTTATTCAAGATTGATTCTCAAACATATAACACATTAAAACAAGTATACATATAGCATAGCTCCAAGTCCTTAAGTCCTTTCAAACCCTAATTACACACCCTTTATTATTCATTCTCCCCTATTGATTATTCCACACAACTTATACTATATCATCTCCAAATCCTATCATTGTTATCATACCCAAAATGCATGATCTAATTCCCATACACATACATTAATGATCTCATCTCAATATATTATTCACAGAAATATCCAATACCTAAATTCCATAGATTTTTCATAACATCTCCCATGAAATTTACATGATTACCAATTCCTATAGATTACCTCATAAGGTCAAACATTAACAACATATTCAGAAATCAGAATAACCTCTAGATCTTATACATGAAATTATTTAAAGACTCTAAACAATAATAATACTTCCAAGAATTTATCATGTTATTATTATCATATTTTAATCCACCTAACACATAAAACACCAAATTTTTTTTATTACACGTCAATGACCAAATTACCCATAAGCACAAATAAAAATATTTATTTTACAAAATCTTATACCTTCCACACATATTATTTTTCAAGTCCACAATTTATCATCATAACTCATGAGAATTCTTAAGTCCATTTATCAAAACTCATTTAATACATATTTCATACCATAAGATATATCTTCACAAATATGACATTATCACAATAAAATAATAATGGTACCTCTTACCTATTCTTACTTTCTTTCAATAGCATAATATCCTTAAGCCCATATTTTATACCATAAGATTTACTTCCACAAATATGACATTATCACAAAAAAAATCATAACATAATGGTACTTCTCACTCATTCTTAATTTCATTCAATAGCAAAATATCCTTAAGCCCATATTTCATACCATAAGATATACTTCCACAAATATGACATTATCACAACAAAATCATAACATAATGGTCCTTCTCACTCATTCTTAATTTCATTCAATAGCAAAATATCCTTAAGCCCATATTTCATACCATAAGATATACATCCACAAATATGACATTATCACAACAAAATCATAACATAATGGTACCTCTCACCCATTCTTACTTTATTTCAACATAATATTCATATCATCACAAAATATCATGATCAACACTTGTTAGATCATATATCAACAATATTTTGAAAAACACATATAACCATACAAGCAAATAATACCAAAAATCTTAAACATCGTATAGTATCCTTACCAACTAAAATATCGGGGTCTAAGTACACAAATCCTATAATTCCTCCTCCAGAGCTACTGGAATACCACATATGAAAAATAAAAATATTCATGATTAGGCTTGAAGAGTTAAATCAAAGGAGAAATTAAGGTAAAGAGGGTAAAAATCAAAATAACTATAGAAAAAGGGAGCTGGAGATGTATAGATGTGTAGAGGAATGTGTGGTGGAGCTATGGTAAAATTTTGGTGGTGTTTGGACAAGATTTGGGGGTGAAAATAGGGGTGCATGCCTGAAAATGGAAAGTTGCACGGCTGTGCCGTAGGTAGTGTAGCCCTGGTTGAGAGAAAAGATTATGCACGGCTAAGCAGTGCAAAGTTTCATGGTTGTGTGATAGGAAATTTTAGTGTTGCATGATCATGCTTGAGGCCATGCACTCTATAAAAGTGCCATGGATGAGAGAAAGAAATAGGGAAATGAAGCAGTGGTCGGCAATGATGGCTAGTGATTGTGTTGGGGAAGGTTGAGGTAACCTTGGTGGTTGGTCCACCGGCTAATGGGTGGCGAGTGGTGGTCGAGGTGGTGCAAAATGGTGGAATGGGTGGTGTGAGGGCCAAAAATAGGGAAAAAGGGAGGTAGAAGAAGAAGAAAATAGAAGGAAGCAAGGAGAAGGAAGAGAGAGTGCTTGGGGTGTGTCTTGGACACAAAGATGGGCAGAATGGAGGTAAACCAAATAGATGGGGAAGAAGAGTGTGTAGTGTGTGTGTGTGTGTATAAACATGTGTGTGTGTGTGGTGTGAATCAGGGAAAAAAGAAAGAAAAAAGAATAGGGGAGGCATGCGATGATGATGATGGTGATGGTGCAGCTGCAAGGTGATGATGCTAATGTTGACGGTTGCAGAGGATGGTGAGGAGTAGGGAAGTAACCGCAGGGTGAGGGTGGTGATGGTTGTATGTAGGTATGTTGCGTGAGAAGTAAAATAGCTGGGAAAAATTGAGCATACAAGGTGTGCGCATAGGGTGTGCAAGTCTGCAAAGATGGAAGAAGGTGAAGAAGAAGGATAAAGGTGATGGATACTGGATGAGGATGTAGAAAGGTGATAAGTGATGGAGAGATTGGGGAAGGTAAGGCAAGTTGCATGTGCAAGTTACAACAATTTCAATTATTGTGGCTTAAGGTTAATGGAAGGAGGAGAAAAAAGAAAGAAAAGAAAAGGAGAAAGAAAGGGAAAAGTGAAGGGTTAGGGAATTAGTTTGGGATGTTTTTAGATTAGCCATAAGTAATTAGAATTAGTGGAAGTTTTAGCATATTTTGATTTTGGTTAACAAAATTACTATTTACCCAAGTTAAGGTTTGGATTCGATTAAAGTTTTGAAATTAAGAAATTAGGTTAAGGATAAAATAAGATTTAGCAAGATTAGAATCAAATTAGGGAGTTAATAATGCGGGATTAGGCTTAGTAAATATTTGGGGTATTATAAATACTGAACCTGTACTAATTCTACCTTAGTTGAATAGATCCTACGACGATCAATTGATGGTAGGGAGCATACCTCTTGTATAGGCTTGAGATCAATTACTACTAGTGGGTTGAAGACTTGAGCTTTAAGAGAGTTAGGCTACATCAATATGGATTTACAAGGTATAAGTGTTGTTTTAGTGAGTTGATCTTAATTATTGATTATTATTTTACATTACAAGGTAAATTTTAAATAGTTTTTCCTTCTTAATTACTTCGTAATTTTTTTTATGTATCTATCTATATCTTTTTTCAATAGTATTTAGTAGAGATAATTTTTTCATCCAAATTACTTTTTTAATACTTGTACGAAAAATCTAAAATGACACTTACATAAAGCTAAAGAAAGTATTAGTTCTACCACTACCATTTCTAGTTTCGTGAATCCTAAGTAATTATCACATTTTAATCTTTGGACATTAGGAACTAATTCAGAGGCTAGGGAGGGGAGCAATCTATCTGGGCACTTCATTAACGAGTCATGAGTAGAGTTGGCAAAAGTTGAATTGACCCGCTCGATCTGACCTGACCCAATATAATTCACTATATTTATCAACTTGATCCAATCTGAATATAAGTGACTCGTCCCATCCTGACCCAAACCCAACCCTACTCCAACCTGTACATCGACATCAACCAGACCCGCCACCAACTCGACCCGTTATCAACTCGACCCTCTATCAACTTGACCCGACAAAACCAAATTCGATATTAATTAGTTATGATAATAAAAAAACACATATATCTTATTATTTAATTAAAGCTTTTAAAATATATTATTATTTAAATTTTATTTATTTTATTAATTTTATTGTGAACTTACTTATTCACCAATGATATTCTAATTTTACTAAAAAAAGTTTTGCATAAAAATACAACATTATAAAGCCATAATAATAGATAAATAGCAATTAATAACATGTTATTAATCACATACCTATATGAAGTTAAACTTAATGCTTGGTTACAAGGTTAATGATTTAGATTAATTTTGGTGGTCAATGCCCGATTTGACCCAAATCTAAAGTGATTCAATCTAGGATTAACTTGGCTCGAATCCAACCCGACCCAATAAAACCTAAAATGATGTGATTCGTCAAGTTAATCTAAACATGACCCATCAAATTAACTCGAATACAAAATCATCCGAATACAAGATTGCTTGACCCAATCTTGGCCCGATAGAGATATAAACGGGATAGGTTCAGGACGGGTACACCCATACCTGTATCAGTAACTATACTCGAATTTGTACTTGTACCCGAATGCGTATCTGCTCATAGATCCATATCTGTATTCATTGAATATCTGTTACCCAATCAAAATTTCATTTACCTGTTAATAGATATTATCTAGAGAATAAATCAATTACCCAACGGATAAACCCATTTAGAGTTAAGCTAAATGATAATTTTGACCTTAATTTATACTATATTTATTATAAAATTAAAGGTAAAAGGATAATTATACATCGGGTAAACGAATACGGATATGAATATGAGTATGAGTATGGGTACGACCATATCTATATCTAATGTATATTTTTTTTTTCATCTTCCATATCCGTTTATGTAACACCTCCAAAATTTACTACTGAAAATTTTTGTTTTAATTAAAAATTAGCGGAAGCAAAAACATTAAATTTTGGTAATGTCTAGAGATGAAAATGGGTTGGGTCCAACATACCCAGACCTGGATACGTTTATATTACCTAGACCCATACCCGACCCAGACCCGTCGGGTCTTAAAAGTTCAGACTCAGATCTGGATCCATCGGGTCTAGCGGGTAAACAGGTTCTAAATGGGTCCGGTTATTTTTTAAAAAGATAATTAATAATCTATGCTAATACAAATATATTTATAATTTATATAACTTAATATGTATTTTTTTTGTTAAAAAAATCATCTAAGTGAAAAAATAAATATATTATAATAGTTATATTAACTTTTCGAATGGTGTTTTAATGCTTTTAGTAGGGATTTAAATGGGGCGGGTTTGGGGCGGGTATACCTATATCCGTATCCATATCCGATAAGAAAATCCGTACCCAAATCCGTACCCATACCCAAATCCATATCCGCTAACATATCCATATCCATATCCGTTAGATATTTGTTACTCGACGGATTATCCATTTACCCATTAATGGATATTATCCGATGGATAAATCCATCACCCGACAGATAAATCCATTTAGAGTTAAGCTAAATGATAATTCTAACTTTAATTTATACTATATTTATTTTAAAATTAAGGGTAAAAAGGTAATTATATATCGGGTAAACGAGTACGGATATAGATATGGGTACGAGTATGGATATCCTATACCCGTATCTGTACTTGAACCCAACGGTTTTTTTTCCATCATCCATATCCGTTGGACAAAATCCGTTGGGTTTCGGGTAAAATCCGCCCTGTTTATATCCCTAACTTTTAGAATACAGTATTATACATATTGTTTATAAAGTAAGTATACAAGAATAAAATTTTAAAAAAAATGAATAAGGAGCTTATATAAAATTAAGACAATAATGACAAACATAATATTAGTATGTATTTATATATGTACACACACATGTATATTAAACGAGTCTGGCGGGTCGGGTATGGGTCTAGAACTGGACCCAGACCCAGACCCTTTAAGGTATATATGGACCCAGACCCGATCCAGACCCGTTGGGTCCAAAAATCATGGACCCAGACCCGCTAAAAATGAGGCGGGTCTAGCGGGTCTGGGTCGGGTCCGAGACTCATTGCCATCCCTGATAATGTCACCGCTATAACTAGTACCAAACTGTTTTTCTTTGACCATTCCAGTACCAAGTGCTAAGGCTTAAAAAGAATGAGAGCGCATTACACAAAACTAAGTTATAACTAAATCTGAGTTGCGCATTAAATTACATTACAAAGGGTAAAATTCACTATTAGTGGTTATAAGAAAATAGAATAATTACATAAAGAATTATGAAAGTTTAAAAGATAAAATTAGAAAGCTTCCCGAATGGTTCTTACACTCTTACTCGATGACATATTGAATAGCACCTGCGACTAAACTATAAGGGACATAGCCCATTGAATAGGTAGGGGCCCACAAACAGAACACTTCAATACTATAGTACTGTGTAACCCTTTTATATTAGACTAAAAGGTAGGGCCCACATGCAACACATCATACATAAACAATGTAAAAACAATAACATATGCAATCATAGATATAATCACAACAACATAAGAACCAATACACAATGCAACACAACATACAATAGGAAATGCATATCACAAGTTCCATTTACTTAGCATTTCCATCACTTACCAAGAGTGATAGGCACCAAGGTCGTACTTATACTATATCAATAGATCATAAAGGTAAAATCAATACTTCTGGTCTTAAGCCATTAATTAAATAATATTTAATATCACCTCTCGAATTATATTCATGTGAGTAAAAGAACCCCACTACTATAACCGGTGGATCGAAAATACACTCTAGGGCATAATACACCTAACTACTATTATTCACCTATGGACCGGTCTCCAGGGCAAAAGGCTCCTGGCCATTATTCTCGCTAGTGGATCAGTCTGACCCCAACTCACATGGTGTTCCACTATAAGTAATTAGTATCATTCCCATGATTTATTATAATCCAATGTTTGGCTTATTAAGTTTAGGATCCCCCACTATTATAGCTGGTGGAACGGAATACACTCTAGGGCAACACACACTTGGCCATTATTATTTGCTGGTGTACCAGTCTTCAGGGAAAAAGGCTCCTAGCCACTTTTATTGCCGGTGGATCGGTCTAGGTCCGACTCAATAATCTTTCACTTTAATGATTAGTTTTTTTCATTTAATTAATACAACAAGTCCATTTATTTAACTCGAGGGAGAGATCACAAATCCAGACACACAAAGGTACACCAGTCATACTAGCGCATACAAGCAGCACAGTACCCTCCAACCATCAACCTAGGGACGCAAAGATACTCTAATCGTATTAGTGAATGAAGACACATAGTATCCTACAGACAAGGACACCTAATATATAAGTATACATAGCCCCTAAATAGATCCGAGGTCTATTTAGATAGAGTAAGATGTAGGACTTGGTTGGGGAACTAAGGTACTCCAGCAAAATCCAGAATAACGGTGGGCTAAACCACTTCTTTAGGGTAGCGATCTCTAAAGAGCCACTATTCTCGATCTCGAGGTCTTCCACTTTAATTATTAGTGCCTTAATTATGGTGACCACGAGAAAGACATCAATCATATAATTATTTATTTTCATTTGTTTATATTATTATTGAGTAATCCTTATTGGTATTATTGCCCATGCTAACTTAAATAATCCACTAAGGCCATCCTAGGTTTCAATTCTTATATTTAGGCACCTGAGGTCAAAGTGACCAAAATGCCCCTAAAGCTAAGGCTTCCTTTTATCATCTATTTTCATCATATACTTCATTTTTATTTATCTACATGCCATAATAGGCTATCATATCATAATTATACTACCGGCCATGAAATCAAGTATTCTATACCGAAGGATCATAGAACACGTAAACCTGAACATGTACTCCAAACAAATCCAACTCACAATTCCTTGCATTATTAACAATTAAGGCACATCTTGTATGGTTATGAAATAAATATCATATCATATCCCTAATTATCTATCCAGCCCTATGTCATGCAATATCCTTATAATATTCACCAATTTACCAAAATACCCTTATCCTTATAATATACATGGTTATACTTAAACAAGTAATACTAAGGCCATAAACCCTTATTCCATTATTTAATATCTCTTATGTCTTATTATAGAGACTTATTAAATTCATTGACATGTTATATACAATTTACCGATTTACCCCTTAATACTTACAAAATTACTAAAATACCCCATTATTTGTAAAGTTACCAAGTTACCCCTTTTTACTTACCAAATTACCAAATTGCCCTTCAAACTTGTATACTTACTAAAATACCCTTCGTATTTGTTAAATTACCAAATTACCCTTCATACTTATTAAATTATCAACTTTACCCCTCATAATTATTAAATTA
Organism: Tamarix chinensis; assembly: GCA_030549775.1. Lineage (NCBI taxonomy): Eukaryota > Viridiplantae > Streptophyta > Magnoliopsida > Caryophyllales > Tamaricaceae > Tamarix > Tamarix chinensis. Next base: position 13,470,274 of record CM060176.1, read on the forward strand.
CTAAATTACCCCTCATGCTTGTACAATTACCAAGTTACCCCCTCTTTCATGCCAAATTACCAAAATACCCATCTTATTAAATTACCATTTTACCCCCTTTTATCCACAAAATGACCAAGTTACCCCTTTTTATGCCAAAATGATCAAAATACCCTTATTACTTATTAATTTACCATATTACTCCCTTATGTTTATAAAATTACCAAGTTACCCCTTTTATGTTAAATTTACCAAAATACTCTTTTTATTTAATAATTTATCAGATTACCTTTTTACTCATAAAATTACCAAGTTACCTCCTTTTCCGTGCAAATTTACTAAAATGCCCTTCTTATTTAACATTTTACCACATTACGTTTTTTATTCATAACATTACCAAGTTAACCCCTTTTCCATGTAAAATTACCAAATTTCCCTTCTTACTTATTAAATTACCATGTTACCCCTTATTCATATAAATTACAATTTGCCATTCTTATGCCAAATTTACTAAAATACCCTACCACATAAAATATTAACACCCATGGTCCATATGCATCATCTAACACCACCGACTATTATTATTTATTATTAATACCCACTATCACCTACCATAAATTCTTATTTAAGCCACACCCTTTGCACAAGAAAAATTACTAAAATGCCCCTAGGGCTCATATTAACATTATTTCTACTACAAATGGCCATATTAGTTTATCATGGCATATACATGCATCTAATATTATTATTAACAATAAGGCTCCTTCCTTAACCATCATTTCTACACATGCTTCCATATAGCATGCTTTTCATTCCAACTTCCAACATATGCTACAAATCATGATATACTTAACACCACATAGTATGCACACATACATATTCAGAAACCCTAATGTGCTAGCATGCACATATCCACACATTTTAGTAGGGTATAATGATTAACTTATATTTAGTAATAATTAATCTTTACCAGTATCCTAATTAAAAGTTTAAGCTTTGATTAGCAAAAAAATTGTATCTAGAAATACTATCAAAACTAGCATATTAGTAGTAGAAAATTAAAAGAGTAAATTCTTATCAAAAAGCTTAGTAAATACATATTAATGCTAACTATTTTTATACCCCAAAAGTTGGTTAAGTAGGCTTATAATTATGTAGTAATTCTCACGCTGCATGCACAAACAGGGAAGGGGAAATGGGATGAAGAGAAGAGTTGGGAGAAGTGGAATGGTTGGTTTGAGTGAGGGTTTGTGGATTTGGTTGAGGGCTTGTGGAGGGGAGTGAGGGGGGTGGCTAGGTATAGAGAGGGTGGCAGAATGTAGGTGGTGGTCAAGGGTTGAAGATCAGCAGCTCAGGGCAGTAAAGATGACGAGAGCAGGGGTTGGGAAATGGGTGCAAGGAAGGGAGAAGAAGAAGAAGAAGAAGAAGAAGAAAGGGAAAAGAAGAGAAGAAAGGAGGGGGCTGCAAGGGAGATATTGGCCAACTGAGGTAAGGGGTGGTAGAGGAGGTGTTAGGGGTTACGAGGTGGCTCTCCAGGCGGTGGAAGAGGGAAGACGACAACACAAGGTGGTGGTGCAAGGTGAAGGTCAAGAAGGAGAAGAAAAGAAAAGGGAAGAGAAAGGTGGCCGCAGGGGGCAAGTGGTGGCTGTTGGATGGTGCAAGGAGGGAGAGAGGGAGGCCAGAGGGTTGGTGTGGTGGTTGATTGGGCGGCAGAGGCGGTAGTTGAGGGTAGCGAAACAAAAACAGGGGAGGAAAGAAGAAGGAAAGAAAGAAAGAAAGAAAAGAGGGAGGTTCTATAGGGGAAATGAGGGAGCTTGAGGAAAGGAAATGAGCAAAGGGGAAGGAGAAAAATAAGAGGGAGAGAAGGGCAAGCAGAGGCACAGGGTTAGGTGGTTGCAGGGGGAGCGCTATAGGTCGAGGTGTAGGGTAGCAAGGAAGGGAGAAGGGGTAAGGAAAAAGAAAGTAGGCATGCGGGAGGCTGTGTAGAAGGGATGTGCATGGTCAAAAATGGAAGGGAAAGGGACAGGGGAGAGAGGGAGAGGTTGTAGGATGAAATGGCAGGTGGAAGGGGTTGGTTGCAGGGGTGGCATGACTTCATCAACGCAGGGGGAGAAAGAAGGAAGAAGAAAGGAGAAGGAGGTTGGCAAGCCGTTCAGATGGGGGAATGGAAGAGCGGGCTGGCCTACATACGAGGGAGAAGGAGGAAGGAAGGGGGAGCGGTTGGGTTGGCCCAATCGGGGGAAAAGGAAAGAAAAAGAAGAAGAAGGGAGGTAGGCTAGATGGGCGAGGAAGGGAGAGAAGGAAGAGGAGAGGGCCAACAACCCAGTAAGGGAAGGAGAGAAAAAGAGGGTTGGGTAGCCTAAAGGAGGAAGAAAAGAAGAAAAAGGAAAAAAGGAAGGAAAAAGGAGAAAGAAAAAGGGAAAAGGAGAAAATAAAAATAAAATAATTTTTGAAATTAGTATATTTAATTATTTAGATGTATAAATTATTTTAATAAAATAATTTATTTAACATTTAATATACTAATTTAAGAGGATAATTTTAGTAAAATATGAGTTTAGAAAATTATTTAAATAAAAAGAATGTGATAAAATAATAAAATATATATTTTAATTTATTAAATCAACATATCCATTTTTATGAATCCAAAGTCCACAAAATAATCAAATTAAAAATTAAAAAAAATTTATCCCAAATGAAGATTAATTATTAAATGTTAGGTTTTAAAATTTTTAGGATATTACAGTTTAAATATCTGATGAATAAAATTCAACATGTTTCAAATAAAATCGGTCCCGTTTATATTGATAAACCCAACCCGACCCAACAAGCTAACCCTTGACATAATAAATTAACCCAATACAATATGAATCTGCAACGACTTAAATTCAATCCGACTTGAACAATTAGGCAATCCAAAATAATCCAAACCTAAAATAATCTAACCCAACCCATAACCAACTCGTAAAAAGAATAACCTGCAAACAATCCAACCCGTTATAACCCAACTCAAATCCAACCCGATTGCCACATATAGTCATAGGTATGTAGACCATTTCCTTTAATTGTTAACGTATGAATTAGCAAAGGAGGTCGGTTCTTTTACAACTTAACGTTCCAATTCAAAATCCTTGGATATGAAAAACCAAGATATTATTGACAGACAAGTAGGGTTTCATGGCAAAGAGCATGGATTAGTTGATGAAGCAATTACGTACTCTGGACGGTCAGTTAGGTACGCTAGACGAGATTTTTAGGTCCTTGGCCTAGATTTAGGTCGAGAGGCATTTGACCAATTTGTCCAAATTTTATGCGCTTCCTCCCAGCAATGGAGCCTTATGACGGGTGTAAACCTGATGCAAGTTTGACAAATAACCAAGAGCAATACGTACCACAAGCATGTTGCTATAGTAGTATCTTCCACTGCTTTTGTGCAATTGATCAGGGATTCGAACTATGCCCTTAACATGGGGCTCTTAGACCCTTATCAAAAAAAGAAGAAAAAAAAAACTCTTTAACTGGATTACAATGGGCACGAGTGCTCCAAATGTTGCCGCTGCAAATACAAACGGAACTGAATCATACAACAACAAAAAAATATGAATCATTTGCTCCAGCAAAAACTGTCCGCAAATGCTTTCAAACATTCTGGAGCAGCGTATCTTTAATTACCGATAAAGGAACATACAGCTACACATCTATAACCGAGGAGTGTTTATACAAAACAATTAGATGATGCGGCATTCCCACTGAAAATTCATACATGGCAAACTGCGTGAAATGATTTCATAGCTAAAACACTTGGCAAGATACAAAATTTCACTACGATATACACAAAAAGACATCAGCCATGATCTAATAATATAAAGAAACCAAATTGAATTTCAAGCTTTGTACCCCGCCTTACTTAGAGGGGAAGATAAGCTCAGAAACTTCTTTTCTAGGATTTTCTCAAGGACTGACAGAAGGCAGAGAAAGATCCCTTAAACTCATCTGGAAGCGGCAATGCCAATGAAGGCAGCACAGCAGGGTGCCTGGTTCTGCTACCTTCTGTTAAAAAGTATGGATGAGCCAAAGCAGACTGCCGTTTGTTGAGACCTTCGAGAATAAATGAAAATGCCCCGAAGGTGAGGCAGCTCTGCAAGAGGGCCTGGGGAGTGCCTGTTAATAAGAATCAAAAGGATGAAACGACATTAACATGAAAATGCACAAATCTGCGTGCATGGTGCTTATGCTGTTGTACTTGTTACTTAGATCACTAAGCCTTAAATAGAGCTATATATTCAAAATTCGCTGCACAGAATCCCTGGGGATTCAAAATAAAGTAAAAAACAATGACTACTCGGCAAGCATATTCTGATAACAGTTTCAAACATTATCACTGACCCGGAACACTTAAGACAAGACCAGTGCAGCAGCCAGCTAATCCTGCATTAAAAACTGTGCAGCAAAAAATGTCATTGTTCAAGAATGAGATAGACTGAATGTTGACAACCAAAAGTAACTCATTTATTAGCATTGATAGTATACCATCATCTTTCCCTCTCAACTTCTTCAAGAAGCAGACAACCAAGCTGTGGACTCCAGATAGAACGGCAAATGTCTGTCATATGATAGCAGAGATAATACATCAATTTCATATGTAGCAACGAAACAGGCTATCAAATGTACAGGTGAGAACAAAGATTATTCCTTGGCTGTGGACCTTGCTTCAACAAATGATCCCTTGAATCCTTGTTTCTTGATCAGTCCAGCTCCTGTGAGAAGGAAATATCAGATACTTGGCTTTAGTACTTATATCGTACTCCCCCCCCCCTTTCTGCCTTTTTCATGCGTAAGTTTTTGGTGGGAGGGGGGATCTTATGGCCTGTGCAGTGATGTAGCAAAGAGAAACTCTCAAATGCATAAATATGAAGCAAAAAATAAATGGTTCTATTCAACACCTTCCCTTTTAGGACACTGGAAAGTATCATATTACAAGCCTGTTTGGACAACCATACAGATTTCGGCCTATTTGTTTTACCTACCATTTTCAGATCCTTATAACCTCATTACTATATATTATCTAATGATATAGACTTGAACTTTTTCATTGAAGTTCGAATAGATTGCGAAACAATAGTATTTCTTTGGCACATTCATATATAAACAATTTGTCCCTGCCAAACATTTTACCATATTATTACTTTAGATCAAATCAAATCCATATAAAATATCAAGTTATCAAATCATGTCTAAGATATAAAATCAGCATGTAAAAATATCACCCACACTTGCTTGGACCAACAAGATCATTACATACTTCTCTTCTTTTGTAGTCTTAACTGAAATGCAATTGTTTCACTACTCAGCCATAAATACATTACTCACAGTACCACATACCTTAAGATAATATACCAGAAATATGAAGCTGCTAGAAAAGTTAACTATTGTCATATATGCAAAACCATGGAGGAAAACCCAGTAGTACACCTTCCATATTATGATACTATGACAATGGTTCCACTTTCTTTTCATCCTTTTCTTTTGCAACAATATCATTAATTACACATTCCAATTGTACAAAGTTTAACATTCCCCTCTTCAATATATGAAAAAATTATTGGAAGTTTACTACAAGTAGCCAAAAAGCATGAGTTATGACGTGTTTTGTAGCAATGAGTAACACAAAACAGATAAGTGGCCTCAGCAGATAAAGTAGGAAACTGCAAGAACCCAATAAATATATTACTAAAATATGCTTAAAAGATAGGCGGGAGAATTGAGGAAAATGGAGCTGACAAGCGGAAATCACTCTCCAATTAAAAAATTATCCATTGACTAATAGATTGGAAAGAAGTCCAGAGTCTTAGCACCCAACATGGACACCACAGAAGCTTGGACCATTTTACATCTAGATTGTCCCATTACATCTTAGCCTAATAATTTGACCAAGGTCACTTGCCATGTACCCAGGAAAACGACATTCATTACTTCATATGACCCTCTCGGTTCCTCTAAAAACCCCTAAATAAACCCACTTATAGTTCTATGTTAAGGAATTCCCAAGTAGGGATTGCAATTTTCCCCACGAAGGGAAAATCCTGATCAGGAGGGTTTGGGTTGGGGAAGCCTTTTTAGGGACAAGGTAGGGACGGGAATTCCATCCTCCCTCATCCCTAAACCCGCCAATATATATAATAGAAGTAGATATGTCTATGGAAGATTGTCAAATATTGAGTAGTATGATATATATTTGTTGAGGATTGTTTTCATTTTGTAATCAAATGTCTAAGAAAAAGGGTAAAATTGTGTATTATTCGCAGCCATAGAAAATGGTTTGGGAATAGTTTCGACTCTTGGGTACAGGTTTTGGGTATAGGGATGAAGATTGATGCGCATGGATTTGTATCGAGGATGGGAATTTAACCTCCACGGTTTCGGGTTAGGCACACCTCGGTTACAGAAAACAGGATGGGGCTCCATTCGGAAATCAGGTAGGGGGATAGGATGGCGCCCCTGCCCCCACCCCACTGGCATCCCCTATTTCCAAATTCCAAGCCTTACTAAACAGTTACTATTACATTTTCACTAATCAAAAAATGATCACCCATGGATGTCGTCATAGAGACCCTCTTTGTTCCTCTAGAAAGCCCTAAATAAACCCAACCATAATTCTCAACAAAGACCAAGCGTTGTTGAACAATCAGTAATTGAATTTCACTGGAGAGAGGGGGGGGGGAACTAGTATCCACGAATGCCTTTGATAATGATAAATTGCCAAGCAATACAGATATCGAGACAACTAAACAAACTCAATAGATTTTTTTTGGAAGGTGGATAAAAGAAAATAACTGAAAATGGTGGATACAGAATCGAAGGATATATGAGGAAAGAAAAAACAACCATAGCCAAAAACGGAGCCCACGAAAGCACCGGCAATGGAGTCGCCGGCGAACCGAGCGAGACAAACCATTGGAGTAGATGGTTGATTTGTATTAGTCCTCAACGCTGAGTTTGAAGAATCAAGGTCGTCATCAGTATCATCATTACGGGTAAAGTTGATGTTCGAGCTGGAATTAGGGTTTTCAATGTTGTTCGGCCTAGGAGCACCAGCCATCTCCATCTATCTCCTCCCTCTTCCCTATTTTTGACTATCTGCTACTCAGATAGTCCATACTTTCTAGGAAAGGGGCAAGTATCTTAACGAGCCAAATCAGGCTCGACTTTTTAGTCTTTTACTTAAGCTCGTTGAACATAGGAGACAAACTCAACTGACATATTATGAGGAAAGTTTTAAATATTGATATTTAAATTTAGTTTATTTATAAATTAGTTAAATTAAGTCGGTCCACCAACGTATACTAATAATAAAAATAAATAGAATCATATTATTGCTTACTGACTGAATTTATATATAATTTTTTTTATTAAATATAAAATTTTAATATGATATATTATATTTTTATATCTCTGATGAACTTTTAAATAACTATTAACCAAACTTGTAAATGAGTCTATAAACAAACTCACTCGTAAACAAACAAGTTGAATCTATTGTAGCTTGAATTTGACTCATTTAATAAACGAAATTAAAAATAAAGTTTTAATTTGACTTGTTTAACAAAATGAATATATTAAGCTAAATTGGTTGGATATTATTATTATTTGCACATAATATATATTACTATAAGTTTTATTGTGAAATTAATTATAATTATACAAATAGAATTATAAAAATCATTTTTATGTGGAAGTAAAGCGGGCTTTATGTATTTTCTTTTTAAAATTTAACTTAAATGTAGTGAAAGTTTACTTTTCAAATTGATTAATTTCAAATTATTGGAAGATATAAAAGTCGTTGTTTAGCTCTTGAAAATAGAATTCAAAGTCCTCTTTTTTCTATAATGGAAAAGCAACATAATGGTGAAGAGTAGAGTAAGTTTTCTAAGTTTTTATAGTTCTATTTTAGTGAAAGTTACGCACATAATATTATAGTTTTATGATATAAAAAAATAATAATTTAATGGTGGTTGGTTATTATTGATGGATAAAAAAAATCAACTGAGTGTCAAGCAGTCCACCAATACAAAACTATCTTGTTTTGAAATATGCATATCGACCTCAAAAAATTAAATAAAAAAAATAGTTGGATCGTTTTTACTAGTTACACTCCCAAAATATTCCCATTTCAGTCATGAGGAAAGAGAGATTCAAAGGCAGAGAGCTAGTCGAGCTAAGGTTAGATTGAAGTTATACCGGTCAAGTTTTTGATTAAAAGATATTTTCAATCAAATCACATTTAGACCGGTTGGACACTGTATCAACCACTAGATTGAGTTGATTTATAGTATGGTATTTAAAATATTAAGTATTATGACATATACTAATGCATATGATATACAACTTGGGTCTTGCTAGGTGTTGGTGTTCTTGGGTTGAAGAACAACCGAAATTGAAGGAAGAATTGAGGAAATAAATTGAGATAAATATTGATTCATGGTAAATCTTTGAATCAATATTTGCAAGAACCACCTAAAGTGCATAACTTTTAGGATAAATCTAGTAAGATTTAAGCAATGAAACGTTAAACTCTTGCACTTGAGAATAAAGTATACTCCCAAATTTTGGAGAGAACAATGGCAGCCAAGGTAAGTTGTTCTCTCATTTCATGATACCCTAACACTTATTGAAGAATTGTTGGATTAATGTTTACAACTTTATAACTAATGCTTGTGTTTGGAATCTAAAAGGGATGAAAATCAAGTTTACATCCCCAACCTTTTTTTGGAGGGGGAATTACTTAGCTAATTTTAAACCCTAAGCACACCCAACAAAAGTTATAACATCCATATACAAAGAAGAAGAAGAAGAAGAAGAAGAAGAAGAAGAAGAAGAAGAAGAAGAAGAAGAAGAAGAAGAAGAAGAAGAAGAAGAAGAAGAAGAAGAAGAAGAAGAAGAAGAAGAAGGGATAAATGCTAATTTCAACCTTGTAAGTATAAAAAAGAAGTAATAAATGTTTTCTATCCTTCCCTATTCTTCCCTGAATCTAATTAGTTATTCCAATATGTTGAAAGTGACTTGTCATTAAAAGTGAAAGTGAATTGTGGCTGTTGTGTTGTTCTTCCAAGGGAGGTGTGCCATGTGATGTTTGTGGGGGATGCAAATGTTGAAAATAGTTGGAAAAATAAGGGCTCAAACAAAGGAAAAAATTGATAAGTAAAGCAGTAGGCTAGCCCTGAATTTAGGACCATTTTATGGAAAAATAGAAAAGAATTTTTTTTCATGGCTTGCATGGCTAGGGTTTGTTAGATAATTAATTTGTCCAAATAAAAAGAGTTTTGCAATCTTCAAACTTGGAAAATTAATAGCTAATGTGTGATTCTCAATTGTGGATGCTCTTATATCATCCTATCTCCCTTAAAAAGAAGTTTCCTTATCTTCAAATGGCTCATCATGGATATAGGGACATGGATCTCCCACATAAAATGTGCTTGATATATTTCCTAAATCTTTAGGTAGCTTTAGCATATAAGCATTATGACCAATATTCTCAATGACCTTGTATGGGCCATCACTTCTAGGCATGAATTTGTTCTTCCTCTTAGAAGTAAATAGTTCCTTCTTAAGGTGAAGCTAAACCAGATCTCCTAGCTCAGTTTGCCCTATTATTATTCATCTTATTTACCCTCTCAATCTTAGACCTCACTTGTTGATGAAGTTTCCTCATTGCCTTAGCCCTCTCTTTAGCTTCAAATTTGGTGTGGGCTTTAATAGGACCATACATGAGATCAATAGGATTACTAAGGTTCATCCCATACTCTATTTCAAAAGGCGAGTGTCATGTAGCATATGTTGGTGAGCGATTGTAGGCAAATTCAGCAAATGAAAGCTTGCTGTGCTAATCCTTTAAGGATTTATGAACCAATATTCTAAGGCGTATAGTGAAGTTTCTATTGGTGACCTTAGTTTTTCCATCGATTTGTGGATGATAAATGATACTAAATAGGAGTTTGGTACCGAATAAGATCTATAAAGTATTCCAAAAATAGCTAAGAAACTTGGTATATTCTTAAAGATAATGGTCTTAGGAATATCGTATAGCCTGAAAATCTCCTTACAGAATAGATTAGCTATATAAGAGACACCATCTATTTTATGGCATGTAATGAAATGAACTATCTTAGAAAACCGATCCACCACCACCATTATAACATCATTATGCCTTTATGTACTAAGCAATGCTATAATAAATTTAATACTCACATGATCCCATGGTTGATGTGGAATAAGTAAGGGAGTGTAGATTCCTTAGTGAAAGTAACTCTAGGAATTTTGACAAATGACACACCTATCTATTATACTTTGTACATCGCTCACAAGTCTAGGCCAATAAAAATGCTCACTAAATACATCTACGGTCTTGTTAATGCCAAAATGTATATCTAGTCCTCCTCCATGCACTTCCATCACAAGAAAATCCTTTATGTAGCACTTAGGAATGAAAAGATTGTTGTTCTTGAAAAGGAACCCATATTAAATGATGAACAATCCCTTCTTGTCATGATCTTTGACGTAGCATCCAAGATCTTCATCTTCCTTGTAGAGCTCTCTAATACACTGAATAACCTATATTCTATTAAAGAAATCATATAATATCTCTTAGAGAGTGCATCATCTACTACATTTATTTTGCCACTTTTGTTCTTGGATACAAAGGAAAATGATTGTAAAAATTCTACCCATCTTGAATGCCTTGGGTTAGCTTGTGTTGGTCATGTATGTACTTCAAAAATTCATGATCTATGTGTAGCACAAATTGGTGTGGTCTTAAGTAGTCCGACAAATAATCAAGGGCTCTCACAAGCATATAACTCTTTATCATAAGTGTTATAATTCACCCTAGAGCCAATAAACTTTTTACTAAAGAAGGAAATTGGATTTCCTTATTATAGTCAAATAGAACCAATGCCAATTGTACTAGCATGACACTCAACCTCAAATAACTTGTTGAAGTTAGGTAATGTTAGGATGGGTTCCTCACTCACCTTCCTTTTGATCACTTTGGAGGCATCTTGGGTTGCCTGAGTCTATTTGAATTCACCTTTCTTTATGCACTTAGTTATAAGTGCCAATAAAGTGCCAAATCCTCTACTAAACCTCCTATAAAATGATATTAATCCATGGAAACTAGAAAGATCACACTTGTGTTAGGCTTGTAGGTATAGGCTATGTCTTGATTTCTTCAACTTTAGAATTATCCATTGTCATCCCATCTTTGAAAACCACAAAACATAAAATTGTAGCTCTAGGTACAAATAATTAACACTTCTCTAACTTAGGATAAAACTTGTGATCCCCAAGTTCTAGAAATACAAGTTTGAGATTCTTTACATGCTCTTCTTCACTACAACTATACACAATGATATCACTAAATTAACCTACTAAAAATTTGCTAATAAATGGCCTAATTACCTCATTCATAAGTATTATGAAAGTACTAGGAGCATTTAATGAACCAAAGGATATAGCCATCCACTCATACAACCCTCCTTTGGTTTTAAACATTGTCTTCCACTCATCACCATTTTTCATTCTTATTTGGTAGTAGAAGCCACTCTTAGATCGATTTTGGAAAACAAGCATGAACTAAACAAACAATCATGCATATCATCAAGTCTCGGTATATGATACTTATATTTGATATTGATAGATATACAATCAACACACATTATCATGGTGCCATATTTCTTGGGAACAAGTAAGGAAGGCATTGCACAAGGGCTAAGGGACCCCCTTATTAAACCTTTGGATCAAAACTTATCCATTTTCCTTTGTAACTCCAAGGATTCCTTAGGATTACACCTAGAGGACACCTTATTGAGAAGGGTAATAATGGGTACAAAGTATATTTAGTACTCTATGCCTCTGATTGGGGGTAATACATAGGGTATACCATCAGAAAATACATCACCAAAATCTTCTAACAATGCCCTAACTCATGAATCATTACAAACCTTCCCCTCATTATCATCTAATAACAAGTAAATTATTTTACCCTTCACTAAACACTTATTGTAACACCTCAACATTTTGTAACATTTACTTTTGGGTGTTTAGCCTTGTATTCAAAACTAACCTGTAAAACTTAGCCTAATTATTTTATTATTAACCTTTGACCTATAACCTAAATAATTTCTTGAATATTTTTCCCTAATTATTTTACCTCTTTCCTTTTTATTAAACCTATCCTAAACCCAATTATTTTTCCCAATATATATATATCCTACCTTATACCATATATCTATCCAACCCTATCTTGTCTAACCCTTATCTACTGAGTCATGTTCTTTTCCCATCCACATGAATATATACAATATACACAAACACAACCCTCATTCCTTCTTTATTTTCTTTGTTCGAAAACCCAACCCACTATACCATACCCCCTTTACGAACCAAAATCCCTCACAACTCAATTTCCCCATCTGCATATATACATACACACGCGTACGCCTTCCAACACCAGCCAAAACCAAACACAACCCCTCTACACCCTTCCTCTCTAACCCAACCAAACTATCCTCGTAAACCTGCTCCTTTCTTAGCCCTGTTTAGTTTCAAGGAAAACCCCTAATCACCATCTTGTGACCATTGACCACTAGCGAGAAACCTAATTGTTGTATGTGTATCATCAACCCATCTACCTCCCTGCCCTAGTTCCTTTCCACCTGCACGAACCTAGCATCACTCCAACTATCACCACCGTTAGCCTTCTTCTTCTCCTTCTTCTCCTTTTTATCTTCTTCTCCATTCTCCTCTATCATACCATGCTTTTACTTCTCCTCCCTTATGGGTGTTTATGTTGTTCCCAACCTCCCCTACCTTTAGCACTGTAACACCCCAAAATTCACTATTTTAAAAAAAAAATTGAAGCACTTAAATTAAAACCTGTGAATTCTGGAGATGTTACCGCCACACTTAGTACCAGAACAGTTCACTCCAATCGTTCTAGTACCAAGTGCTAAGACTAAAAAGGATTATTGTCAAACTTAAACCAAAAGCTCATAAAAGATCTAGAAAGATCATAACATAGAAATAAGAGTACGCATAAAATTTTACAATCCAAAGGAGTACAATCAATCATCAGATAGAAATTGAAGTGCGTAGTCAAAGTTCCTAAAAAGGAAATAAAATTTACAACCGATAAAAATTAAGTTTAGGATACTCAATACAAAATACAAATTCATAAAAGGGAAATCCAGCCATGCCACTCTCGATCTTCGAACCGGGTACATGCTCAATACTTGGCCCCACCTAATGCCTCATGAACATCGAAGGCATCAAAATAAGCATCACTCACCTACACAAAGTCAGAAGGGCCTTCTGCTCGTGGAAATGAGCAGCACCCATAAAAAATGGTGATCAATACGCTACGTACTGAGTAAGGTAACCGTGCACTAAGATTAACATACAAAAGCATATAGTCCAACATGATAATATAATAGTATACGATCATTTAAGTAAATATATAATTGCCCATTTATAATCCGGATTAATAAATTAATTAATTTCTGATAAGATCTCATTTCACAACATGCATTTTATCAATCCATGCGAGTATGAGAACCCCACTATTTTAGCCAATGGATCGGTCACTTATAGGGCAATATGCACCTAACTACTATTATAGCTGGTGGATCGGTCATTTATAAGGCGGGACACCCTAACCACTATTCCTTACTAGTGGATCAGTTTGGCTCCTACTTGCATGGTGTTCCACTGTAAGTACTTAGTGTCTTTTATGTGTCTTAGAAAACTCAGAGTTTGGTTTATTGGGCTCAGGATCCCCCACTATTATAGCTGGTGGAGCGGTCACTTATAGGGCAAAATGCACCTAACCACTATTATAGTCGGTGGATCAGACACTTATAGGGCGAGATGCCCTAACCACTATTCCTTACCAGTGGATCAGTTTGGGCCCGGCTCAATAATCTTTCACTTTACATGATTAATGTCTTAAGTGTCTTATTCAGAAGTTTCACCCTAGACATGCATGAATAACTCCCTTTACACTTATCCTTCAAAAGGTCCCGTCCCACATCATGAGACTCATGCACCTCCTATCTTGATCCAACATCCTTTTCTCCTTACCCTAACTCACACTAGAGCCCATCTCCCATGTATATGGGTTAAGCCCACTACTTTTCACCTCCAGCCCACTCACTACCTCACTCTAGGGTTTTCCCCAGAAACCCTATTTTAGGCCTATGTGGCCCATCCTACTCCATTTCACAAACCCAAACTACTTTAACATGTCACAACTCTTAGATTTAACTTTCATCATCTCACTTACTCACCAAGTACACGTGTGACCACAAAACCCCAGGTAACCACAACAAACCATAACTGGCCATACTAAACCCTAGCATCCTCCTTTACACATGTCACCTCCCCATTTATTGCTGTCTACTTTTATTTTTCCGTGATGCTCATGCTCATCCCTCACATGATAATCTTCCATACTTATCTCATACTCCACTCACTCTCATTTATGTTCCCTTTTTACCACCTTCTCAGATTAGGGTTTTCTTCCAAACCCTAGCTCGATCTCCTATGCAACCTTATACTATCCCATGTAATATTTTCTTCCAAGGCCTCCAATCAACCAACAACTCTTCCATTACCTTCCTCACACCCTAAATCAACATTCCATATGCAAAATTCACCCCCATGCAGACTTTATACATCCTATGCAACTCTTCAAACCTTTTCGTGCAAACCCTAAACTCCCATGCAAAGTCCTAGATTCTCCCATGCACATTCATAGATTATCCCATGCAAAATCCTAGATTCTTCCATGCGAAACCCTAAATTCTTCCATACAAAACATAGATTCTCCCATGCACAACCTTAGCTTCTCCCATGCACAACAATAGATTCTCTCGTGCAAAACACTAGATTTTCCCATACAACACCCTAGATTTCTCCTTACAAAACCCTAGATTCTTCCATACAAACCCTAGATTCTTCCACTCATGGTCATGCAACATTTAGGTCAAATTCACATCCTTTCACTCCATATCATCACATTACATAACCTAGCATGCATGTCCTAAAGGCCACATCATATCATAGCTTATACATATTATATGCATGCTATAAAATAACATAGGAACATGCCTCAACTCCAAGCCACACTACACATAAAATAGCTATAACAATACACATAAGATACATCACATATCATGACACATAGCATACAAGGCATACAAAACACATTACATATATAAGGCCTTAGCTACACCCTTACCTAATATGACATCGGTCTTGGAACACGCTCCTACTCCTCTTTAGGGTTTTGACTTGTCTCACCTATAAGAGGGAAAAATTAAGGATTATATTTCCTCCAACTAAAAATACTATTATTTCCTAATTTATTCTAAGATTAGGGTTGTAGATAAAGTAATAATATAATAATAGTAACACCAACTAAATACTAATTTTGCTAGGATAAAAGTAATAATAGTAATATTGGAAAAGATGATAATGTAAGGTTTGAATCTTTTACCCTAATAATAATAATGATACTAATACTAATACTAATACTAATAACAATAATAATAAAATAATAATAATGAAAATGAAAATAACATAATTTGAAATAATTGTGAAATAAGGTCTTCGACCCTTCACCAAAATAATAATAATAATAATAATAATAATAATAATAATAATAATAATAATAATAATAATAATAATAATAATGATGATGATGATGATGATGATGATGATGATGATGATGATGATGATGATACTAATATTAATAATAATCAAAATAAAAACAAAATAGGGCTTCAACCCTTAATAATAATAATAATAATAATCAAAATAATAGTAATATAATAAAATTAAATAAATAAAGCTTGCATAATTAGGGTATAAGGATTGAGAGGGTTTAGGGTACCACCTTAGGTTGGTGGTGGCAGGCGACACCGGCGGCGATGCACGGTGGTGGCAACGGTGGCCGAATAAAGAGAAGAAGAGAGAGAGAGTTAAGTGCTGGGAAAAAGAGAGCGAGAAAAAGGGTGGATGTTGGGGTGTTGATGGTTGCTTATATGGAGAGGAGTGGAATGCAGGTGGCGGTGCACGACAACAACTGTGGTGGCCGAAAGGGGAGGAAAGGAAGAAAGGGAGAAGGAGAGTGAGGAAGGGGAAAAGAAGGGTAGGGGAGGTAGAGGAAGGTCTGGAGGTGTTTTTGGGAGGTGTAGGAGGAAGTGGTTACGGCGAAAGTGGTGGCTAATGGTGGTGCGAAGGGCGGCGGAGATGGAAGGAATGGTTGGCCGAGAAGTTTACTTTACACGGCTGGGGTGGCTCATGCAGGGCAAATCAAAGGAGAAGGGAGGTGTAGTTAGGTAGAGGGTGGTGTAAAGAGTGCTTAGGTGGGAGGCTTGGGCGGCTGCGTTGGTCGACGACGATGAAAATGGTGTCTAGTTGGGAGGAGGTGCAAAGGGGAAAAAATCTGGGTGGCGAGAAAGAGCTCGAGTCCAGGATGATTATGGGGGTATTTATAGGGATAAAGGAGGGTATAAGATCAGAGGGGGACGGGAGAATAGGGCAGGTAGGTGAAGGCACCGACCTGCGATGGCAAGCCGGTGCAATTCAATCGTGGCAAGGGGTGGTTGCGCAGGAAAGAGGGGGTTGTGCACGAGAAGGAAGGGAAGTGGGTTGGGTCAACGTGGCTGGTGAGTTAGGGGAAGGAGAGAAGAGAGAAACAGCCGGTCAATGGCGTGATTGACTATGTGATTCTTAGAGGCATTGCAGGTCGACGGGGGAGGAAGAAGAAAGAAGAAAAAGGAGGAGGAAGAGGTAGGGGCGAACCAGGCGGCTGGGGAGAAAAGAAAGAAAATAGAAAAGGGAGAATCAGACCGGTAACGAGGGAAAAATAGAACGAAATACAGCGTTCTAGAGATGGGTCATGCCAAAGGAGAAAAGGAGAGGGGAAGGGTCTTGGGCCGCGGGTTGGCCCAGGTCGAGGGAAAGGGTAAGAAAAAGAAAAGAAGAAGAAGGAGAAAAAAAAGAAAAAGGAAACAAGAAGAAGAAAAAAGAAAAGCAAAAGCAAAAAGGGAAAAAGAAAAATAGGTGGGTTGAAATATTTGAAATATTCTGGTATTTTGGGATATTTAAAAATAATAATATTTAAATAAAATAATATTAAATTCCCTTTTTAGGCTAATTTTTTAGGATTTTTGAAAGACTTTTCCTAAATTCCTTTTTAATTAGCAAATCACTCTAATTTTCTCTAATTAAATTATTTATAAAATTCCTATTAATTTGGCCCTATTTACCCCTATTATTTTAAATAAAATAATTTATTTAATAAATTTCTAAAATAAATCCTTAATTAGCTAAAAGTCTTAAAATTAGGGTTTTGAGGAATTTCAAGCACATCCTACCGTAGCTGACCACCCACGTTTGGCTAATATCATTGAAACTAACCATCCCCTTCACCATTCTCCCCCAATTCCCTTCCATATACTCCAGTTGATACCTTCGTAACACACCCTTGGGTAACAATAGAAACTAACACTACTTTCCCCTTCACTTCGGCGCCCTTCCTTGCACCACCACAACTCCCAACACCGCCCTCTACCGTAGCCAAATCCAGGCCCTACACCACCTTCTTCACAACCCCTCCCAACTTAGCCATCCTTCACACAACTCAACACCTCCCAACCTATGCCTTACTACCTTCCAGCCAATCGAGCAACCTAGTACCTCCCTTTCCCCCTTCTTTTTCCACCTCCTTCCTGCACAGCCCCATCGAGCCCAACACCATCACTATCTCACTCAATTGCAACCCTTGCCTACCCTACACCAACACATCCTCCACCAACACCCAATCGCTTTACCATCAAGCAAGCTAGTCAGTCCATTCCAGTCCCCTATGTACCCCAAGCTTACGTTGTTGCTGCAGCGCGAGGAAGTTTTTCCCCTAAAAATTTTTGTTACCTATTTTTAGTAAGTAAGGATATTTTGGTAATTTTATAAAATAAACATTTTAATATAATAATTATTTTATTTGTTAGATATTAATACAATAATTATGGTTTTATTTTTAATTATAAAATTTTGATTAGCGAGACCTTATAATTTTTGGTAGGATACCGATAATTTACGTTTTTGTTAGAAAATAGGTAACTCTTATACTCTACTAAAGTGAACGATATTACATGATAGCACATTAGATTTTTTGAGGTACAAAGCATGTTAAGTATGGTTTTTATATGATAACTCTTATACTCTACTAAACTAAAAAATATTACATGATATCACAAGAGGGTTTTTGTTTATAAAATATGTTAAGTGTGATATGTTATGATATAATTATGCTATCATGAAAATGAGTATAAAAAAAGCATGTTATATGATGTCAAATATTTTGGGTATAAAAGTATGATAAAAATAATTTTATGATTATATATGACATGTACGTCTAAAATGATAGGTTGAGCATGCTTAGATAAATTTATGGAATAATTATTATTAATCCGTGCCCTAGGGGTAATTTGGTCATTTTGAGTGTGATATGATATTTATCCAAAAAAGCATATCAAAAGTGTATTATGTATAATTAAGCATGAGATTATGTGTTTATGGATGTATTAGATACACGTGCTAGGGTTTATGTGCCAAATCATAATTAAGGGCAATGTGGTCTTTTATCTTATATGATAACTTAATTGCCTGATAAAAAAATGTAGTTACTATGTTTTATTCTTTTTATGAAAAATATATTAATAAAATGGAATTAGTAATTAAAAAGGATAATAATGTGGAAATTTTGGTCTTAGAGGCATTTTGATCATTTCGGCCTAATGGAAGTGTGGGTTACATGGAGTAGGGTTGCATAGAGTAGGGTTTGCATGGAAGTGTGAGTTACGTGGAGTTAGGGTTTGCATGGAGAAAATCTGGTTTATGTGGAGTTAGGGTTTGCATGGAGTTAGTCATACATGTCTGGGCAAATGTTTATGAATAAAATATTTAAGATATTAATTACTTAAAGTGGAAGATATTAAGGCAGGA
The DNA here is from genome assembly GCA_030549775.1 of Tamarix chinensis. Taxonomy (NCBI): domain Eukaryota; kingdom Viridiplantae; phylum Streptophyta; class Magnoliopsida; order Caryophyllales; family Tamaricaceae; genus Tamarix; species Tamarix chinensis. The sequence goes on from CM060176.1 coordinate 13,489,318, forward strand.
CCAGCTGATCCACCGGTCAGGAATAGTGGTTAGGGTTTTACCCTATATGTGACCAATCCACCGGTTATAATAGTGGTTAGGACATGATGTCCTATATGTGACCGGCCCACTGGTTATAATAGTGGGGGATCCCAAGCTCAATGAAGACAAACCAGAGTTGTCAATGCTATTATAATATACTAATTACTTACAGTGGAACACCATGCGATCAGGAACCAATCCGATCCACCGGTCAGGAATAGTGGTTAGGGTTGTACCCTATATGTGACCGATCCACCGGTAATAATAGTGGTTAGGGCATGATGCTCTATGTGTGGCCGACCCACCGGTTATAATAGTGGGGTGTTCCTGTACTCGCATGGATTGATAGAAAAGGCATAATGTGAATCAACTTCCGATAAAAGGATGATTAAATAATTAATCTGGACCTTTTTGGGCCTTATGTATGGACTTGTTGATTATAAGCTATGGATTTCACTTTATTCTTCTATATATCATATGTGTGGGTTTGTAAATGTATGTTGATCATTATCCTGCATGATTTGATTTGTTATATGCCGGCCTTAGTACTCGGTTACCTTACTTAGTACGTAGCGTACTGATCACCCGTTTCATGGGTGCTGCTCATTCCCACGAGCAGAAGGCCCGTCTAATCTGTTGCAGGTAGGAGACACCTACTTTGATGCTATCGATGTCTACGAGACATTAGGAGGGGCAGAATGATAGTTGGGATGGATCAATATCTAGAGTGGCGTGGCCATTTTCCTTTTTAATTTATGACTCATGTTATTTTTATTATGTTTGAGTTGCAAAAACAATTTTGTTAATGTTGTTTAGTTATTATATGGAAAAACAATAGCTGGTATTTCAAATTATGTAAGACTTACACGTACTCTGATTCTCCTTTTTATAAATTTGGATTATTAATATTATTATTAAGAGTGTTTTCTTAGCCTTAGCACTTGGTACCGGAACGGTAGGAACGAACTGGTCTGGTACTAAGTGAGACAGTAACATCCCCAAAAATTTACGATTTTAATTTATAAGTATTGTGTTTTTAAAAAAAAGTGTAAATTTTGGGGGTGTTACAACTAGCATAAAGAACCTTGACATATAATAATATGCACCTATCCGATGGGTTATTAACCCTATCCAAGGGGGTTGGTGCAATAAGAGTAAGGGACGAGGGAATGTAGTATTTTATGCAAAACCGCTCAAGTTGGGCATTAGTAATATTGCTTAGAAGAAGGGTGTCCAACTCATGGAAGAAGGTTCAGACATGTTGACCATATGAGGAATATTAAAAATAGTCAAGGGGCCAAGAGTTTTGTTATCGATGAGTTTATTGAAGACGAAAAAGTTAAGAGAGAAATTGAAGGAGAAATAGACATATTGGAAGAGTCAGAAATCGAATAAGCTTTGAAATTATCATAGTGTTTGAGAAAAAGATCATGAAAAGAGTAGCGAATTTACTAGGGCAATTGCAAAGGATAGTGGTTGGTACAACTATGACAATGACACAAACTCCACAAGAGCGATTTCTATCTAGGAGCTTGTAATGTTGAACACCTCTACTTATAGCAACAATAGGAGGGGTTGAACTAATATCTATGGATGGAGATGACAGTAGTGTGCATAATGACCTAACAAACGATGGAAATGGAGGTATGAAGGTAAAATAACAAAAGTTAAAGGAAATTGAAGAGTATTAATCGCATAGGATAAGGAGAAAAATAGTTAATGAATATATATATATATAATGATATAGGACAGTCGAATTTGCCTTTTTTTTACACAATCTCCTCATTAATCTCGCCTTAAATAGGACAAAACATAAAATTAGGTCTAGATTCTTGATTGATCCTTTCTTTTCTTCTACAAAATAATGATGTGCAAATGAATAGTCTTCAATGACCTAAAAAATTATTCTTTTTATAATAACTTTTAGAAAAATCATGTGGCCTTCATTTAAAGACTTCTTATACAATCTAAACACATGGAGGATGGAAGGAAAATAAGGCTTACTTAATAATCCTCATTTTGGTACCATTTTACATTTTACCAAATTTTAAATTTTATAATAACTGATGAAATTGGTGTAGTTTTTTGTTCCTCTTAGCATGGCATGTTGACAGACTTTGCTTATGGGAATTGATTTTCCAAACTTGCTAGTGTATATGCTTGATGTCTGATAGTTGTTTTTTCTATAATTCTATTTAAGTAACCGACATTATTCATACGTAATTTTATTTTCAAGTGCCTAATGCTCTTTTCTTTTATAGCTGACTGATGATCATTTTATAATTTTACATTCCTAGTGCACCCACGCAAAATTGAGATATAATATACTTGGCCATCGATAAATTACTAAAGTTTAGCTTATCTACCTTAAGAGAGTGATTGATGTGATGGATAAAATTTTACAGGGAGTGATGGTATAGATCTTTCACAACTAATACCACTGGGTCTAAGAGACAATAACCCAAAAAAGGTAGGGTGGCCAAAAAAGATTCTAAATATGCCCGTCTCCCTTAATGGCCTTCCCAATTCCACACTCAATCGGTTGAGTATACATCGTAGGAATGGTTGGTTGTCCCAAATAGTAAAATATTTCCCCCTTCCTCCTCTTCCCCTGATCCACCTCTATATATATGGGGTGTTGTACATATTTTGGGGATCTAAAATTCATAATACAACTCTCTCACTTTTACTCACTCCTCTTTTCCCTCATCATCCTTTAATCACTTAAAAACCCCTTTAATTCCCTAAGAACACCTCAATTCACTAATCAACAATAACAATCCCTAAACTAAATATGTATCTTTACCAAGGGCTACACTGATATATAAGCAAAAATACTACTACATACCTTCTTTCACCCTTTGATCAATTAAAATAAAATACAATTATTAGATAAAGAGAAAGTAAAAAGGGTTAGAATAGAAGAGAAAAATAAAAGGGGAGGAAAATAAACCCTTAGGGTTCATAAAAATGGGGAATGAAAACAAGCTTGGGAAACCTTTACTAATACATAACCTTAACTCTCTTTTATTTGAAAACAAGCACCAAAGAGTTAAATTTTAGTTTTTAGAAATAATAAGATAAAATAAAATGGAGATAAGGCATGAGTAGGGCTTAACACCAAGGGGAAAGGCACAAAATACAAGTAAGATCAAGAAAAAGAGGAGAGAGGAGAGAATAAAGTTGAATGTAGAAAATTGGCTAAGTATGAAAATGATTAGCTAAAGGGAACAACCCCTTAAGGATATAAAAAAAATGGGCAAGAAAGAGAAAAATAAATAAGATGGAAGGTTACTTGCAAGAAAGAGAAGTGATGGGATTGATGGCCATGGGTGATAGAGTATAAGAGAGTTGGTGGATAGTGATAGAGGTAATCATAGTTATATTTTTGGTTAAATGAGTAAGTACCATATGGGATTTGATCATGAGGTGTAAGGATATCATAATTTTGAATCCCAAATGTCTAGAAAGTCAAAAATGATAGAAAATGGTTTAGGTAAGGTATAAAGTCTAATAAACGGTTAAATAGGAAAAATAATATAATAATTTTCAAAAATAATAAAAAATTAAGAAAAGGAGATTAATTAATTTAGAAACCCAAATGTGTATAAAAAATTAGTCACAAGAAATGATTTGAGGATAAAATAAATTAAGGAAATCTGGAATGGTGAAAATAACAAACCTCCAATCAGCCAGAAGAGGTTGGCAGTCAATTGCCTAAGGCCTTGGATGATAGGGTTTTCAGTGGTGGTAAGCGGTCGAATGAAGGTGATGCTCAATCAACAATTTTCAACACCCCCAAATTTTGTAAACCTTTATTTTGGGTGTTTAGTATTTTGTTTGAAACATAACCTTAAAACCTTAGTTTAATTATTTTTTCTACCCTCAAAATATAACCCAAACCAATTTTAAATAATTTACTTCAATTATTTTTCCACCTTTTCCTTTTTCTTTAACCCTCACCCTTAAACAATTTTTTTCATTCGGTTTTCTAACTGGATATCCTAACCTAACCAAACTAAACCTAAACCAAACTAAGTGTAATTTAACACTCCACCCTTTCTATTATCCCTCCTCATGTGACCTCCCATGCCTTCTTCCCTCTCCTTATTCATGCATACCACCCCCATTTTTCTCTACAATTGACCCATCCTTACACGCTTCTTGTGCACATGAAACCATCCCCTACAACTCTTCCACCCTCTTTTTTATTCATTATGTTCCTAACTCAATTGAGTGTCTCCTTTTATCCTTCTTTCTCCGTTAGCCCCTCTCCTCCTCCCTACGTTCTATGAAAAATTTCCTCACCCATTCTCACCCACCATCTTCTCATCCATTGCTCATGCATCCTCCATTTCATGTAAATTAACCACCTACTTTGCTAGTAGCCCACACTACCACCCCTCCTTTAGTGTGAACCTCCCACACTCTCTCTACCATAAAACATCCTTACTCGATACCATATTACCCCAAGCATCATGAACCATTTATGCAGTAACCAACCACCATGACCGCACCTTCTCATTTGAGCCATCACAACCTCGTGCAACTAACACTTCCCATGCCCCTGTTTTCTAGTTTCCTTGTTTCACATCACCACCACCTTCCTCATTCACCCTCCATCATCATCAACAACCAAAAACTTTCATCATCCCCTCTCATTTGAAAAATCACTACCTACTTCCAACACCAGCTAACATGAACCTTTCACATAGCTCGAAACCTCCAATATGCAACACCAATGTTTGCCCTCATCTTGCACCATGAAAATCTTGTGCTTCCAAGCTTTAGATGTGTTTGTTCCTTGCACTCCTATGTTTCTCTAATGTGAGGGCATTACATTGTCCAGCCCATGTAGTGTTAGCTCCTTGTGTCAGCTCCCTTAGTTTGTGTCTAAGGCTCACACTAGTGGCCCTTGCTAACATGAATTTTACTCACCTTTACCCAGTAAGTGTAACATTGGTTGGGTGTGTTGCGGTGTATTGGCTTATTAATTTTCATTTCCCTTGGTTATTGATTGTTAGTTGCTAATTTGTGGTCCGATGGTTCATTTTAGGTAGAGGAAGAGGCTATTGATAGAGATTAAGGTTTGGTATTTTTTTGGTTTCTAGTACAATTTTTCTTGAAGTTAAGGCAACCTATATGCTTTAAAAATATTTTAAATATTTCATGATAGCATATTAGGGTTCTGAAGTGTATAATATAGTAATCATTGCATTTATGTGTTATATGTACTTTCCAAATAATGCCATCATGAAATTATATGCATTAAATCATGTTAAATTGTTAAAATATTTTGTGCACAAAAATCATCTTGGAATAGGTTTAATGTCCTGGATTAATTATGTATGATGCATGATGTAAATAAGACAGGTTGACCATGTTTAGGCGTATTTTTACAAGATTATTATCATTATATGCCCTAGGGGCAAATTGATCTTTTAAGTGTACCATGATTAATTCATTCCAATATGTATGTATAATATGTATTATATAATATTAAGTATGAAAGTATGTGATTTATGATGAATTCAATATGCATGTTAGGATTTTATATGCTTAATAATGTGTAAGGGAAATATCGTCATTTGTCGGGTCTTATAATTTACCTGTATGCTAAAATATTTCAATTATCGTATTTTAGCCTTTTATGATGAATTAATAAAATGAAATTAGCATTTAAAAGGGATAATAATGTATAAATTATGGTCTCAAAGGCAATTTGGGCATTTATAACCTAATGCGTCTAAAAAAAACTAATTGGATCTAGGTTGACCTTAGTGGATTTTTAGGTTGAATTTAGTGTTGACTTTAAGATAGGGTCGGCTTCAATAATTAAAAAATAAATTAGCGATGGTTAAGTAAGGAATTTGAATTATGTATTATGTGATATATGTGATTACCAAATAAAATACTAATATTTAAAGTGAAATACCTTAATATTGAAGAATGATTTACTTTCTAGGGTTAACTACCCTAGAGATGAAGTAAGAGTCTTCATTTTGAATTAGTTTCACTAGGGTGCCTTGGTGGCCCGGTAAGGCTGTAGTTTACTCTATAGGTGACCTATAAGTCCTATATAAGGTATTGATACTTAATAATTAAGTAACCTGTGTTGGAGGGTAATGTGTTATCTTTAGTGTGTTAACATAAGTGATGTACTTTATAAGTTTTCGGGTTGTAAGGTTTGAGGGTATTATATTACTTTTAGTGTGCCAATATGAATAGTGTACTTTATATGTCTCCAGGTTGTCTCTTATATCCCCTTAAGTTAATAAAATGGAAGTAAATATTGTTTGGTTTGGAATGATTTTGGATACGAGATTTGGTAGTTGTATTCATACTCTACCTATGTTCAATCATTGCCCCTGTGCCCTACTTGTGGTTCGATAATTGCTTATGTGTACTAGCCTTGATAATATTGATATGAATTATGTTGCTATAATTTTTACTAATATATTCATATCTATAGTGAAAGACTATGTAAGTTAAAACCAGTTATACTAGTCAATTCTATCAAATGATAATAGTAGCAAAGAGCGTTATGTCCTGAGGTTATATTTGTTGTCATTCTGTCATAAAGAATAGTGTCTAGGAACATTATGCCCTTAGGATTGTATTTGTTACCATTCCACAAGAAATAATAATGGTCAAGAGTGTTATACCCTAAGGTTATAACAATATGTTCCACGGGATAAGAATAATGGTCAAGATCATTATGCCTTGAGGTTGTACCAATTCATTCCATAGGATGTGAATAATGGATAGGAGTGTTATGCTTGAGGTCATTTATTTTTGGTACCATTCCACTCTCACTGGTTATGAATGGTGGGGTATTTGAACTCAGCACGACTAAATAATTGGAATAATCATAATCACTTATTGAAATTGTGTACGGTTAAGAATAATGGTAGTTTGAGAAACATAGTCTTGGTGATGGTTACGATATGGCATGTGTTATTATTCTTGCTACCGCATGGGTTATTGATGTGTTTATTACATGCTCCTCTTGTGATACCTTCTTTGTGTTTTATGTAACAATTTCATGCTTAGTAATGTCTAGTAGTTTACTCAGTACCGTAGTACTAATGTGTTCCATTTTATGGTCCTCTACCTATTCAATGGGCAGTTGTGACATTGCATGAATATTTGATGGTACTCGCAAATTCAATAGTTTCATTGTGTTGTTTGTAGTGAGTGTCATCTGGTTTGCTCTAAAGTATTGTTATCTAAAATCTCTCTCTCTCTCTCTCTTTGGACTTTTATGTCCTCTATTTTTATAATATATAGTCTCTCTATTTCATATTATGTATTATGGTGGGATCAAGTACTTCCCAAGCTTGATTTATAAATACAAGGTTACTTTTATCTTGTACCCGACATAGACTAATTATAAATTATACCTCTTCTATGTTGGATGTGACATAGCACCCCTATATTTTGTGTTTTGGCTTCTGCAAAATTATTTTAAAGATAATCTTTAGTTCATAAATTTTTAGGGTGTTGCACTATCAATCTTTTAAAATATAAACTAGGATTTTGAAAGGTAGAAAAGTAAAATAAGGGTTTGAGAGGTATAGGTAAGGTGCCTAAATAAGGTTTAAAGTTAGAAAAGGGATTAAGAGGCTAATAACCCAACAATTAGGATCACAAAAATTTAAGATATTACACATTAGTGATGAAAGATCAGTGTTAAGTAGAATAATAATGATATATCAATTCATTAGTAAAAAACTAGTACATTAGTGGTAAAAGATCAATTTTAACTAAAATAATGGTGAAAGATCAATTCATTGATAAAAAAAATTAATACACTAGTAGTAAAATTTTGGTACATCAATGGTGAAAGATAAGTACATTAGTGGTGAACAATTAGTTTAACACTAGTAAAAGATGCTTAGATACATGTTGACATATATGTGTAGTTTTTAGTGAAAGATTTAGTAGAATTAGGGTGATAAAGGATAGGTACAAAAATAATGAAAGATATATACAAATTATTTTTTAAGTAAAAAGTGTACCAATATGGATGTCTATTGGTAGAAAAAGATATCATGAACATTATAGTATAATTTTTTTAAAGTTAAAAATTAAACTGATATTACCAAAAATAGCAAGAGTACATCCAAACCAAGACACCTCAGAAAAAATGGTGATAAAACACTTTGAGAGGCTCCTAGACTAACTATTCTCCGCCCACAATTACATCAGTTTCCCCATCTATCAATCAGATTCAAATACCTTTGAGCATTAGTATTTTTAACATAGCTAAACTGAATAAACAATATAGCAATCATATGGTGGATAATTATGGCTGGTACAGCTTACGTAAATTGGAAAATAACTTCATTACGGTTGCACCATATGGGATAGATAATAGCTGCAAAAGTGGCCCTCCAAATCTGCCCTCTACCTTTGCCTAAGCTAGTAATTCTGATATCCAAGCTAAGCAACTTGACCATGAAGAAAACCAATGAGATAGCATAAGCCAATTGAGTATAGATCTCTAAATAGTATGGGTAAAGTGACATTGAGTGAGGAGACGATTCAGGTCCTCATCACCTTACAAACAACTAGAACAGACCACATCATCAACAACATGCCATTTTTGCAGTTTAGTTTTAACAGCCAAACCTTCATGACATGCCATCCAGGTTATGATTTTGTGCTTAGGCATACCTGAATGCTTCCACTCCAAGTCAGACCAAGGAGCTGAGAGGAATGGTCTCTCAAAGCTTCATAAACTTTGCTCACTGTCAATTTTTCCTTAGTGCAGCAACGGTTGAAGAAATCAGGGCCATACTTTTGAAAAGTGAATTTTTTTCTAAGAGTTAAAGAAGAGTCTTGTTTTATTTATTTTTCTAATAATCTTAGTAAAATATATATATTTTACATTATTGATAGCAACATGACATCAATAGGTTATATTATTCAATACTATACAACCAGTAGTAGCATATATATATATATATTGATGATTATATTTATGTAATAAATTAGCATCCAAAATTTGATTTAATATCTAAAAATTCGATATGAAAATATTCATATATTACCAAAATAGATATCCACTACTCTCTTTGTTTTATAATAAATGACACCCAGTATTTTGATGATAAATTTTGGGTATTAATTTTTCTTGAATTATAATACATTATAATTTGCAAATATAGTTTTTATATTTGAATTGAAAAATACTTTTATAACATTATTTTTTTCCTTTTATTGACATACAATAAAAAAATAGTGATAATCAAAGTCTTTTATTGATATATGTGGTAACATCTATTGAAAAAATGAGGGAACACTAGATGTCCTAAGTTTAAATCTCCCCATACATGTATGGTACATATTTATGATAACTATGGTATTTATAAAATAATTCATACTCATATATATGGATTTTATAAAAGTTATAAAAAATAACAGATTAAATAAAGATGGTTGCTTCTTACTACTATCATATATAGGGATGTAAATGCCTTAAGTTTCCTGTGAACTAGCTTGTGCTTGATTCATTTATTTAGTTAAATTAGTCGAGCTCTAACCATTAAACTCATTTATTAAATGAAACAAGCCAAGTTCAAGCACACAAAAAAGGTTGAGATCATCCTGCCTATAGCTCTAAGTTCTTAAGCTTGTTTCATTTAAGCTGTAATACCCCGTATTTTTAAAATCCAAATTTATTAAGTTTAATGATTTTATTAGCGTAATTTGATGTAAACAATTAATTATTTTAATTTCGATTCATTTTATGGATTTATCAACGATTTCGAATTCATAATTGAATGTAATTAATCATTTTCGGGAAGTAATATTTTATCGACGTTTTAATTAATTGAATGTAATATTTTTGGGAAAATTAAATTAAAAATATTTTCGGAACTTATTTAAGAATTTCTTTTTGGAATTAATTTTCTTCCGTTCTACGCTTTTTAGTTTGCGGAAAACCGATTTCGAAAATTATTAAAATTAGTCTTGATTTATTAGAATTTGACTTAAATATTTTATTATAGGTTTTTAAATATTATTTCAGGGTCTTATAATGTATTTCCGTAAATAATATAAATTTTTACGTTCGATGGTAAATTCTTCTGAAAATGTTTCCGAAATTCTTTATATAGCTTTTTATTAATTTTAAGCCTTCGGATCCGTTCGAAATAAATTTTCGTTAAATAAATTCTATATAAAATCTTCCAATAATATTTTTATATTTTTAGTATTTTATTTTATGTGTATTTGTAAAAAAAAAAAAAAAGAACCCCGCGCCCCGACCCCCCTCTTCCTTTTTCCTTTTCCCTGCTTCTCTTTCCCGTCAGTCCCCTCTCCCGATCTGCCCCTGTTCGCAGCCCCGAACCCTAGCCCTCACCTCCTCCCTTGCTCCTCCACTCCAACCTCCTCACTGGACATGACCGGTTGCTGCCGTCGACCACCGCCGCAGCAGCTACCAGCAGCAGTAACAGCCGCAGCCGACCACCACAGCAGCAGCAGCTGAAGCCGCGCGGCAACAGCGGACAGCAGCAGCAGCCGCAGACCGCGCTGGTCATGCCATCGCCCGGCCACTGGCGAGCCTTGCTGACCACCGGCGAGCCACTATCGTTCCCCGACGAAGCTTCTCCGGCATTTTCTTGTCCCGATTTGTGTTGATTTCGTTGGTATAATTTTCGAAAAACCCTAACCCTTATTTTGATTAATTGGGTATGAATTAGCTTATAAAAAGCTAAATTGATTGTTTGGTTATGTATATCAGTGCTGTAAGAATGATTTGGATAGGTTAATTGTATTGTTATGTCGAGATTTTGGAAAAATTGGATTTTTGGCCGGGTTATGCCCGAATTTTTTGAATCCATCCGTTTTTGCGATTTTGGACAAATTGATTATACAATATATTTTAAAATGTATCCAATTTCATTTTGGAACTGTCAATTTAAGAAATTTATGCAGGTTTTATCGAAATTTGATTCCTAGGTCAAATTCGGGGTGTAATGAAATTGGATCGTATAATTGAGCCGTCCCGCTCAATTGATTTTATAATATTGTTTAAAATGTATATAATTTTATATTGGAAGTATTGATTTGGAAAAATTGTACGTAATTGATCGGAATTGGATTTTTAGGTCAAAACTTCCGCGGGTTTAAATTGATTTGGGTAATCGGGTTATTTTATTCAATTGACTATATAAATTACATTAGAATAGGTTTAATTACATTTTCGAACCGTCAATTGATATTTTTTGATAAGAATTGATCGGGTTTGCGTTCCGGGCTCAAAAACCCTAATTGTGCTAAATTGTGTATTTCTTTTACTAGTTTTGAGCAATTGATTATTTGATATGTTATAAAATGTGTCTAATTACATTTCTAAACATTCAATTTGATTAAATTTACAGAATTTTAACGAATTGTATTTTCGGGCCTAAAACCCTAAATTTTAAGTGAAATTATGAAACCGATTACTCGTATTGTTGTTTTTCTAAAATTAAGTTTATAGAAATAGTTGAAATGGTATTAATTGCTTCTAAATACCTTTAATTTGAATTGATTAAATCTTGAGTTTGTGTCGTGGGTATTAAAAACCCTAATTTTCGGGGATGATTTTATAAAATTGATTTTGCTATGTGTATTTTATCTAATCGAATTTTAAATCATTTAAATTCTACTTTAACCTAATCGGTTTGGATTTGGTTCTATGTAAATGGTTAGGTTACCTATTTAGTTGTAAAACTTAATAAATAAGTTATTTTCGATAAATTAGCTTATGATCGATTATTCTTTCTCGGGCTTTCCAAATTAAGTTGAAATGTCCCAAGTGATATTTGTATTAATCCGTTTTGATTTAGTTTTAACCTTAAATCTTAATAAAGCTATGCTTTTAAGTTCTAATTTTTGGACACGTTTTCTAAGAAAGATCATTTGTGTTGTTTGTATTTATTTAATTAGAATATGTGAATTATTGATTGATAGAATAATTTCTAATTTAGTTTTCGATTTCTATCGGATCTAGGAAAGCTTTCTAGTGGATCCACGAGCTAGTGATCTCTCTCCCTCTTATCTTGCTTAGCTAGCTTCGGATCCAGGTAAGTCTCTACTTACCTCTACTTATGGGTAATTAGTAAGGACGAAGCTAATGGCCTTGTGCTATGTGTGACACGGATGTGTTGAATGTTGTGTATGACATGCTATGCCATGTATTATATGATTTGTGAAAACCTTTTGAATAAGATATGTTAAGACATTAACTACTTACAGAGAAAGATGTTGAGCCGGACCCAGACCGGTCCACCGGCAAATAATAGTGGCAGGGTATGTTACCCTCGTGACCGGTCCACCGGCTATAATAGTGGCAGGGCATGACCCTCGTGACCGTTCCACCGGCTATAATAATGGGGGATTCTGCGCTCAACAAACTAATCAGAATGATAATAAGACTTGGGAAAGATACAAACATTTACAGTGGAACACCTTGTGAGTCGGGGTCAGACCGGTCCACCGGCAAATAATAGTGGCAGGGTATGATACCCTCATGACCGGTCCACCGGCTATAATAGTGGCAGGGCATGGCCCTCGTGACCGTTCCACCGGCTATAATAGTGGGGTTCCCGCACTCACACGGACTACTAAAGAATATGTGTGGAATGAACATATTATTTATGAGAATAAAGAATAAGTCTAATTGGACCATGGCCAGCTTTTATTATATGTATTACCACATGCTGCTTATGTGCATAATGAGTCACTTTATATTTCGGTTATACCACGCTTATATGTTAAATGGGATGTTGCATATGTTTTATATGTTACTATGAGTGTATGGCAAGATTCATGCTGTGGGTTGTGAGTATGTAGGATATTGTATTAACGTATTGTACTATAATTTAATACACACTTGATGATATCTCTCCTATAAGGTAGGGTAGTGAGACTTACTCAGTATTGGACCCGTACTGATACTACACTGGTTGAATGGGTCCTGTGATGATCCACCGATGGTGGGGAGCAGACCTCTTGTGCAGGTTTAAGATAAGATACTGTTTTGGGGTGGAAGACCTGACTTGAGTGAGTAGGCAATCCGGATATTGATCCTTCGGGATTTGTTTTTGTTTAGCTGTATTTTGTATTACATTCCTGTTTTGAGAAACATATTCTAGGGTTGTAATCCTAAATCGTATTCTAACTTCTGTTTGACTTACCTCTTGTTAAGGATTTATTTTAAATGTTGTCTTGCGTTTTTGATACTTTGTACTAAAGGTTGATCGGATATAGCCTTAGCACTTAGTACTGGAACGGTAGGAGTGAACCGGTCTGGTACTAAGTGTGACGGTAATACCCCCGAGTTTACGGTTTTATCCTTTGCTTCCGCTAAACCTTTTGATTTTAAACGAAATTTTTCAGTAGTAAATTTGGGGGTGTTACATAAGCACCAGACTCACAAACTTGACTTGACTTGTTAATAAGCAATAAAATTGCGGTCGTAATTGTGATTGTGGTTGTGGTCATAGTGTTGCGTTATTGAAGTGTCGCAAACGATATTTTATATATCACGGTTATCACAACGTGATTTTTTTATTTGTTTTTACAATAAATATTAGCAAATACTAGTAAATAATGACACATATCAGTAAATATTGTTAAAATATCATCAAATATCAATCGATAACTGATATATTACTAATAAATACATGAAAATTTAAATTCATTGTATATCGGCTAACCCAAAATTTGATAAATATCAGTTGATATTATGTATCAGGACCAATATTTAATTGTATGCTCGTTAAGTCTAAGCTTTAGCTTTAGACTTCTTAATTAAACAAATCGAGTAAAGTACATAGAAAATCAAGATCATTTATAGTCCTAGTAGAATGTAGTAAACTAATATTTACTATTTGTGGAAGGGACATGGTGGAACTTGTTGGATTATGAATGAGATAAGAACTAGCCATAGAAAGCGTCATGTGATATAACTAGCCATGTGAATGAGATAGGAACCAACCATTGGAAGTGTCATGTGATATAACCTTGCCAAGCACCAACAATAATGAAGGCATAGCTTGTGCAAGCTAGTTACACCGATAGATGTGGTTAGAGTTGGTAAAAGTTAACTCAATCCATCCGATCCGTAAAAAAATTAATCTGACTTAATCCCATAAATTTATAAATCTGACTTGATCCAAATTCGACCTGAAAATAATCCGATCCGACACTGGCCTAACTATAACTGACCTAACCCTAACCCATAATTCGTCATTAATCCAACCCTTCATCAACCCGATCTACTATTAACCCAACCCGATTCGATAAAATCAAATTCAATATTAACTAGTTATGATAATGAGAAGATACACATATCTTATTATTTATTTAAAACTTTTAAAAATATAATATTATTTAAATTTTAATTATTTTTTTACATTTATTGTGAGCTTACTTGTTCATCAACAATATTCTAATTTTACATATTTTTTTACTTAAAAATACAACATTAAAAAGTCATCATAATAAATAATTAGCAACTAATAATGTATTACTAATCATATATTTATATGAAGTTAAACTTAATGCCTACCTATAAGGTTAATGAGTTAAATTAATTATGATGGTTAATATCCGATTTAACCCAAATCCAAAGTGATTTGATTCCTAGACCAAACCCAACATAATATGACAAACTAACTTGAAATAATGTGAACTCGAACTATCTCAACTCAAACCCAATCCAACCCTGTAAATTAATCTGATATAATCGGAATCTATAATGACTCAAATCCGAACCTAACTTGACCTGACTAACAAGATGATCTGAAATGACCAAAATCCAAAATGATCCAACCCAATCCACAACCGACCTGCAAAAAAAATATATATATAAATAACCCGATCTACTATTTACAGACCTGAATCCAATCCGCATGACCCAATTATTACCTTTAGATATGGTAGTCGGTGGTGATATATATGGATGTGCATAGATTTAAAAAGTGAGTCAACTCAACGGTTAGATTACATGTATTAGTCTTTATAAGTTCAAACTTGATAATAAAAAATAAATAAATAATCGGAATAGTGACCATCGATGGAGCGGTAAGAAAATAATCTAACTTTATCACTAAATTAATGATAATATTAATTCAGACTAGTTCAATTTTTAAAGTTATGGATGGGTCATATTGTGCGATATCTATCAGCGTGCTTTGCGGTATTGAGTTTCTGAAATCAATATAGGGTTGACCGACACGTATTGTTTATGGGATTTCTTTTGCCATAATGACATCTTGTAATCAGACGGTTAAGGCATCATTGTAATAATTCAAATATAATGAGAGGTAAGAACTTTGTAAGCATTGGTAAATTATTGAACCACGTAAAATCACGTTTCCTTTTCTTATCTTTTGTCTATTATTGCTTTTTTGATTCATGTATCAATGCCATATGAATGTAAACTTGAGTTATTAGCGTGTAGATCTGGTAAGAAGTTGTAAACGATTAACTTGGGTTAATTTAGATTGAATGTTTTTTAATTCGAGTGCACTTTAGATGGTAGTAATTTGATTCGGTTTAGGTTTAAGCTCAGAATAAATGTTAGGATTTTAAATTGGGTCAATAATGGATCCATGTATTTTTATTGATTTTTTTTAAAAAAATTAATATTTAATATAGATTTGCGAGCTTCTTGTTAAATTGGATAAAGTTGGTTAATTGTCTATTTATTGTGACAAATAAATTTTGAATTTTACAATCTTTTATTTTTTATATATTTTTATTTTTATTTAATTTATGTTAGCTTTAACCACTTAGATCAAACGTTTATAGGTAGAAGAATAGATTTTACCTTTCATTTCTATAAGATATGTAGCTGATGTAAATACAATTAAAGTATTGTCATTAGGGTTACGAGTAAGTCAAGTTGGCACACAAACCGACTCAACTCAGTTTGATAAATTATTGATTCAACTTTTTTAATTAGTTAAATAAACTAAACATAAAGTTTTTTTAAAAAAAATATTTATTAAACGAATCAAATTCAAATTAGATAAATTCGACTAGTTTGTGTATAAACCGATTCATTTAGTAGCTCGATGGAGGTTCATTAAAAAACTTATTTGAGGCTTATTCATGATGCTTATTAAAGGTTTATATATAAGTACATCATTACATATAAGTAATGTTTATGCATTGATATATAGTGATTACTATTAGACTTAGTGTTACACTATATATAAACTAGTAGTCAAGTATAATAGAAATAAGAGTATGGAACTTCCTACTATATCCTTATGTTTAATAACTAAAAATATTACATATATTAATTGAGACAATAATTAAGTTTATAATAAAATAAATTAAAACAACTTAGCTTATTTCTATCACGAAAGAGGACTTGAGAAATGACTCATCTTGACTTGTTTATTAAATAAATTAAGCTTGAACATTAAGAATGAAGCTCATCCAACAAATACATTGATTCGATTTGTTTCGACTTATTTATTAAATTGGTCGAGCATGAACAATAGGATTTTAACTCAAATTCGACTCATTTATAACCGTACTTATCACATAATTTATAAAATATTAAAGTCCTAGTTTATCAAGAATAACTTAAGGTAAAATAATATGTAAAAAAATATATCATTATCAAGATGAAATACCGAAAATGTTGCTTCATCTGTAGTTAAAATAATGTCACTTGATAGTGACTATTATCCTCAATTATTTGTTCATTAGTCTAACCTCACATAAAAACAATGAATATGTCATTCATATGTTGTAATAGTTCAGTCGGTGGACCTTGGAAGGCTACGTTCTACTTGAATTTTATCAGGTTATGTAGGTCGATCATCCAAATATTGTAGTCGTAAGAAGGGAGTCTAACGGGGCGGTGGACATATTAGCTAAGTCTAGATTATCTAGTGCGGAGACAATTATAGCTTGGATGTATGTAACAAGAAGCTAAGCCACATGATAAATGTTTCTTCCAAACTTTTACAAGAAGATGGGGAATGAATGATGTCGGCACTCACCCGATTTTATCTTTAGTAAAATACCTCTTATTATAAATACATAAAAAGAGCAGCATAATTGATTGTACTTTTTTTGTGGTGATGTATAGTTTTCTTTCGCTTCATGTTTCTTAAAAAACTTTTAAATGTTATACGTTAGTTGGGTAGATTATTTATTTCATTTTGGCTTGTTATTGTATTGACTTTGCTAACTAGATACTATGATTTACGAAATTATATTAATATAAGTTTAAGTTTATGATTACACGACAATATTTGTCAATGAAGCTATCATAGTAATTATTTTTCAAAATAAAATATCTATAAAATAAGATTATAACCCAATGTATTCATTTAATAATATTATAATTACTATATTGAAACTAGAATGTATGTATGTATGTATGTATGTATATATATATATATATATATATATATATATATATATATATATATATATATATATTCATTTATTGCTGCTTCAATCCATTAATGTAATACCTCCATTTGTGTAAAATATCTATAAAATAAGATTATAAACCAATGTATTCATTTAATAATATTATAATTACTATATTTAAACTAGTATGTATGTATATTCATTCATTGCCGCTTCAATCCATTTATATAATACCTCCATTTTTGCGAATCCATTTTATATAAAATGATTTATTAAAAATGTAGGCTATTATTATTGCATCCAATATAAATAGTATATTCTCTATATCTAACTTATGTCAGATTTAAAGCTAAAAAATAACTCGTGTCTAATAGCCAAGTGGAAAAAAACTTGATTCCAGAAGATATAAAATAATAAAATAGAATAAAAAAAGAAAGAAATGAGGAAAAGAGAGGACTAAAATTATAAATGATAGATCTTGATAACCATAACTCTACTCTAAACATTGATAAGAACTAATATCTATTAAACAACAAGTGATACCTACTCATTTGAATGAGTAGTGACCACAAAAAGATAGATGAAACGTACTAAATAGTGCAATCACTTAAAAGGATCGCATGTTTCACATAAAAATACATAGGACATGGAAATCATGTAAAGGTACACATACAATAATGACAACTTGCAATCATGCGAGTTATGAGAAACATGAACATAAAATCAAGACATAATTATACAATCACTATTCATAACAAAATAACAAGACTTAATTAAATGAAATTTGTATTAGAATCTTTCCATTAATGGTCATACAACTTTGATTACTTCCACTTCAATTATTTTTCCCCTATAGATGGGAGAAAATCTATCCAGGGTAGAACACTTTTAGTTACTATTAGACACTTAATCATTAAGTATGTATATCCTTTATTAGCTAGTGGTTCTAACTTATGTAGCGTAGATTCAGAATCCACTAGTTCTTGCAAAACTAGGCCACTAACACTAAAAAACTTATCATCACCAATGTGATCTTCTACTTTAATTATTAATGTTTTATCAAATAATGAATATCAAAACTTATTACTTTTTGTAATATCACACACTTAACCACTTCATTTAATTCATGTCCACTTAAAATGGCATTTATCACTTTATGAGTTTATACCAATAATCGAAAAGCAAACATACAATTAAAATTATACCAAGGTTGATTAGATGAAATAAGTCCCAAATAAAATAATGATTAAATGACATAAAAAATGTCATTCAAATACTAAATTGCACCCATTCAACTCATATTTATATTTGGGAATCTTTTAAGGTTATCCCAAAGCTAAACAATAACTAACAAGACTATAAGAAAGGGAAAAGACCAAAATGTTTCTAAAAAATCTAAATTCCCATTTATGTCATAATTTCAATTAAGCTCATTAACTCACCAAAACTAACGCTTAGATGACTGATATTAAACATGATTTACCCAAAAGACAGGCTAAAATCAAAATTAAACACATAAAATTACAATTTTACTGCTTAGGATTTTGTATGTTCATTTTATGTCATTTTGATGCCAATTTATTTCATTATCTAGGGACAATTAGACCCACGCAAATAAGCATATTAAACATGATTGCCAATTATATAAAATTTCAGTTTAGTGTGAAATTACCAAAGTACTATAATTACCTAAAAAAGTCATATTGTACTTAAGACTTATTTAATACATAAAATCTTAATCATGCATAAATAACATACTATATTTTACAGACTCGTCATAAATAATATAATATAACACATATATGACATGGTAAATCATACTTATTGCAAAAATCATAGATATGCAAAATTCACAAGTAATTCTAAACCACTTCTAATCAAGACAAATTATATATGAAAGTTTCAATAAAAATCATAAGGAACATAACGATAAACCTAGAATTTACAAATGTATCCTATAGCCACAAAATACCCATGAGGCTAGGAATAATAAGATAGGCTTTAATATTGATAGATTTTGACACCTCGTGTGGTTTTGACCTCGACTTCTTACATATCCAACATTTTCAAGAGCCAAAAAATATATAGTAAATTATAAATCCAAAGATCTCATTAAAAATTACATACATGAATAAAAATGGATATTAGTAATTGACTCATTATTACATTGTAAATAAAAAATGATATATATTGCACAAATTTTTCCTGCCTTCTACATATGCATACAACTCACACTTTTTCTCCTAACATGCTAATAATGTGTAACTTTTAGTTTTCAATACAAGTTTGGGATGCACCAATTTTTGATTTTACAAAAAGTTAAATGATGGAAGAATTTGTCATATGTATGTGTTATACCCATAGGCTTCTCACTTATGAGTAGTAAATGCATATAATTTAAAAAAAAAATATTTATAATAATAATTTTACAATGAAATAATACGTTATTAATATTATTATTATATTAATTTTATTTAAAAGATCCAATATTCACTTCATACTTGATATAATTAAATTATAGGAGAATTTGGAAGTACATACATGCTATATGCCCTTCTATGAATAGTAAATAAAGCATGATAAAATTATTTAAGAAAAAAGAGCATGATAGATAGAGCATGATAAAATTATTTAAGAAAAAAGAGCATGATAGATAGAGTACGTTAAAATTCTTTAAGAAAAATGACACCTAATTAAGAGCCTACTTAGTAAATTTGGTATACAGATTTCAACTTGTTTGTTTTACATTTTATTTTAAGATTTATAGCATCTTATTATTTATAATATATTATTATTTAAAATGTGGATACCACATATTTTAACTAAATATGGAAAAAAATGCATTATTCATTTTTGTTACATTTATACCTTTTATTATTAAAATAATTTATATCTAAAAATGTCATTATAAGTCAATTTAGATAAGTTGTCAAAAAATACTACTTAATCCATATTTATATATAAATAATTTTGTTTAATAATTACTCTTTTTATAAGTTTATATATATTTAGATTTGAACTTTAATTAGTTATAATACTATTATTAAACTTGTAATAATACTCAAAATTTGGTACTAATGTGGATGCTCTAATATCTTATTTATGTAGCATTCATAGATATGCCTCTATGATACTTAGCGACACCCTTATAGGGATATGTCTACGTGTAATTTGATGCTAATCCCTTATCGTAATACCTCACAATTTATTACTAAAAAATTATATTTTTGTAGAAGCATTAATAATAATAATAATAATAATAATAATAATTGGGTGTTATGCTACATCCCACATATAAAATGTACTTATTATACCCAATCTATATTAGGTGCAATGTTAAAAAAATAACTCATACCTAGAAATGAAGTGTGGCAAGTAGTTGATCCTACAGTGGTACAATATTACAAAACAAAGAGGAGACAATAGATGTAATAGAAAATAGAGGGTTAAAAGTCCAAAGAAATATGTATAATCATACACTTGAACCAACCCATAAAACACTTGACGCATGCAATCACAACAAGATAATTGAATCAACATATACACGCAAAAATTGTTGTATCTACTCATGGAAATGATCAATACTTGTATATTACCTAAACTAACAATACACATCAATATTTTAAATCATGTATAACACAAGAGATTCATAAGACATGATGGATACTATACATACATAAATGCTCATGATATAAGGCAATTCCAATAAAACCATATTAAAGTTAATAATTAGGTCATCACATAATTCCATGCATTATTCACATTGATATCAGGGAACCATTTGTAATAAAAAAAAATACTCCTCTCCTATTTTTCCTTTTCATGGAATAAAGATAGCCAACCTTATTAATATGTACCATTTACTCTCTCCTATTTCCCCCACAGAAAGGAGAAAAGTAGTCAACCTTACTGATACTATCATATCCAGGCCAAGATATGCATTAGATGCTTGTAAACCTCTAATCTTTAAGTATACTTACCCTTATAGGCTGGTGGATAGGTCGAATAAAGTAGACTTCGGTCCTCTAGTTCTGTTAAGGCCAAGAAATATATAATCAAATAGATTCATCACTTGGAATAATCTTAGGCCCAACTCATGTGATTTTTCACTTTACATAGTAATATTTTATTAGATCAATAACCAACACATAACACATAATAATTCATCACTTGATTTCCTTATCATCATAACACTTTTGCTTATTACCATTACCTTATTACATGGGATATTATGCTTTGTTAATTAAATGTGATATCAATTATTTCTAAATCTATATCATCTTATGTTATCATTAAAAATAATTATAAGTGCACCAATGTTGAACAATTTAAACATAATATAACCACATGAATAAAAAATAATACATAAGGTAAGCCACTAAGTGCAAAAGTGATAATACATAAGGGAAAAAACAAAATGCCCTAACTAAAACCCTAATTCACCTTCCACTCATAACTTCTTCCATAATTTTCACCAACTCACAAAATCTAACACAATACTTTATTATATTATCATAAACAACATATCCAAAAATTAATATTAGACCCCAGCAATTTACACATAAAATAACAATCATACCCCTAGGGGTTTTGAGTCCATTTTAAGTTGTTGTCACCTAATATTAATACTTGCATTAGACATGATTGAACCAAACTAAGAACACATGCCACTTATCACATTTTAAACCCGCTAGCACTTGCACAACCTCAAATCACCATAGTTAACCCAATATTATCATTTTACCCCTATGCCACCTAAACACCTCAAAACTTCTTATCAACATAACTTAATCGACACTCAACAAAATCCTATCATATTATATAACAAATTTTATGTAGAAAGCTTGAATTCAATGTCACTTTATTTTCCACACAACAACTCACAATTGACCTAAATACCCTAGATCAAATATTAACACCAAACTTATAAATACCAAACTTAACCAAATTTATATTACCTCCCACATAATATAAGACACCCAAATATATATAATTTACTAAAATTAAACAACCCAAAGGCCACCAAATTCCTATGTCCAAAACACACATAAACCTAAATCACTATCAATCACTCCTCCACTTATTCTTAATAACATAATTAAACATATACCAATATGCATAACAACATGATTATTGAAAATGATAAATATAAAATCACGCTTAAGAATATTCTTAAAAAATAGAACATGCAATCATAATAATATAAGACATACATTTCAACAAAATCCCTATGCTAGAGGCATGTATCCTTATTAAATGCTACATCAAACTCTTAGTAAAATACTCCTAGTCTCTTTACTCCAACACCTTAGAATAACCTATCAAAAAGAAATATAAGATGTTAGAAAAACCAAAGAAGATTGGTAAGGGATAAGAAAAGGAATGGAGAGAAGGATTAAAGGAAAAAAAGGAAAGGTTGGTGCAAGGTGGGTTGCATTACTGCTGGATGTTGGTAATGGCTTATTGCATGAGGTTGGGGTGAAACAGGGGGCTTTTGCGTGAGAAGATAATGCAAGCTTGGGGCTTTCATGTGTGAAATTCAACCAAGGAGATGGGTGTTTCTGTGAGCTTTTAATGATGGTGGTGGGGAGCTGTGTATGGTGGTTAAGTTGTGGTGCAGTTGGTGGCATTAGGGGTTCATGTTGGTTGGGGTATTTAGGATGAGGTTGTGGGGAATCTAGAGGTGAGTTGCATGATGTTTGGATGGTGGTCGGGCATGGTAGTGTGAGGTGGCTATGAGGTGATTAGTAGCTATAACAATCAAAGCTTAAAAAATTAGGTTCTACTTAAAGAAAAAAAATGGTAAATCAAAGGAAGAAGAAGAGAAGAGTTGAGCTTGGTTTGGTAAGTGAACATTTAGAGAAAATAATAGTAAAACATGGTTTGGGGCATAACTAATTGACAGAAAAAGGAGAAGAGTAGGGAGAAAGTATACATGGGGTTAGTTGTGTGAAATGAAAAAAAAGAAGTGAGGAGGAGTGTTGAGTTAAGTCATTTACAGTTAGGGGATTCAAAAGTTGTTGTGAAGTTAGAAGGGGTATAGGTTGGGGGTTGAGTGTGTTTCACTTGAATGAAGGTGAGAGGTTGGGTGAGGGATAATGATTAGTTGAGTTTAGTTTGGGTAACCAAACTAGGAAAATAAAATCTAGTTAGTAAGAGGAGGGGTTAAGATAAGATAATTAAACAAAGATTAAAGGTTAGGTAAGGATTAAAGAATAAACATCAGAAATTTTTAAGGTTGGAAAAATTTAGGATGGTATACCTATTCTCTTATCTCTAATGCAATCCATCCTTCTTTCCTTCTCCTTAGAAAAAATCTCATGTTGACAAATATTAGAGTCATTTAGCTAATTCTCCATCTCAATTGAACTTGTAACCTTTCACTATAGAATAATCTAATTCAATTATGGCCAATGATGTATAAATATATAAACCTAATGATATTGATGTTGAGTTTTATACCTATCACACAACCTTTAATTTTCATGATGCCCTGGGAAGGTAAGTTGAGTGATTCAAATATTCTACCTCCAATGAACAATCATAGGTTGACCTTGATTCCTCTAGTAATGAACACTGTTTTTATTATCAACCATTAGCAAAGTGGCCACATATTTATTTAATGGACGAAAATTAAAAGTTAAGGAGATCAATCTTGCAATACCTAATTGTGAAATAAATTTCTTGGGTAGAACATTTGTTACAAAACTCTCTTAGAAACTATTTCCATATGGTTGATGGAGGTACCTTTTAGTTAAATGAATTAAGTAAAGGTATTTTTCTTGTGATGTTCTAGAAGCATTTAGATTATGAGCTTGCCCTTATCAGAGGGCCTTGAATGATCACTCAACATTAAATTATGGTGTGGTGTTAGACACCAAAATTCATGATGCTTTTATCACCTTGGCTATTGTTTGAACTTGTATACCAGGCATACCAATTTAATTCCTTGGCTGTGAGGATAAGCATACACGAATCAAGAATTTGGTAGGGTACTTTGTTCAGTTAGATGAAACAACTTTTGACGCCTCTAAGGGATGCTTTGCTAAGATGGTTGTGGAAGTAGATTTTACTAAAATTCTTCTAAAAATCTATATTATATAAAAACATGTACTCTATTGAGTATAAGGGTATCCAAATGGTGTGTTTCCATTGTATTCTCTTTGATCATGTTCATAATGACAACCTAGAGGTTGCATTGTAGAAGGAGCAAGAGGTGTTGAATGTTGCAGCAAGCACTCAAACATGAAATGATATTACAAAGACTAATACCAATAAGGGGAATAAGGGATCACCTTATAACACTTAGATGTTAGTTTCTAACTATAATAAATGTGTTACGATAGTGCAAAGCAAAGGATATTTTAGTAATACCTCTTCAACTTATATATCTTCTTTGTTCTCAATAATACGATAACTCAAGTAGGATGAGGGTGTTGGTGATGGATTGACTCATGAGGTAACAACTCACCTTAGCCCGATAAGTTGTGAACTACAACTACAATTGTGCATGTTGATAAGAGGAGTATGGATCATGCTTAGAATGGTACAATTAAGGATCATCTTCTGTTAAAACACTCTTCTCCAACCAAAACTATCTTGTTACCCTCTTGTGAAGGCACTTTCTTGGGTTGGTTCTACACCAAATATAATTCACAAAAGCCAATAGCTAAAAGTTATGCAATTATGATTGATCATGCCATACAAAAGTTGCCTAATTCAATTCAGCATAAGACAATTAGTGATAAATTTTCTTCCTCTTACTCAATTTAGCATGACCTTGGAGAAGGTCATAAAGGTCCAAATTGGTTTAGTAGCAAGCACTAGCTTACTCCCTCTTTCTCTTTCTCCTAGAATTTTTCATGAACATGGCCAATATATATATATATTTGGAATGTTAAGAGCATAGGTAGCATTTCCTTTTTTAAGAACTTTAAAGATATTTTTTGATTTTATAACCCTTAATGGTAGTTCTAGTGGAAACTTGTATTAGTAGGGACCAAGTTACTGTTTTTATGCAGAGGTTAGGCTTTAGAGGTAACATTAGAGTTGACGTAGTTGAATTTTTCGGTGGTGGTTGATATTGTGGAAGGATAAATATACCTCAATTGAACTTCTTGAGGTAACCAGATAGTTCATACATACTCAAGTTCAGTTACTTAATGTGAGCCTTCTCACTTTATGATAACTTGTGTGTCTCATTTAAGTTTTCTACATACTCGTTTTTTGGAAGACTTATGTAGTCTTTAAGAGTTTGTTGGCACCCCTAGGCTAGATAGGGGTATAACACCCCAAAATTTACTACTAATTTTTTTTAGGAAGTATCATATCAAAATAGTTGGATATTACTGTCGTAATTAACATAATTCTTGCTTACTATATCATCCTTAAATCAATCATAAGGCAAAGCATTTGGAACATAAAACATATTAAATAGAAAATGAGATAAACTTCATTAATTTTAATATGAGTTTGGAGATTAACTCTTAGTACAATATCCAAAAATACAAAAGAGATATAAAGGATTGGGCTATCGACAAACTGAGTAAGCTCATGAGTCGTCTCGGTTCAGCTCGTTTGTTTAGCAAAATAAATAAAATCTAAGCCTTACTTTTAGGATCATTTATTAAATGAGCCGAGCTTGAACCAAGGCAGGTTCAACTCATTAATTTATTCATGAGCCAGATCAAATTTGGCTCATTTATAAGCTTATCTTGGTCGTTAATATGTCAGGCTTATACAAAATTTACATAATAAAAGATCTAAATAGTTAACCAAGCCTTTAAACAAGCTGAATAATTAAATGAGATGATTTGGTTTGTTTAACTTTAAAATAAGCCAAATAGTTACACAAGAGAGTCACAAATTGAATCATGATAAATGAGTAGGTTTGGTTTATTAATTTTTCTTAAAAAGTTAAATGAGTTTAGCCAAGTTAGCTCTCGAACTTTATCGAGTCAGCCTCATTTAGCTTGTTCTGAACTCAAGTCGGGCTCATTTGGCTCACTTTGAACTTTTGTCGGGCTCATTTAGCACGTTTCAAAATTGAGCCTAAAAAAATTAAATGAGAAAAGCACAAGCCAGGGGTATTATGCTTGATTTGACTCATTAACAACCCTAGCCATAGAGTTAAGAATCCCAAAAAGGTATCCGGGTAAAAACTAATATCCAAATGACATGGCTCTATGCCTAAACCCCAATACATGAGATCACTCATAAGCCCTCATCAACCTTCACAAAGACTTCCAGGTCATATGCTTGTGGAAATAAGAAAAACCCAGGACAATGATGATTAGTATGCTATATATTAAGTAAGAGAACAACATAGTAGAGAAGGATAAAAAGAATTGCATACATTCACGTTAAAGAATAAACATACATACATGATACATAAATCAATGTAAGGTAAATATTGATTTCAGATTTCATTATTAGATACAACATATTCTATTTTTATTTATTTATGTTAAGTTTCGGGACCCCACTATTCTTAATCTAATTGAACAAACTAAAGCACCTCTCAAGGACTATACACCTAAGCAACTATTATCGTTCGATGGAATTTACCCAAAATATAATAGGAAAACACACTCCTGATCACTATTAATAAACTGTTGAAATGTTCTAAAGCACCTTTATGGATGAATACACCTCAGCCACTATTATCGTCTAGTGGATTAGACACAAAATCCCTCGATCTTAACTCACGTAAATTTTCACTTTAAGTGATTAATATCTTACCCATTAATTTCTTATCTCAAATCATATTCTCATTTACATTGATTTTAGGGCTCCACTATTCTTAATCTGGTGGAATGGACCAATGCACCTCTCAGGGAAAAACATACCTTAGCCACTATTATCGTCTAGTGAAACAGACCTATAAAACACCTTGGCCCGACTCATGTGATATTTCAATTTAAATGATTAGTATCTTATTCATAATAGGTTATAACATCATGTACAAACTCAAGTAGATATGCACAACATCTAATTAGAACATGTAAAGCACAACCATTTATTTATCAAGTTCATCATCAAGGAATAAGTCCATAATCTCCTAAACAAACCTTAAATTCACATTATAAGTATAAATTATTTTATATTGATAATTTATACACCAAATTTATTACATATTCCTTTATTAATATTAATATTATTATCATTATCCATATACCCAAAAGCCAAGGTCTAACTCCAACGTCTTATACAAGCCATAACAACCCTATCTTAAGAGTTGTTATTCATAACCTAATACAAAACCTTAATTTTACAAGTTAGGTACAACTTTTCCCACAAGACTCATATAATCACCAATTTCAATATAAATATTAACAATATATCCAAAATTTAGGGTCTAACTCTAATATTTTACACATGTGATAACAAGCTCGCTCATAGAGTTATTATTCTCAATTTAAGCCATTCTTATTTTACTTAGACTTAGGACATTCTTAGTTATTCCAAACATTTCACATGACATTATTAGAATATTTCAACCCATTCAGAGCATTTAATATGCTAAGTTTGTGAATATAAGCACGCATATATATGCACACAGAGAGGGAGATGGGCATTAAGGCACGATCGGGCAAGGGCAAGATTCTCAATACAACCCATGAGCGCATGCCATGAGAGTGTTGATTGGTGATGATGAGGGTGTAGGTTAGAAAAGTATGACATAGGGCATGATAGAGAGAATATAGCTGGGAGAGTGTTTTTTTTCATGAAAGAGGAGGGAGGAAAAGGAAAATAAGGTTGGGTAAAGGGAAAAGAAAAAAAATATGGAAAAAAGAAGGAAAGAAAATAAGTTTGGGTTTAGGATTTAAATTAGGTTTTAATAATTTAGGTTAGGGTATTTAAGATAAATTAAATATCAACCATCCGAGATTATATTTAGGTTAAATATATATATAAATAACCTAGAATAAATATTAGGATTATGTTAGCTTTTTTTTATTAAGGAATTATGGTAAGGTGATAATATTAATTTTTTGACATTAGAATTAGGTTAAGATATTAATCACTTGAGATTAAGATTAAATAAAATGTAGGGTATTACAAGGGGTGATTTTAATGATATTTCCTCTATTAATGAAATTTAGGGAGGATCTAATAGGCATCTTCAATGAAGCATTCATGTTAATAAAAATCTCAAGCATTATGAGATTCATAACTTAGGATTTGTAGTTCTGAAGTTCACTTTACATGGTAAAATCGATGGTAGAAGTATTAGTTCTTGTATTAATATAGTGGTTTCCTCTAATGAATGAAGGATGTGTTTCCTTTTGGTTTTCATAGCACGCCTTTGTCGTACTCAAGGTGATCATTTCCCTTTATTATAGTAGTTGAGCCACTCTACTCATCATCCACCAAGTAAACATTTTTGCATTGAGGCCTCATGGCTTACTGGTCCCAATATTATGACCATAATTTCCCCACTCTATGTACGTAATGGGGATTTCCAAACCAATATTTCTAAGTGTGCCATGGGTCTTCAACAATGGAATAATGACCACTATGGTAATATTTTCTAAATAAGCAATGTCTCTAAATCCATTTAGCTGAAATTCCATGTGAACTAGAAAGGTAGTTCTCGTAGGGCCTTGTTAAATTGAAGACCCATTTGATACCGAAGTATAATCAAGTCTTGCTTTAGGAATAGAATTTATGGTTTCAAAAATAAAGATTAGATTATGTTTCTTTACAAGATTGAAATACAAGATTTTTCCACATTACCACTAAGAATAATAAAAGGAATTTTTTTATTCAAGAACTGTGAGATGAAGATGTCATCAAGGATGACGATCTAAAATTTTTATAAATGATGGTGGTTGATTTTTTTTCTTTCTTGCATTATTTGTTGTTAGATCACCATGTTTGGCTTTAGAATGAACTTCTTTTGATTTCCAACCTCTTAAGCTTGACGAACTACAAGTTTTATCTGCAGTAGTTAGCTTGGGAGAACTCGAAACCAATTTATTATATATGGGAACATACAAGAGCCTAGGCCTAGATGGCTTCCAACTATTCTTTTATCTGCAGTTTTGGAAAGCTATTGGTGTTAATGTCCACTCTCTTGTCACTTTGGCTTTTAGAAGTGGAATGTTTACAATTTTTTGAATGAAATGTTACTTTATCTGATTTCAAAGGTTGAGCATCTAACATTAGTTAAATGATAGATTGCCCACATTTAGGCTATTATGGAGGTTTTATATTTTATATTCATTCAACAAAGCTTCTAGACAAATGGTTAGTTTGGACAAATTAGTTACTTTTTTCTCGAACAATGCTATTGCTCTAGTGGCTTGTGATATTACCATTGTTGCAAGAATTTCAAATCAGTTCCCTTGGTAAATATTTGGGCATAGAGATGTGTAATGGATGTATTACTAAGGGCATGTTGTTTGAGGTGATTGAAAAAGTTTAATGGAGACTATTTAGTTGGAGACCTCAAACTTTCTCTATTGCTAATAGAAGTACTATCATCCTGTCTATCCTCCCAGTTGTCCTAAGTTACATTATGTTATCTTTCCTAGGATGGTAACTGAGTAGCTTAACAAGCTTAATCATGCTTTCTTGTGGGGCAACACAATTATGAGATGGCTTATTCACCTCATTCGGTGGTATTTAATTTGATGTCCTATTGATAGAGGTGGAGTGAGCCTTTAGGTGATGTCAAAGATGAATGACACCATTTTTGCTTATTTAGCCTGGGATATTCTCATGAAGGTTAATTGTTTATGGGTCTGAATTCTCATGAAAAAGTATTTGAGAGGCAATATTTGTATGTTTTAGGATTCCTAACTATTGACTTGTTCTCCCATTTGATGTTAGATCTTTATTGCCATTGACATTCTCCAAGTTGGCATTGAATGGATTATTTGGAGTGGCTTGTCCATGAGCTTTTGGTTTGACTAATGGATAAGTGATCAACCACTTGCTCATCTTTTGATCGATGATATTGATCGAGATGCTTTTCATGGGTTAGTGATTGACGAACATCTACCAGATGGTAGTTGTAATTGGCATATGTTTCCTCGCATACTCCCTAACAAAGTTCATTCTTTTATTGGTAGTATATGGATCTAGAAAATAGTGAGGAATCTGATTTACCCATTTGGGGCCTAACCAATGATGAGAATTGTTTTAGCTAGGAGTTCTAAACTTGTTTTTTTCCTTAATCTTGAGTATAAGGACTTTTTTGTTATCTTTGAAGGATTGGTTAGCTTATGATTTAGCCTACTATCGAGTTATTACTCTTGACCAACATTCTTGGTCCTTTGTATTTGTGTAAGGTATCTAGAAGCTTTGATAATTTTGTAATATATGTGTTTTTAAGGAAAACATCTCCTTGTGGATTAGGTTTCTCACTATATCAAAAATTTGACTTTGACTAGATATGCTCCTTAAATACGGATTCATAATCGTGTTGCATCTCATTATCATCACCGCGTTCATAGTGTGGGGCGGCAACTTCCATAGGAGAATTTTATCAAGGTAAAAGTGGATGACGATGCTTTGGGTAATCTAAGGTTACTTGCCTTGAGGGTTCTAGCTAGAGATCATTTGGGGATATGAATTTTTTGCTTTGAGGTTAATATCATGTATGGCTCCATTTTATTTGTAAAGCTTTGGGTAGTTTATTATAGTCTTATAGTAGACTGACATCATAGTTTTAATCAGGTCGGTGTGTTCAATAATTTATTATCAGTGGTATGGTTGATTAATGATAGATGGACTCCTTTCCGGCTGTAGCCCTAACTTGTTAGGCTTGTTAGAAAATAATGCGCACATTTACCTCTTATTGTGCAGTTAGTTCACAATATCAGCGAGAGGAATTCGGTGGTGGATAAGGATGTCCACATGGGTCATGGAGATGACCTTGGTATCCATTTACTAGACCATCCACCTAAGCTTCGGTCACTGCGGCCATTATGAATGTACATCTACTAGCGGCGTGATCATAAATTAATCCTTATCTACATACACACGAACGTAGCCATGGGTGAGTTTCAAAATCAGTCCACAATGTACCGGGAAAAAAATATTATCAGCAGTCCAAAAAGTTGGTTAGAGGAAGAGGAAGAAAAATAAAAAAGCACACTTTCCCACTCAATATATGTCCTTTTTTGCTCGTTCTGGGCCCCAAACCAGGCAGAAAAGGCACTAAAACGCTCAGCGATTGGATAAGTGGGATACCCGTGGCCATGAGCCGGCGTCCCCATACGTCCAAAATTGTAAGACCATTTCTTAGCCGTACATATAATTTCGTATATAATTTAATGGTCATCATTATTGTAGGCTATACGACCTTTTTCTCCTCCCCCTATGTTGTTTACTCCAAAAATGTAATGATACAGGTTATAAACAAATCCCAATTTGTTTGGTTTGGTGATCCTTTTCCTATGGAAATACAATGGACATCAGTACATCACAACAGGCGTGCGACGGCGTTTTAAATATCCGCTCCCTAATTGATCCTATGGGACGGATGGTGGTATGTAGTCGAATTGCCACCGTGATTTGATAAAATTATTTTTTACTATTAAAATAAAATATTTTAATATTAAATTTTTATATAAAAAGATTATTTTAAAAAAATTAAAGTTTATTTTTTATTTTTATCCTTATTTTTTTTAATTATATGTGTTAAATATTTTGTTATTTTTTAATAAATAATGTAAGTGTAATTTTAAGATTACTTTTATTAATTTTTTTTAAAACCATACAAATTTATAAAAATAATTTTTTTAATACAAAGAGGGTAATTTGATCCAATCTTTAATTCGGTTGATGCAATGCGTTGACATTTCAAATCAAATTTTAATCACACAAACAAGTAGTAAAAATTGAGTAGGTGTCGATTCCAGGAAGATAGCAATTTAATTTGCATATTTCTATTGTCAAAATAATTTTTTAGATGTTAAATTAGGAAAAACTAATTATTAATAATGAAAAGAATAAAATAAAAATTAAGAGAATAATTAACAAATAATAATGATATAATAGGGGTTGGATGATATATTTAGCATATGGATATCAATCGATCATCAAATAATATGACCGTGTAAAATATTTAATGTAAACCAATAGAAACCCATACACGTTCGCTTTAGAACATTCCCTTATGCAAATAAGCCAAAGTCTATTATGATTTATAGTGTAACGAATCAATAACCTAAGATAAGATATTTATATTCAATTAATAACAATATTAACAATTGAGGATCTATTAACTAGAGCCATAATTATGGTTTGCTAGACTTATGCATTTCTAAAGATTAATAAACGAGATTAAATTAATACATTTCTCTAGAAATTAATCAACCTATTTGCTACTTATGGATTTATATATAAACAATTACATATTAACTATATAATTCTAACATACAATTAGCATTCAAATTAACCAAGTGATTAAGCTAAATAATAAAGTCCTAATTTTTTATTAGTGGCCATAAAAATTGATTTATTAATCTAACAAAAAAATACACATAACAATTAAATCCAATTCATATCTCATGATTAATTATCCCATGACCTTTAATTATCTTTCTACCCCATACTAATCTAGTCTAGTATATTGATAAAACCAAAAACTGCAAAACCTGAACATTTAAAAGCCATGACTTCAATTAAAATAGATAAACAAAAATAACATGAATTGAATTAAGCTACACAAAATCAAAAATTTAATAAAACAAACAAATAAAGAGAATTGTATTGAACAAATCAAATAGTATGAAACAATTAAATTAGATAAAAGGAAAAAAATAGCTTAAGAGATTGTAGCATCACAAACACCATATAATCTCCAATATTTTAATACCAAACTAAATCTAAGAAAAGAATCTGAATGGTTTAAGAATAATAAAAATGAAGTCAAAGGTCTAACAGCGGCGCTCTTCGATACTCTATTCAACCTAATATATGTTATATATATAGACATAGGTCCATATGAAGTAGATCCAAATTTTGGCAAAAATACTACCCATATTATAAAATACGAGACACCCCGTATTTTTACTATAATACTATGCACATTGATGGAATTAATGGAGCACGTAGGATGAGAAACTAGGAAATACGAACCATATTTCCATAAATTCGGGGCCTCAATATGTCTTGCTTATAAATACTAGGTAAGTATATTTCTTTTTCCTTCATTTCCTTATCTCGATTTTTCTACGTATAACTTCTCTTTTAGGGTCTTTTATGATGATATATCTAAACATTCATGACTCCAAGATATGCTCCTCATATTGTGCTTATTTTCCTTAGTTATCTATCCAAATTGTCTTGATTTCATCTTTTCCAAAAAAAAAAAACTAGGCCAGTAGAGAAAAATTGAGAAAATTGGTGAAATAATCATAACAAATAGTGAAAACTAGGTTAAAATATGTCAAATAATACCATTAAATATGCACATATCATTGGTATAACTTTGATATTACACAATTTAGTCGGTTCAACTAATTAAACTAACTATGATTTATCTATGCATAGAATTTTAAATGGCGATGCTTTCCTTCATATCAAGTAAACCCGGTTCATTCGTGTTTTTTTTCTTGATTTTAATTGGTCGATATGTAAATCTCAAAACTAAAAATATGTATACTAGTGACCCCTCTGATGCTTGATAGGACCGATTTAATTGGATGGTTCAATTTGGTTTTTTATCTACTAGTTTGCAATTAGCATAGTATAAGCTATAGTTTTAAAAACCGGACCGGTGATCAAACCGGTATTATAACTAGCTCACTAGTTTAGTGGTCTGAGTAATGGTTTAGACTGGTTGGATCAGTGGAACATATTAAGTCAAAAAATATAAAATATATAAAAAATTAAACTACACATGAATTTAACTGGCTCCTAACCAGTTTTTTCACTAGTTCAGACGGCCCTTTTTTGACTAGTTTATCGGTTTTCATTAATCTCATCGATTGTTGGCCAATTTTTATTGGTTCTGAGATTCTAAAAACAAGTACATAAAATATGGCTAGTGATTTGATTGGTTCATCAGTTCACAGGTCGAACCAGCCGGTTCAATCTGGTTTTTAAAACTATGGTATTAACCATTAAATGTTTGGGGTTAATGGGATTTATAACACTAATTGTTATGCCCAAAAGACTATATATTTGCCTAAGACGCTGCCACAACCATGCTTTAGACCAACACAATAGAGGTAAATTATGGTATGTACCTCATGACACGTTCCTACCCGCAAGTGCACGGGGTCAGAGTAGTAGTCAAGGTCGATCCCACAAGGATTGGTGAATGACCACTAGGACAATGATAGAACTTAACTATGTCTAAACTACGAGATGATATGAAATAATAAATTGTAAGCTAAAATAACTAAATAAGCTAAAAAGAAAGGAAATTAGCACTCAAGTCACTCAAATAAATAGAAGAGCTAAGGTTCCGGTTCATCGCCCCCGATCCTCACATGTAATTGAAGATCACATCACAAAATAATTCAACAATCATAATCAATCATGCCAACAAGGATAGAAAGTGTTGTGCTTTCTCAAGCCACAACCACCCTATTACATATCCATGGCCCTAACTATCTCTAGCTTAGAGTCTAATAGAATGTAATGCATTAAAGTCTATAAAGTTTCCTCCTTTATTGTTGAAGAGGTCAAATCGATCGTCTCTCGACCTACAATTTAATCTCCCGTTGTGCTATTGGGTCTAATACTGGATTATCTCTCGATCTCACCGGTATTTCCCACACCGAAAATCAGAACCCGACCGTGGTTCAAAAATTCGACAATCAATCAATAACACAACACATACATTATGAATTGAATAAAAAAGGATGCAATAATTCAACACATTAGGATCGGGGAAAATTCCCCTTCACCTTAGCACAAGATCTAGCCCATCAAATTCATAGCAAGAATATTAAAAACAATAAGAGATTCCATAGATAAAGAAAATATCATTAGATAATACCCTTGATGTTCACAAATTCTTGCAAAAATTAACTTCTTGAATCTCCGTCTCTAATTTACAAGAGAGATCTTGATGAATTGGGGAAGATGATAGAGAAGAGAGAAAAGAGAGGGAGTGGAGGCTGCCTCGAGCTATTAGAATACGAGTTTTTTACACTACCGCCTCGTGGATCGCTAGGGTTTCCGTAACGATGGGCTTCCCGTGTCAGCTTTGACCATAATTCGTATTTTGACCATAACTTTTTCATCTTAACTCCGATTAAGCTGATTTTGGATGCATTGGAAAGCTATTAAAAATATCTAAAACTTTGATGTTGAAAGCTTCTCCAAATTCAGACCTTTTCTTGGTCTAAATTTCACTTCTTTCAGGCCCATATACTTTAAATATGCATTCTTTCTTTTTCCACTTTAACTTTTGCTCCTCTTTGCTCCTTTTTTTCTCCTTTCTTCTCCCTTTAAGGTTATTCTTGTTCTTCATCCTTCATGATTATTTTTGTTGCTTGAGACCCTGCAATTTTCACAACACAAAGGCAGTAACAAGAACAAAAAGGGAGAATTCTGACTGAAATTAAAGGTAAAAACTCTTATAAACCTTAGGAATAAGATGTAAAAGTCACACTTATCAACTCCCCCATGCTTAAACATTTGCTTGTCCCCAAGTAAAGTAATACAAGAAACCCACCATGTGGTAAAAGAAAAGTAGTAGGATCCCTTTCTCAGAAAAGTGTGTTTAGCCCTTTAATAGCACAAGAGTCAAGTAAGGAGCAATAAGACCCAAAAATATAACAATTAAAAGCTCAAAATCCTTTTTCAAAAGATATTTAGGTTGCCCCCACATGTGAGAAATGTAACCGTGCTATCGAGCTCTAGGGACATGCCATGCAACAAAGGACATCCAATTGTGGACAGTAGGCAGCCATATACCAACTCACTCTTCCCTCAAAGTTTCAAATTAGAATTCTCACTTTAGGTCTTGTGGACACACCTCTCATGTGTTTTATTTTATTTAAAGGTTCTGCTCTAGTCCTCTTACTCATGATCAAGATCATCCATATGCTTGGAATGCTTTTCGATTCTCCACCACTAGAAAGACTTAGAACACACAACAATCAAGAGGTCTTATTAGGGTTGTAATGGGGCCATAGGTTAAAAGGTTAGGATGGAATTTTTTTTTTTGGAAGTAGATTTAAAAGTCTAGTACCGATGAGATATTTTTTTTTAATAACATATATTTTACCATCCCAACTTTTCATCACAAAACACAAGCACCCAAAACTTCTTATTGATTCTTCTTCTTCTTCTCCTTTTTTTTTTTTTTGAGAGAGATATATCGATTTGCTCTTCATCATACACAACCATTTACTCTTTCACACCTCCCTCATGCTTAGATTACATCATACTCCCAACTTTCTCTTCTTTTTTTTTTGAAATTGCGCAACAACCATTGATTCTAGACTTAGGGAGGGATAAAGGAAATTGGGTTATATGTGTGTTTAGATCAAGAAAATGGCCATAAGCACAACGGGGTTAGCAAAGGATAAAATGTGAAGGTCAGGCTATTTGGCTAATGTAGGTTATGACAAAAAAAACAAGTGCCTCTATCATTTTAATGCACGTCTAAGTCATATGTGGCTTTGAAGAAAACCATTACAAGTTCTAGTTTCCCAAGTCATGGTGGGAGACACACACAAAAGAAAAAATAAGAGACTGTAGTGATGTATCAGTCTAAAGGCTCAAAGTCTCACTAGGTCCAAAATTCTCTAAATCTAACACCTTTTGGCAAAGAGTAAATCAGCATAAGTCAAACTACAATACCACAAGAATGTTAAGGCATATATAACCCTAAAGTTCTCAAACACAATTATACTTTTCTCATAACAATGCAACCAAAACATTTAAGCACATAGAAATCCATTTTCAAAAGATGATTTAAAGGGTCTTATCACACCAAACTAAACACTCATGCCATTGCAAGACAAAACACACTCTTTAATATCATAAATGAAGGGTCATTTCCTTTTCTTTTCTTTATTTGTTTTGATTTTTTTTTTGATAAAAATCTGAAAGAAATGACCAAGGAAAAAGATAGCAACACTCATCAAAATAAAATAGGGAAGAATAGAATACTAACCAAATGACAAGGATAGGCCATCTTCTCCCCCATGCTTATGTATCACATTGTCCTCAATGTGAAATAAGAAGCACAAAAGAAAAGAGGAAAAAAAATCCATAAGGAAACAAAGAGCAAACAAACCAAGAAAACCAAAATAAGAAAAATAAAAAAATTAAATAGAATAAAAAAAAATATTGGGTTGCCTCCCAAGAAGCGCTTGTTTATAGTCATTAGCTTGACTTTCTCACTTCACTTAGGATCATCCAGAAGAATTGTGGTTTTGAGGGCTGCAACCTCACCACCTTCATACACCTTCAACCTTTGCCCATTCACTTTGAATGGCTCTTTATCGAGGCTAGAGATTTCGACTGCTCCGGATGGAAATACTTGTCTGATTGTGAATGGTCCTGACCATCGGGATCTAAGCTTTCCAGGGAACAATCGCAAACGAGAATTAAATAGAAGCACTTGTTGCCCCACTTCAAATGCTCGTTTGGTGATGCGTTGATCATGAATCCTTTTCGTGCGCTCTTTGTATAGCCTAGCACTCTCATATGCCTTAAGCCGGAATTCATCGAGTTCATTCAATTGAAGGAGCCTCTTCTCACCTGCAGCTTGCATATCAAAGTTAAGGAGACGGGTAGCCCAAAATGATTTATGCTCAAGTTCTACAGGGAGATGACAAGATTTTCCAAAAACTAGATTATAAGGGGACATTCCAATAGGAGTTTTAAAAGCTGTTCGGTAAGCCCATAGAGCATCGTCAAGTTTCAAGGACCAATCCGTTCTAGAAGAGCTAACCGTTTTCTCAAGAATTCTCTTAAGCTCACGGTTTGACACCTCCACTTGGCCGCTAGTTTGAGGATGGTATGGGG
This sequence comes from Tamarix chinensis, assembly GCA_030549775.1. NCBI lineage: Eukaryota > Viridiplantae > Streptophyta > Magnoliopsida > Caryophyllales > Tamaricaceae > Tamarix > Tamarix chinensis. Next base: position 13,527,688 of record CM060176.1, read on the forward strand.
TAGAAACCTTATGGTTAACTCCATACTTACTCAAAAGAGCATTAAATGCTCTATTGCAAAAATGAGAACCCCCATCACTAATGATAGTCTTAGGTGTCCCAAACCTTGAAAAGATATTCTTTTTCAAAAATTTAGTGACGACTTTTGCATCATTTGTGGGAGTGGCTATAGCCTCTACCCACTTAGATACATAATCAACTGCCACAAGAATATATTCATTCACCATAGACTTAGGAAATGGTCCCATAAAATCGATTCCCCAAACATCAAATAACTCCACTACAAGAATGTTTGTGAGGGGCATCTCTTGTTTTCTAGAAATATTTCCCATTCTTTGACACCTATCACAAGTCTTAGCAAAGGAGTATGCATCATGAAATAAGGTAGGCCAATAGAATCCACATTGCAAGACTTTTGCAGCAGTTTTGGTGGGGCCAAAATGGCCACCACACTCTTTACTATGACAATGAGATAGTATAGAATGCATTTCATGCTCAGGGATACATCTTCTAATGACATGATCAGCACAAATTCTATAGAGGTAAGGATCATCCCAAAAGTAATACCTCAGATCATGTAAGAACTTCTTCCTTTGATGAAAGGAAAGATCATTGGGTAAGATTCCACTTACAAGATAGTTTGTAATATCAGTATACCAAGGATGATTTGTAATAGCGTAGAGTGTTTCATCGGGAAATGCATCTTGAATAGGTGTAGCTTCCTGATTAATCACGTAGGTAGAGGGTAAACGAGAAAGATGATCAGCTACTTGATTCTCACTTCCCTTCCTATCCCTGATTTCCAAGTCGAACTCTTGCAACAATAAAATCCACCGAATGATTCTGGGCTTTGCATCCTGCTTACTAAAAAGATACTTCAAGGCCGCATGGTCAGTATAGACAATGACCTTGTTAAGCAATAGATAAGAACGGAACTTGTCAAAGGAGAAAACCACAGCTAGCAATTCTTTTTCCGTTGTTGCATAATTCATTTGTGCAGAATTCAAAGTCTTGCTAGCATAATAGATAGTATGAAAATTTTTTTCCTTACGCTGCCCCAAGACTGCTCCTATAGCAACATCACTAGCATCACACATAATCTTGAAAGGTAAATTCCAGTCAGGAGTAACAATAATCGGAGCATCTACCAGTTTTGCCTTTAAAGTGTTAAAGGCAGCCAGACATGCATCAGAAAAGTGAAAGGGCACATCTTTAGCCAACAGATCACAAAGAGGCTTTGAAATTTTTGAAAAATCTTTAATGAAGCGTCTATAGAAACCTGCATGACCAAGGAAACTACGTATATCTTTAACACATGTGGGGGGTGGCAATTTCTCAATGACTTCAATTTTAGCTTTGTCTACCTCTATCCCTTTGCATGAAATCTTATGCCCTAAAACTATTCCTTCCTGGACCATTAAATGACACTTTTCCCAATTTAAAACCAAATTTGTATCCTCACAACGCTTAAGAACAAGTTCAAGATTATTTAAGCATGCATCAAATGACGACCCAAAAACCGAAAAATCATCCATAAAAATTTCCATAAATTTTTCAATCATATCATGAAATAAAGCCATCATACATCTTTGAAAAGTGGCGGGGGCATTACAAAGACCAAATGGCATCCGTCTATATGCGAAGGTGCCATAAGGACAAGTAAAGGTTGTCTTCTCTTGGTCCTCAGGGGAAATAGGTATTTGCATATAACCAGAATACCCATCAAGAAAGCAATAATAGTCATGCCCCGCCAAGTGTTCAAGCATTTGGTAAATGAAGGGAAGGGGGAAGTGGTCTTTTCTAGTGGCATCATTCAACTTTCTAAAATCAATGCAGACACGCCAACCTGTAACAGTTCTAGTAGGCACCAATTCGTTATTATCATTCTTGACTACCGTGATTCCCCCTTTCTTGGGAACCACTTGGACAGGACTAACCCAAGAGCTATCAGAGATTGGATAGATCATACCTGCATCTAATAGCTTAATTACCTCCTTCTTCACCACCTCTTGCATTGTTGGGTTCAATCGCCTTTGAGGTTGGATCACTTTCTTGTGGTTGTCTTCCATGAGAATTTTGTGCATGCACATGGAAGGGCTAATCCCTCTAATATCAGCAATGGTCCATCCGAAAGCCTTCTGTCGTTCCTTAAACACTCTCATCAATTTTTCTTCCTGCAAATTAGTCAAAGATGAAGAAATAATGATGGGAAGTGTATCATTATGACCAAGAAATGCATATTTCAAATGCTGAGGTAGTGGCTTAAGCTCTAGTGTGGGAGGTTCCTCAATAGATGACTTCAATTTTGGAATCTGGGCCCTCTCTAGCCCTTGTAAGGGGACCATAGTGTGACGACCATATGGTGGATGTGCATTCAAGTACCGGACAACCTATTCTTCTTTCTCTTCATTCTCTCACTCTCTTTGTTGAACCAAACACCTTTCCAGGGGATCCTGCACAACACTTGCTTGAAAACAATCATCAATTACATTATCTAAGATATCAATACAATAGCAAGTGTTATCATCTAAGGGGTATTTCATGCTCTTAAATACATTAAAAGTGACTTCTTCGCCTTGGAAACGAAGAATGAGCTTACCCTCTTGGACATCTATAAGAGTACGTCCTGTTGCTAAGAAAGGCCTACCAAGAATTAGGAAAACTTTGTGGTCTTCCTCCATATCTAGCACAACAAAGTCAACAGGGAAGATAAATTTGTCCACTTTAACTAAAACATCTTCAATAATTCCCCTCGGATATTTGATAGATCGATCAGCCAACTGAAGGGACATATTGGTGGGTTTTGGTTCCCCTAGACCTAGACGCTTGAAAACAGAGAAGGGCATCAAATTAATGCTAGCACCAAGATCACATAATACCTTCTCGAATTTTAAATCCCCAATTACACATGGGATAGTGAAACTTCCTGGATCCTTAAGCTTAGGAGGAAGTTTGTTCTGCAAGATTGCAGAGCATTCCTCATTCAAACTTACTGTTTCAAAATCATCCAGTTTCCTCTTGTGAGTGATTATGTCCTTTAAAAACTTCCCATAACTGGGCATCTGTCTCACAATGTCAAGCAACAGCAAGTTAATGTGCACTTTCTTAAGTATATCAAGAAATTTTACAAATTGAGCATCTAACTTGCGTTGTACAATCCTACCTGGAAACGGAGGAGGAGGAACATATGCATTTACCTCTTGAGGTGAAGTGTGGATTGTCTCAGGTTGTGATTCAGGCACTTTCTCTTCAGGAGCTTTTTCTTTATCTTCCTTGGGTTCTTGAGGGTATGGTTCAAGTAGTGGTTTCCCACTCCTCAAGGCTATTGCATTAATTTGCTCTTTGGGGTTGATGATTGTATTACTAGGCAAAGTGTTAGGTGCTCTCGCTGAAATGGCATTAGCAAGTTGTCTAATCTGTGCCTCTAGGTTCTTGATGGATGCATCCTGATTTTGGAGGCGGGCTTCTTGTTTCTGAAGATGAGCTTGAATTTGAGCATCATGTTTTTGAAGGGTGCTCTCGGTGCGAGTGATGAACTTGGACATCATCTCTTCAAGGGAAGAAGATTGAGGTTGTTGGGGCGGTAAAGGAGCTGGAGGTGTTGGTTGTTGTTGTGTGAATCCCGGAGGCTTTGTAGGAACTTCATTTCTCCAACTAAAGTTTGGATGGTTTTTCCATCCAGGATTGTACACATTGGAGTAGGGATTGTTCGGTCTCCCATAACTATTTCCCATGTAGTTCACTTCATCATAAGATTGTTGGAAGGGATTCCCAACTTGACATTCTGTGCTTAAGTGTGATCCAGCACATAACTCACACATAGGTGCATTAGCTTGTACCTGCATACAAGAAGTACTACCAATTTTGTCAAATTTTTTAGCAAGCAAATCAATCTTAGCCTCTAATGCCGTGATGGAATCTAAAGAGTGAATTCCTGGAGTCCTTTGTATCGGGGCACGTTCGGAGTGCCATTGATGGGAATTCGAAGCTAGCTCCTCAATGAACTCATAAACCTGCTCTGGAGTCTTGTTCATAATGGTACCTCCTGCAGCTGCATCTATCATAGAACGGTTAGTAGCAGAGATACCATTATAAAAAGTTTGCATCTGAAGCCACATAGGCAGGCCATGATGTGGACACTTCCTAAGCAAATCCTTAAACCTTTCCCATGCATCATAAAGCGATTCAAGGTCATTTTGCATAAAGTTAGTGATGTCATTCCGTAATTTTGCAGTTTTTGATGGTGGAAAATATCTAGAAAGGAAAGACTTCATCAAATCGTCCCAAGTAGTAATAGACCCTGGGGCTAATGAGTGTAACCAACTCTTAGCCTTATCACGTAACGAAAAAGGGAACAATCTAAGCCTAATTGCATCATTAGAAACACCATTTAGCTTAAAAGTGTCACAGATTTCTACAAAGTTAGCAATATGGGAGTGGGGATCTTCAATAAGGTTACCTCCAAATTGAACTGATGTTTGTAGCATCTGGATAATGGCAGGCTTGATCTCAAAATTATTAGCTTGTACTGCCGGTCTTCGTATGCTTGAGGTTGAGCCATCAAGGCTTGGTGTAGCATAGTCCCGAAGTGACCTAGGAATGGGAGCTTGCTCTTGGATAGGAGCTTGTTCTTGGAGTAAGATGTGCTCTTGTGGTGGGATTTGTCCATCATGGGGTGGAGTATTGGTTTCCATTTCAATATTTGTGGTGTGTGACCTGCGTAAATGTGAGATGGTCTTCTCAATCTCGAGATCAAGTGGCACTAGATCACCCCCACTAGCGCGGGTCATGCACTAATGCACCTGCACTAAATCAAGAACTTTTACACCCAAGATTAGTCAACCACAACAAAAAGAATGTAAAAAGAAAAAAAAAATGTCTAGATCACAATAAATTCTTTGAGTCCTAATGTCACTCGCTGCCAATCCCCGGCAACGGCGCCAAAAACTTGACACGTTCCTACCCGCAAGTGCACGGGGTCAGAGTAGTAGTCAAGGTCGATCCCACAAGGATTGGTGAATGACCACTAGGACAATGATAGAACTTAACTATGTCTAAACTACGAGATGATATGAAATAATAAATTGTAAGCTAAAATAACTAAATAAGCTAAAAAGAAAGGAAATTAGCACTCAAGTCACTCAAATAAATAGAAGAGCTAAGGTTCCGGTTCATCGCCCCCGATCCTCACATGTAATTGAAGATCACATCACAAAATAATTCAACAATCATAATCAATCATGCCAACAAGGATAGAAAGTGTTGTGCTTTCTCAAGCCACAACCACCCTATTACATATCTATGGCCCTAACTATCTCTAGCTTAGAGTCTAATAGAATGTAATGCATTAAAGTCTATAAAGTTTCCTCCTTTATTGTTGAAGAGGTCAAATCGATCGTCTCTCGACCTACAATTTAATCTCCCGTTGTGCTATTGGGTCTAATACTGGATTATCTCTCGATCTCACCGGTATTTCCCACACCGAAAATCAGAACCCGGCCGTGGTTCAAAAATTCGACAATCAATCAATAACACAACACATACATTATGAATTGAATAAAAAAGGATGCAATAATTCAACACATTAGGATCGGGGAAAATTCCCCTTCACCTTAGCACAAGATCTAGCCCATCAAATTCATAGCAAGAATATTAAAAACAATAAGAGATTCCATAGATAAAGAAAATATCATTAGATAATACCCTTGATGTTCACAAATTCTTGCAAAAATTAACTTCTTGAATCTCCGTCTCTAATTTACAAGAGAGATCTTGATGAATTGGGGAAGAGGATAGAGAAGAGAGAAAAGAGAGGGAGTGGAGGCTGCCTCGAGCTATTAGAATAAGAGTTTTTTACACTACCGCCTCATGGATCGCTAGGGTTTCCGTAACGATGGGCTTCCCGTGTCAGCTTTGACCATAATTCGTATTTTGACCATAACTTTTTCATCTTAACTCCGATTAAGCTGATTTTAGATGCGTTGGAAAGCTATTAAAAATATCTAAAACTTTGATGTTGAAAGATTCTCCAAATTCAGACATTTTCTTGGTCTAAATTTCACTTCTTTCAGGCCCATATACTTTAAATATGCATTCTTTCTTTTTCCACTTTAACTTTTGCTCCTCTTTGCTCCTTTTTTTCTCCTTTCTTCTCCCTTTAAGGTTATTCTTGTTCTTCATCCTTCATGATTATTTTTGTTGCTTGAGACCCTGCAATTTTCACAACACAAAGGCAGTAACAAGAACAAAAAGGGAGAATTCTGACTGAAATTAAAGGTAAAAACTCTTATAAACCTTAGGAATAAGATGTAAAAGTCACACTTATCATATGTACCTCATAAGTGTAGAGAAAATGTGTTTGTGATCATGGGTGTCTACAAAGGGCCGATCCCTGACTAATCTAACTCCTATATCGTAGGAGTTTGGATTACTGTAGTCATTTTATCCTAAGACAACCATATGTGCTTTTACACTTGCGATATATACCAGGGGCAATGTATTTAATATTGGGTCATTGTGGAAAAGAGACAAAGCCATTTCCACTAAACCACAGAAGGAACCACTAATTGTTATGGGTATGTATAAATGTAGGATTTGTAGACACATTTTATATTTTACTTTTATTCTTGATAACATGTCGTTTGTTAATATTTATAAGTTGTTTAGTTTATTATTATTAGCATAACTTAGTTTGAAAAATCAATAGCATATTTGTCTCAAATTGTTTTCAAGATTGTAAAATCATTAAAGTTAATGAATAACTTAAATAACATCAATGAACATCACATCATTATTTTTATAAAAGTATTTGAATTTAGGTTGATTCTTCTTACCATATTGTTAGATCAAATTATATTAAATCAAATTAAATCAGTAAATATAAAAATATAATAATATCTTAAATATATTACATTAGTGAAATTTAAATGAAAAAAATGAGCCTTTATCCTTATTATTATAAATAAATTATTAAAATTTACAATTGATTCATGTATCACTTGAATAATGGGATTCTAAATTCAGCCTACAAAATAAGATAAATTATGGCTAAGAGCATTAGAGGAACAACGTTTTAATGTTGATATTAATGTACTTCACCAATGAAATTAGTAACAAAATGCAAGAGAATGATTTTAAGGATGAATAGAGTAAACTAGATCTTGAAACTTATATAGTAGCGCTAATGTAAAAATAAACATAAATGGTAATATATATGTATGTATATATGTATGTATATGTATGCTTATTTTAATATGGACAATCATCTATAACTTCTTCGGTAAGAAAAAAAAAACAAGCGGGATGAAAAAAGACATAAGATGTAGACAACAATCAGAGAATTATAAGTGTTGTCTCTAGTGCGAGAACAACAAAGATGGGTATATATGGCAGACGTAACTTAAAACCACCATTTATACCTTAGCAAAAATATTCCAATTTTTTTAAGGATATGTAAGATGATTCTAGGGTGTAATTGCTCAGAATGGAGAATAGTATAAACGATGAATGTAACTTAAAACCATTGTCTATACCTTATCAAGATTTTTATTTTTCAATTTTGCTAAGGGTATACATGATATTTTTAGGATACAACCTTCATCTATACCTTAGCATAATTTTTTTTCTTTTCTTTTTTGCATTCATCACTTTTAAACCTAGCACTCTTTCTCCACTACGATTCACATGAACACACATAAAAAACTTATCACGCAAACTACTTCTTCCCCAAAACCTTCTGCCATCGTTGCTTCCTCCACACCTTCTTTCTTCTTATCCATCAGCCACCTTCATTGTCATCACCAAATATCCTTCTTATTATTCTTTTCACATATGTACGGATACAAAAAACATGAATGTACTTCCTTAATTTTTTTTTTATGTTATGTGTTATATATATCTCATAAGAAGTGTTTTTTTATATCAATATTGTGGTTTTTATTTTAATGTATGTGTAATGTTGTGCATTGCTAACTATATCCTAGACTTTGTAAGTTTTATATAAATTTGGTATGGACACTTCTGGAGCAAAAAAAAATTATTTTGGCCTCCAAAATGAGGTTTTTATGTTTTGAGTTTTGAAAACCTATTTTTGTGATAATCTTACAATTTAACATATATGTATGTGTATGTGTAATTTCATAAAAGTATCATATTCACTTGTAAGAAAATAAGACCACATAAGTTAAATGTATTTATAATAGCCTTGTATTATAGATGGGTTGAAATCCATAGTAGTGGCATATATTTATATAATTCTTATATTATAGATGGATAGAATGTCATGGCAGTGAAATATATTTATAGGAGTCTTAAAGCAATGTAAATAAATGGTGTATGTTATGATTGCTGAAATTGTATATTATTTGCGAATGTCATATATTTATGATTAATGTTTTGCTAAAGCATATGCCTATTTATTTATTTGATGATTTCATATAGGTATGCCATATGATGATCATGATGAATATTTAGGAAGAAAGGTAAAGAAAATAGATGAAGAGTTCGGATAAAAGAAGACATTTATTATCTATATTGACATTTTCATTTCTCATGTGTGTGTACTAATGGCGGAGCTCTTGTTAAGTCTATGAGAAGTGAAGATGTCGGTATAGATTATAAAGATTCAAAGTAGTATTTTGAACTTATTAGAAGTTATGATGTTGTGAGTTAATTTATTTTTGATACTTTTATTTTTTATATATGATCAAAGACTTGTTAAAATTTATTTTTATTTCTATCTTTTTAAAATAAATTCTCTCTTTTGATATATTAAAGAAAATTGATATATATATAATTTTAAAGTAAATTGATTGATGTTATGAGTGCCCATTGATAAAATAAAAAATTAATATTTAGAATTTAGATAATTTAGATAGACACCATTGATTCTTGTGTATTAGTCATGTTTTTTATGTGCAAGGAATTGTGTATGGTATTGGTATCATGAGAATTTTTTTATATAAATAAATTAGCTATAGATGATGGTTTTGAATTAGGATCACAGTCTATTCTAATTTTTTTTAGAGGAACTATTTGATGAAAAATATGGGCTAAAATTCTCGTCTATGGTGGATAATAGACGATGGTTGTAGTGCAAAAGAACTATCTATTACTTCCTAAAAAATGAGAGGAATATTATAAAATACTTTTTTATCCAAAAATAATGTCTATAGTTGACTATGAACGACTATTTTTAGCCTTAGTTGCCATCTAATATTTCCTGCAATTTTTTGAAGCACCATTTATTTCCTATTTTATTAGAGATGATTGTGTTTTAAACTATCATATGTACAGTGGTAAGTTGTAGGCTACATGATGGTAGTTTAATGCTACCTTTTCTTTTTTCCTATTGTCGTCGAAGGCTATTTTTGTATGAATGTAGCACCATATATGTTAGGACTGAGACCTTGTGATGGAAGTATGGAGGCATGTGTAGGGGGTAATGAAATACCTAAATCATGGAATGTAGAATAAGTGATTGATAAATTTGTGAGAGAGAAAATGTGTGTTTAATGTCCCCTAGAATGATGTCAAGTGTTTTGAATTATAGAGGATGATTAGCCATCTAAAGTTTGGTTGAGAGAAGGTATGGAGTCATCAGTTTCTTCATCTTTAATACCTTAAGTGATATGTGCTTGAGATGACTAAGAGAAATTACAAAACTACCTATATCAACAACATGCACATTCATTTTTAGATTTTTTTTTATCAGAGAATGACATAGTTAAGTGTGATTGTTTTGAAGTAGTCCAATGATGAGTGACCTCCTAAAAAGTTTCTTAGGAAGTATGTGGCTAAAGACAAACCACATTGCAAATAGCTCATATTAATTTGTAAGATAAGTCATCAATTCCAAAAGTACTTTAATAAATTTCTAAAAGCAATGTGATGGTTCTGATATTACACCATTGTCCCTGATTATTTGGAGATTATAGGTCTTCGTTCAATTTTATCATAGTAAAACTAGGTTGAACTAATGAAGATGCTCATTGAGGGACGAAAACCTTGAGTCATGGAAATCCTGATAGAATGATATAGTCAATCATAGATGACCACATAGGTTTGTTCATCTTGGAATAAACACATTATTATCAGTAGGGGTGTGTAACATTATGTTAGAACTGGGAATTTAGATCTAGGTGATTATTTTTTCAGGTTCCAGTCTAAGACAATACTGGTTATATCGGCGCCCTATTTGGGCTCCGATCCTAAAGTAAAAAAAAAAAAAAGTTCTTAATTAAGTCTCATATTTGGATTTTTTTAATAAAAAAAATAATGTATAAATTTTTATTCTAACCAACCAAAGATTGATTATTTGGATTTTGTTTTAGTTCAATCTTTAGTTCCCCTTTAAAAAAATCCCCTCCTTATTGAAATTTTTTTTTCTAATCTAGGTCGATACCCTTTAGTCCAACTTTGGACTAGTAAATTTCTCTAGTTGTCACCCCTAAGGATGTCCTCAAGGGATTTTTTTCATGTGTGATATAATAGAGCATATAGATTATGAAAAAGCATTTATAAATCTTGGGAAGTATTTTCCCTTATATTCATCATTCAGAATATCATAAACAAAATCAGAACAAGTGTACAAAAATTGTTTAATAAGAGAGATGATCTAGAGTTTGTAATCTTGTTAAGAAACCTGTTAGCTTTCTCTGAAGTTATGCCTTGTCCTAACTTACCTAAATCCCATCTAAATATCCCTACAATCTATAGTGATACCATATAAAGGGTGAGAAGATGTGTAACACCCTCGATTTACTAATTAAAATGTTCCTTATGCAAAAGCATTAATTACAAAAGTAGTGGGTGTTATTTCTACACTTAGCATACTTTTGGTTCCCTTACCTTTCTTATGCTAAGTGTTAAGGCTCAAACCATTTAGTTCCATAGCACATAATGAAAATAAGTGATAATACATAAATAAAGTTATGGATTAATATTCTCAGTGCAATAAGATAACCAAAATACATAAGGGACATAAAAGTCCAAAGGAAAACTGACTACAACAAAAAACTAGAGTCTAAAGGTATAATATTGATTTGTCCTAACTCTTAGACCCATAAGCCCATTATGAGTGTATAACTTCTTCTTGGGGATCCACCTTTCCTTTCCACTCTTATATATTTCTTACCACTCTATGCCCTTCATATAGTCAAATGCAAATATAGTATCAATACGACTTCCTCATACTGAGTAAATCACAATACTTCACAAGATATAACATGCTCTCATTGCACATAATCATACAATAATCCGAACACATGCTCAAAGTCCATGCTATAACAATATATGATAATCGTGGGTTAATATATACAACTTCCAAGTATCATGTTCAACAAACAATCATACTCAACCAATTCACATTATCTCAAAGTACACAATAGACATATCAAAATCCATATCTATAAATAATTAATCAAATCAATTAAAAATAACAAGGTAGGACAGTGAGGTAACTATATAGTAAATCAACAAATTTAAATCAGTTCTAAAAACCAAAGGTAGGGTGTTGAGGTAACGACTAAATTAACAAATATAAATCAATTCCAATACCAAAGGTAGGGTAATAAGATAGCAACTGAATCAACAAATCCAAATCAATTCCATTATCAAAGGTAGGGCACTGAGACAACTATCAAATAAAAAAAAATCTAAATTGATTCCAATACAAAAGGTCAGGTACTGAGGCAAATACTAAATCAACAAATCTAAATCAATTCCAATACCAAAGTTAAGGAGATGAGGTAACTACCGAATTAACAAATCTAAATTGATTCCAATAACAAAGGTACGTTATTGACCATCAAACTAAGTAGCGCATAGAGGCGACTACTAACCATAACCATAATAATCATTTTTAACTTCTTGCACAACAATTAATTTTATTTTTAATTGCTTGAGGGGGATACAATAATAACCCAAAGACATAGAAGTATATTGGTTATACAGACGTACAAAGCATTATAGTACCCTTCCAACCATCCAACCCAAATGCATAACAAAACTCTAGTTATACTAGTGCAAAAGGTGACATAATACCCTCCACACTTAGAAAACCTAATCCATAAGTATCAATACTCTTCATAGGACTCATAGGTCACCTATAGAGTAGACTAAGGCCTTATAGGGGTACAACGACACAATAATGAAGCAAAAAAATGGTGGGGTCCTACCTTATCCCTAGGGTATCTAACCCTAGAGAGAAACTATTTTCAAACTCTAGATCTTCCACTTTAAGTATTAATGATTAATGACATGATCACAAATTTCACACATTGCATAATAATTCCCATTTTCATACTTAACCATTTTCCTTCATTTTTAATTATTCAATTCAACCTTAAGGTCAAAGGTCTATGTCAAAGCCAAAGTAAACACTAAGATCAACCTAAAAATACACTAATGTCATCCTATATTCAATTATTCGCATTATGCACATTAGGTAAAAAAATGTCCAAAAAATTCTAATTTCACCATCATTATCTAATTTTATACCAAACATCATTATTATGAGAATTTGTTATGAAAAGGCTAAAAGATAATGAAATTCAATATTTTAGCACATAGGTAATTTTTAAGATTTAGTGATTGTTTATATCTTCCCTTTAGCATGTATTTAACAACTTACATGTACAAATCTTAATCATGTGTTCTAATGTGTCATGTATTGCATGCAACACATAAATATATATTTTTAGCATGATACGACTTTTAAAATGGAAATTGTCATCAAGATGTATACTAGGAAGTATTTCTACCCTAGAACATGTAAATAGTAATTATCATGTTTTATCCCTAATTATGTGTGCATGTTATTTATATCAACTCTAGCTACACATGCAATAATAACTATGGAATGCTTAACCTATCATAAATGTAATATATTGGCAAGGTTAAAACTATAGCAAAACCCTAGACATACATACTCTATTATTTATCATTTTGTATATGCATTTCATAACATTTACATAATATAAAACCCTATCATAAGTCTATATCTAAACAACCTATCATGCTTATGCATAAATTTTAACGTGTCATAAGTGATTGGATTTACCTAAATCAAACTACACAAAAGCGTAAACGGTTTTATTTTCCACGATACCTCAAGGACTAGCTAAGCAAAAAACACCCAACAACATTTATATTAGCATCTAATACCGCATAGCAATAACCAAAATTAACTAGAATATACTCAGGAAAAAGTTTAGAAAATAACATGGGTAAAGGAATCTACATAAGGCAACAACATAACAAGAGAATAATGGTACAAAATGATGCAAGAAAGGAGGAGAACAACGTTACATGTTATCATTGCCAAAGTGGGGAGATCATGATTACTAGCATTGTTAGGGGAGATTTTAGTGTTGGTTACCACATCCAAGAGGGTAACAACGGTGGTTGTTCATGCAACCAAAAAGGAGAAGAATGATGGTGGGGGTGACAAGCATGGTTGTGCATGAGGAGAATACCGAAGGTATGATCTTGCATGTAATGCATATATAGGTCAAGAGCTTGGAACTTGCATAGGTAGGGTGTGTGGGGTGCTCATGGGCATGTAAGGAAATAAACAAGAGAAGCACTTGAGATATGTGAGGGTTGTGTGTGTCGTGTATGATAGGCACATCTAGGGGGCATGAGGGTGCATGGTCTTATGCCTCAATAAAAATCAAAGTAGAGCATGGCAGGATAAATGAAAAGAAATGGTTTAATATGGTGATGGTTGGGTGACGATGAGCGTCATTGACTGAGAGGTGGTGCTCATGGTTTTTAAGGGAAAATGGCGGTGCTTGGTGGCAAGGTGATGCAATGGTGGAGATTATGATGGTCGAACAAGAACTAGAGAAGAAGAATAAGAAGAAGATGAAAGAAATAAATAAATAAGATGGTCGGTTAGCCAAATCAAAAACACCAGGAGAGGGAGAATTACATGGGAGATGGTGTGACTGGAGCAAGTCGAGCAAGACATGGTGTGGGGAACACAGGATAAGGCTAATGTGAAAGGGAGATGGCGTGAAGGAGAGAATTGCTCTAAGAAGAAGAAAAACATAGTACTAAAAATATTATTAGGGTAGAGATGATATTTAGGAAAATTGAACCAAAGGAAAAACATTTTGTTAGAAAATTTAGGGTTCCTCGATAAAACAAATATGGGTTGAGGTCCCAAATATGATTAAAACTAATAATATAAATTCTTTCCAAATTTTAACCAAATTAAATTTATATATATAATGCACCATAATAATATATATATAATTAATACATTTATCGCTAAGCATCCTAAAATAATGATTATAACTAATTGCAAATAATTACTAGTTTATAATTGGGGTTTCTTTATATGGGATATTACAAGATGGAAAATAATTAATTAAATGAATAACTGAGAGAGCATAAGATTTCACAATAATGTGTTAAATGCCTAAGGTATTGGCTATGGATAGGTTGTCCCTTAAGGATCAAAATTCTACATAGAGCTTGTTTGTAGATCCAATGTTCCTTATAAAACTCACCACTTGGTTCCCTAAGGAATTTTGAAAAATGTATCCTCCTATAACTTAGATATTATCAAGGGAGGTTGATATATCACCTTTTAACTTAAACTGGTAGCTATCCAGTGGTTCCTAGCCTATCCATTTTGTGTGAGTAGATTAAGTTCTTTTTTTTCTGTTGTTTTAAAGAAATTACAATTTAAATACTCATCTATAGATTTGGACAAAAATATTATGAGTATATTCATAAGTGAAGGTAAACCTTTTCTTGTAATATTAAATAGCAAAAAGATCCATGTGTGTATTTATGGATAGTGCAACCTCATGAGATCTTCCCAGTTCAACTTATAGCTTCCATGTTGTTTTTTTGTACCCGGGCTATGAAATCCCTCATTCTCTAAAATCCTCTAGAATAATGTGTATTTATAGTTTCTTATATTGACTTGGAGAAGTTTCATTCCTAAAATATATATTTGTAAGTTTTAGGTTTGGCAAGGTAAATTAGACAAGAGCTATCCATAATGATCTTGTAATGTTATAACAAAACCTTTATTGGAATTCTATTGTGATGGATGAGCCAAATCATGAGATGTTTCTGTGATGGACCATTTACCTTCCAAGTCCATTTCATTAACACTAGAGTTCATGCAAAGGATATGGTTGTATGTTGAACTTGGTGCATAGATGCTAGAACTAGTAAATTTCCAAAAGGGAGAGTCTTCCTTCACTTGATTGGACCAATATTTTAGGATCGATTTAATCTTAGATATGGTATTTCATGACAATTAAAAGGAAAGGGTTTGAGTGTTTTTATCTCTCTTGGATCAAGAGATTTCTCATCCTTACAGTTTCCTCCTTTTGTTAGACAGTCCTTCCCTTAGCGAGATGCTTCCACACAAAATATCAGTCCAAACATTTACATTCCTATCATCTATAATTATCCATTTCATACTTAAATTTAAGTTTTTTTAGATTCCTTGTATCACCTTCCATGTTGTTTTGAGTTATTAGTTAATCTTATATTGTTATCATCTTCATATTTATCTCTAAGGGACCATGCCTATAAGGCATCATTGTTAACTCAGAGCCTCTAAGTAAGGCCTATAAGGTGTGCCTTGTTGTTAATATCTAAACCTCGTAGACCTAACCCTTTCTTATCTTTAGCCAAAGTTATGGTTCACCAAGCAACATGGTATATTATAGATTAGAACCATTTGAACCCCCATAGGAAATTCCTTGTTGTTTTGTCAATTTTGTGAGCAATCATTTTTGGTAACAAGTTCACTTGCATATGGTGAATAGGAACTACCTCTAGGGTTGAATTTGCAATGAAAAATATGCCTTTGTGTGAGAGAGTATCTCTTTTCCACATGGCTAGTCTTGCTTTAAGATGTTTTATTAGGCTGTGAAATTTGATTGGTGGAGCTTAAGGATGCAATGAGTTGCATACTAGATATGTACCAATATTGTTTGTAATTTACTTTCTTAAAATCTCAAAGATCATCTAGAATTCCTTATTTATGGTGTTTAGTGAGAAGATGACTTTGATTTTTCTCTATTGAGAATTTAGTTTGACTAAAGATAGAGCTCCTCAAGGTTTTCCTTGAGAAAATAATGGCGTCATCTATAAAGAATAGATGTTAAAAAGATATTTTTTTTTCAATCAAGATATATGTCCATATTAAATGATCAAATTTAGCTGTAAAATTTTTTAACAGGACCCCCATACACATGATAAATATATATGATGATAACAAATATCTTTATCTAATTTCCCTCAAAGGGTGGATCTCCCTTATGGTAACCCCATTTACAAGCACCTACAAAGATGTCGATGTAAGGTAACATATGATTAGCTTAACAACTGTATTAGGTACTATAGTGTTTTCCTTATGATGCACCAACTTGTTATGTTGAAGGCTTTGATAAGATCGAGCTTCAAGACCAAAAGCTAGTCTTGCTTGAGCATTTATGTATGATAGTGTGTAATAGTTATTTGATGCCGAGGATGATATCACTAGTTCTCTTACCTAAGAAGAAAACAACCTGCATATATCAATTAGCTTTTTAAGGATTGGGCAAAGTCTATTGAACAATACTTGTTTGATCATTTGGTATGAGGTGTTACTCAAGCTTATTAGCCTAAAGTTGTTTAGATAATTGGTGTGGTAATAGCTGACACGTGATTTAAACCCTCTTGTTAACAATTGTAGTACTGGTAAATAAAGGTATCATTCTATACCAAATATTGAGAGGGCTCACATCTATTGAAATAGCTTAAAAGTAAAATAAAAAAATCAAAATCACACAAAATAAATAAATAAGAAAAACACTAATGTGGGTTTTTTAATTAGAAAATAATAAAATAAATAAATAAAATAAAATAATAAAAATAATAGATAACCACAAATATGATAAATATACTAGGGAAATCAAAATCCACCACTAGATTAGGTCAAAATATAATGATAATTTTTAAGTCAATATTTAATCATAAGAAAGAGATTGACCAAGTTGCAAGCCAAAAGTAGGTCTATACACCTTATATTACTTCCCTAAATTAATTAATACGACAAAGTGCTAATATTAGTCCTATTAAATACCAACAATATAGTATTAACAAGTGACTTCTATATTTAACTAGATTTAATACATTAAGTACAATTAGAAGGATGTCAATCTAAGTACCAAATTAGTACACGAAGCATGTCTAGCTGTATTTCTTTCCTGTGACCCACATGTATCTAAACGTTTTACTACTTCGATTAGAATCACAAAACTATTAGGTGAATTATTATCTAACCTAGATGTAATTTATACATATAAATTCTAGCATATTTATATGGCCACCTAGTAGACAAATAATCCTACATATTATCACTATGAGGATACCAGAACAAGGTATGCACCATATAAATTATCCTTGATAGAAATATATACATAAACGATATCAATTAAAATAGAGTCAAAGAATAATCTCATGAAACAAAGAAAAATAAAATCATATCTCAAACCATAATCTAGGGTTTTGGTCTATTCCCTAGCAATAAATAATCAGTCAATCATAATTGTCGAATTAATTACACAAACATATATATTAAAAATATAAACCAAAAATAGAGAAAGAAATAACCAAAATTAATTATGGATGGAAGATCAAAAGTTTATTGAGATGAAAAAGTAATTAAT
This sequence comes from Tamarix chinensis, assembly GCA_030549775.1. Classification (NCBI taxonomy): domain Eukaryota; kingdom Viridiplantae; phylum Streptophyta; class Magnoliopsida; order Caryophyllales; family Tamaricaceae; genus Tamarix; species Tamarix chinensis. Next base: position 13,545,371 of record CM060176.1, read on the forward strand.
TTAATCTAAAATAAATTCTACCCGATATACTTTTTCTCTCTTATATTCTCTCGGTTGGATGCCTTGATTTTAGTGTAAATTTTTTTTCTTTTTCTCTTTTTTCCTTCTTCTTTTTTGGTAGCCAACAACTACTTCTTTTGCTCTTGCGTCAATGGCTCTTTTTTTGTGAGGCCGATTACCCTCTCCCATCATCCCTCCTCTCTCTTAATTTCCTCTAACTTTTTTCCCTCACTATCCTCTGGCTTTTCTTTCTTTTCTACCTTCTACCTTTGCTCTCTTTCTTTTTTGTGTCTCTTTGTGCCACCCGTCCTCTGCTCTCTAGCTCTATCTTCTCTCGATCTCTGATAGCTATCCTGCCTCTTCTCTCTTAATTATTTTTTTTTCTTGATGGTCTCCATTCTTCCTTTTTTTTTATTTGCTCCTCTGCTATGCCCTTATGCACCGGAACTTTCTTTTGTTTTCGAGCCTTTGGTCCTTGGGCCGTTGATCCAAAGGCCTAACCTCTTTTTTTTCCTTTTATACTTTACCTACAAAATAAAATTAGAAATAATATTATACTAAATTTATTTAATTTATATAATTTTAGATAAAATAATAAAATATATGCTATTATTATTACTTAAGTATAAATCATAATTATTCACATATATTACTTACATAAAATACCAAAAACTAAGATTAAATGGTATAAAATATGTCAAAATATGAACTCATCAATAATATGGCACGACTACTTTTAGGATTAGGGCAATAAAGGTTCTACTAATTTTAGAGTTGAAGTACTTGTCCTTCCGATCATATTTAACAAAGTTGCAACAAGTTAGCCCTACCAAGTCCCATAATTTTTCAAATAATCATGGATGGATAAAATCTATCCTATGTGCTTTTTTCCCCCTAAACCAAATATGGCTTTCTTGACATATTCATCATTTACTTGTTCAACAAGAGTAATTTTTTTCCCTTAGTGCAACCTTTAAGTCGAAGTGGTTTAGTAGGCCTACTGATCATAGCTATAAGCTCTCAAGTTGCAATACTATTTTTATAGAGCTTATAGGTAAGGTTTAGCAAGTTGGTTTATGCTTTAAATCTTTCACCTTCCTTTGAAATCAATATACTAAAGCTATTACTCCTCCTTCTTTTGACTACAGATGTATGAAAAAGGTTGATATTCTTATCACTAAACAATAGCTTATAAATTCTTTCTTTGTTACTTTAGAGTTCTTATTCCATAAGAAGATGGCTTTCTAGGTTGCAATGTATTGAACATTCCATTTTGTTGTTTTATTGATAGGGGTTGAGAGATAATCAAAGATGTTCACAAGTTCCTATTTATTCCACTTAAGGGTAACCTTTGGTAGATGTAAAAAAAAGCTTAAAATATTTTCATTAAAGATGACTTAACAATCTCATGCCATTGAGAGAAACCAAAAAACAAAGAGCCTCATAGGTTGCATTTTGCTAATAAGGATTGATCTAGATGGTGAATCTTCTAGATATAACCTGATAGGGAAGTGGTTTGAATAAACTCGATTAAGATGTGTCACTGAAGTAATGTGGAAGCTCATCACACATTCTCCTTACATCCTGCCCAGTCTCAGGATAGTAGAAGTCCCCATTAGCATAATGACCTATCTAATCTTTGTTGGCTTAATGAGCCATAAACTCTCTTACCAACCCATATGAACTTTGGTCTAGTGAAGCCCAAATCAAACATCAAATAGTTATTCTTAAAATCAAATAAAGTAGTTATTTTTCTAACATTGGGTTGGGTTTCTCTTAATTACTCATTACTTGGGCAAAAAATTATTGAAATTATATATTAGGGCCTAAGAGACAAAAAAATTGCTATCCAAGTTAATTAGGTAATCCTATAGTACTATACTATCATTGCTATCTAGAAAAGCATAAATAGTTCTAAAAAACCTTCTAAGTGAGGGTAGATGGTACTTAAATGTGCACCATGATGTCCCTATGTGCATCCTCAACTACCTCCACCATTGCTTCCTTATCCCTCCAAAATACCCATATTCCTCCCACAAAGCTAATAGCCTCTTTCTTGCAGTGGTTATCAAAACCCAACTTTTCAATAGTCAATCTAACCTTATCCTTTAAGACTTTTGTTTCCATGAGCAAAATAATGGATGGTTTGTGTGTCTTCAAAAAATCATAAAAAAAGTCTTAAACCTAGGGTTTGGAATGGCCCTATGGTTCCAACAAATTATTTATAGTAGCGTAGAATGTTTGGTGAAGTATGTTGTCCACCCCTCCCTTGCCATATTGGTTTTGTTGATTCATCAGCAAATATGATAACAATGGCTCATTCTATCCACTACTACATGCAAGCTGGTAGTCAATTTTTTTGAGAATTGTAAAAGGTGGTTTTCTATAATGCTCTACCCTTGACACACATGACTACATAGATCAAACCTTTTTTTGAGTGTGATCAATTTAACCAAAAACTCGAGATCCTTCTCCTAGAGAAAAATACCTCCACTACTTTTTTAGTTCAACAGTAGTTTATAGGTAGAGTTGATTAGGACCTCTAATGAGTAGAAGGTCATAAAAAATCATAAGGTTTCTAAGTTCAAGGTTACCTAGAACCATTCTCTTGCTTAGGATCTCCTCATGGATTCAAATTTCATTTGAACAAACCAAATACAAATCTTATACCTTGTTTTTCTCAAATATTTCCATCCACATTAGTTGTCTCTAATGATCCTCCCCCTTGTAGAAGAAGATATGGACTTGAATCATGATATGTCACCATGTCATGACCTAGCCATATCAAGCTTCCTTGTACTACAACCAACCATTTTCTTGAGCTTGAATTATAGTATGGCACCTATTGTAATATCCATAAAATTTCCTTAGCCTAATCCTGCATTATTAATGCCCTAATTTGATTCTAATATCAAGAAATATTGTTTTAGCATTAACCAAATTTCTTAATCTCAAATACTTTAATCAAATCCTAAACATTGACTCAGATAAATTGTATTTTATAAACCGAAACTCAAACCCGCTAAAAGTCCCACTAATCCCAACTATTTTGGCTAATCTAAAACCCCTTAAACTAATCCCTAAATCTTTTTTATCTTTTTCACTTTTCTTTCTCCTTTTCTTTTCTTTATTTCTCTTCTTTTGTCTACTTAGCCACAAAGTTGAAATTTTCCCCAAATTGCACATGCAACTGACATTCCTCTCCACTCGCACCATCACCCATCATCTTTTTGCAACCATCCATCATCATCTATCAACCTTTATTCTTTTTTTCTTCTTATTCTCCTCTTATCCCTACCGATCTGCACCATCATATACACCCTTCCATCTCTTTTCTTCCTTATCCTTACGCAATACACACACAAAACCATCCCCATCACCTCCCTACACCACCTGCCATTTTTTCCAACACTCAACCATCATTTCCCTGCACCACCCCTCATGCCCAACCTGCACCATCATTCATCACATGTCTCCCCTACTTTTCTTTTCTCTCCTATTTGCACCACACACACCCATGAATATATATATATATATATATGTACATATGTATGTATGTATGTATGTATGTATGTATGTATATATATACACTACACTCTCCATTCTTCCCCTTTTTTTCGGCTTCTACTTTACCATTTTTGTGTCCCAAAATAATGCTTGAGCTCCTCCTCTTCCTTATCCTTTCTTCCTTCCTTCTCTTTTATTCTCCTTTCTCCTCCTATTTGTGCCCTATTTTTCCCCGCACACCACCAACATGACTGTGCACCACCACACGCTGCCCATTAACTAGTGGACTAACCACTAAGGTCAGTCCAACCTTCCCCAGCACTACCGCTGACCATCGCCTATTTTCCCTTCTTCTTTCTCTCACCTTGACACTTGAATCACCTTTTAACCTTTAGTTTGTTAGGTTCAAACCTGACACCTTTCCCTTTGTCCTTCACTTTAACATTTTGATTAGGAGGGGATGGCTTAGATGATGAGGGGGCTTCTTTGGAAGTGTTAGCCATAAACCTTCCTTGAGGAAACTTTCTCCTTCTTATGCTTCTACACATTAGTGGCTATATGAAAAGCTCATCTAAGTTGTAGCATTTGTGTAACTCCAACTTGCTTGCAATGTCACTCCTTATCCCTCCAAGCCTCCAAGGAAGCGTGATATTGTGTGCTCTTCTACCTTATCTACCTCCAACCTCATCTTCAATCGGTCAAACTCCTTGATGCATTCTTCAACACTCATTTACCCTTACCTCAAAGAGGACATTTTGTTGTAGAGGTCTTTAGTGTGGGACGAGGGTAAAAACCTTTCCCTCAAAAGCTTCTTCATCTTTAACAAAGATTTTACCTTAGGCTTCCCATTCTTTCTCCTTTGGCGAGTAAGGCTTTCCCACCATAAGGAGGCATGCCCATTGAGCTTAAGGATTGTAATCCTAAAGCTCTTCTCATCATTATAACATTTTGCTTCAAACATCCTATAGCACCTCAACTCCCACTCTAGGAAATCTTCTGGATTAAGTGATCCATCAAATTCAGGTACTTTAGCTTTGATGTCATGAAAATGATCTCTCCTTTCACGTCTCCTTCTATCACATGGGGAATCACTTGGTCAGGAGTTGAAATCACTAGCATCATCACTTTTTCTAGATCCAACCACCACATGTTGATGAAAATGGGGTCTTCTTCAAGGTTATGGGGAAGTATTTGGGCATGGGGTATTATGGTTTTGTATGAGATTTTCCAAAATGCCAATAACTCTTCTCATGTCATTTTGGAGGTACTCAATGGCTTGGTCTCTTCTCAAGTTTTGCCCCTCTTCAAGGTTCAAGCCTCTTGGGATTTTTTCATCACCTATAGTTTCTTGAGTTTAAAGAAGAAAATAATAGAGAAAGAGGGTGTGTTTGGTTAGGAGAGGTTAAGTTGGGTTAAAAAAATATGGCGGGTGGCTATACTTTTTTGTTGTTGAAGTGTTTCAGATTAGATGGGGTAAAGAAGGAAAATATGAGATAAAAATTATCCCAAACTCTCAACCTTAAGCTCTGATACCAATTTGATGCATATGTTAAACAAGTTCGCACATGATTAATGAAATATGGTGTCTTATGGGATAATTGACCACTAAAAGTTAAAATGGAGAAAAGAGATGAGAAATATGATAATATTTGACCTGAGGTAGACAAAGATTAAACACTCATAACTACCACTCAAGGTTTCAATACTTGAGATAAAAATTGTGAGATTTTTCACTCCAAAATAAAGTTTTCACTCAACTTTGTAGAGAGGAGACATAAGGAGCTTGAAAATCTAATTTGTAATTTAAGGGGGTAGTGTGTTACATTGTGTTGAGGTTTCCCATATTTATAGTGGTAGCCATGGTTACAAAAAGTCTATTATACCCTTCCTCCTTACCTACCTAGTTGCATTCCAAACATTCTTTGTTATTCCATTATCTAGTACAAGCTAACAACAAGTTGGATGAGAACTAAAATGAGGTCGGCCCATGTGTGGTATTTTGACAGCCATACCACAACATGGATCCCCTTATTTGCTGAAATGGTAGGTAATAAATCGAAGTACATATCACTCTATCATCCACTATACCTAATCAATCATCTCCTATGCTTAGTCAATTAAAATAATCTTATTTGTTGACTTGACCGACTTTCCTCACTTACTCCACTTGTCTTTCTTTTTCTTTTTCTCTTCTTATTTATTTATTTATTCCATTTTTCAAAATCAGCCTTGGGATTAGGTTGATTTGGCTTCTTAGATGGCATAATACTTGGAAATAATAATAAAATAGCTGGTTGGGCTTGGGCTTAATGTGCTACCATAGTTGGTTGGGCTTGGGCTAGACATGCTACCATAATTAGTTATGCTTGGGCTAGACGTGCTACCATGCATGCATGGGTTGGTATGTCTACTTATTTTCTCATATTTAGCCAATTAATTTTATCTAAGTTAAGTGCGTTTTGTGATCCCCTAACTTAGAAAAATTAATTAGTGAAATATTATTATGAGATGCTCCTACATATCATCCCCTCTTTATTTTAATTTAACAAAAAATAAATTATTTTTAATTTGAGCTATTATAAAAATATATACCAAAATTTTCCTCATTTTTTCCTTTATTAATAGAAATCTATATTGATATTGCAATTTATATCATGTGCCTAGTACACTAGTGACACTTTCTTTGTAATTATATAAATTTTATTAACACAAAAGAGTTAATTTTTGTAATTTTGTAATTTTTTTACTACACTAAAACACGAGAGGTTATCTTCTTTTCTTCCTCTTTGTTGCATGTGATCCCCTTTTTATTTAAATTATCTTTAATTTATTCTCTTATAAAAGAATTATATCAAAATGTTTCTAATTTTTTTTCCTTTTATGAATAAACATCTATATTAATATACTTTTGACACAAAGATAAAATATATACTTCATCATTTGATAAACATGTTTATATTTAGGTTTATCACATAACATATTTATGTTCATTGGATAAAATAAAGATGTGTATTCATGTCCATAGGTATTTAATTTTTTAGTTTAGGTTTATTACATAAAAAACTATGTTAATCACAAAAAAAAAAATTAATTTCACTGCTTATAATTTATATATTCATTGCAAAAACCTTTTGCCAAAGATACTTATGTTTGGGATTTATTCATGCAATTGCTAATATTTATTACTTTTAACCATATTTTGGAATAAAATTTAGATTAATTTAATGATGACTTAAATATTATAATATTTTATCCTAATAATATTATACACATACTAGAAACAAACTCGATAGAATGAAAATTGAAATCCTAGATTTTTTTTTTAATTTTAGTGAAGTTGACTCTCGACCAACATCACTTTTGGGATAAACAATTATGTTCATTATGAAAATTAGTTATGTTTAACACATAAAACACATTCATTCACCATATAATTTGTTTTACTGACTTCATAGGATTACATTGATAATATACAATTAGCAAATTCAAGTCATAAAAATATAAAAGGTTCATGTCATATAACAAATAAATTCATCATTCATAGTGATTAGGTCCACCCAAAAAAAACCACAAGTGCAAAGCATTGGACCTTTAGGTATATATCCATGTTTAAGATATACACAGGTTTATCACAATAAAACTTCTATGTTCATGTCATAATGCACACATGTTTATGACATATTGCTGAACACATATGTTAGTAAGATTTATATAATTACAAAAGTTATAAAATTATAAAATTTGCTTTGTGATTATAATACTTGTTGAAAATATTCATAAAAAAATTATAAAAATAATCCTGCATGTAGAAAAAAGAATTATAAAATTATAAAAATAACTCTATGTCTATAAATAAGAATTATAAATTATAAAAGTGACTCCATTTTTGTATATAAGAATTATAAGTTATAAAGAATGACCCCATGTACCTAAACAAAATTTATAAAATTAAAAAAAATTACCTTATGTAATTAGGTAAAGTTTATAAAATTATAAAAAAAAAATGGGCTCAAATGCACCTTACAAGGTGTTCCCGAGTCCATGCCATATAAATTGTAAAAAGATAGAAATGGAATTTCATTTCCATAATTTAATGACATTCCAAATAAGCCGATTTGTTTCACAAAATAAATATGGATGATGAGTTGTTTATTTCATAATATATATTTTTAAATATCAATAATAATATGAGGAAGCAATATAATTCAAGAAAAAATATAAATATATGAAATGTAATGGAAAATAGATACGAGATCAATAAATGAGAAATGAATTAAGAGCTAGTGCATAGGACAAATAAAATTCAATAATTTTTATTTAGGTACCTTGACATTTGACTTAATATTTTATAGACATCCTTTGTTTTGAATAATCTTAGTTAGATACCTTTAAGTTTTAAATTATTATCACTTAGACACCATTTTCATTAACAAAATTAGGTTATGTTAGGTTTGGTGTATTTAAGGTATTTTTTTATAATACCTATGGCATATACATCTTGGATACTACAACAAGTGCTTGCAATATGAGTCAACTTACAACCTCTTATTCAATGTTGGCAAGAAGCATGGCACCATAAATATATTATTAGGGTTGCACATGAGAAGTTGCGTCTAAAGCAACCAAAGAAATGGTGGGTGTGTTTGGTTTGGTACCCACTGGTTCTCCTATGGCATTGTATTTCGGTGTGGTTAGCTATGCAAGATAGGTACCCTATTAGGAAGAGATTGGCAATAAAGGGATTCACTAACATGCAAGTAGTATATTTTGTGATGCAACTCTTGAGTTAGTTGAGCATTTATTCATGCAATGCCCATTCTCCTATAGTATCCAATTCGAGCAATTGTAGGTAGAAGAAATCTAGCGGTTGATTGGATGACAAAGGCTGTGTCAAGGATAAGATAATTGAGGTGTAAGAGGCATGTAGCTCCCACATTATTTTGTGACTATATTGCAACTATTTGGCAAGAATGAAACATGCAAATTTTCTAGGGTAGGTAGTAAGATAAAAGCTTTCTATTCTCTATTATTGTTATGATAGATAGACCCATGACTCACCCCTATTAAAAAGCCAAATATGTTAGGTGGTTAGGTGTTTTAAATGGTATTTGGTGATCATATGATTGGATGTAGTGTTTATCTTCACATTAATGAAATCTTTCTTACTTAACAAAAAAAAAGGTAATTTTTTTATAATTAATAATAAAAAATAAAAAAATTAAAATAAATCTTGAAAAATAAATAATTTATTTTTAAAGTCTAAATTTTTGTTTCAAAAAATCTTATTTTTAAAATTTAAAAATGTTTTTAATTTTTTATGAAAAATTTGATTTTTTAAAAATAATATAAAATTAAAAAAACATATTTATATAATAATTTTAATAAATTCTATATACCTTTTTTTTGTATTTATTATCAAAAATCACCTTAATTGTAATAAATTTAACTTTTTTTATCATAAAAGATATCTAAGTATTAATAATTTGAAATATAAAGGTACTCGAGTGAGATTATTCAAAAGATAGATTCGCTTTAAATTATTAGACCACATGTAATGATACATAAATGAAACTTATTCAATAAAATTTATATGGTTTGTATCTTCAATGTTGGCGAAGGGATACTAGATATCTCCATGAATACAATTATACAAGTAAAAACACTTAATACGTTGGCTTTCTAAGAAGCTCATATAGCACGCTGCACACAAGGTAGATAATAATTTATAATAAAAAAAAGGCTCATTGTGGATTGAGCCGCTCTATACTATAATTTAGTATCAACCAATATACTCTCCTAATATTAAGATACACTTGGTGCACATATCTAATCCTTATATATAAAAACATCAATTAAGATTGTAAATTAGTCGAGACGAGCCAAATATTTTTAGACGATAACTCGACTTGTTTAATAAATAAATATGAAATAAGGCTCATGCTTGAGTCATTTAACTAAATGAACAAGTCAAGCTTACTGGCCTAATTTATAAATGAGTTTAGCCAAATATTTTTAGGCTAAACTCGTTTAACTAAACAAACAAGATGAACCGAGTAACTTGTGAGTTGGCTCGACTTATTTACACTCATACCTTCAATAAGACACATTTTTCTGGGTAAGATAAGAGAGGGAAAATGGTTATCGGCTCATACTGTTTCATTTTTTTTTCATGCCTAATCATTTTGGATTGGGGTTGAGATGAATTCGTTTTGTTTTATGTTGATTTTAGTTCTAGTTAAACGTAAGTTCAATTGATATTATGTTGGATTAATATATAATCTGTCACTTTTTTTTTTGTTATTCTCGAACCAAGTTAAGTTTGAATCAACATAATCTAGGCTAGATTGGACATGGGTCGGATGATATTGATTCAAAGTTTTATATCAATATTTATTGTTAGTTTTTACAAAAAAATGAAAAAATGGGTTGAGTGTACAATGTTAATCTCTTTGCGACATCAATTTTCTTTGTATAATTTATACTATATCTATAAAATTGAAGTAAATAATTTATAATTGAGGAAGTATTTACGTTTTATTTTTACAAAATTGATAACCGATACCAAGATAACTGAAGTGTTGTAATAGATTTTTATAAAATATTATGATACTAGTAAGGTAAAATATGAAGTTATACACAAGATAAATCATTATGAAAATAAAATATTGGAATCTTATTTATATTTGAAGTCTAATGTGATTTGATAGTAGTTACTAGCACATATTTCCTTTTCATTTATTTGATAAACCAAATAATGTATTTATATAGTTAATTAAACATAAAATAATTTTACTTTTGTTTTTCATACCTGATAACATTCCTATACTATAAATTTCTTATAATCCGGTGATATCACTATAGTGAAGTTAGGACATTATTAAAAAACCCAAATAACCAGTGAGGTCATAGCTTATTTGTGAGGCTAAGTTCTATAGTATCAAAAGTCTTAGTTTTGAATATCAAAATTTTAAAATTGTATACTTTTGCGGTAATTGTGATACATATAGGTTGTTTTGTACTTTTTCTTATTGACTTTATATGAATAATAATAAAAAGGAATCTCATTTTAAGATTCTTATCGTTTTAGTTTTATTTCTTGTTATATGGACTGCATATTTTTTTTTTGGGTACTAATTTTATTATCAAAATAGCCTACTAATAATCATATAGAAACTTGTCTTAAAGTTAGATGTTATCTTTAAGGATGACTTGTTTGATTAAAATTACATTTGACTTTCGTTTAGTTTGTATTAGAGTATCAATATCATGTAGTTTAAACTATTTTCGTTTTGATCATTTTGAGTTTTAATTTGAATTAATTTGAACAATTATTAAGTTTAACCCAAATTAACTACTATCTAGTCATCTCTATTAATCACTTAATCCAATAAATATCCAAATAACAATTTAATTGTTTTTATCTACATATATCTAATCTAGGTTCATCCAATTAATTTCCAGACAAGATTTACCTTAAATCCAGTAGAGAGCATGCGTTTTAAAGTACTTTGATGGTCTATATCATATAAACTATGTATAAAATAAAGTTTTCCTCGGTGTACAATTTGGTACTACTATTAACCATTTTGTAAATGTACAAATCAAATATTACTTATTTTACACTATCAAAGTTTGCTATAAAATGCTAATTTTTATATAAATACCAACAAAATTAATATGAAAATTGCCAAACTCCGTTAAAACCTTGGGAATGATTGTTTTTTTTTTAAATTTTATTTGTACTTATTAGCACGCTTGGTCTTCCGCTTACATAAAATGTTAAAATGCTCGTTTCTATTAAAATAGAGAAAGATAATAGTACTAAATTATGGTTTAAAATAAAATAAAAAAGTAGTTGAATAAATAATAATAAAACAATCAAATGACCAAAATATCCAAACGCATCCTGTATTACCGGTGACGATCAATATTTTTCTTAGATAGTTACTGAGACTCCCGACAAACGTCCTCCCTCGTGACCTTCCCACTCTCTCTAGTACCACTGTACCACTAGTGGATTTTATTCTCTTTCTTCTGTGCACGGCAGAGGAGCTTCAATTCAGTTTCTGCCTACTAATTCCAAGAAGATTACTTGATTTTACCAAGTGGGTAGCCGACAAAATTTGGATTAGAGCCTTCATTTTTTTTTTATTTTTTTCCTACACGGCAATTCTATTTTTTGACTTTTGGGACACAAAGGTGTGCTTTCTCCATCAGTTTTTGTCTTTTGAATTTTGATAGTATTCCTTCGTTCATTCATGGTTCTCGTTTGAATTTTCTAACATTGTTAGTTCTGTTCAACTTGCTTAATCGCTGTGTTTGAAACTTTCCTAGGAGGATTGAAGGATCTGGGTTTTTGTGCTTTTCCACTTTCTTTTTATGGGCCATAGGCAACCGTCCTTTTTCCTTGGATTTCGTCTGTGTTTTTCGAGCAGTAAAAGAGTGACTTTATTGGTATCTGCTGCTAGTGCTTTTAAAAGACTGTAATTGGTGTTGAGCTTTGCTTTCTTTAAGTTTGGAGTCCCTGTTTTTGCTTCAGGAGTAATTCTGATCAAATTTCCGAAAGTATCTCATCTGAAGATATTGCTTAATTTCAGGTTTAGTTTCCTGTAATCCTTAGTAGGTTCTGTCTGAATTTTTGTCTTGTCTTACTGCTTCTGCAATAGTGCATAATTTAAGATTTTAGAACCTGAACTTCTCGTGCTTCTGGATGTTCAGTATTTGTGTTCTATAAATTAAACTTAGACTTTGGGTTTTGCTCAATTTTTAAGTTTAGGGTTTCGAAGTGAGGCATTTGAGGGTGCCATAAGTGTAACTTATTTGGTCTGTAGCTGGTTTTTCTCAGATTATCTCTAAATTGATCGTTTATTTATTTATTTTGGCGATCTATTGTCATATGAGATCATCTTCTATTTGTGGGCCTGCAAATCTTAAAGTTGTAGTTTTCTTCTCTTATTTGTTTTGTGGGTTGTCTTCATTGGTGTTTGGGGAAAAATCTCTCTCTCCCTCCCCTCTCACCTGCATATTATTGCCTCTTATGCTCTGGATTTGATCTTTCATGTGTTATTTTGGCTTCTATCAAACTTATTTGGTTAAAAACTTAGAATTATGTAGCATGACTTCAGTCATAAAGCCATTTCTTCCTCTGCATCCGAATCTGTGGTTGAGATGGTTGTCTATACTAGGAGTGGTAGCTGTAGTTTTGCTACTATGATTGTATTTTTGTTATATTTGAGACTTTATGCATAATCCCCGAATCGTTTACTGTTGCAGGTTTGATTTGCTTTGTAACAATGGAGTCCCCACAATCGGTTATCTCACCGTTCAGGAACCTTTCTGTTGCCGCTGAGCCAGACACACAGAATTCTGATGTTTTTGTTAAGAACTCTGTCTGCTTATCCAAAGGAATTGATCACAGCGGGAAAGAAGCTGACGCCAGTAACTTAGAAGACTTCATTGGTGCTCTTGAAGTCTATGTCCATCAAGCTAGAGACATTCATAACATCTGTATTTACCATAAGCAAGATGTTTATGCTAAACTTTGTCTGACTAGTGATCCTGATAACACGGTCTCGACACAAACCATCAACGGTGGTGGCAGGAACCCAGTCTTCAATGAAATCCTTCGACTTAACGTACGTACTATAGAGTGCTCCTTGAAATGTGAAGTTTGGATGCTTAGTCGGGTTAAAAATTATCTTGAGGATCAGTTGCTTGGTTTTGCTCTAGTGCCATTATCAGAGGTTGTCATCGCGAATGGGAAAGTGGAGAAAGAGTTTTCTCTATCCTCGACCGATCTTTTCCATTCACCTGCTGGGTTTGTTCATTTGTCTCTGTCATACTCCGGGGCTTCACCTGAAGTCATGTCAATTCCTAAGCTTCCAACTGCTTTATCTGGTGACGGTGCTGCTCAGGATTCTGATGTCACTGAGCAAAAAGCCAGTGAATTTGATAGAATTGAGTTCCCAGACCCGAACATTCTGAATGAAAACCAAAAGATGTTGTCTGAGTATTTCGGAATCTCTTGTACAAGTTTGGACTCTCAAAGTTCCGAGAGTTTGGTTTCATCAGATACCGAAAACCATGTTGGTTCAGAAGTTGGAGTTCAAGTTGTGGAGACCTTCCATGCCAACACTGTGGAGTCCGTGCCACTTCCAAAGCATGATTCTCCCCATAGCAGTGTTTCAACCAATGCTTTTCCCGCTGCTTCACTGCCTGCTACCTCTCAGTCTTCAGAGACCCCAGTGGCTGCAAATTCGGCCAATAGTCAGGAGCATGTCTCTATTCTGAAAGAGAAGAACAAGGCAGATGCTGCAGATGGCGAGAGCGGTGCATCCAGTGGATCTCCAAGCGAACCTTGTGAAAAGCCCATTGTCTCTGTGAATGTTGAGCTTGAGGAGAAAGTGGTGCAACAAGATATCGTGGACATGTACATGAAGAGTATGCAACAATTCACCGTGTCTTTGGCAAAAATGAATCTTCCCATGGACCTCCAAGCAGAACCTGCAAAATCAGGGGATTCAAATTCAAGCTCTGATCAGACTAAACAACAGACGCCTAAGAGTGCTAACTCTCGGGTGTTCTACGGAAGCAGGGCTTTCTTTTGAAACATTTGTCTTGGCTGACTTAACGATGAGGAAGGTGACGATTTAGAGTATAGAATGAATATCAGCAGTCGGATGTTGTGATGCAGTTGTGTTAATGTTGTATTTTAATCTATATGTTGTGATGTCGTGGATAAAGTTGACGTTTTTAGCTTCCTGTTGGGTTTTTTCTTCTCTTTTCTTTTTTTCTTTTCTTTTTTGGGGCGGGGCGGGTGGAGCAGCCGAGCAGGAGGGGCGTTCATGACGGTATTGATTACTGCATGCTTTGTTTATGTTACCATCCAGTCAATATATGAATCACTTTGTTCTGCTCTCTACTGCCTCCATGATGTGCATTTTTTTTTTTTTTACTTTTCTGCCCACTGGCGGTGTATTTGTCCCATCATATCTTGGTTATGTATTCATTCACATGGTGGTCCAATCACAGACAATGATGTGAAAAGAAAGGTCCATGGTGTCCCTCCACTTTATTTTTCAGTTTCATCAGTGGATAGTAAATGGAACGAAAAGAAGAGGATTTCATTGAATTACTGTTACAAAAAACTTGTATTTAGATGTGAAGCAGTATACAGAACCGGAAGAAATCAGTTTTGAATGCTTTTATCTACCTGCATAAATTTCATATGGGTACTTCTATTATTTCATGTGCTCTTAAACTCAAGTGCCGCCTGCAGATCCAGGCGATTTGGCCGGTATCCCTGTATCTCACTCTCCATAAACCAAATTTCTCGGCTATATCTCTTCCGGTCGAGCACCTCCTGTCTCTTAAGAAATCCAAAATCCATTGCTGTGCTGCTCTTTGATCTTGTTGAACGTCACGAGACTTATTATGTCTCATCCTACTGCTTCCCACTGCCATTGCCCCCACCGTACCAGCAGCAGCTGCCCCAGCTGCTCCTCCGGTCAAGAGTGAAGAGTCAACCAGATGGGCGACTTCCTTGCTTAAATCTGGTATCATCGCCCCCATTCCAGTTGCTAAATGAGCACCAATTTTCAGAGCAAATGTGAGGAGTTTCATGAACCCTGTCATGTATGGAGCCAAGCATTTGACAGCCTTATTGTCCACGTGCATCACCTCACAGCCCATCTGATCATCTACCACGTGCATTTCTCTTCTGAATTCGCACAACATATGCAACCGAAGAGAAGCCATTCCTGGGATTATATTTGTGACCAGTCTCCTGGAATAGTTTTCTGCACTGACAAAGAAAAACATGTTGGGTGCCTTTCTTTCTTCAAGCTGGATATTATAGTTGACCAAATGGTCAACTTTACGGTGAAGTTCAACCAAGAGACGGTGCTCGTAGTATCTTAGCCCTTGGATCTCCTGCTTCAAATCTCTGATCTCTTGTTCAATGATTTTTAATCTTTGCAGCACTTGCTCCACTCCCTTGGCAATTCCACCTAACGAAGGGTCAATTATGGTATTAGCTGTTTCTTCGCTTGTTGATGCTTCTGTGTTGCTTTCTGCTGGGACTTGAAGTTCACTAGCAAGGTTGTAAAGGTCATGATACCGACGGTGCAAGACCTCCCTAAAGTCTTCATCTGAGAGAAGGTCCCGTGCAAAATCAAACCCAGCTCGTAAAATAGGCTTGCCAAATTCGGAGACCGCACTCCAGGTATGCTGATAATCATACATGCTGTCTGCTGGTACTGAGAGTAGGGCTTCTTTTAACTGATGTAGTGGCATAAGTTGTGTCTTTCTGTACCTTGGAGGGGTTAGATTTCTTACACATTCTGGTCTGATAACGCTTTCAATCAACACAATTCCCTGACAGAGGCTTTGAATTGCTGGGACTATGAGTTGCTGGAACAGCCGAAGTGTCTCTGTCAGATTTTTACAGGAGCATGCCAGGATGTCAATATAGTATCCAAACTGTCCTCCAAGTTCGACTCTGACATCAATGCCATTGATGTTGATTGAGATGAGGTGTTTCTCTAGGCTGTAAGTTCCTCCATGCTGATTCTTCAAGGCCATGATTTTGTTATGGAGATGCACCTGTATTTTTTTTCCCCCAAAACGTCAAGTAATGACTTCATCTTCCGACAAGAGAAAAGTTTTCTTTTTTAATCTATTATTACTTGTAAATCTACATGTGGAATTTGTCTATTAAACTTCATTTTTTTTCATCATGTCATGCATGTTCATTTTGTAGGAAAAATAGGACAACTAGAGGAGAGGTAATTCTACCTGTAAACGGGGAAAGAAACCAGGTGTGAGGAACATGTGACTTGAATCATCACACTCGAGATGTCGGCCTGTAAAGGTACTCTCAGGTGTACTAAACTGCCACCTCTGTGTCTTCTGCCTCCCCTCTTCTAAGAGAGATGGAATCAGTAGAAGAGAGTTTGGATCTGATGGATCTTGTTCGTAACAGAGTTCTAACTTAAGCATCATTTTCACAAGGTCATTAGCATCCAAGTTCCCAAAAACCTTTGAACCCATTCCCGGAATCGGACTTTGTAAGCTTCCTTTCAGAATCCTCTCCAACTCTTTTCTGCTGACGAAACCATCCTTTACTGAGGTTTGCCTTTTACCTCTTAACTGTGCCAGCTGACCTAGCACTTCATCACAGAACCACTCACAATCTAATATCAAAAACCCAGGTTCATCAAAGTAAATAACTTCACCTATATGGTGAAGGCAACTAGCAATGGCTCTTCTCCTCATCTCAATCTTGTCTTTATTATCACGCCTGGATCTTATTCTCAAAGATGGGACCTTGACCTGGCAAAGCTCACCGTACTCTTTCCAACTCATCGCTGGCTTGTTGTGATTCTCAGACCTCCAATCCGAAAGAACCTGTATGAAATCATTGCAAAGCTGATAAACCCGTGGAACTCTTTGTAAAATCGTCTTGCTCGTATATCTGATATGTTGAGAAAGTTTACTGACTGACACTGATGATCTTGCATCGACTGTAAAAACAGTTGGGTTAAATTCGATGAACCCATGGAACTTGTCTCTCAGCCTCTGGATCGAGTTCACAATAGCCTGTAAGTCCTGGGATGGTTGGTTGACTTTATCATAGTGTGTAAGTGCTATAGTCACATTCGGTAACATGCATTGCTGGATAGCTCTTTTTGAATTGGAGACTATGAACCTCAGCCAGTATTGTAGGTCATCCTCGATCTCAGTTGGTTCTTTAAGCTCTTTGTTGCTTGGTTTTCTAAATAAACTCAATATAATGAGGAAAAATGATGCACTCCCGTGTCCTGGAAACATGAGATCATGAAGAGAATAGAACTCATGTTGACCAGCTATATTCCATATAGAAATTTTTGTGTCTTCATCTCTGAATGTTCTGATCTTCATCCCTTCTGTTTTGACTGCTTGCTCAACTGGGTTGACCAAGCTTCGGACCTGATCTATGTAGGGAATTTTCGTTGATGAAAAATTGTGAGATATTGAATTGCAAATCGTAGTTTTACCTGCATTTGCAGACATTGAAATTCACTCAACAATAATAAACTTTTTTTTTTGTTGTTGTTCTTGCTTTTCCTTCTGAAGTGTTTATGTTTGAAAATGCAAAATGCGGTGCTTACCTGCATACTCTTGTCCACATAGGAAGACCCTACAACTCTTGGGAACAGTCATTGGCATGTCCTTGAGCAAGTCTACATCTGGTGGTTCTACTGACTTTGCATTCTGACCCAATTTCTGATAAATGCCTTCAGCCTTACCCGAATTATGCAATGGCGTTCTTGCAAGATCTATGTCTTCAATCCAAGGGTTCACCTGCAACGTCCCCATGATTGTCTCAAGAACCAAATCCCCATGAACACCTTCACAACCTTGTAAAGATAAATACTTCAAACTCGCATTTTTCTCCAAGCTCTTGAAGATCTTAACAAAAGCTTCAGGCCTCAAACTCACGTCGTCATAGATCCCTAGACGCATCAAGCTCTCATTAGTCGTTAACATCCCAAGGATCGCAGCCAGCCCATCTCTTTTTATCTTTGTTCTTCTTCCACCAAAAGTGATCGACTTGAGAGTTATGTTTGCTTGACATTGCAGAGCTGAGAACCTGCTCAACGGACACAGCAAATGCTCAACTCCTACCCCACTAAAACAATTTCCATCAAGACACAAGCTTTCTAATCTCCTGTTCTTGAACAGTCCTGCTGCTACGTAGACTATTGCTTTGTCCTTTAAACAGCATTTCGACAGCTTTACTTCTTGAAGTGTTCCGTTCTGCTCCAATGCACGTCTGAACTCTTTTGCCCACCGAGAATTCAGCCTCACTCCAGTCATATCAAGATATCTAACGGTGGTGTTCAACCCGAGTGTGCAGGCAATCCTACAAGCACCAGAGCGGTCGAGCCTATACATTCTTAACGTACTATTTTCAGGTACAAACTCAACTACCTTGGAGATTCTCTCCCCATTTTCTCCTCCACTCCAAATATGAACTTCAGTACCTCGATTCCTAGCTAATACTGCTGAGATCAATGGAGTTGCTGTGATCGAGCAGGAATCAAAGATTGACAGCAGCTTCAAAGACGTATTTACTTCAACCATCTTAGAAAGTTCCTCTGCTCCTCTTGACCCAATAGAATCTTCCCATATCTGCAACTCCTCTAAGCTATCATTCACTTTAAGAGCTGACGCTAACAACCCAGCTCCAGTTGACCCAATACCTGATTCTGAGAACATAATCTCTTTAATCACCCCATTCCTTTTCAGGAGCTGAGATAACTCTTTCAAGCATTCTACGTTGAACTTGTTCCTCTTGAAAACAATCTGCCTAACATCAGTGTTGTTTTCAAGTAAGAGTAGTTTAAGGCTTTCGACGTAAGGGATTTCCCATTCAACGTGATGGAATTCGAGGTTTCGTAACGAGGAATTGATGTTTCTTGTTGCTAGTTCTGTGAGGAGGTAAGGGAAGAGCGCATGGTTTTGTTTGGAGATGTTGAGGTTGATTGAAGTTTCTGTTTCTTGGTGACAATTTGAGGTTGGCTGGGATAGGTAGAAGGAAACGTTTTGTAAGTTGAGGGTTTTTGACTCCATTTCTTGTAGAACCCATTGGAGATCTTTGGGGTTTTCGGCTGACGAAGCCATTTGGTAATATGGTAATGGGAACAGGGAGGAGTGAAATATTAGTAGTACTAGAAGTTTGGAATTTGCTTTTTACCTTGCATTTCGAATTCGTTATGAGCAGTTTAGGAAGATCTTTGAACCTCTAAGTGGAGTTTATTCATAGTTGGATGAATTAGTTATTCTAATAAATACAGTCAACTATAACAATCGATAGCCAGCGACAAAGCTTTTCTAAACCATGTCTCAGTACTTAAAACTCGGGGGCTTCCATATTTCTTCTTTTGTTAGTTGCGTTGTATGATGATTTTCACATGAGGAACAGTAGTTTATTTGACTTAGTAATGTCGAAATAATGACGCTTTAACATGGAACAATGCTATATGGCTCGTCATTGTCCCGAGATTGGAGCTGCTTTTCGTTTCATTACGTTTTAATTGGTACAACTCTCCTTGTCCCTTTACCTTTATTATCGTTTACAATGGGAAGGCATAGATTGCGGGCCACTTTCTCACGCTGTCCATCGACACGCAGGAGGAAAAGCGCACAGCAATGAATCAACAATCCCCTTTTCTTTCTTCTTAATTATTATTCCCGACTTATTTGTCAAGGTGCTGGTACCATTTTTTTTTTCCTTCCTGAAAAACCAGATTCCAAGGACTGTGCGTCACTTTTTTACAGATGCTTTTCTTCCGTTGCACTGCAATAATCCATATGCAGCATTATTATATTGTGTGTGTACTGTATTATTTGTCGGCATTCTCTTCCTTGGACAAAATTCATATATAAATCTTGTTATTTTTCAAATTACAAGTACATAACATTTTTGCAACGCTCTTGGTGCAATGATAAAGTGATGATCTTAATTAAGTACACAATTTGAACTCTTAATTTGGATCATTAATCATTTGATATTTTTTTTTATTTAAAAAAAATAATTTTACTACTTAGAAAATATCAAATTTTATCTAAAGTATTCATTTAATTATTTGAAGTAACCAACACCAATTCAAGCATCATATATCTATGCTTACATATTTGAAGAAGAAAAATAATATGATAGATAATGCAGAAAAAAAAGGACAACAATTTTACGTGAAGAAATAGAACAAATAAATGATAAAAATAATGACGCAATGATGAGTATTTTAGAGTTTTCAAGTACTTCGATATAAAAGACATTGAGATAGAAATAAACAATTCGGACTAAAGAAATTGAAGGCAGAAATTGAACACTTAACAATCTCAAATCATACCCATTGATTTGGTTGAGCATTTAAATTATGATTGAACAATTAAATTCGATTGAATTTAGTTATTCAACTATTTATTAGCTAATTTCAATGATGTATAGATTAAGAATTTTATGACAACAATAGACATGTATAATTAATTGATTGGCTTAGATGGATTGGATTTGCACCAAATGATACAAAAAGAAAGATTTTTGTTTAACATTTCAAGCATCGAATCTTTAAGCCCATAGGTAGAATTATAAAGAATTATATGTGGTTTGGGATGGTGCCTATGTACACGAAGAAAGGAATGGAATTTAATAACTTAAAGATGAGAAGAAAGGTGCAATAAAAATCACACCAAACTGATTAGCTAAGACACATTTATTTATATGCTCTCTAATGTTGATATTTTTCCTAAAAAAGTCAACCAATTGTCTAATTCTAGGATTCTGTGCCATTTCCCTAATATAAGGAGTGCATGTCACGTAACTTCTTAATGATTGGGTCTTTGATTAGATTGATCATATTTTAGTCTACTATGTTTAATGAGTATTAAATTTTGTTAATATAGGGATTTCTAATAAATATGTATACCATACATCTTCTATCATTTAGCTAATTACAGATACATGCAAGGTCTTCTTGTCACTTAACTACCACGCTAAGCCAACCTCTCCTAACACCCTTCGCAACTCTAGAGACAAGCCCTTCATTAGTTTTACCTTGCTAAGAATTACCTATAATTTTCTGAAGATAATTGGCATCAACTTCACAACCTTAACTTCTTACTTCAATGTCAACCTTAATTTCTCTAGATACATACATGTCCAGGCACCCCAATAACTCTCCCCTTCTGAGACATGAGAAGAATCACCTCCTTAAGTCTTCACCGAGAAGAAAAATACACCATGCTTGACATAACGTTGATGCATATATCATGCTTGAACTTGGGTAAAGATTTTGTATGTATATTCAACTCATTTTCATTGGTATGGATTTTCTCTTGATAGAATTATCTCTTGTCAAACATGTCTCATATCCAATGATATAAGATATTAACGTGTTTGGATTTAGAGTTAGAAATAAACATCCTTGCCGAAATAAATGACACTTTATTGATTACTCAATATTATGAACTTATCACGCCATAAGCTTATATTCTTGAATAACCCCTTCGTTCATGACATTTCCTTACATCATCCACTGATAGCAATATACTTCATCTCGGTTGTAGATAAACCTATAAACTTCTATAATCGGGACCGCTGTGAGATAGCTTCCCACAAAAGGTGAATAGAAAACCTAATGTTGACCTTCTCATGCTGATATTACCTACAATATCTGAATTGGTATAGGCCCTAAAATGATCTCTGCACCACCATAGCAAATACTCAACTTGGATGCCTCTTACAAATACCTCATCATCTGCTTCACAGTCTCTCAATGGTCTTTGCTTGGGTTTGACAAAAACCTACTAATTGTTTTCATCGTAGAGGTGATGCTTGACCTCATAGGCCCTTACACAATAGTGCATATATCAAACTCACAATTATCGATGCATATGGGTTCTTACTCATCTTCTTCCCATTGCCTTCATCCCTTGGAGATGAAACTGCATTGATGAATGAATTACACACTCTTACTCAAGATCATGGTTTCTTCCTCATTGGAGATAAATCACATGCTAAAACTCAACATCACAAAATTTCATGAGTTTTGGTTTATTTCTCAATTGAAATTATATATATTTTTCTTTTATTTATTTATCAAGTTTCTTCCACTATTTTTATTTTCATGCTCTTAAATGGTTTAATTAGCTCTGTGAACTCTTGTGTAGAGCAGATATTTTATACTACTTTACCACATTATATAAATTTCAATATCACCATGATTGAATTTTCCATGACTATTGAAACAATGTCAAGGAAAACTTATTAAAGCTTTAGACCTCTAATACTGCTTGTTGGAAGGATTACAAAACTCTCATCCAAATAATATATTTATAGATGCAGAAACGAGGTCCCCAGGGACATGTTTTCCCACCAATAAATGTCACATCATGAGGACGTAGGTCACTGCATTCTCCATGAGTTACAAAGAGAATTATTTTGAAGTCTAACTAATTCAAATTATTTAAAGTTAAACAATCTATTTAGTATTTAGGTCATTTTTGGTAGTATTCAATTGATATGTATATATAGATAATATTAATTGTACATGATACATAACTAGGTGTATATATTGACATAGTTATATGTACATAATATTTTACACTTGGAACCAAATACTTTAAGACTATATTAATTTTTGTCCTATTAATTCTTCTCAAATGACCCTCAAACTAATTTTCGTAGTTACAAAAGAAAAATATATGGAAGATTAATACGAACATCAATTGCTGCATAGGGATGATTTGGCATAATGACGTGGATCACGGTAGTAGAGTTGTAAGACAATGCTATAATAACTAAATATACTGAAAGCATATTATAGCATAACAGTTAGTGCACTGGCTTTTTTAAGGATGAATATCAACTCAAAGGAGAATAGCTTTTCTAGATAAAAAAAAAAAAAAAAAAAAAGGAAAGACAAACATCAACTAAAAGATATCAATTAAAATATGTGTCGTTTTTTTTACACTTTTTAAAAAATGAAGATGAATAAACATCAATTCAAAAAAAGCCTAAAGAAATATAAACATTAGTCAAAAGAATACGTATTGAGGTAGTGGAAATACATATATGTCAACTTAAAAAATAATTCACAATAAATTACAAAAAATTTACACAGTCTTGTCTTACAAGAGATGTTTCACTTTGTCGGACTTTCGTACTGTAATTATGTTTTACATCCGATTTGCATAGCAGAACTTGCGGGGAAAGATGACCAGAATTCGGGCAACAATGTTAAAAGACACATATTTCTTTTAGGCTCCACGAAAAAGCTTGCAACACGTTAATTGAGCATAAAATATTTCACTTAGCTTCTCAGACTAGTGGATGAGAGAGGACATCTTCGACGGCTCGATATAACTCCGGCTATGAAGGATGACCAGACGCCAGAAGACGGTAGCTAAAATTGACAAAGCTCCGTCGGAATTGTCCCGACGCTTCGTTTTGTAAAAAAAATCTTGACGGATTGAGCTAGCAAAAAGTCAAGGAAGCAATAAAGGGGAAGAAAGATGGGGAAGGAGAGAAGTGAAATATTTGTGCTTGCTTCCAATCCCTGTTTTGTGGTGTTCGAAAGGTTGATCGAAGCTTTTGCATTCCGTTCCGAGTCTTTTCCAGTGAATTTGTGTTCGATTGACATCCTGCGATGGAGAATCCGAGACGAAGCGGCGCGAATCTGGGGACATCATTCTGAATCTTGAATTCTCCTTTTGATTCATTATTGTTGTGATGAATTTTGTATACAGGATCTGGTATTATTATACAGATCTAGTAGTTTCAATAGGAAACCTGGCGAATTACACTTGGAGGGAAAAAGAATTGAATCGAAGACCGGCTACAGGAAAGGAAACTAGCTGTCATCACCGACGTTGGTATTCGCAGCGAGCAGAGACGACAAGGATGGCAAGCAGGGAGACCATTTCAAGTCTTGAAGCCCTGGGTTTTCTTTATCCTAGCTCAAAATGGAAAGGAAACAGAAAACGGCAACATAAATCAGAGGCACGAACCATCGAACGGAGAAATGGATGAAGCACAAATGCGGCTATTTACAAACTTATGTTTATGTCTGATTGTTTTGGGGTTAACGGGAATTAAAAGGGATGAATGAATTCGTTTATTGTGCTGGATCGGTTAACGGGAGTTCAAAGGGGTGAATGAATTCGTTTATTGTGTTGGGGGATTAATTTTATTAACGTGGCTGAGGTAAATTTGGACTAAAATTTTACTTCCGTTCGCGTCAACTAATTTTATTCTTGATAAGCTTCGAATTTAAAAATAACAGAAATAAATATTAACATACAAATAAATTTTTTTATTTAATTAAATAAAAATATTTTAAATTTATATCAAATTGAATGAACCTCTTTTTTTATTTAATATAAAAGTATGAATATTATTTATTTTATTTTTAAAATTTTTATTTACTTTAATCTAAATAGAATTTTTAAAATATTTATTTTAATTTATCCTAATTCTCTCTATTCTAAGACAAGAATGATTATGTAATTGGTAAAATTGGACTTCCATCTATATACACGCACGCGCACACACATATATATAACTTCACCCGACTTCGTAATAATTAAAAGAATAAAATATTTATCGTAGGTAAGCTTCCATATAACTAAATATAAATGCATAAAAAAAATGAAAATCATAAATCACCACATTGAGGATGGTTTGAACATGTTCTTCAATAGTTGTATGCAATGTTTACTATATAAACAAAACCATTCACTTTGGTTTCCATACATATTCAAATCACTAGATTAGGTCATTCAATACTTTTTTTTTTGTGCTTATTTGTCATATTTACTATTGTCATGTCTCACTTATGTCATCCAATACTTTATCCAATTTGAATTCATTTATGAGATTATTGTTGTTTACTGTATCTCAAGTCTGAGGTCAGTAAAATTAAAGCTATAGAGAATTGTGATACAGTAACTAAGGAATGCAGAGAACAAAAAGTTATGCTTGATTGGAGTAATGCATCTATGAATCAATAGAAGCCTAAATCATGAAGCATTTAGTTCATAATGAAAAGTTTCGGCCTACGGTTGTAATTACTTTTTGATGGGATACTTGTCCAAGAGAAAAATGAATAATTACCAAAATATAGTGAAATGTCCCAAAACTCTAATTTTAAGAATATTAGCTAATTAAGGATATATTTTGAAAATTAATTAAATAAATTATTTTTGTTAAAATAAAAAGAAATTAATTATGACTAATCAAGAAGAAAATAATAAATATTTTAATTAGAAAAAATTATGTTGGTTTGCTAATTAAAATGAAATTTAGGAAAAATCTTTTAAAAACCCTAAGTTAGCCTAAAAAGAAATTAAATATTATTTTATTTAAATATGAATATTTTTAAATATCACAAAATACCAAAATATTCTAAATACCCCAACCAACCTATTTTTCCTTTTCCTTTTCCCTTTTCTTTTCTTTCCTTTTTGCTCCTTCTTTTTCCTTTTTCTTTCTTCCTCTCCTTTCTCCTTTTCTTTTTCTCTTCTTTTCCCCAAATTGGGCCTGTTCCCATGGCCCAAACCCCTTCTTTTTCTTTTCTCCTTCGGCGGCCCAGAATGTCGCATTTCATTTTTTCTTCTCCCCCCCCCATAGCCTGACTGGTTCTCTTATTTTCTTTCTTTCTTTTTCCCCAGCCTCTCGGTCCACGCCCCTCCTTCTTCTTCCTTCCCCATCGGAACCTACAACTCCTCCCCTTACCTGCGCTTGGTTTATTACCGGCGATCACGCCATTGACCGGTCAATTCTCTCCTCTCTCTTCCCTACTAACTCGCCTGTCGTTCGACCCAACCAACCTCCCCTCTTTCTCGCAATTTCCTTTCTTCCCTGGCCAATCGCAGACTACCATGGTAAGAGCTGCGTCGGTCTACTGTTGCCGGTTAGAGCGTTCTCACCTACCCGCCCTATTCTCCCGTCTCCCCTCTGACCCTATCCCCTCCTTTAGCCCTATAAATACCCCATAACCAGCCTTTACAGAGTTTTTGTTTCAAACCTAGAAAAATCACCCTTTGCGCCATTGCCCAATCAGACACCAGTTCCGCCGTTGTCGACCAACTCCGCCGCCCACCCAAGCACTCCTTGCATCACCGTCTACCTAACTACACCACCCTCCACCCTCGATTTGCCTTGCATGAGCTACCTTCTTGATCAGCCATTCCTTCCACCTCCGCTGCCCTTCGCACCACCATTAGCCACCACTCCCACCGTAACCATCGCCTCCTACACCTCCCAAACTACTCTGCAGACTTTCCTCTGCCTCCCCCTACCCTCCTTTTTCCCTTCCTCCCTCTCCTCCTCTCTTTCTCCCTTTCCTCTACTTTTGGCAACCACAGCCGCCGCCGCCTTCATTCCACCCCTCTCCACCTAGACAACCATGAACACCCCAACTCCCACTCTTTCTCCTTCTCCTTTTCCTAGCACTCAACTATCTCTCTTTTCTTCTCTTTTTCGGCCACCGTTGCCGCCACCGCCGCCGTCGCCGCTAGTCACCACCAACCCAAGGTGGTACCCTAAACCCTCTCAACCCTTAAACCCTAATTATGCAAGCTTTATTTATTTAATTTTATTATATTACTATTATTCAATTATTATTATTATTATTATTTTATATAGGGCTGAGACCCTGTTATGTCACTATTTCGATGATTATTATTATTGTTATTATTATTATTATTATTGTTATTGTTATTATTATCATTATTATTATTTTTAGTATCATTATTGTTATTAGGGTAAAATCTTCAAACCTTATATTATCACCTTTTCCAATATTACTATTATTATATTATTATTTTATCTATAACCCTAATCATAGAATAAATTAGGAAATAATAGTATTTTTGGTAGGAGGGAATCTAATCCTGAGTTTTTCCCTCTTATAGGTGAGACCGGTCAAAACCTTAAGAAGGCATAGGAGCGTGCTCCAAGACCAGTGTCCTATTATGTAGGGGTGTAGCTAATGCCTTATATGTGTTATGTGTTTTATATGCCTTGTATTCCATGTATCATGATGTGTTATGTATATTATACTTATCGTATAGCTATTTTATGTGAAGTGTAGCTTGGAGTTGAGGTATGCTTATGTGCTATCTTATGACATGTGTATAATCTGTCTATGATGTGATTATGATGTGCCCCTTTAGGATATGCATGCTAGGTTATGTAATGTGATGATATCGGGTGAAAGGATGAAAAAGGAAAATGGGCAAGTATGTTAACCAAAGGTAAGTAAGTTGACCAAAAGGGAATAAGTTGACCAAGGGATGTGGGTGTGACCTAAATATTTCGTGATCCATGAGTAGAAGAATCTAGGGTTTTGCATGGAAGAATCTATGATTTTGCATGGGAGAATCTATGATTTTGCATGGGTGAATCTAGGGTTCACGTGGGAGTTAGGGATGTAAATGGGGTGGGTTTTACCTAATACCCGATGGATAAAACCTGACGAATATAGAAATGGATACAGGTATAGAGGAAAAAAAATCCTTCGGGTTTGGGTACAGGTAACGGGTCTCCATATCCATGCCCGCATCCATATCCGTATCAGTACCCGTCGGATAAAATCCGATATAAAATTACTTTTTTACCCTTCATATATATAACATAATTAATATATTCATTAAGGTTATAATAGCAATTAAGTTAAAATCCTAATACTCTATTAAATTTAAATTAGATAATTAGATTTGTTTAATTAAAATTTTCTATCCAATAACTAATCTATAATCTACGAACAAATTAGTATAATTTTATATCCAGTATAATCAAAGTAACTAATCCATTCCAGACTTCCAGTAACTTAAGTTAGGGAATAGGGATTCCTTCGGCAATTTGGATATCCCCTGTCCCCATAACCCATTCGGCCATCCCATTCCTTATCCTTCGAAACCTTCCCCCCAAGTCCCCGACCCTATACGACTTGCGCAGCTAGCCAGCCACTAGTCGTAGCCTTGCAGAGTCCTAGGGTGCCCTCCCTCCTCTTTAGTCCTTCACCCTCGAGTGATCGAGTCCTCGACCTCAACCGCCTCGACGGCGGCCACCTTCCTCAATTGCCTTTGCTATTCAACCTCAACCTCCTCGCAGATCAACCTGCCACCTCTCAACGTCGCTGGCTCCAACAGTGGCAGCTCAAAGCCTCAAACTCAATCGCAGCCTCCGGCCCTCCCAATGTCGAGTCGTCGAGATTTGTATCCCTTCATATGTTAGTCCTTTCCTCACCCTTCTCCATTTCTCTACCTGAGTGTTTTTGTGTAACTTATTTCTATATCTATTGCAGCCTTGTAGACGGACATTTGCAGTGGTGCCAGTGCAGTTGAAATTGGTTGGGTTTGCTGCGGAGTGCTGATTGCCTGACTCTGCCCTACGTTTGGTAAGTGGTTATTGGTATGCCATATGCCCTATACCCTCTATTTCCTATTGGTGTCGTTGCTGAGCAGCTGAGGACTGAGGTTTATATGCAGGCTGCAGGCATCTATATAGAAGCCATCAAGCCAATCAGAAATATAACTAAAATACATATTAATTAGTAGTAATATAATAGAAATGCACATATCCTTAACTAAAATGCACAATCTTTAGTGATATGATATACACATATTAGTGTTACAATACATATTTTCATACCTAAAATATACGTGTTAACTTATGTAGATGTACATGTGGTTGGAAATAAAATTATAAGAAAGTGAAAATTAATCGCTAGATATCTTATACAAACTATTGATTTGGAGGTTAAAAATTTTAAAATAAATCAAGATTAAATGAGATAAATGTTTGACTTAACCTAACTTAAACTAAATCCCAAGAAAGTTATCAAACAAAATTGGCATAAAAATTAACCCCCACTAATTCCTCCTAATATTTCAAAATGTAACAAATGGAAAATGTGTGAAAAGGGACAATACAAAATTCTGATAAAAAAAACATAAAAATATCCATCATGCTTTCTAAAAAGGCAAAATGTCTTCTTGGCCATAACAAGAATAAAGTAGGTGTATTTTTTAAATTTTTTTTAATGTAGTAGATACTGGATAGTGGTTTATATGCATACATCTATAAAGAAGCCATCAAGCCAATCAAAAATATACTTAGTTTATGCATAAGCATACAAAATAGCCACTGTAAATGGTAGGATAGAAACAAATAGCACCAGTTACATCGCATGTTAACTGTATCAACATTTTGTATTCTTAATGTGACTATTCTTTAACATACATAAAATAAAAATAAAAAGCTAAATTTTAGCACTAGAAAACAATTACCTTTTGCCAGTATTTTTTGTCATGATAAACCTCAATGCAAATAATAACCTCTGGATAAGTTACTCCCTTGTAATAACTTGTATTTGATAGTTTAACCTGCAATACATATGATAGACAGGGTAAAAAAGGATGAGATAAGAAAGCCAAGGACCTTCTTGCATATAAATCAACTCAAGTAATTCAGAGCAATACAATCCAAGTCAAATTAATGAATCCTAAATCAAGAATGCCTAAAAGATCATAAGGAATCAACGCAAATGTTATAATGCTGAAATTATTTCCAAATCAAAACTCACAAACTGGTAATTATTTCCTAATAATTGAAATTAGTATTTTGGGCATCCAAGGTTCAGGTTCAAATCTTCTTTTGTTTGGTATTGCATTAGTTTATAAATTTTATGGTAATTGTTGACTATCTATATAATATGTTTGGGTAAATTAGGTAATTAGGTTCTTTATCATAATACCTTTTACAATAACTAACTAAGAGTAAGGAAAAATAAATAAGTGAGAGTAAGTAAATATTATGTTCTCTTGTTGTGCAACGTTTGGATTATTAATTAGTTTGATGGCATCAAGTAGTCAACCTAATACTGATTCACAAAGTCTGCCACCATATTCTTCCGGTGCAGCTAGTAATCCTACACCTATGAACCATCAACTAATGAGGAGGTAGAAGAAGTGAATCCATTTTATTTAGTGAAAAAAAGGAAGAAAACTTCAGTTGTTTGGGATCATTTTAATGGGAAATTAATGGTTTCAAAAAAGCAATTTGTAAAGATTGTAATAAGAGTTTGAGCGGTGATCCAAAAAATGGTACTTTTCATTTGCATGATCACATGAGGAAATGTGTACGTTTAAGGCCTATACAAGGATTAGGCCAAACTAAGTTGAGTTTTGATCAGAAGGGGGAAGGAAAAGGAAAGCTTATGGTTGTGGAATTTAATCAAGAAGTTGCAAGGTGTGAGCTATGTAGTATGGTAGTTATGCATGTACATCCAGTTTGTATAGTGGAACATGAATGCTTTAGAAGATATTCAACAACTCTTCAACCATCATTTAAAATGATTTCAAGGAACACTCTGTGTAGCGATATTTTCAAGTTGTTTGAATATGAAAAAAACAAAACAATGTCGTTGTTGAGTAGTAACAAGAGTCGAGTTTCAATCATAACAGATATGTAGACATCTCAGAATAAAAAAAGGGTTTCATGGCTATCACGGCTCACTGGATTGATAATCATTGGACCTTGCAAAGTCGAATAATAAGGTGTACTAAATTCATATTCATCTATAGTTCTAAAATATTAATATTATGTAATTATATGTTGTTCTTTGGTTTATTTGTTGTATCATTGTATTTTGTTGAAGGTTTGTCTATGTTCCAAATCTACATACATCTGAAGTTCTGTGTGATGTTTTGGTCAATTTTTTGATGGAATGGAATATTGATTCAAAACTTACTACATTGACCGTTAATAATTGTAGTCCATCTCATATGTAAACTATATCATTTTTTAATTTATTTTAACTAAAGTATTATTTATTCATTTTATTGTAAATATCTACTCTCATTTTAGTGAAATTTTAATTCATAAATATTGAACTCATTATTTTATACTCAATTAATTAAATATATTATTTTTGCTAAAACTTGTTTCTTTGTAAAATTCGTAGATCATTAAGAATAATTCATTGGATGCTCATCTTATAAAACACAACCTTTTTTTTATTGGATGATTAATGATTTTGGAGCTTAAAAATCAATATTGATTGAAACTTAAAAGATAATCTACCAATTTGTTTATGGAATTACGGTATAATAAGTTAATTACTAATATAAAAAGGGTAACTAAGTTATAATTTTATAAATTTATTTAAAAATGTGCATCTTCGATGGTAAGTTTTGTTTTGTAATTAAATTAATGACAAGTGAGATATTTATAATAATTTCAACCAACTAAAATAAATTTAAATCACTAAATAAATTATATTTCTAGTATTTATTTTGATGTTGGTTTCTTTTATATATAAATATTTAATATTTTCATATTGTAGATTGAATTTCCCTAATATAATAGTATATTAACACATTACTAGAAATTCTAATATCAGTCGCCAAACTTATAAATATGAAGAGCAAATCCATCTGTGGTTATAAACTAATTGATCCAATTTGATAAATGTAGTTGTAATTTAACAAGGAATAAATGACTTTAAAAATATATAGAACTCGCATTAAGTATTAAAAACTATGGTCAATATAAGTAAAAATTGAAAAGATAAAGAATATATGGAATTTTTAGGCCTTAATCAATTCAACTCCTCTCTCATAACAAATCAAGGATAAATAATATGTTTGAGGAAACACCTATTGGAAGAAGATTGTGTGTGATGAGTTGGAGATGAGTTAGATATATGGGTATAGGAGGAATGAGGATGCATGAGTAAGCCATAATAGAAGGTATTTTTGACTTCATCCAAATGGTTTAGATCAGAAAATGAGTTCATAATTATTAAAATGCAACACATTTGAGATACATCATGAAATTATTAGATCATGGCTCTTAGTAATAGAATACAAATTTATTATGACCTATTTTACGACCTATGAAACTATTGGATATTTTAAAGCTTTATTAAATTTACAACCAACTAGGGATAATATTAGCTAGGCATGATATTGAGTTAAAAGATATAAAGGGAGCAAAGGATGAGTCATCATTATCAAGTTTGCAATGACAACAAATCTAGCACCTCACAATCCTCACTAAGAATATCATATTAAGATCAATACTTCAAATAATCAAAGGCTTGTAAGGAGTAGCCATTAAATAAAAATATGTTGGTTGAGAAAGGTGCAAATGGACTAATGTGTGAGATGAGTGAACAAGCAACTTAGACTTTGGTGCATGAGATTATTGATTGACTAATGTGTTTTATTTGAATGATCATAATCCATAGTGAAGTTGTATACTATAAAAAGGCAATCAATTTGATTGGGTCTATTTAATAATCTAACACTTAGATGACGAAACGTTAGAAATGATATATACACTACTATGGGTTATTTGGATGAATTGAAAAAGGAGGAGATCAAAGGACTCTGCACTGATTCAATGACCAAAGAATATTATTGAGGATACCATGCGCTTGCTACCAGAATATTATGCCATAATATCAACAAATGAAATAATTAATAAAGGAAGGGCATGGTCCACCATGTAATCAACTATAAGAATGAAGTAAATGGATGATATGCATGTTGATGCAAATTGAACAAGAACAATGCATGGAAAGTAATGTAGGAAATCTTGAAAATTATAATTGCGATTTGAGGTGTAAAAGGCAATGTATTGTTACTTATTAGTTATGTTGTGACCATAATAAATATATAGCGACATATTTACAATATAGATAATTATCTTAAGACATTAGACATACAATACAAAATTTAGTGTGTTATGACGGTGTATTGTTTTACTAAGTTAGGCATTGAGATAAATTCATTAGAAGTGGTGTAGGGTTTGTAATCATAAGATAACTTTGATATTTCAATTTTTTACAAAGTTATTAATGATTGTGATTTTCATTTATCACATATTTATTTATTGTGTATTAAAAATTATTATCAAAAATAAAAAATAGTGACAATGTGACACTGAGAAATTAAAAAAACTATAGTAAAAGAAGCTAAAACCAAACTAATAGTAATAGGATAAGGTAGTATTATTATGGCTAGGAAAAAAACCCTCTTATTTTAATTTGTGATGGCGGTGTGTTCAAAGATTTTATTAGTATTCCAAAAATGCTTAAATTTAATTTTGTAAAAATTAAAAAAAATTGATCTAATTTTATTTCATGTAAGTTCCAATTTTCATGTTCCAACTTGTCATCAATCATACTGTTATAAATAATACCCAATTTGAGCCATTTGATTTGACCCAAAATCTATAGACCCGAATTTAAAAAATCTAATAGATCTGACACTAACTTTTTTCGATTCACACTTGACCCAAATAGTGACCCGAACCCAAACCCAAACCTAACTCGAATTCTATAGACTTGAGTCAAACCTAAAATAGACTCGAACCCAAGAAACCAGAAAAACTCAGTATCCACCCGACCCGTCACTTAACCCAAATCAAACTCGAACCCAACCCAAAGCAACACAACCCAAACTGAATTAGACTCGAACCCAGCCCGACTGAATTGTATAGTAATCCAAAGTTGACCCGACCCATATCAACCCAACCCAAATGACTCATTTGCCACCTCTACCTAAGCCAACACTGAGTTAGTCTATGGGCCTAAAATTTTTTATATTATTTATTTATTTATTAGTGTCTTTGGAAATATTATAAGTGTCTAAGGAAACTATAGTATATAAATGCTAAAAAGAAAACTAATGACATAGTTGTAAATATTATATATTTATATTTTAGGTTTAAAAAATACCCATAATAGATGGTAGAATTACCTCTAATGGTCGGAGAAAATTACTAATATTCTCTCAAAAAACTATAATATTTGAGTATCAGGAAAAAAAAATCCGATGGTAGTTTTCATCATAAATGGTAGTTCTCATTGTATATATATATATATCATTACTAATATGTTAATTATAATGGGAATAATTTAACCAAATAGAAAAAAAATATTATATATTTAAGCTTAATTTAGAGGTAAATGATAGCAAACGTTTTTTTACATGTAAAACTCTAAACAATCATTCAATTATTCTAAGGTGGTGTTTAAAAATGTATCGTTCTATAATAATTTTTAACATACATAATTTTCCCTTTCATAGTTATTTCAAATTCATTATTTACCTACATATTTCCATTATACAGACTAATATCATTATTTTCCAAATATTTATAAATTTTTCTAACACTAAGGTTGTGTTTAGTTCATGGAAAAAAAATGAGGAAATAAAAAAATGATGGAAAATATTTTTAGTATGTTTGGTTACCTGATAATTAGAAAGAAATAAATAGGAAGAAAAATAAAAGGGAAAGTTCTGCAAATCTATTTTCTTCACCTTTATCGGAGGAAAGAATTAAAAATCAGGTGAAAAAAACAAAGGGGTGGGACTGGGATAGAATCAGGGAGCACATGGAAAAAAGGAAAAGGGAAATGGCGGGAGGGGAGGGGTGAAAGTTTCATAGATGAACCTCATTAGTGATTTTGATTATTCCTAATGATTATTAGTAATTTTAATTGTTAACCTCATTATTAAAAGACATATTAAACATTTATTGATATTAAATATGGATATTTGGAATTTCTACATAGATAATACATTTTATCTAGATGATCGTATTAATATTAAATACAATTTTATTAATATTAAGCATATAGATAATACAAGTTACAACTAATAATAACTATTAAAGAAATAAAATAATTATTTTATTAAACATTATTTTAATTACATGTAATGTAACTATAATTAATAATAAATGATTACTGTATACTCTTTCGTTGGTATTTATTTTGAAAATCATATTTTATAATTAATATATTTTTAATATATATAGATAAAAAAATATTTTAAAATATTTGAAATATAATTACAAAAATTATTTCAATAAAATAATATTTAATAATTTACATTGGTAAGTAAAGCTTGTGGTTTATTTTATTTTATCTCTTATTAGCAGGGTGTTTTAAAGGTTATTGATATTTTATGATTTTGTTTTTGGAAATTATTGTAAGTTATTTATATAATTTTTAGAATGTTTCTAAAAAATTTAGAATTAATATTGAGTTTATGGAGTTTTTATAATTGTTTAAACACTTTATGGAATTTTTCATGTGCCAACATAATATTTTATTTTTATTAAATATATAAAAGTATTTAAATAATAATATTAATAAAAAATTTTCTTTTTATAAATCAAATACCAAAAACACTTTCTAACAATCATATTTTCCACAAAAGTATCCCAACAACCAAACAAGAGAAAAAAAAATTCTCCTATTTTCCTTTCTATTTTTCTCAAATCAAACAACTCTAAATCAAAATCCATGAATCTTGTTTATGCTTAATTAGTACAAATAGAAAACTTAAGTTGAACACTTATGGGGCCACATCCTTAAGTGCAGGGGGGTTGAAATTCACTAGCGTGAAGATGGGAAGATGCAATAAAGATTAGGCGCATCTATGTATATACCTTTTAATGTTGATATTTTGTTTAAAAAGATCAACCACTCATCTAATCCTAATATTACACATAATATCTCCAATACAAAAATAACAAGTGATCTTCAATTAGTGTATAGTGTAACCATATACACCTTACTCATGGTGTATATGGTGCCATTTTAGTAAATAAAGGAATAATTGTTAGAAGATTAACATTTACACAATAATTTTTATGCAGTAATAATTGTGTAAATAAGACCAAATTTATATTTTCACCATGGTATGCTTGATTTTTTTTCACGATATATTTCATTATGGTATACTTGATGTTTCACCACGATATGCTTCATCTTTCACCATAGTATACTTGATGTTTCACTATAGTTTAGGATTATATAGTCATATTTCTCTTCATTATTATGTTTTACCATGATATACTTCATATTTTACCATGGCATGCTTGATATTTCACCATAGTCCTTTAATATGTAATCCTATGTCTCTTCATTGTTATGTTTCACCATAATATTTTTGGTGTTTTATCACAATATGCTTCATATTTCACCATGATATTATTGACGTTTCATCATGATATGCTTCATATTTTACCAGGGTTCAACATTATGTAGCCCCATTTCGCTTCGTTGTTATGTTTCACTACAATATACTTGGTGTTTTACCATTGTATGCTTGGTGTTTCACCACCATAATATTCTTGGTGTTTCATCATGATATACTTAATATTTCACCATAGTTCAACATTCTATAGCCCTACATTGCTCCATTGTTATATTTCACCACAATATACTCGGTATTTCACCATTGTATGCTTGGTGTTTTATCACGATATACTTTATGTTTCACCATGGTATTCTTGATATTTTACCATGACCCAACTGTAACACCCTTAAAATTCACTACTGAAATTTTTTATTTTATTTAAAATTTAGAGGAAGCAAAAATCGTAAATTTTGGGGATATTACCGCCACACTTAGTACTAGATTGGTTCCTCCTACCGTTCCACTACCAAGTGCTAAGACTAGGAGAACAGAATACAATCTACCCAAATTCAACTTTTATTTAAATTAGAGTAGCACGCTAAAGACATTAAAAAAGGTAAAAACCCATTGTTAGTGGTTACAAAAATAAAATCTTTAAATAAGGAAATAGAAAGATTTAAAGAGAAATCCTAAAAGTTTTTTGGATCATCCTTATGCTCGTACCCGATACCATCTTGAATAGTACATGCAACTAACTTGCAAGGGATACTGCCCATTGAATATGCAGGAATCCATAAATAGAACCCTTAAGTACTATAGTACTGAGTAATCCTTTATACTAAACTAAAAGGCAGGACCCGTATGCAACATGTCTTACTTAAACTATAAAAATGATAACATAAGTGGGCTTAGGGAAAATTACAATCGACAAAAAAACTATCACACAATGTAACACCATGTACAATAGAAAATGCATAACACAAAGTCCATGTACTTAGCACTCCATCGCATACCAAAATAGGGACATGCACCCAAGCCAAACTTATAATATATTAATGATTATGAGCATGAAATCAATACTTTTGGTCTTAAGCTATTAATTAAACATTAATCCACATCATCTCTCAAATTATATCCATGTGAGTGTGGGACCCCCACTATTATAGCTGGTGGATCAAAAACACCTAAAACAAAATGCACCTAGCCACTATTATTCGCTGGTGAATCGATCTCTAGGGCACCCTACACTTGACCACTATTCTCATCGGTGGATCGATTTGGCCCCAACTCACATGGTATTCCACTCTAAGTGATTAATATCTTCCCATAATTTATTATTATCCAAGGTTTGGTTTATTGAGCTCGGGATCCCCCACTATTATAGCTGGTAGATTAGAAACACTTAAGGACATAATGCACCTAACCACTATTATTCGCCAGTGACTCGGTCTCCAAGGCATATTACACTTGACCACTATTTTTTCTGATAGATCGGTCTGGGACTAGCTCAATAATCTTTCACTTTATGTAATTAGTATTTTATTCATATCTTATTCAACAAGTCCATTTATTTAATTCGAGGGGGTCACGAATCACGAGACATAAGGATATACCAACCATAGAATCAAGTATTCTATATCAAGGATCATGGCACACATAAAACCTTAACATGTACTTCTAACATATCCAACACACATTACCATGCATGCTTACAAACCAATCACCTCTTATATGATTATGAAATAAACAACATATCATACCTGTAATCACCCATTCAATGCTATACCATGCATTATCCTTACGATATTTACTAATTTACCAAAATATCATTTTCCTTATAATATACATGGACATACTTAAACAATGTTCCTAAGGTCACAAACCCTTATTCTTTTATTTAATATCATTTATGTCTTATTATGGATGCTCATTTAATTCATCAACATGTTATTTGCAATTTACTAATTTATCCCTTCATACTTACAAAATTACTAAAGTACCCCTCTTGTTTGTAAGGTTACCAAGTTACCATTTTTTACTTTCCAAATTACCATATTACCCTTCATGTATGTATAATTACCAAAATACCCCTTTATATTTGTTAAATTATCAATTTACCCTCCATACTTATTAAATCGCCAACTTAACCCCTCATACTTGTTAAGCTACCAAATTACCCTTCTGGTTGGTTAAATTACCAAACTACCCTTTATATTTATTAAAATTACCAAATTGCCCCTCAGGTTTATTGAATTACCAAAATTTCCTTTTGGTTAGATAAATTACCAAATTGTACTTCACACTTATTAAAATTATCAAATTACTCTTTGGTTAGTTAAATTACCAAATTATCCTTCATACTTATTAAAATTACCAAACTTCCCTTTTGGTGAGATAAATTACCAAATTATCCTTCATACTTATAAAAATCACCAAATTACCCTTTGGTTAGTTAAATTACCAAATTGCCCTTTATACTTATTAAAATCACAAATTACCCCTTTTGGTCGTTTAAATTAACAAACTACCCTTCATACTTATTAGAATTACCGAATTACCCTTTTGGTTGGTAAAATTATCAAACTACCCTTCATAGTTAATAGAATTACCAATTTACCCTTTTGGTTGGTTAAATTACTGAACCGCCCTTCATGCTTATTAAAATTACCAAATTTTCCTTTTACCTATTAAATTACCAAAATACCCTTCTTCTTTATTAAATTACTACTTTATTCCTTTTTCTCATAAGATTACCAAAATACCCTTCTTTTATGTCAAACTACCAAAATACCCTTCTTCTTTATTAAATTACCACCTTATCCCTTGTACTCATAAAAATTACCAAAATACCCTTCTTCTTTATTAAATTATCACTTTATCCCTTTTACTTATAAAAATTACCAAAATACCATTCATTTATGCCAAATTACCAAAATACCCTTCTTCTTTAATTAATCTACCAAAATACCTTCTTACTCACAAAAATTACCAAGTTATCCCCTTTTCCATGTAAAATTACTAGAATGCCCTCTTTACTTATTAACTTACCATATTACTCCTTTTATTCTTGTAAATTACCAATTTGCCCATATTATGCCAAATTTACTAAAATACCCTAACCACATAAAACATTAATATCTATGGTCCATATACATCATCCAACACCACCATCTATAATTATTTATTATTAATACTCATGATCCTACCACACATACTTATTTAGGCCATACCTTTTGTACTAGAAAATTTACTAAAATACCCCTAGGGCTCATATTAACATTATCTATGCAACAAATGGCCATATTAGTTTATCATGTCATACATATGTATTTAACATTTTCATTAACAATAAGGTCCTACCTTAAGCATTTATTTCTACACATGATACATAAATTAATATGTCTTTCATTCCAACAACCAACACATGCTACAAGTCATAATATACTTAACATTATACAACATGCACATAATCATAATAAAAACCCTAATGTGTTAGCATACGTATATCCATATATTTTAGTAGGGTATAATGGTTACCTTATTTCCATCAATAATTAAACATTATTGGTACCCTAGTTAAAGATTTGAGCTTTAATTAGTAAAAACTAATACCTAAAAATAATATAAAAAATTAGCATATAAGAAGTAGAAATTCAAAGGAATAAAGTTTTATCAAAAGCTTAATTAATATATACTAATATTAAATATTGTTATGCCTTAAAAATTAGCTAATTTTACCCAAGGAGATGCAGTAGACTCATGCTACATGCATAGGGAGAGGAAACAATGGGTTGAAGAGGGGAGTTGGGAAAGGGAGAGGGGTTGGTTTGGGTGAGGGTTTTGGGGCTTGGTTGAGGTGTTGTGGAGGGGAGTGAGGGTGGTGGTTGGGTGTAGAGATGGAGTAAGGGTATAGGTGGTGGTGGAGGTTGAAGGTTGGTGGCTCAAGGCAGTGGAGATGATGGCTGTAGAGCTAGGAAAGTGGGTGCAAGAATGGGCAAAGGAGAAGAAGGAAGGGAAAAGAAGAGAATAGGGGAGTGGCTGCAGGGGAGTTTTGGCTAAGGGGAGGTGCCAGGGGGTAGAGGGGTGACTGTAGAGGCAGTGAAAGAGGGAGAATGGGGCACATGGTGGTGGTGTAGGGTGGAGGCCGAAAAGAGGGAAAGAAAAAGAAAGGAGGGGAAGGGTGGTTATAAGGGCGAGTGAGGGTGATTAGGTGGTGCAGGGAGGTAGAAGGGGTGTCAGGGGTGGCTGTGGTGGTTGGTTGGGCGATAGAAGCAGTGGTTGAGGGTGGCGGAGCAAAATAAGGGAGGAGGAGAAGAGGCGAAGAAGGGAGGAATGGGAGATCGGTAGAGGGTCGAGGAGGGGAGAAAATGAGCAGAAGAGAAGGAGAGGGAGAGGAGGCAAGCGTGGTCGGGTTAGGTGGAGGGTGTAGGGGCAGGTTGCAGGTCGGGGTAGGGGTGGCAGGTCGTAGGAAGAAGGAAAAGGAAAGGGAAGGCATGTGGGGAGGGCTATAGGGTTGTGTGTGGTCAACAATGGAAGGAAAGGGACGTGGGAGAGAGGGAGAGAGAGAGCAGGGCTGTAGGGGAAGGTAGGTGATTGCAGGCGGCTGGTTGCAGGCTACCATGGGGGACAGTCGAAGAAGGAAGGAGAAGGGAAGAAGAAGAAGAGAAAAGAAAAAGGCAAGCTGACCGTGTGGGGGAGAAAAGGAGGCGGGCCACCCTGCGCTTGAGGGGGGAGAAGAAAAAAGAAGAGGTTGGGTTGATCTAACTAGGGAAAGAAAGGAAAGAAAAGAAAAGGTAAGCGGGCTGGGGTGGCGAGAAGGGAAGAGGAGAAAGGGCTAGCGGCCCAGCGCAAAGGGAAGGGAAAGGAAGCAGGCCAGGTGGCCCGAAGAGGAAGAAAGAAGAAAAGGAAAAAGGAGGAAAAGGAAAAAGGAGGAAAAGGAAAAAGGAAAAAGGAAAAAGGAAAAAAGGGAAAAAATAAAAATAAAATAATTTTTAGAATACTGGTATTTAATTATTTAGATAGATAAATTAATTTAATAATTTAATTTATTTAAAATTTAAGATATTAATTTAAGAGGGTAATTTTAGTAAAATATAGGTTTGAAAAATTATTTAAATAAAATAAATATGATAAAATAACAAATTATTTATTTTAATTTAATAAATATTCATATCCATTTTTATACACCCCAAAAGTCCACAAAATAATTAAATTAATTAATTTAAAAATTAAATTATCCCCAAATGAGGATTAATTATTAAATTCTAGATTTTAAAATTTTGGAGTATTACACCAACATTATGTAGTCTTATTTCTCTCCATTGTTATGTTTCATTACAATATGCTTTATGTTTTAATATAGTTTATTTGGTGTTTCACCATGATATATTTCATGTTTCACCATGGTATGATTGATATTTCACCATGATCCAATATTATGTAGTCCTACTTCTTTCCATTATTATGATGTGTTTTATGTTTCACCATATTATGTTTGGTTTTTTGTCATGATATGCTCTCTATTATTATACATCACCATAATATGTTTAGTGTTTCAACACAATATGCTTGATGTTTTACCATAATATACTTTATGTTTTACTATGATCTAATTAATATCATTATTTCACTATGATTAACCTTTAAGCTTCACCACATGTGTGTGTGTGTTATACAGTTAGGATCTAATCATGATTTTCTTGATGTTTCACATAATATATTTCATATTTTACCATCGTATACTTGGTATTTCAACATTATTTTATCTATGTTTCTAATATTAAACTAACTTGTCATTTTTCATCATCATTACCTTCATATTTTACTACTATTATGCTATGCTTAATCAACATTTTTTGCCAAAAATATATCAATATAGATATCTAATTATATAGAAAAATCTCAGAAATATTATAATATATAATTTTTATTTTTATAATAATCATACTAAGAGATATTTTAATTTAAAAAAATACTAATATCAGTAGGATACAGAATGCTTATGGTGTATACAGTTGCATTGTAGAAATTACAAGTAATTGCCTAATGATTAGGTCTATCATTTAACTGTCGAAAACTTAGTGTACCATACTTGACAAGTACCAAATCCTTCAAAATATTAGAATTTCCTAGCAACTCTATACTACCTAGATCACTTCTTTAAGTTAAATAATGTGTCAAGTAGGGATAGTAATATTTTCTATGGGTTTGGGGGCCCATCGAGGAAATCCCTAATGGTTTTGGGTTTGAAAAAATATTTTAGAGATTAGGTTTGGGGAACCTTTTGAGGATGGAGATATGGCCTCCATCCTCAAATCCGTCCCGATATATAAACACAAACAAACACACACACACATATATTCTAAAAATATAAAAATAATAATAATAAATAAAATAATTTCTTATAAATTTTTGGAAATCGGGGTAGGGATGGGGATATATCCCCCATAGGGATCAAGACGGAAAATCCTCATTAGAAAAAATTGGGGAATGGGAATATATTTCAAGTTTGAGGATGGTATCCCCATTTCCACGGAGCTCAATTATTATCCCTACTGTCAAGTCTTCTAGTTGCTTGGGTAACGAGTCGAACAAACCCTCTCAGAAACTATCTCAACCATAATTTTAAAAATCAGATCGTTCATCGAATCGGTATCATAACTAGTTCACTAGTTTGGTAATCGGATCGGTGGTTTTGACTGGTCCGACTAGTGGTACATATTAAGTCAAAAAATATAAAATATATATAAAAAAATTTAAACTATATATAAATTTAACAGCCCCTAACTAATTTTTTGACATATTCATCATTTTTTACTGCTTTATCCAATTTTTACTGATTCTAAGATCTTGAAAACGTATACATGAAATCTAGTCAGTGACCTAACTAGTTCATCGGTTTACCAGCTAGTTTGATCCTGTTTTTAAAACTATAATCTCAACTTAAGAGAGAGTCATTCCTCATTTAGATTTTGACGAGCTCTATCACTCAATGCCTCTACAATTGGTCCCACCAATTAGTCTTCCTCACCTTAAGCATCCCTCATTAGTTGATGTTGATCCAGTCCACTCTCTCGAGTTATCAAAGTAAGGACCGATTCTTATCAGTTTACCTTTGCTTATCTAATCTAATATAAACTAATCTTATCTTATCTAAACTAAATTTACCAATTAATTATTGTTACTATTTTATTATTTTTAATGTCATAATTAATATTTTTTCTATTTGTATTATTGTTATTGTTATAGTAATTGTTCTAATTAGTTTTATATTTTATTACCATCATTAAATTTTATTGATATGACCTAATCTGAACTGATCTTATTTGATAAATCCTTAGCAGAGAAGAACAATCGTTAGTCGACCACTTAAATACTAATTTCAATCTAACCTTAATCATCTCGATCTAGTTCACTATCCAAGATTTCTCTCATTTCAGTTTCGTGTAGCTACTTCTTACCATAGCAAAAAAAACGGCAACATTTCCCATAAATTAGTGATCACCACCACCGTAACAACAACACCACTAAAAAATACCGGATAAAGTTTAAATTAGTGGTAAATACCAACTTTTGAGTACCAGAGGTTCTAAATTCGAATCCCTCTCCCCCTCTCTCGATATTGTAATATTTTTATAATGTCGTTACCTATATAGTGATTTGTACTTATTTTTACGGATTTCATATAAATCTTAAAAAACCAGCACCACCAAAAAATTACCGCCAACGTACCACCCATGGCCATCACACCACCATTAGGGAGGGGGAGTATGAATCCAAATATAGAGGCTACACCAAATATCAATTACGGCGGCAAAGGCGGTAATTCCCCTAAAGACCATTTGGAATCCTTATACATTAAGGAAATTGATTTCTATTTTCACCTTTTTTTAGAATTCTCATGGTATATCCAAATAAATAAAAATATATATATAATTCTAGCCTATACAAATTTAGAATATATAAATCTTTTAGAATAAGAAATAGATTTCCATTTCCATTTCTAATAGAATTCATACAAAATAGAATGTTAATTTGATCACTTTGGGTCCACACCCTCCCTAATTCTCCCACTATTCTCTTCCAAACCCACACTACCACCATCTCATAACCTCCCTTGTTACGGTTCCCAGATTGCCATTATTTCCATCTTTCA
This sequence comes from Tamarix chinensis, assembly GCA_030549775.1. Taxonomy (NCBI): domain Eukaryota; kingdom Viridiplantae; phylum Streptophyta; class Magnoliopsida; order Caryophyllales; family Tamaricaceae; genus Tamarix; species Tamarix chinensis. The sequence goes on from CM060176.1 coordinate 13,589,526, forward strand.
TCTTCGGACTAAAGAAGGATATCTTTAACCGCTCATTTCCAAATTGAAGAGCAAAGGCCTTAATAAAGCCAAGAATTAACTAAGATAACAATGTGCTTCAGCAAACAGACAGCTGGTTAGAAATCTTACGCCTAACCATAGATGTCCATGTTAATAAGGCAACCTCAGGAAGAGTGGACATGGCATTGGAGTATTAGAAATAATATTTTATATATAACAATTGTCGCGGTATAATTTTTTATATTTTTTTCAAAACTAATATCAATAAATATTGATATAATATTAGTTGATAAGCAACTTATCGCCAACAAATACATAAATTTTTAAAATCATCACATATTGTTAATTTAACATATTGATTGATCTAAAATTTGATAAATATTAACCGATATTACATATCAAGACGGATAATTAATAGTATGTATACGATCACAGAAATTATTGCAGAGCTCAGAGGTTGCACTAAAAAGGAGATTGTACTCTCTTTTTTTCTTTTTCTTTTTTTGACATAAATCAATAAAGCTTGGAAAAAAAATTAAGATACACTTGTAAGGGCAACGACAACAAGAACAGTAAGAATTGTGCCACCCGCGAGGTTTAAAAAATAAAAAACTAAAATATTTCAGAACTTATACTGTGGTTGACTATATGCAACTCTATAAATCAATTAACAAACCATGCATGTGCACGACACTAAATGCAATGCAAATTTACTGGCACTTCTCTACAGTGGCAACAAGATATCAAGTTCCATCCCCAGAATATAAACCGAAAAATGAAAATGGGAATCCAGATAGCCATAATAATACTATTCATATATTAGATAAATCACACCCAGGAGAAGCAATGGCTATCACACTCGGAACCACATGTCTGTGTGTGCCTATGTGGGGGACGGGCATGGGCTGTCTTTATTTCTGCAGGTCGCAAACATAGAGGACCACGTTATCAAATCATCTCCGTGATATAAGTAAAATAAAGACAGAGAAATCCTTTCTTCAGTAGAGTCGCATATGTCGCCGATTTTTGGATAAGAAACAGAATGACCACACAAAAATTAGCTTTTGAGCCCCTAAAAACTGCAAGTGTCTAAAGCACAATACAAATATCGTAATGATCGACCATGGAATCCTATCTAGCTGCTAGATAAAAAGAGAAAAAGAGATGGACACAGAGGAATTAAAGAGCTCTGCGCAGTCGCTCACATGACACTATTTCAGTGTAATATAATCAATTATGAAAAGGAAAAGCAAGATAAAGATGTGCATGTACAAGTAGCAATCAAGTAATGGACCAGAAAGATTGCATTATAATTTCAACTACAATCATCAAACATTCATTCTCAATACACAATTAAATCTTTCTTCAAACTGCTTTGAAACCAATACACTTTCTCCAGAAATAAAATGAATCAAAATATTCTCTCTTTTTTTGTGTTCTTTTTTTTTTTTGGGCGGTAAACTTATTAATGGGAGGCCTACATAGGTATTCCCTCTATTGTTTCAATCTAGCAATGATTCGGGCCAAAAAGAAATAAAAACCTTTTGAGTACAATCTGAGGTAAAAAAGAAAAGGATATCTGCGAAACTGATCAGATTCTTATAGTATTCTATATTTTCATATATTACTATAACCGGCTGCCTCACGGAACTGAAGATGGATGCACGATCTTGCACTACATGAAATCAACATTGTTTTGAGTATGTATCCCAGTTTGATTTTATGTCTCACTCAAAACCTCCAAGAATCCTAATTCAACAGAAAGTCGAGTCTCAAACCTTGATATGAAAAACCACCGCAACTGCTCTTGCTAAATTTCTATGCTTGAACTGAGAATCTCCGTTACGGATGTATAGATCAGTATTTCCCCATGAGCTGAGATATATTAGTGAGGGTCACGTATGAAACCTGTTTAGCTGGACTCTTAACATTATGTGTTAGGCTGATATTGAAATGATAAGTCTCCTATGCAGCAATCCCTGAACAGTCATAAAACAAAATTATAAGACAGGAGGAAGTTTTGTTAACAAGTTAAAAACCACTAACAATTTCAGGTGCAGATAATCACAATCACAATTGCTAATCACAATGGCATATAGAATTAATGCATACCACACAACACCAGCCACCATCAATGGAAATGGAAGAAACGAAAACAGGGAAGGAGGGGAGATTCATTTAAAAAGAAAACAAAGTTAAAGATTTCATGTATTATGTGAGTAGTTATAGCAGATTCTTTTCCTAGAAATTTTAAATGGTAGAACCCAACTTCAAAAGATGATGAGCGTTAAACAGAACATATAAATGTGTCCTTTGAACAATCCAAACAATCATCGTCATATTTATGAGATGCAAGCTATTTCAGAATAATAAGAGCTTAGAGCATGTTTGCCCCTACTGTTTTTCAAAGATTTTTTTCTAGTTAGCAGCATTTTCTTATGAACTAAAAAAGAGATTCCTCTAGAAGCTAAAAAAAGAGAACTTCAACAGCTACACAGAAAGCTAATTATTGTCTTGATGAAATTTTGTTTCCAGTCAAAACCATCCCTATTCTATTCAGATTCTTTGTATTTATATAATATTTTTATAATATTATTTGTTCTATAAGATTTACTTTTAATCATAATGGGATCTAATAAATTAAGCGAAAATGATTAGATGGAAAATATAATATTTCTTTTATAACAGCCAACAACTATAAATTAGTTCAAAAATAACAATTTGCTTAAATTAATAGTTTTAGTTTGTTAAAACAGAGAATGATTATTTAATTATCAATATCTATTTGAAAATATGTAATAAATAAAAAAATTAATTGAAAATAAATATTTATTGAATACAATAGTATATTTGTTTAAGTGAGTGATATATCAGTACTAATTAAAAGTAAATTATGATCTATTATTTATAAAAATGTCATTTTTTTTCTAGAATGGATAATCATTCAAAGTAATTATCGCTATCTTATAAACAACAAATTATGGTTATATCCATTATTTATTTATTTTTACTTAAAATATTTACACAATTATTTGTTAAAAGCAAACATCTCTCTATTAAATGTCAGTCAAACAACATTCAAACCAAAGCTACATGCTTTAATAGCTGTTGTTATCATAACTTATTTTACACAGATCTTTTATTCCTTGTACAGTAGAGTCAAACCAACTCTCGATATCATTGATTTCTCCCATGTTTCTTGCTCAGTTGAAGCAAGATTTAAATTTTTTGGCAGGGCTATGTTCGAATAAATATGAGGTATCTGAGAAAAAGAAGTGTGCATTTTTACTTGACTTGAAAGCCATATGCAAGGCAAATATGACTACAGTTACCATGAACTTGTAGTCTTCAAACTTCCCAGATATCCCTACTTCATTTTACAAAGCAATTCCACATGTAAAAAGACAATAACCAAGTACCCAGCATTATTGAAAGTCTAAATACTTGAAAAGTATCAGGCCATTAGATTTGCTAATCAATGTCATGTGAAAGCATTCAAACTTTAATTTGGTGAAAATGGGCAACTAGGTACAAATTATATACACCAAGAGAGGGGGGGTGCTAATATCTGGGGCTGGCACCCTCGCTTAGGTGGATGATCTGACAGACCAATAGAAAGATAGAGCGTGCACAAAAGTATAGGGCTCTGCATTGTACACTGGTCTAAATGATTTGGACTTGGTCAGACACAATGTAGTTAGGACTTAGGAGTTCTCTTGTTGATACCTATCCTCCAATGAAGGAGGGGGTTTGGAATGTATGTTTTTGTGCTAGGGGATTTGAAACTATCTATGAGACTATGCTTTCTAATCTCATGCTACTTTGGTAAATATATAAATTACTTACTTACCAAAAACAAAACACTAATACCCAGGACCCCCACATGATAAGAGGCAGAAAGCCATGTCCTACGTACATTCTTGGGTTTACATACTGCTCCTAGAGCAATGCTAAAACCCAAATTCTAATATCAATGATAATATGGAGAAATATCTTTGAGAGCCTTCAGGTTTTTCCTGCCTAAAACGAGACTGTTGGTCGAACTGCATGCTGGTGACGATGCCCACTGCCAGTTGTTGGATCATAATACCAAATATAGATTTTGAGTTTATCTTATTAATTATATTTAATATAAGGCCAGCTTACGTTTCCTATTTACCTTGTGCAAATGGTTGCTCTTTTTGTTCCATTTACTTTTGCCCAGCTGGGGAGATTGAAGTTTACAGTTGCGGCATATTGTTTTTCACAAAATATAATGCTAATGACTAAGAGAATAACTACCAAGCTGATATAAAATTAAAAACATAAAATGAAGCCAAGACAGTTGAGGGGAACAAGTTACCTCTAGATGACTGTCTATTAGCAACACTGTAGCTTCCAATATAACCCTCTGAAGTGTTTGTTGTAACATCTGAAGGACCAAGCCCAAAGCCAAATGAGCCAGTATCTTCTAGCTCAGAAGGAGACCGCCAGGTTGAATTGCCATAAACTGAACTGCTACGATACAATTCACCATAAGATGATTGTAGACCACCCCTTGATGCAGCAAATGAAGATGCAGGTGCAGCTGTACTGCCACTGTTTCTTCCATAGCCACCACTACTTCCTAGCCCATAGTTTCCATCACCAAAAGCATACCCAATATTTGCACTAGTATAACCAGAAGCACCACCAGCACCTTGAGATGTAACAGGGGAGGAACCCCAGTTTGTTCCAGCATTTCCAAATGAGACATTTAATGCACCACTTCCAGATCCTATGAAAGCAGCAGGATTGGTAGGGCTTGTATGGCTATTGAATGATCCACTTCCCCAGACATTTCGAGTAGAACCTAATATGGAATCATTTCTCATGTTACCACCATTGTAACCAAGCACATTATTATATCTGTTTGAGCCACCACTAAGGTAGGGATTCAAAAGGCGTCCATAACCAGGATTGCCACCCAAAGGGGAATTCACCCCATAGGTGGAACCTAATCCCTGTTCAATACCATATCCTGTAGTTCCAAATGGAGGAAGTCCAGTTCGACTACCAGCCATTGGATTAAATCTTCCGTATCCACCTTGAAGGTTGACATTATATCCTTGGCCGTAGCTATTAATGAAGTTGCTAGCCCTGCTCAAGCCATAATTATATCCAGGAAATGGGCCCCGACTGGGGGCTGGAGATAGCTCCTTAGGGACAGCCCGTTTCACCTCAACCATTTTTCCATTGAGTTCATGAAAGGTCTTTTGCAACACCCTATCGACAGCATCTTCAGAATCATAGGTGATGAATCCAAAACCTCTTGGCCTCTGTGTGTTATGATCATACATAACCACCACATCGGTAATAAAACCAAACTGATCAAAGTATCTCTTAAAATCATTCTCTGTAACTGAAGATGCTAAACCTCCAACAAAAATCTTTCTTGTTCTTCCAGGACCAGGAGATCCCTGAATACTACCACTGTTTCTGTTAAGCAGATGTTGATCTTCCCTCGGGACTGCTTTCTTGGCTTCAACCTGAAAAAAAAATCCCAAAGCAGAAAATGGATCAAATTTAAACACGTTTGTTAAAGAGCAGCTGATGTATCTCGCAGCCACCGCTTCAATGAATTCTTATCATTAGCAACTTTGTTCACATTAAAGACATAGTTTAAGATTTCTAGATACCCAAAGGCAGAGCTATAAACATACACAGAGACATAATTCTGAAAAAATACAAAATTGTATAATAAACTGAATCTGAAATCACATATGCAACAATTGCGAAACATAAACATTCACAACCAGCTACTTACTGATCGACCATCAATCATGTGCTTATCCATAACAACTCTTTCTGCAGCTAAAGGATCTGCAAAGACGACAAAACCGAAGCCTCGAGCACGGCCTGTGATACGATCCCTCATGATCACAGCTTCCACCACTTCCCCATATCGTCCGAAGTATTCCCTGAGCCGATTCTCATCAGTGTCCCATGAAATCCCGCCAATGAAGAGTTTGCCAAGATCTGACTCCATTTCTTTTCTCTGCAAATCAAATCAAATTCAGCATCAATCACTCACTAATTCTTTTGTCTCGGTACCTCTTGCATTTCTTCAAACTTGACGAGCAAAATTCAATAAACAGTCAATCCACATCTATCAAACTGAGCATCAGCATAACTACAAAGGCACTTATGTATCGTTTTAGTGTAGAAATACCTAAACTCATAAGAACATCCAAATTTCACAGTAATCTAATAAAGATAAACATAAGAACGTCAGAATTCACTAACAACAGCTAATGCCCAATCAAATAGATCTAAATATAAACAAAACAGCTGAATCAACAAAAACACCTTTAAGGCAAAATTGAACAGAACCCTGTAAAAAATTATTATCAAATACGAAGCGGGTATTGCCAAATTCAATCAAGGAACATCGGACCCTGTATGGGTCAATACCGGATTCCTGAAATAAACAATCGGATAAACTGAATTTCAGATCAAAACAGAATGTAAAATGAAATAGAAGAAGGAGAGTCTAAACAAGGAAACGCACCGCCTGAAGGGAATCCAGATGCAGAAACTAAGATCTAATTAGGAGGGCAGTAATAAGTAGACGAGAGGATGCGGTCATCCTCTACAAGGCTCTCCTTTCTCTCTTTTTCTCTTTCTTTGATATCCTCCCACTCTCCCACTTAATAAACCCAAAAGAAATGAAAATTCAAGCCGGAGTGAGCGTAGAAAAAAATATACTAATATAAGAATTGCCCAGAGAGAGCGAGAAGAGGCATTAGAAAGAAAGAAATCGTCTGATGCAAAAGAATATTTGGAAGGAAGCCAACAGAAGGTGACAGTCGCAATGTTTTTAAAATTTTGAAATTATGTTTTTTTAGGAGAAATTTGTGTGAAATTGAATATACTAGTTTGCAGTTCTTGCAAAAGGTATTTCCGATTACATATATATAATACTTTTAAAGTATAACCAGTATATCTCACAGTTTGACAATACATTCATAAATTACAATCTAAGTCTATATGAGATTAGATAGATCAGAGAATAAAATATAAGAAACAAATGATGCATTACTTATAAAAAAAATATTCTTATTCAATCACTTAATTTATTTTAAAAATAATTATATAAGATAATTATATTTTAGAAAAATGCATCATGTAAATATATATATGTTTAGATGTAATATATAATATAATATTAATTTTTTAAAAATACAACATATAACCTTAAATTTTGACGGTTTCATACCATATAATTTTAAGTTTTGACAGTTACGTGCCAAATAATCATATATATTTTAGATAATAATATCATATAACCAAAAGTATTTAGACCAAATATCATTTGGTGTGTAAATCTAAATTCTTAGTTGTATTATATATTAACTTTAAACTTATGATTATATTGTGCATTTTTAAAAACTTGATATTATATTATATATTATACTTAAACTCATTATTATATGATGCATTAGCCTTACTTGTTATAACAAATCTCAAACAAGCTATAAAACACACCAATTCCACAAATCTTTTTACATAACTTATATAAAAACTTCTTTCATTAAAAATTTGGAGACATGTCCAATTTACTTTTATATTATTACCACAACATATAAATGTAGAAGTGTTTATATTTAACCAATTATAAAGTTAAATTTAAGGATGAATTTCATTTACAAAAATATGACATGACCTAACTTTATTTAACAACTATGTGATTCGCATAATTCTATAAATACGCAGTGACATTCCTAATTTATTTATATTTTAGTACTATCTTACTAATATTTTTATTGTTTTACATTACTAAAATAATAACATGTTCATAATCAAATATATTTATAAGATAATTTGAACCTATTTTAATCATTTGAACTTTTTAAAAATATTGCCTTATAGAAATTATTTTAAATAAACATCTTTAAAATGTAATAATCTCAATTTAACTTGAAAAATATATGATGGTAAAAAAATTATTCTTTTAGTAATATGATACTAAAATTAGTCATATGATAATAATAATAAAAAAATCATAGAGAAATATAATATATGTGTTAGTTCCAATTCTTATTTCATGGTCCTAGGAATACCTTATAATGTGTACTCTAGGTCTTTTCTCTAAATAATTTTATAAACTTTATTTAGCTACACAGGATCATATTTTTTTAATTTTATAAAGTCAATTTAGGTAAATGGTGTCATTTTTGTATTTTCTAATATTTATATCCAAAAATGGGTCAATTTTATAATTTTCAATTCTTATTTATAAACACAGGGTCATTTTATAATTTTATAATTTTTTTATTTCCAAACACATGGTCATTTTTATAAATCTTATAACATTTTATTATGAATATATTTAGCAAGTATGATGAACCCATGATAGTTTTAGTAAATTAAAAAAATTTATTTATAAATAGAGGATCATTTTTGTAGTTAAATAACTCTCAATGTTGTTAGAATCAAGATTCTATCTAGAATCATTAGGGAATCATAAAAATCAAATCATAAAATCATATTGTAGTATCGTAAGATCCCACGAATGCTAAAAAAAATAACCTTAATATACATGTATACTTCAAAATCTTATAGTTGGAGTTAAAAAAAATACTAAAAAGCTTATTCTTAAATTCTTTTGATCGCTTATTAAGTTGTAGCAATGAAAAAGCACCACAAATTATCGAATTATAAGGGTATAGATTTTTTTTTGTATATGGAGTATGCATAAAAAAGAAGAAGCTAACAATATCACAAAAGAAAATAAAAAAGGATAATTATGAATTAAGCAAAAATTAATAAACAAATAACATCACAAAAATGAATATATTTGTTTTATTCTACATATAAAGTTTGAACTCTTAGTCATATTAATATCTTGTTTGTGCTTCATTCACATTGGGTAATGCTTAATATATAGTACATATAAAATAATTAGAGTTGAGATCAAGAGTTAGAGAGTAAATATATGAGAATAAGAGGATAAGTATATTTTAATCCAAATAGATAAAGAACTATAGTCAATATGTAGGATCATAAGATTTTATCTAGAATCATTTTATTCTATTGATCTAATATAGGATTGTATGATCCTACCACAATCTAATTAATTTAATATTCCATTTGAGATTGGGGATCATTTAATAACTTTTATATCATAGAATCATAACATCCGAATCAGGAGTTTAATAATTATGATAATTCTTACTATATACATGTGTTCAATAACTATTTAAATATACGAACACACATTTGTAATATATAACAATAAGGTTCATCACATATAATAGTTATGTTCATCATATATAACAATTAATTATTAAACCTAAAATAATGTAATGAACATTTATATGCCAAAAGTAAAAAAAAATAACTTGTTAAACATTTAAAAATTAATTATTGGACCTATACCAATTATTTGATGAGCATAAAGCAATTCAATAAATCCTTATTTGTTAAACCTTTAATGTTTAATTACTAAACCTAAAATAATATATGATGAACCTTCGTATACTAAACCTAAAATAATAACTAGCTAAGCCTAACGATTTTTATGTGAAAAAAATAAAATTAAATACCCATAGGTGTATACATGTTTGTGATATGCTGACATATACAATCACATGCTTACAATAACTAGTTTATTATAGATTCAATAAATATTTATAGATTCAGAGGTAAAGTGCATTCCTATTATGTGTGACAACTTGAGTGCCTATTAACATTGTTAAAAAATCCTATTCAACATTCCATAGCTAAAAAATCAAACATTAAACATCATTTCTCAAGGATAATGTAGAGAAGGGTTTCATTGAAGTGAGTTTTTGTGACACCAATCATCAAATAGTTTATATTTTAACAAAACCACTAAGTTTTATCTTGTATAAAGATATACCCTTATTTTGACATTAGAACTATATTTTACTGAGATTTACATGTAACTTGTTTGCTCTTGTGCAATAATATGGTTGCACCATGACTCAAACATCATAGAGTCACAAAAAAAAACTAGAAAGAAATTTGATCACTAGGTTGCTGGCTAGAGTCTGCAAAATCGCTCACAATGCCAATGTCTCCTTCTAGTCTTTTTGATCATATTCCATTGGATTTATGCTGATGTCCCTATGGTCCATTTAATGAAAGAGAATTATGAGAGATTTAGGTCATTGTCAGAATTGGATATTCATTTGTAGATGGAAATTTAATATATGGTGCTTGATGTGTTTGTCAAACATGACATAAAGCGGCATGTGATTGTATATGTCAACATATTATGGTGTATAAGTAAAGAGAATTCCTATTATGTGTGATAACTTGAGTGCCATTAACATTACTAAAAATCCTAGATAAACAAACAAACATTAGGCATCATTTTCACAAGGATAATATAGAGAAAGGTTTCATTGAAGTGCGTTTTTGTGACACCAATCATTAAAGAGTTTATACTTTAACAAAACCAATAAGTCATGAAAATTTTGATAAACTTTGAACAAAAGTAGGAATGATCAAGATCCTCAAGTTAATGTTCCTTTAACCTTCAATGATTATCTAATTAAGGTATGTTCTAAGAACCAAAGTGTATTCATTACTAAGGTGTGGTTAATTAAATCGCCAACAAAATATCCATTGTGTGAGTGTCTTATGTGATGGCTCATTCTATTTATAATATTATCCTTATAAAAAATGATAATGGAAACTGATGAGAAGTTGCATGAGAAACTCATTCAGAGCTTTCATCCTTCCTAGAAAATCTTCAACGAACTTCTTAAAGTTCAAAAATCCTAATCGTTTCATCTTCCCTAACCTATTTTATAGGAAACAGTCAATTCTATCTCTTTTGTTTCCAATGCGAAAGGGATTAATTAAAAAATTGGATAGTTTTTAAAATCATCCCCTATCAAATATTTTTCTCTCTCCTCTACATGTAGTTGTATAACCTAAACTCATGTATTCATGATCACCACTCTTGACTTAAATACTTCCCTCGAAATTCATCCTCTCATTATATAAACTCTAGTACTCTCAAGTTTTTGACATAATATCTTCCTTTTTCAAGATTGTTGATTCTGCCACCACTATTCCACCCATGAAACCCTCCTCTAAGAAGAAGAGCAAGAAAATGCCATTTGTTCCTGCCTGAAAGTCTACAAGACTTCAACCCTCTACTAGAATCTTACCCCCAAAGTTAAAAGTCACTAAGAAAAGATCATTATAGGAGGTATATGCATCTAATGTGAATGTTAAGGTAGAAAAGGTTGAGAAGAAAGAGAAGAAAGGGAAGAAGGTAGAAAAAGATAAAATAACTAGTTTATTATAGATTCAATAATTATATAAGTTCATCATATATTTAGTATATGTTCAACATATTTCCTTCTTCTTCTACCTTTATTTCTATGAGATGCTAATCGTGTTCTTTTTAGGATCAAAATTTACAACAAACAACTATTAATTCCCTAGTTACTCAAAACACTATTACTAATATTTAATCTACCACAACTATCAAAATCATCACATCTACCCATATATCAGTAGAGCTATTTGTAGCATATTTCATGCTTTTGTCAGGTGAAACACTCTAAGAAACCGAAGGGGAAATGGGGGGAAATAACAAACCCCAAATTGTGCAAGAAGATTAACATATCTATAAAGCTTATGCGAGTTCCTTCGTAATTGAAATATCATTCCAACATGGCCAGTCCACATTCATAGTTACCATGAAATAAACAAATATTTCATAGGTAACTAAATGAACCCAAAAAGAAATAGATACAACAAAAAAGTTTTATACAATAAAACTAAATGTTTGTCATGATAGACCTAATTATTTCATGTAATTAATTTAAACTAAAAAAGTAAATACATATGTACATGGATACATATGTTTATTTTATATAATGAACATAAATATATTATGTGACGAACCTAAAATTTTTATGCAATAAACCTAAATATCATATGCAATGAACTTAAATAATTATTTATTGAACCTAATTTATTTCCTTTTCCTATTTATTCTTCTTTAAGTAGAGAAAGCATTAGTTGAGACTTTAGTGTGTGTGTGTGCGAGAGAGAGAGAGAGAGAGAGAGAGAGAGAGAGAGAGAGAGAGATCTAGTTGAGTTAAAATCTTTGATGTTTCCCTTTGACCTTTCCTTCTATTGTAGCAAATTTCTCTCTATAGCCTCAACTCCTCCATAATCTCTTCCTAAAGCCTTGCATCAACACAAATTTACCATCAGAACTCTATAACATTGCTATAGTCAAAATATAACTCCATGAACTGGAATAAATTCATTACTTATGTACACTACCAATTAAGAGAAAGATGACATAAAAAAGAGAGCATTGAACCAATATAAATTTATCATTATGTGATGCACTAGCGTAGTGCCCATATGTTTAGCTGAAATCAAGTAGACAAGTACACATGTATGGAGATGATTAATAGATCTAACTTCCTCTGTAAGCTACCTATATATAATCTATTTGAAGAATATGAAGACATATGTATGCAAATGCATTATTTTTTTTCTCTACTATTTCTTAGATTAACTTCATTTAATTGGCAATGACGTGGGCTACACAAAAGGTTGATGATGTGGACTTATTTTTTTCCTAATTATAAAAATAGACACTAGATCACCTTGTAAGATTATAGGAATACCTTTTAAGTTGTATTAGGGCCATTTTTACAATTTTATAAACTTTATTTATCTACACAAGGTCATTTTCATAATCTTATAAATATTATTTAGCTAAATGGGGTAATTTTTTTAATTTATAATACTTATATTTAGAAATAGGCTCAAGTTTTTAATTCATAATTATTATGTATAGACATGAGGTTATTTTTAAAGTTTATAATTCTTTATTTCTAAACATGAAATTATATTTTAATAAATTTTATAAATTGTTATTATGAATATATCTTGTAATTATGATGAATGCAGGGTTATTTTTAGAATTTTATAATCTTTGTATATAACTATAGGGTCATTTATATAATTATATAATTAATTTATGGAGGAATTCTAATATATATATATTCATCTCTTGAACCTAAACAATTTTATGTGATAAACCTAGCCGTTTAACATGATGAACCTATGTGTTCTATATTATGAATGTAGACGTCCCATGTTATGAACTTAAGTCTTCTATATTATTAATTCTATATGATGAACTTATCATCTTTATACGATGAACATAAACGTTGTTAGTCATGACCCTAAGCATTTAATATTATATGTAATACCATAAACATTCCTAATCCTAATTCTTAGGTTATTAGTCTTCTAATCCCTTCTCCAACCCTTAAACCTTGTATTGACACTTTATCCCTACCTCTAAAAACCTCATTTTAACCTTCCACCATTCAAAATCACAATTTTCAATTTACTCAATCAGTTGTCAATCATGTATTGCCTTCAATCGACTAGCCAATAATGCTCCAAACCCTATCATCTAAGGCATCAAATGGTTGACCACCTTTCACTCTCAGTGGACCCAAGTTGGATGCTTTTCACCATTATTAATTTGTTTAATTTATATTAACCTCAAATCAAATATTATGCTCAATAATTTTATATATTTGGGTTCCTAAAATAATTCATCATTATGTCCTAATTTTGGAAATGATTTTTTTTTCTACTTGAACTTTTTGTTGGACTTAGTACCTTACCTAAATAATTTTAAACATTTTTTACTTTCTTGTACATGAGAGATTCAAATTTTTAACTATCATACACCCCTGTGATTAGATCCCATATTTTCTTTGCTCATTTAACCAAAAATCTAGCTATCAACACCTCAATTAACATCCACCAACTCTCTTAAGCTCTCTCACTTATGTTAATCACTCCCAGCACTCCTCTTACTTGCAAACAATCCCCATTTGATTTTTCTATCTCTCTCCTACCTTGGCCGACAACCATAAGGGGTAATTACCCTTTGGTTGATCACTCTATGCTTAGCCAATTTTCTACACTTCAACTTTGCTTTCTCCTCTCTCCTCTCTTCTTGTTCTTATTAGGTGCTCTTAGTTGCCTTGTGATAAGTGTAACACTCCTATTTTTCAAAACCAATCCACTAGATAAATAATGAAAAATATATGCAAACATTAAATACCATAAGTGTATTACTACCACAACTAGTATAAGTAGACACAAATATTCAACTTATACTAGTTGCAATTATAATGCCCTCATTGTATTTAGCTTCTAATTATATTTTTCCTCATTTATCTAGTGGATTGGTTTTGAAAAATGGGGTTGTTACAAAAGGTATCACAATAATGACTTTCACAACTCATTTATGAAATGTTTAATATAAAGTTTTGATTGCGAATTTAGAAGTACTTTGAGAAGCATTGATTTTGAAAATTAGAATCCATCAAGTGAGGAATTGGTTAAGCCTCATGGAATATATTAGCTTATGTATTCTTCATTATTATGTGATAACGCCATCTTTGTGAATTTTATGAGGATGTGATCAGATATTGCTTTATGTGATGATATGAGTTATATTCCTTTACATGCTATGTCATAGTGAATGTTTATTGTTTGCACTAGCTTTCCTTTTTGTTAAAGGTTTAGTACCCCCATAATGTACCTTTGATTTTTGTTGACTATTTTATTTTGGCCTCATGTTTTCAATGAGTTTTAGAAGTGACTTAATCAATATATAATGGTTAATTATTTCATTTTGAAGTATTTTGATGTGATTTTGGCACTTCACAAAAAAAATGGTTTCCATGATATTTCATGGTATATTTATAACAACCACTACCCCGGGAATGGGTTTTAATAATGGTTATTTTATATTTTTAATAATGGTTTTCAACCTTTATTGAACTTCCCATTATTAAATATTTAATAACGGTTCATAACCGTCATAAAAAATATATAAAAAACCCGTGAATATGTGCGTAAACTTATATTTAATAACGGGTTTTAAGTAAAAACCTTTGTTAAAACATAATCGAATTAGGGTTTTAATCATTGATTATGCATTTATTAAACCCTAATACGTATTAAATAAGCATAAATTTGAGATTAAATGCACAGTTTTAATAACGGTTCTTAATGAAAACCGTTATTAAAACTCTATCATCCAATTAGGGTTTCAGTGATTGATTATGCATTTATTAAACCCTAATGCGTATTAAATGAGCATAAATTTGAGATGAAATACGTGGTTTTAATAATGGTTCTTATTTTAATAACGGTTCTTATTAAAACTATAGTTTTTTTAATGTTTTTGTTGTTTTGTTCCTACCCACATACATAGTTGTATGTTCAAATAATTACCAAATTGTAAAACAACATCAATTCATAGAAAATCTACAATCACACCATAATTTCAATTAATTTCTAATTGGTATGCATGTATTAATACACCAGACATACTCAGGAATCAAAATTAGTAGGCATTCCACAACTTGGTAGCTCTACACCCCAAAGTAAAAATTTCATAGATATAGCCTAGAAGATCAAAATATGTAGACGAAATAAAAACCTGAACATGCATGTAGAATATATAGATCCCTACCTAATACCGAATGAAAGAGTACACGTGCTTAGCCCATTGGTCTCTCACTTCATCAATTTCATCAACATTATATTGCTGGCCTCGTGCATAGTCATCAGTGAAAAACTACAACGCCTAAGTTTCGATTAATATACAGTTAGCACTTAGGTCAAGTACCAAATATATATGTCATGATTTATTAATGGAAAAATATTGAAAAGCAAACATACATGGCTTGGATCTATGTTGACCGATCTGTTCTGGACTATTAGATCCATTGCTCTACATACATAGTATCTACAATCATCGTCGTTTTGCTGTTGTGGACTCTATCAAATGAATTCAGTTAGCTCTCTAACTATTAGATATTAATTTGAATTAAAACAAAATACAAAATATTTGTCTTCCTACTTGCCATGATAGGCTCATATTAAAGATTATTTGGGTCTAGGACACCATTCCCACCTCTCCTTTGATATGCCATATGTAGTGCCCTAATAAATAGAGTTGGATACATAATATTGTAAGTATATATACCTCAAATAATGAAAGCAGAATATATGTATAAATAAGATAATGAAGTAAGAAGTGAAAAGTATCCTAACATGTCGATAAATTCCTTCCCACCATGACGAGCGACTTCAAAAGGCACATCATAGGTTCAAAGGGAATCAAACACATAGACTTTATTAAGATCAGGTCGGACGGCGTACAAAACCCGATGTTGAGTTGCGAGGTGAGGAATGAGATAAAGCTCGTTGTGTCCCTCAATTAAAATGCGATCCTCTAAATAGTTTATGTACCTACCCTCTCTTATTGTACTAACGTCAGCTATTTAGTATGGGCACACAAACACAATAGAGGATAGCATTCCCTCCATTACAGCACGACTAGCTACCAACCTATGGACGACAATAACAATGTATATTTGTTAATAACTAATAACTCATATAAGAGGCTATAAAAATTCCAATTGTACAAGAGTACTAAAATCTCAAATATGAAATAATACTTATGTGACATAGACGGTGACACTCGTTGTTGACATCCATTCTTGATTATAAATGTCGCTTATGTCAACCGTCAATACCATGTAAGTAGCATCATCCCTCCCAACATACTCAGGACTATAATCAATGAAAATATAATTGTCCCTAAGGTAGTTTTGGGCATAGAAATATAATAAGCTATTGTTGGTGGAGTTTGGCTTTTCTCTGAAGAAAGAATCTTTTGTGGGGCAACAGATTTTTCAGATTTAGCTCTCTTTCCTTTAGCAGCGCCCTCTTTTATGTTTCTTGTTCTACCAGTACCTCTTTTGGTTTACTAGTAGGAGTAGTCTTATTTTTTGATTCCTTAATTGATAATAATAAACAAAATATGTATTGAGCATATATATTTGAAAAAGGTATAAACAGTGTAACTACTAAACAAGGTTTAATGAAGATGTCGAATGTTAATACCTCTTCAATAGTGAGACGTATCTGATCTGCAGGCCAAGGCATGAAGCTTCCATGAGCTTCTAGCACTGTGGCTGCCTCATCTCCCACCGACCTTGTATTTAGAGCTAAGTTGTACCCGTGGAATATTTTCATTTGGGTACAATGACTGATGTAGACCCTTCCTTTCGCCAAAAGAGTTGAAAGGTCATTCGCTAACAAGTCACATTTATGCAAACCCTAAATAAAAATATTACACATTATTAATTATCTACTACACCGAATACATTTAATAATAATTAATAGTTTGTAATGCTTACCTCGGGAAGAGTAGAAAGACATGCATCAGCTTCACAACTGTCTCTGGCGCTATTTACGTTAGGTATGTGAAGCTAATCATGGTCAACTGAATCGGATGGCTTATACCCTTGAGATTTAATAAATGACAACTATTGCTCCATTGTTGTCATCCATTCAAATGCCACATTCAATATCTGGGTGAGGATGGCGACTTGCTCATTAGTGCTATGAGAACCATGAGATCGACCACATACGCTCGTTCTCGTAATAACTAATCCAAGATCCCTGTGTCTTCTAGGGTGTTCTACAATTCCTGAAGCCTGGGATACAATGCTATATTGGTCCACCCCCTCCTCACCATCTAACATTTGAAGTTCGTCCTATAATGTATATAATATATGTAAATTTAGCTTATAGGAATAAGCATAATATAATAGTTTTCTAAAAGAAAACTAAGTAGGGTTCTAGATATATACAAACTTATAATTTTTTGGGCTGCAACATCTACATCTTCATTAATATATCCATCTCTTGTTGCTCTAACCTTCTTCCATAATATACCAATATTGATGGACGAGATATATAGGTCCAAGTCTTGGGCTAGGAGCTATAAATCAAAAAATATTCTTAATTAAGAATATTATTATAAAATTCAACATTTACATGTAAATAGATAAATCACAAAATGCATACCAACTCCTCTTCAAGGCCCGCATAGCCTTTGTGAGCCATATTATGCTAGTATTTATTCTGCTTCGCAATCTCTTTATTTTTGGCACTTTTTTCCTATGCGACAAGCCAAAACATAGTCGCATGTTTATTTCAATATTAAGCATAATACTAGGATCGATACAAAAAGTTTAATTGTTATCTAACAAATACCTTAAAATCCCCTGTAAGACAATATGTAATAAACTGGTTCTAACTTTCTTGATCGATGAAACCGTATCATTTGGGTGGGTTCTACTATAGAGAATCATCCCTCTTTCTATACATTTTCCTACGAGATAAATATGACCTAAATGTTCTTAGACACTCCCCACAATGTCCAAGAAGCCATTTCTTCCTACTCTCTGGGACATTAAACAATCTCTGCAAAATAACACATGTAGATGTATACCAATGTTAATATATTAAATTTAATAACATTTGACATACAAAAATGATTACATAAAATAGCATATTTACCGTGATTTCCTACCAAATATGCTCCTTATGACCCTTTGGAACCTACTTCCAATTATTATAAGAGATAGGAACACGGTTACGGGTCACAAGTGAAATGTAAGTCAAAAACATGTCTGCGTAAGGGCCAATAGGAAGATTGTAAGTATTCCATCCCAACGCGACTAATTCTCCTTTATTCCTCATGTTTGTGATGATTATCATAATCATAGGTCCTCTTTTCCCTTCTTCATCACTGCTATCCCTATCAATGTTTTTGTTAGTCATATCTCTACAAAAAATCAATAAATAAATTATGTTAGAATGTTATGTATTGAGCATAATGTACCATTATATTATCAATACGAATCATGCTTAGAAAGAATTGATCTCAAATGTATCATACTATTCTGTATATATATACCATTATATTATCAATACGAATCATGCTTAGAAAGAATTGATCTCAAATGTATCATACTATTCTGTATATATATATATATATATATATATATATATATATATATATATAATGCTCATACTATGAAAGATTTCATATATATATATATACTCAATAAAACTGCTCATACTATAAAAGATTTCATATATATATATATATATATATATATATATATATATATATAAACATACATGCATATGTAGCAAAACATTGTACAATGGTTCAAATTACAAAAGCTATATATACTACGGGATTTAATTAATAGCAGCACTATATACATCAAAAGGTTGTTACAGCCCAAATACCTAAAAAAAACTCATATCCCTAAAACTAAATCCCCGGTTAGTCTCATCGAGCCCGACTAAAAACTATAACTTTGAAAGTCCACTCATCATGATATATCATCTGATCCCTGACATCATCGCAAGAGAGTCTAATCACGGATACTGTAGGGTAATCGGGATGGATACTCGGAGGCAAGCTTTAATGAAACCTCCACTCATCATCTATTACCACCAACTCTCTCGATGTCCTATCATACTCTCTAGCAAACACCTCACCCTCAATAGATCTAGGGTGTGGTGCATTAGTGTGGTAGATAAATCACTACAAAAAAGTAGAGGTAGCCAACACCCATGGCTCTATCTGAGGCAGGGTCAACAAAAGGTGATATGATCTAAAATGGAAGGGGGTGATAGGATGAGCCAATCGCGTACAACCGACATAGCTCGTCATATAACCATATCACATGAGTACGTACATCTGTATGTGGCGCCATACAAAAATATGGTGGAGGGTATGTCATCTCACTACCTACAAATGAGAACCACTAAATCTTATCATCAAGGTTGTTCTCGAAATGATCTAAATTATAGAATATGTAAACTGATCTTCAACTAGCTAGATAAATCATAAATATATTCTACCAGATCTTAACCAACTATGTAAAGCTAACAACATCAAATTATTTAAAATAAGGACATAATATTTAGTTATATATTTAACAAACCTGCCGAACATCAAACTATCATCAAATCGTTCAAGCTACGCATAGTAAAATCAAGTAGATATTAATAAGATAATATATATATATATACACACACACACACATATAGTAAAACCTAGCTACCTATAATTAAACCCTAATAAATCCTATATTATTATTATTATTATTATTATTATTATTATTATTATTATTATTATACACAATTATTCCTGTCTATTTAATTTTTTTACTTTTATATTTAGTATAATAAATGCTAAACCCTAACCCTAATTAACCCTAATAAATTATAATAAAAACTAACCCTAAACCTCATAAGATAATGATCCTAAACCTAGCTAACTATAATTAAACCCTAATAAATCCTCTATTATTATTATTATACACAATTATTTCTCTCTATTTAATTTTTCACTTTTATATTTAGTATAATGAATGATAAACCCTAACCCTAACCCTAACCCTAACCCTAATTGACCTTAATAAATTATAATAAAAACTAACCCTAAACCTCATAAGATAATGATCCTAAACATAGCTAACTATAATTAAACCCTAATAAATACTATGTTATTATACATAATTATTCCTGTCTATTTAATTTTTCACTTTTATATTTATTATAATAAACGATAAACCCTAAACCTAATTAAACCTAATAAATTATAATAAAACCTAACCCTAGACCTCATAAAATCCTAATCCTAAACCTAGCTAACTGTAATTAAACCCTAATATATAAATCCTATATTATTATTATTATACACAATTATTTCTCTCTATTTAATTATTCACTTTTATATATTCCTAATTTTCTATATCTGTTTAATCCTCATCAAATAACAATCATTAACATATGCATCTCTAATTGAAATTTTCTTTTAATGATGTGCATATGTAAAATATATTTTCATTTCATTATATGACATTTCCTATATCTTATAGCTAGTGTCCTATTCTTATTAATGAAAATGTATATATATATATATATATATATATATATATATAGTTTTTATGAGTGACATTATTAATAATTTGAAGTCTTTTATTTCTCAAGCTTCGTATATAATTCTACACTATCATGCATGTTATATATATATATATATATATATATATATATGTAAAAGTCTCAGCCAACACATGCATTTGTTAATATATAACAGTAACGCAACAAATTCAACAACGAATAACAACATTTTTCACCAATACATTCAATAACATAATTTCGAACTACAAACCGTAATTTTTTAATAACAAACAAATACAACCCTGTAGCAACATGCATGCATTTATATATATATAAGTAGAGAAAAAGCTACGAGCGGAAGAACAAACATATACATAAAGGGAGCGGCGGCGAGCAAGTTGAGAGCGACAATGACCTACAAACACGGCGGAGAATGAAGGTACAAGTTCTGGCTAGGTTCGGAACAATGACAGCACGCACATGCAAAGCCGACAATGACAGAGGGGTGGTGGAGAGTTGGCGGTGCGAGGTTTTCCCTTACTTGAGAGGAGCCGGATTGGTGGTGCACAGTGTGGTGGTGTGAGGGTTTGCAAGGAGAAGGAGAGTAAGACAAGGAAGGTGCAGAGAGTCTAAATTTTTTGGAATGAAACAGAATTGAACGAAATAAAAGGCGGATTTTGGGGTTTAAATAATGGTTCGGCTAGGAAATGTTATTAAAACTTTGAGACTTTTGACAACGGTTCTTGTATGAACCGTTATTAAAACCTCTTTTAATAACGATTTTACTTGAACCATTATTATAACATCCGTATAAATTTTAACGTTGCCCTTTTAATAATGGTTTTGAACTATAGCCGTTATTAAAACTATCCCGCACATTAATTTTCACATGTTTGACAACGGTTTTCAAACCACCGTTATTAATGTCCCGTTATTATTTTTCGTTTTTGTAGTAGTGAACATTTTGTATTTAGGGAATTAATCAACTTCTTATAGTATCTCATTTCAAGAATTTCATCAGCTTACATTTTAAAACTATTTTGTATTTTTTGTGCTTAATGTACATTTAAGGTTTTTGATTCTCTTTGAGGTTTAAAACATACATGCTTGTACAATTTAATTTGCTAAAGTTATAGGGATCATAATTTGAGGAAATCTTTGGATGCCCTAGATCAATCTTTATAGTTTTGACCAAGTAGTCCCTTCCTATGTCTTGAAAAATACGTATTTTCATGAATGTTATTTTTGAAGCATTGTTTTCCTTTAAACCTTAGAATTCCTATGGATGTTGATTTCCAAAAATATTTTCTTCTGAACATGTCCTCAATGATCCTTCCTTAATTGATATCTTCTTCTAACAAGATCTTCCTTTTGTTAATTATATTAGTTGTACATTCCTTGCAAATTACCTTCATTAGTGATACTCCATTATACTAGTTTTCTTATCATTTTTATATTCATTTGCATTACCTCCATTTGTCATCTTCTTTTATTTGTTATGATCTTTCCCATGTCAAGATTTTTCCCAAATAATTTCCCTAATTATAACCTATCTTTTGACATTTTTCATTTATTGGTATCGACATGCCTTACTATAACTTTTCTATTCTCACTCACATCAAATAAATGTTTTTATTTCTTGGTTGTAGTCTTGCTTCCTAACTATGATATCTCCTTATAGATTTTCTTGTTTTTACCATTTCCATTAAATACTCTATTTGGTTGTTAATTTCCTTGAAGTTACTTTCTTATCATGGTCATGGTTCCTTAATGTTACGCTCTTATTGTGGTAATCTACCTTATTATTGCGCTTTCATCTTGTTATCTTTGTTTATTAGTACAATTTTCTTATCATTAGTTTTAAATTATTTCCACCTGTTTCCTTAATCTCCAATGATGATATAGATGTAATTCTTTCCTTAATATAATTTTTTCCCTTTATTTGGTTCTAGATGTGTCCATTTTTTTGTACATATATTGAATCCTCTATAAATCACATGTATCTTCTTATAGTTGTTTTTTTTATAACCTCCTTGTGTTCCTCCCTTATACTTGCTATAATTTTATATTTTTGGTATTGTAGTCAAATACAATTATTTTCTTTACTTGTTAGATCCATTGTGATTTATTTCCACTTGGTTGTGATGATCTTTATTATCTTTATATTGTTATTTCTTTATTTTTAATACCAATCATTTGTTGTTGACTAAAGGAATCCTCTCTTATAAATAGCCCTTCCTATTTCATTTTTATCATTATTTAGAAGTAAATTATTATTAACACCTTATTGATTGACTTTGTTAATCCTCAAAATTTAAGCTTTATTGGCCATCCAGTTTACAAATGCCCCTCATTTTCATTTATATTTGTTCTCATAAAATTAGTTACCATTTCATGAATCTACCTCTCTCTCTCTCTCTCTCTCCCCCCTTATTCTTCTTCTTTTTCTTTTCATGTAACTAACCTACTATATCATGAATCCTTTTTTTATGCCCATTCAAAAGTATCTCACTCTTATTAAGTGATTCTATTTCACTTTGATATTTTTAACTTATTAATGAGTGATTTTCTTTTGATCAATATTTTCATCCTCTTAAAAAGTTTATGCCTATTTAGTATTCGGACTCTAATATTATTTTTTGTTTTATTTTAAACCCATTCCTACATTGTCTTTTCTCAATTGACATTCTTCTTCTTGGTTACCTTATGATCTCCATATAACACTTGGTTACTGGTTAGATTTATTCCTTATTACTATTATCATTATTATATTTGATAGTTCCACATTATTATGAAATTCGTGTTACAAATCCATCCTCATCTTGAAAGGTTAATTTAACGATGTTCTTCCTATTTTCCTCGATCTCCTTTTAACTCTACGATTTCTTATGGTCGTGTAATATGCTCTTTTTATATAAAAAAAATGTCTAGTTGATTCTTAAGGACAAATTTCATCTTTAGCGACTATTTATCCTATATATTTCAACAGAATGATGTTTACAATTATGGTTTTCTAAATATGTCATTTAAGATGAAAGTTGTATGTTTTTTTTTAAGAATTTTTACTTTCCACTATTCTTCAGTATTGTGTATTTATAAAATTCTTATATTTCATTTAATATTTCTAATTTATTATTATTATTATTATTATTATTATTATTATTATTATTTTCATTAGATTTTCTTATTTGATGAACTTCAAGGATGAAGTTCTTTGTTAAGGAAGTAGTAGTGTAATACTCCATAATTTTAAACCTTTTAATTTACTCTTTCGGTGATCATTATTTAAATTTTTATGAGGAATTAATACCTCATATTTGGAATTAAAAATTTATTCTATTTATAATATTTTATTTATTTTTAATGTTAAGGTAAAACTCACTTTTTCAGCTTTAGAAGTTTTAAGAAAAACTGTTATTCCTATAATATTTTTGGTCAACTAAAAGTTACTATTTTAGAAAATAGTTATTCTCATGTGATAATGTATTGAAAATGTTTTAAATATTATTATTTTAGTTTCTTACTTCTTATAGAATTCAAAAAGTTGTTTTGTATAAAATAATAGAAGGATAAAATAAAATTTTCATAAATAAACAATTTTTGATAAAGGAGATAGTAAGTAATTAAAATAATAAGATACCTAAATTGTAAGTAACGTACGATATGCTGTATTGTTTTTATTTAAAATAATTTTTATTGATTATATAGTTAGTGAGATTAATTTGTTGATTTGGAAATTTATTTATATATTCATATGATCTTATTTTATATTATTTTCTTAGATAGTTAAGATTTTTTGGAGAGAGACACATTTTTTTGTTATACATAATAAAATTTTATCTTTTCATTTATTCCTTAGTATTTTTAATTATTATCTATTAATTTTCTTAAATAATATTATATGATAAATCTTTTTTTATCTCATTTTCAAATTTGTAGATAAATAAACCAACATTCAGTAATTTGGCCATAACTTTTCATTTGATAACGAAATAGGACAACTCTTTTTGAGTTGGAAAGCTAAATTAAATATCTATGACCTTTGTCTTTTAAGTTTTTCCAATATCTACATTCAACATAGTGAAAAATATCAATCAATGTATTTGATATATTACTTGTGCAATATTGTTATATCTTTTACTCCCAAAAGCCTATATAAGCCCATATTAAACCCTAATAGTCAAACAAATGGTTTTTTTATATTATTATGGCATGGCTTATGTTCAATATTTTCCACTAATATTCTTCACATCTTCAACTAATTCATCAAGTTCTCTAATTGATTCATCAAAATATTTAACCGTCTTTTCCGTTTGTGTTTAAGAAATAATTCTTCTCTCAAGATCATTAACTCTTGAAGTTAATTTTGTGCCATAGGATCAATATTGATGCTTGAAGACCTTATATTCTATATAAAATGATTCAATAATTGGTAACCTTATTTTTAAAACCTCTATTTGTGTGTGGATTGTGATATTTATAAAGTACGATTTTTTTATATAATATAACTCTAAAAATTCTTATGATAATATTTTATTCATCATGTTACGTAATATGATTAGCCGAAGAATATAAGATTTTATGTTGGATTAGTGGTATTATGATTTGGCTAAAACTTTATACTATTTTACAAAAATACACTAAATTTAATTATAAGAGTTTACCTATCATATACTATATCAAATTGAAGCCCTATGAGTATAGTTTTCATGAAAAGTTAGTGGTTTTTCATTCTGTGTTATGTACAGAAAATATATGGGGTTATAATAAGGATTGGTAAAATTTGAAAAATTATTAAAACTTACTAAATTGGATTTTTAGAGTGTTATGTTGGTTTTAACCAAAGCTTGAGTTTTGGTGGTTATATTAACACTAAGTATTGGTGTTTGACTAAGGTTTACTAAGATTGATCTTATAATATAAGTGTGGTTTTGAGATTTTGGTTAAAGATGTGAGTTGGATTTGGAGAGTTGGTTACTCTAGTCAAACCTTTCTATTTTTGAAAATTTACCTTTTTGTAGAGTTTTCTCTTTATTATTTTTTATGTTTAGAAAGTGGATAGCAAAAGAAAGAGAACTAATGAACAATAGCTGCTTATGCATATTATTTGATCACCTTAATAAGACGTTAATAATGTAAGTAGAATAAGTGGGCTTTGGGTCCTTCAATGTTGGTATATTGAAGTTGGAGATCGATAATAACCTTTCCTTTTTATATGGATATTTATTTGTTTTTTAGTTGTGTCTATTTAAGGTTTCTTCTCTATTATATAGGCTTCTTCAAATCCTATTAGGGGGTGCACGCACTTAAGAATATGATAGCCAATATAGCAGGTCTTTAGACTTTTGTTATCCCCTTTGCATTATATCCTCTAAGATGGACTGATGTGATTTATAATCCTCTTGTAGTTGGTGGTAGGTCTTCAAAATTTTAATTTTCCATGTGACCCCTTGGTTGGTTTGCCCACTTAAATAATTAGATGTCGTGATCACCTAAATTAACAATCAATAATTGGATATTTTTTCCATGTGGTTTCCCTATATGATGGTTCATGTATATACATTAGTATATATACTTCTATATTATATTTCATTGTACTTTTGTGTTATTTAATTGTTCCCTAGCTAACTTATTACATATTTTAAATGGGGTTGTGATGATCCGTGATATATATGGTGAACAGATAACCTAGTGTAAATTGAGTGTGAACATGCTTAAGATGTGGAGGGCATGCATGGTGGGGAATAATGAGAATGGTGGTGATTTTCAGAATCTTATTTATCGCTAATGACTACTTTCTTATATTCTAGTTGTATTAACCATTTAAAATCCACTCCATATTCAATTAGTTTTGTTGAGTTTATTAGACATTGTTGTTTCCTTTTATTTGGATTACTAATAAGTTTTGGTGTATTTTCTTATATTAACTATCCTTAGGAGTTGGTGTAAGTAGAATAATGATGTCTACTTACATTAGTTGTGTCAGTAATACCTTCATTGTACTTTGCTTCTACATTTATTTTTTTATTATTTCTTTGGTGGATATGTTGTAAAAAATAGGGGTGTTACATTGAGCCTCTACCTCCTTCTCCTCTCCATTTTCTTGCCTTTTTTAACTTCTAAAATCTTAACTCTTTAATGCTTGTTTTAAGTAATAAAGAGTTAAAGTCATAGATTGGTGAAGATTTGATCAAACTTATTCAAGCCCCATTTTTGAAAATCTTAAGGGCTATTGTCACCTCTTTTAAGTTTTCTCTTCTATTATAATCCTTGTTATTTTCCCCTTATCTAATTCTTGTATATTGTTTTAGATGATAAAAAAGGTGGAAGAAGATGTGTAGGAGTACTTTATGCTGAGAGATTATTATAACTTTGGTAAGGAATACATGTCTCTAGATTAGAGCTTGTTGTTATTATGAATTAATTTTGTGAAATGTTCATGTTATCTTGTTTTATGTTAGAAATCATGCTAGGCTTTAATTATAATCCATTAATGTATTAAATGATAAATCCATTTTGTGTTTTAAAATAGAAGAACTCTCATATATTCCCAAACCTTATCACCACCTCTGAGATGGAGATGGAGACTAGGTGTAAGCTTGCATCGACGAATGACTATTGTGACGAATTGAACCAAAATTATAGCTAAAGTGAGTTATGGATATCGTTTATCATTGCCTTTCATAGACAATACAATGGTTGGCACATGACGGCTAACACTATAACCTATTAATGAAGATCCAAGTTGAGTTGAGATTTAATTGTGAGTTATGGGTGACAACCTTTGTGGCTTGGAACATCTTCAATAGTTAGGAATCATTAATTTTCTAAAGTAAACATTATTTTTCCTCTCTTTTTTATATCTCTAATTAATATTACATCTATAATAATAATAATAAAAGAAATAATCTTCTCTATTTATATCATACCACATCCAAATAAAATAAATATTTAATTAATTATATCATAATTTAATAACCAATAGCATGCTAACACTTGAGAGTTTCTTTTACTTCTTCTCCTTTCCTTGTTTCTACGCCCTGCTTAAGTTCCTCCATTGGCGTACAACATCTCAATTTTTTAAAGCCTTTGAACTTCAGTTGTGGTTTTACTTTTGAACTTTAGTTTGTTTAAGAATTTGATAAATGCATTCCTTTTCAATATGTATAATATAATAGAAAAGTCAGCAACAAGGATCTCAAAGCAAAGGTCGCCCTTTATAGATTTGAAGGTTATGATCAAGAAAAAAAAAGAAATATGGTTCTATTTTTTTTTCTTCTACCACTTAATTAATAAAATAATAGTTGATAAAGAATGTCATTAGTGTATTATAAATACACAAAGACAATTACGTGAAAAAAAATACAAGATAAAATATACTATTATCTGAATTAGACGACTAACAATATAATTTATTTCCAATGAAAAATGATGTTATTAATATCAAACATGTATTAAATGATCAATCCAATATAATAATGTATTAATATTCTCTTACTTAGTAAGCTCTTCTATTTTCCATCATCTTATACGAGAGCATGTCATTCATGTTTATCAGTTATGTATGTATATGAATTTATGTGGGCACGCTATCACTATTTTTTGAGTATGGTTTTCTTAGTATGTCATCATACCGATACTGCTTATTTAGATGTCTTTGTGCACGTACTTTGGCTTGAATTCCAATGTGATTTTAGACTGGGGCTAAGAGTTAGAGGTACTTGAAGTTTTTTCCCTTGAGGGCACTTGTAATTATTTGTAAATATTTTGAAAGTTAAGTTATATTGAAAATTTTAAGTTGGGGTTGTAAACGACCATTTATAGTTATGTTGTTTAATTTATATTTTAGAATATAGGTTTTTTGTTGATTTATCAACGATAATTTTTAGGGTTTTTTGCAAATTTTATAGGTAAGGATTTTTTTTATTTGGTTTTATATCAGGATTTATTAAATGGGTTTTTAGCCTTGAACTTATCAGGAGATAGATGGTTGATGTCTTCCTTATGGTTAGTGTGGTTTTAGCACTCCCCATTTCTTGTGTTTACTTCCACACTATATCATTTTTAAACATATTTTTTTAGACGTGAAAATGGGGGTGTTACATTACTTATTTTTGGATATTGTATGTTATGTTTTTTTTGTTAATATCTTGTATTGTTTTAACTTATTGTCATCTTACAGCTTTAGTCATGGGAGATAATTTCCGTGGGAGTTCCAACTATTTCATGTGTTGATGTAGTGGATCACCGTAAACTCTTGCCTGACATTAGCGCTAGTGTTGTCAATGAGGTTAAAGTAAGGAGACCATTAGTTCAAAGGTTGTTACTTGCTTATGAAAATGTTTTTATTATAATATGACTTTTGTATCCTACTCTAAGAAAATGATTATGATGGGTGAGAACATTTTGTTGATGGGTGGGAATCAAAAACTTTTATAGAAATCTTCTTAGGGATTTGAGATTTTAATAAAGACTCTTTAGATTTTATGAGTGAGGCATGCATCAACACACACTTTCCTAATTGTTCCTAATTGATATGTTGTATTTGAATGTATACTAAGCAGATGATTTAGATGCCTTATGTTGATGCGTATGATGACCTCCCACCATCAATGTAATCTTATTGTGCATTATGGGCCAAGCATAGTCTAATCATTTATCATGTGTTTGTAGAGTTGTATTGTCATGACTGTATGTTGAGACAATTATGTATAGTGCAATCAATTCCCACATTATATCGCATATTGAATGACGAAGTTCATAAAATAGATGGGCATGGTAAGCACTTCAGAAATTGAAAGAAATTCCATATACCTCTATGTAGTTCTTCTGAAGTGTATGGCATTTGATTTTCATTGCTAACTTTTTCTTCTTCAATGCTTCATACAGACTACAAAGCACCCAACTAGGTTTTAAAGACCAATCATGATACTTAACCCTTTTAGCAATGTTAGAACTGGAGTGATGAATGTCTTCAAATTGAGCATCATCAACATTTACTCCAAACTCTACAGACCTTTTATTTTCTCATTGGTTTTTATTAAATGGGGGTGAGAATAGACATTTCAACCTCAAAATTTGTGATAACCTCTCGTTATCTTAAGCATACATCGTGCTCTTTTTGTAACAAATTATATTTAATTTGCATTTCTTTGTATTTCAACCTCAAGTCATGAAGTGTAGAGTAATGCTGAGAATACAATGAACATAATGAAAAATATTAGTGCAAGCACTTATCTATAGAGAAAAAATAAGTTACTAAAATGTACCTAATTATATCTAATTATATATCATACCAATGTTGATGATGAACGTAAAGCAAAATTGTATGAATAAAATTAATTTACAATAGGGTTTTTCATCTCTTGTTGTGTTAGCTCTAATTGAAGAATAATCTATAAACAAGTCATAACACCATCTAAGTTTTGATAAACATTATACCAAGTGAAATATGTTGAGTTCTAACCAAACTAACCATTTGTTCAAAATCATCCCCCTAATGTAATGCCTCTATTGATTGTTTAAAAATCTTCCCCTTCTTATAATTTTTAATTCGAGGCCATTACTTCACATCATAGGAAAGATTATATAGTGATAAATGCTCAATAATCTATGCTCGACACTTTGTTAAAACAATATATATAAATATTATATATATAGACTACAACATAAATATTTACAAGTATTTTTGTTAGGTTTATTGCCTTCAACACATAAGTACATCCACACAAATAGAACTCTTATTTTGCACTGCTTTTCTGAAACACGTTTAACCCTTCTTCCATTAAAAACTCATACACCAAAAAACCCTATGCATTATCTTATTAATGTTCAACATCGTCTAAACGTCTAGAAAACTTACGACACATAACTTAGAATGATATAGTAAATAAAAATATTATAAAAATATAGACTATAAACATAATAGTACCTTATTTAATTAATCTTTTCCAATTGAAAATCTACTGATACTTTGATGATCCATTTTGTCGTTTCAAAATATACGGGTCTAGTGTTTTGTGCCCTTACAAATAAATTTCAAGTATCACTAAGTTCATAGTTAATATCTAACTTTATTGGTATGCCACAAGTTATAAGTCTTAAAATTAAAGATATATCAGCTACTTTAAAAGGGATGCATCTACTTCCTATGTTGAATCATTTCCTTTCTTCATCCTAAGTAGATAATAATCAATTCAATAAGTTGTTGCTTACGTCCATATTAGGCGGTTCTATTAATACAATAAAAGGAGTAATTGAAAACTTAACTTTTTACATATTTGATAGATAATTATAAACATTATCTAGTTCATTAATTTTGTACAAATTTCTAATTTAGTGTGCCATGAAACCACAATAGTCAATTTTTACTATTAATTATAGCAAATATACTCATCTCATGATAACATTTAGCTTTATAATATTACAAAAAAAATTATGGTAGCATTCAACAGATGTTAATATGCTATAAATATCAAAATTTAATTTCTAATTGACTAAAAACTATATTTTATGTAAGAATATTGAACAAATATTAAGATCTACACGCGCGCGCACACACACACACACAATGATAATAATATAAACTAAAACACATAATAACGAGCATAACCTATACTTTAACTAAAGTAAGCCATATGTAGGAATATATTGATACATTACCAAATTTTAGACAAAAGCCAGATAAAATAATGACATGTTATTTAAACAAAATAATTACACAAATTATTCTTAACATAAAAATATTATCTGAAATTATTGGATGAAAGTGTAATAGTAAAATGTAGTATGCATATCCAATCAAATGTGGTATAAAAGAATTTTTTTTTTTTATAGAGTTGAAATTGGAGTTTGAGAGGTAATTGAAGATGAATGTGTCAACTTTGGGAGGAAGAAGGTAAGAGGAAAAAAATGAAGTTGAGTGGCAGTATGAAAGGAGATGGTTTGTATTTAGTGCTCAACACATTTGATGGATAGGAGTGTAAAGGCCTGCCATTTTAATGAAACATGTTTGATTATTAGGTGTTTTTACTTGAAATCTGCACCTACAAAAGCCTGACATTTTGAAACATAATTGAAAACATTTTAATAAAACACAAATTAACAACATTTTAATAAGACACGTAACGTTGTTACTAATGGATGACTATTTTGGTTATTGTTTAACTAAATAGATTATTTTAATATTTGATGAAAAAAAAAGCTATTTTGGAAATTGGTTCATTTTCAATGTATTAGCTAATCTTGCTAGTTATAATATTTCAGGGGAGAAATGCAACCGTTATGGACTACATCCCAAACTATTTTTGTTGTTTAACAATGTACCTAATATTGATATATATATGTATGAATTAAATTTTATTATAAATATTGATTAAAGAAATATTAATCTAAGCCTATTTATGACTCTCTTTTTTTCCTCTAGGGATTCAATAATAACAATTGTGGTTTGATTGATTGTTAGCATGTGGATATAGACGAATGGCACACAAGTTCTTCTATTCGGTGGCTGAAGTCACTTACCTTGAATAAAGGTCAATCAATCAGATAAAAATGTGTCTGATACCGCTTGCTATGTCCACTAGCTAACTACACAGACAAACATTTTTTGTTGTTGATAATAAAAAGAGATCGTATTGGGATGAGAAATGAATTGTTCTCCTGAGTTTTTTTTCTTATTGAGTAGCTTGGTTTCCTACTTGTTTAGATTGTTGTTCAATTTTGTATTGGCTAGTTCATTCTCTCTCTAAACTTTGAGTTATCTAAAAGAAGAGAGTGAGTATATAAAATTTCTCTTAGTCTGCTCGAACTAATGAAAGAATACAATTTCTTATTGTTAGGATTTCTCTCTCAGTTGAACAATATTCTCATTCAATATCCAAAAGCAATGAATGCAAGAAGGAAAAACTAATGACAAATAAAGTAATGAAAACAGTAACAATAGAAAAATTCTAGAAAAAGAATGTAGAGGCTTTATTGAATCTATTTTTAGATCATTACAAGCTAATTATCAAGAACCACTCTTTCTTGAGTTTCTTGATATCTGAATCTATTTCTCACTTCTTCTTTTCTATTGTCTGCCAGTAATTACCTTTATCTATCTCTCCTCTTGACAAAGCTCCCTTATATATATATATATATATCAGAGATAGAGAGAGCCTAACAAATAGAATAAGACTTTGCATGAATGTTATAAGTATATAACATTCAACTCAGTAGATGTCATTAACCATGCATGTATGTGCTGATGTGGACGACCTTCCCATCTCAGCTTCACAAATCTCCACCTCGTCAACATAGCATATACACTCCATGAGCTTACAACAATATTCAAATTTACATCTTGGCACTGGCTTTGTCAAGATATCAGCAAGATTGTCTTCAGTACCTACCTTCTCAAGGCTGAAACTACCACCTCCAATCACCTCTCCTATGAAATGTAGCTTCATATCTAGGTGTTTTTTCCTCTCATGATAAACAGGATTTTTACTCAAGCATAATGCACTCTAGGTATCACACCATACCACCACATTATTGATAATAAGTTGAAACTCTTTCAGCAACCCTTTTAACCACATTGCCTCCTTTATTGCCTTTGTACATCCAATATACACACCTTATGTGGATGATAAAGTCACAACTCTCTATACTGAATATTTCCAACTTATAGAGCTACCAATTAGCAGAAATATAAAACCAGATTATGACCTTCTAGTATCCAAGTCTCCTGCAAAATCTGAGTCAGTGTAACCCTGCAGATTTGTTTGATCATTCGAGTCTTGACCAAACACCAGTCAAACCCTCCTTGATCCAGCCAAGTATCTAAGAATCCATTTTACTACTCTCCAATGCTCTATCCCAGGTTTAGACATAAACCTACTCACCACACTCACAATATAAGCTAAGTCTGATCGGGTACAAATCATCAAATACATCAAGCTTCCTACAACACTTTGATAAGGTACTTTACTCATGTACCTCTTCTCCTCCTCTGTCTTAGGAACTTGATCTTTACTGAGCTTGAACTGCACTGTCATTGGAGTTGACACAGGTTTTATTTCTGAGCAACCAAATATTTCAAGTATTTTATCAACATAAGAGCTCTGAGATAAGAACAACTTCCTTTCTTTTCCGTGTCTCTAGATTTCCATACCTAATATCCTTTTAGCTGTCCCCAAATCATTCATATCAAACTCCTTCTTCAGTAGCATCTTAACCTCATTGATTTGTTTCATACGTTTATTGGAGATGAGCATATCATCCACATATAGTAGTAAAAATACATCCTCCACTCCTTCCTTATGTTTGTAATAAGCACAAGAATCAAATTTGCTTTGTTTGAACCCAATGCTCTTTACATATAGATCAATCCTCCAATTCCATTATTTAGGACTTTGTTTAAGTCCATACAGAGATATTCTCAAAAAACACACCCAATCCTCCTTGCCTTTCTCAATATATCCAAGATGTCGCTTCATATATATCTTTTCATTCAGTTCACCATGAAGAAAAGTTGTCTTGACATCTAACTGCTCAAGTTCCATATCATTTATTGCAACTAGTATAAGCATACTCCTTATTGAAGTGTGTTTAACCACATGTGCAAATATCTCGATGTATTCCACCCCTTCTTCCTAAGTAAAACCCATTGCCACTAATATTGCTTTAGATCTTGGTTTCTATCTGGCTTTAAAGGGCTCCTTAAGCTTATATATCGACTTACACCCAACCAGTTTCTGATTCTTTGGTTTAGGAACCAACACCCAAGTGTTATTTCTTTGTAAGGAACTTGTTTCTTCATTCATAGCTATATCCATGACTTGCAACTGTTGTTTTCCACTACTTCTTTGTAACATTGTGGTTCCAGCTCCACCTCACTTGATGTATTAAGTGTATAAGCCACTATATCAGCATAAGCAAACCTATTTTTTGGTCTTAGTTCCCTTCTTTGCCTATCTCTTGCTAACTGGTATTGGGATAAAATCCCTTGAGGTTTTAGTTTGTCTTCTCCATCTGAATCTGAATCAGCTTATCAGAACCTTCTCTTCTGCCTTGATTCTAGTCTTCATTAAGCTCCACCTCAAAACTAAACCTCCCAGCATTCACCCCTCACAGCCTATCATCTTTCGACAAATGATCCTTGTAGAACTCAAATTCTTTGAACTTAACATCCCTACTCAAAAAAAATTTAGGATGCTTTCCATCTAAACTTAAAAGTTTATATCCTTTTATTCCTTCAAAATATCCAAGAAAAGCACACTTTCTTGCTCTAGGTTCTAGCTTTCCATCAATTGTGTGAGTATAACATATGCACCCGAATACCCTTAGATATCCATAATCACCAGGTTCACCACATCACCTTTCCATTGGAGTATCAAACTCAATGGTACTAGACAAGCACCTATTTATTAGATGACAAGCTTTCTTGGCTACTTCTGCCCAATATGATTCAGGCAAACCTGAAACAACCATTGAACATATAACCCTTTCTATGATGGTTCGATTCAATCTCTCAACTAAACCATTCTGTTGTGGAGTTCTTTTAACTGTAAGATGTCTTATAATCCCATTAGCTTTGCAAAGCTCATTAAATTTTGAATTACAGAATTCAAGACCATTATCAGTTCTCAAATTCGTGATATTTCTTCCAGTTTGAGTCTCGACAAGTGCCTTCCATTCCTTTAAGTAATTCAAAGCTTCTCCTTTGGTCTTCAGAAAATGTATCCACACACGCCTAGTATGGTCATCAATTAGGGACAACAAATACTTTGCTCCACAATTAGATGACACCCTTGCAGGCCCCCAAAGATCTAAATGTACATAATCCATAACCCCTTTAGTTTTATGTGTTCCCTTTGAGAACTTCAATCGGTTGGCCTTTCCAAAGACACAATCCTCACAAAACTTGAGGTCTAGAAGGCTACCTTTGCCAAACACTCCCTTCTTCTCCATAAATTTTAGACCCTTTTCACTAACATGACCTAGTCTATGACGCCATAGCATTGCATCATTGACTTCCCTTTCTTCGACACTTGCAGATACATTCAAATCCTACACTTGATTTCCTTTTAGCACATATAAGCCATTTTTTTGAACCCCCTTTAGCATCACCATTGATCACCTTGTTACTTTCAACACCCCTTTTTCAACTTTAATGCATAAACCTTCATTATCTAAGGTTACTAAAGAAATTAAATTTCTTTTCAACTTTGGTACATGTCAAAAATTGTTGAGAATAAAATTGGAGCTCGAGGGTGTATTGATGATAATTTTTCTAATACCAAAAACTGGCCAGGACTTGTTATTTCCTAACAAGACATGTCCTCCATTAGTTTTCTCATAATTGGCAAATTTAGTCTTATCAGGACACATATGATAATGCACCCTGTGTGCAGTTGATATCATCAACACTTCTACACTATCATACCCTTCACTAACTAAATCCACATCACCATAATCTCGCTTCTTAGTACCATCTTTATTCATGGTTGTATCCCCTTTTTCTCTTTCAGGACATTCCCTTTTATAATGTCCCTTTTTATGGCAGTGAAAACACTTTCTCTAGGCTTTACTCTGAGATTGAGACCTGCTTCGAACATATTTCTTTTCTTTCTTTTATGATCCTCCCCTCGAATACAGACCTTCAGACATAACTTCATCTCTTTGTATCTGTTTCTTCATTTCCTTCTATGAGAGTGATGTTACCACATCCTCCAGAGTTAAATCTTCTGATTGATACAACATGGTGTCCACAAAGTGCTCATATCTTTCTTGAGGTAGAGAATTGAGCAAGATCACCACCAGATCTTCATATTCAAGTTTAACCTCAATATTTTCAAGATCAAGAATGATATTGTTAAAATCATCAAGATGATCTTCCAGTCTTCTATTAGGATGCATCTTGAAGGAATAGAGACGTTGTTTAAGGATGGCCCTCTTTGTCAATGATCTTGTCATATAAAGAGTTTCCAATCTTGTCTAGATTCCCGCAGCTATAGTTTCTTTGGAGACCTCCCTTACGACAATATCTCCAAGGCACAAGATCAATGTGTTGTGAGCCTTTTTCCATTATATCTAATCTAGTTTTCTCATCCATTCCATCCAATATCTTCTTATTTGCCAATGCCAATTGAAGCCCCTGTTGAACCAACAAGGCTTTCATTTTCACACGCCAGATTGAGAAGTCATTCTTCCCATTGAACTTGTTGATATCAAACCTTGCAGACCCCATTGATTCCTCCTTCTACTCTGATACCAATTGTTAGCATTTCTCTCTCAATCGAACAATATTCTCATTCAATATCCAGAACCAATGAATGCACTAATGACAAAAAAAGTAATGAAAATAGAAATAATAGACAATTTATAGAAGAAGAGTGCAGAGGCTTTATTGAATCTATCGTTAGATCATTACTAGCTAATTATCAAGAACCACTCTTTCTTGAGTTTCTTGATCTCTAAATCTATTTCTCACTTCTTCTTTTCCCTTGTCTGACAATAACTGCCTTTTTCTATCTCTCCTCTCGACAAAGCTCCCTTCTATATATCTATATATATATCAAAGACAAGGAGAGCCTAAACAAATAGAATATGACTACACTGCACAACCTATATACCCATCAAAATGACACACTTTGCATGAATGTTATAAGTATATAACATTTAGCTCATTAGCTGTCATTAATCATGCATGTATGTGCTGATGTGGACGAACTTCCCATCTCAGCTTCGCAGTTTTCTTATTGAGTAGCTTGGTTTCCTACTTGTTTCGTTTGTTGTTTAATTTTGTTTTGGCCATTTCGTTCTCTCTCTACACTTTGAGTTATCTAAAAGAAGAGAGTGAGTATATACAATTTCTCTCGGTCTGCTCAAACTAATGAAAGAATATTTTACGTGTTGCACCATCATTCACTAAGATAGTTCTCGAGTGGTCGCATTTGCCAATTCATGAACGCTATGCACCACATGAATTGACTTTGATCCCAAAACTGAGGGATTTTGTTCACGTAGTCTGATATTTATTTATTTGATTCGGTATACTACATTTATATTTTTACTTAAAATAATCATGTCAGTTAATAAATAGTCAAAAAATCAGAGATATTTGATTTGTAAAAATATTTATGTTTATAGTAAAATTATAAATATTAAATATTTATTATCATATAAAATAATAAAATACTATTTATTATTTTAAAATAGTTGTATAATTACTCTAAAAAAGAGGAATAAAGCAAACGGGTTCAAACTGGATTTTTAGAAAACCTAAGGTTCAGTACAATAGGAATTATTGATCAGGTGCAACAAATTATGGCTTTGGGAGCAGATGGAGGCGATAGATGGAAATATGCAATAATGGACCATGGATGTCGATTCTAAATAATTAATGGTTCACCAACCCCATCATTTTGAATAGGGAGGGGGCTATATGAAGGACCCTTTATCCACATTTCTTTGATTTTTTTATTTTTTATTTTTTATTTTTTTGTGGGTGTTAGTATGAGAAATATTATCAATCTAAGAAGTCTTCTGGATTGCTTGTCTATAATGTCAAGTTTGAACATTGATTATTCGAAATCCTCTCTTATTACATTCGGTGTGCAGGAAGGTTAGAGTAAACAAGCGATTGATGAGCTTGGGTGTGCCAGCTTTCAAACCTGGTGATGAAATATGATCTCTGAATGAAGGAACGAGGAAGAACTTAAAGCTGCTTAAGTTTCGAGAGAGAGGCTTCAGGTTAACCAAGGGGTTATGCGCAAAACCGACTTAGGTTAAAAGATTAAAATCTGGGGCCAAAGTGGAATTATGGGAAGTTACAGGGGCTTGATTGTAAAACCAGAAACTTATATATATGTTCTGGTATTTTTTCCCGGGGATATAGAAATCAATATTGTAAAAACCTTTTCCATGTGCGAAACTTATTTTCTCTCTTTTGTTCTTCTGTATACGAGATAAATAAAAAGTATACTAAACTTCTCCCGAGACGTAGGATGATCACACTGATCAATCCGAACTCGTAAAAGATGTGTGTCTCCTTCTCATTACTGCTCAGTTCTTTCGTTGTTTTGATTTCAGAGTTTAATACAGTTTAAAATTTCAAGAACTTGAAAGAGAGTTGAGTTTAATTGAAGATTATAGATCAGGTTACAACAAGTGGTATCAGAGCTCGGTCGTGACTTTGAATCATCGCCGAAAGTGAACTTCAGAGAAATTCAAGAAATTCAAGAACTCAACGAGGACTGTTGAAACCAAGTGAACAGAGAGGTTCTTGTAGTTGGAAAAACCAGAAAGAATGACGACGCAAACATGGAAATTAGAAGTTGAGAAGTTTGATGGAAAAGGAGACTTCGTTCTCTGGAAAGAGAAAGTATGGGCAAGCCTGTGGAATCTCAGCCTTCATACAACCTTGGAAGATAATCCTGAGAGCTGGACTCAAGAAAAAGAGGCGGAGTCCAAAGTGGAGATCTCCACACCTGTGACAGGTATGACCTCAATCTCGACAAAGATTTCAAGAGAAACCACGTTGATGAAATCTTTTAAAGAGGAGTCAATTGAGTCAAGAATGGAGAAGAGTCAGAGAGTAAGAAACATGATTGTGCTCTATTTGGCCGACCAAATATTAAGAAAGGTTGTGCATGAAAAGACAGCGTATGGTGTATGGAAAATGTTAGAACAGATGTACATGGAGCAGTCTCTCCCTAATAAAATGTATCTGTTGCAAAGACTGTCAGAATTTAGAATGGATGAAAGCAAACATATCGAGGAAAATTTGGATGTGTTTCAAAAACTTTTGTCAGATCTGCAAAACTTACAAGTGAAAGTGGAAGATGAATATCAAACAGTTTATCTGTTAAATTCATTACCTCCTGCTTATGATCAGTTAAAGGATGTCCTGAAATACTCGAGGTCGACTATAACTGCTGAAGAGGTGAAAGATGCTGCAAGATCTAAAGAACTCGAGCTTGCTGCCCAAAAGAGAGTAACCGGAAGCTCAGGGGAAGGACTGTTTGTCCGAGGAAGATCAATAAATAGGGAGAGCAATCAAAACAATAAGAACAGAAAGAAATCAAGATCCAAATCCAAAACTAGAGCAGAATGCTGGTATTGTGGAAAGAAAGGTCATCTAAGGAGAGATTGTTTCTCAAGAAAGAAAGCTAAAAAGGGAAACCAAGAAAGTCAGGAAGAAAGGGGAGAAGCTGCAATTGCAAATGCAGCTCCTAATGAATCTGATGTCTTGACAATAGTGGATGCAGATTCATTAATTGCTTCAGAACTAGATATCTAGGATCAGTGGATATTAGACTCAGGATGTACATTCCATATGACCCCTCAAAAAGAATGGTTTCTCAATTTTGAAGAATCAGAAGGAGGAAAAGTCAAGATGGGAAATGATGCAATATGCCCAGTTAGAGGTATTGGAAGTATTAAGATGGAGTTGGATGATGGAAATTCTGTTATATTGACACAAGTGAGATATGTACCTGAACTAAAGAGAAACTTGATCTCTCTTGGAGCCTTATACCGAACAAACTGTGGCTACAAAGGTGAAAATGGCTCACTTAAAGTCATAAAGGGATGCAGAACAGTTATGAAAGCAGTCCTACAAGATGGCCTATTCATCATACAAGGAAAGGTTGTTTCTGGAGAAAGTAATGTTGCTGCAGTCACTCCAGATGAAACTCAACTTTGGCATAGCAGATTGGGACATATGAGCCAAAGGGGACTTGAAGTTCTGTCAAAGGAAGGATCACTTGAAGGCAAACATATCTCGGCTCTTACCTTTTGTGAAAACTGTGTTTTAGGAAAGTCTCACAGACTATCCTTCAAAACAGGTAAGCATACTTCAAGAAATATACTTGACTATGTACACTCTGATTTGTGGGGAGCACCATCTGTCACACCTTCTCAGTCAAGGTTCCAATACTTTGTCACCTTCATAGATGATTTCTCGAGAAAAGTCTGGATTAGTTTTTTGAGAACTAAAGATGAGGTGTTTGAAAAGTTTGTGGAATGGAAATCTTTGGTAGAAAACCAAACAGGCAGAAGGATAAAAACTCTCAGAACATATAATGGATTGGAATTTTGTAATCAAAAGTTTGATAGTTTCTGCAGAGAACAAGGTGTACAGAGACACAGAACCTGTGTTTATACTCCACAACAGAATGGAGTGGCAGAAAGAATGAATCGGAAAATAATGGAGAAGGTGAGATGCCTACTTGTTGAGTCGGGTTTACCTCAGAGAATGTGGGCTGAAGCAGCAGCAACTTCAGTCTAT
The DNA here is from genome assembly GCA_030549775.1 of Tamarix chinensis. NCBI lineage: Eukaryota > Viridiplantae > Streptophyta > Magnoliopsida > Caryophyllales > Tamaricaceae > Tamarix > Tamarix chinensis. The sequence continues at coordinate 13,630,645 of CM060176.1, forward strand.
TTAATAAACAGATCACCATCCACTGCAGTGAATCTTCAGGTTCCAGAAAAGCTTTGGATAGGCTACTCACCAAACTATGATCACCTCAGAAGGTTTGGTTGTGTAGCCTATGTCCATGTTGATCAAGGTAAGTTGAACCCAAGAGCAAAATAAGGAATATTCATTGGTTATCCCCAAGGAACCAAGGGATATAAAGTGTGGATTAAGAATGAAAACAAGGTAATAACCAGTAGAGATGTGATCTTTAATGAGGCCATGGTATTCAAGGATTTGCCTAGAGAAGAAATGGAGTCTGAGAATGATGATAAAAATCAGAGAACTCAAATTCAAATTCCTATACCTGTTAACCCAGGAAATGGAAGAAAAAAGACTCTAGTTCCAGGTGGAGTTTCCTCATCACAGACACTAATAGAAGAATATGTATCTGAATCTGATGATGAGAAAGTGAATGGATCAGATGAGAAGTCTGATGAATCCTCCAAGCAAGATCAGATAGAAACAGATGTTGAGAAGAATACTGAGGAGCAGAAAGATCTTACAGACTGGGTTCTTGCCAGAGACAGAGGAAAAAGGAACATAAAAGTCCCATCAAGATTCAATGAATCAGACACAGTGGCTTTTGCCTTCATTTCTGCAGAAGATATTGAAATAGAAGAACCAAAAGGATATCAGGAAGCAAGGAGAAGCAAAAATTGGCCTATGTGGAAGAAGGCTATGGAAGAGGAAATGGATTCTCTTATAAATAATGAAACCTGGTCTCTTGTCAAACCAACAGCAAACAAGAGAGTGATTGGGTGCAAGTGGGTTTATAAACTTAAACCTGGCATACCTGGAGTTGAAAAACCAAGATACAAGGCTCGGCTTGTAGCTAAGGGTTACTCACAGGTTGAGGGAATAGACTACAGCGAGATTTTTTCACCTTTTGTCAAACATGTTTCTATCAGGCTTCTCCTATCTTTGGTAGTTCATCAAGACCTTGAACTAGAGCAATTGGATGTGAAAACTGCTTTTCTTCATGGAAATCTGGAAGAGCAGATCCTCATGAAACAACCAGAAGGTTTCGAGGCTAAAGGAGTTGAATGATTGGTTTGTCTGCTTAAAAGGTCCCTGTATGGCTTGAAACAGGCTCCTAGACAATGGAACCAACGTTTTGATACATTCATGCTCAGCCAAGATTACATGAGGAGTCAGTATGATCCCTGTGTTTACTTCAGACAACTGAAGGATCAGACATATATCTACCTCTTGATATATGTTGATGATATGTTAGTTGCTGCTAAAAATATGTCAGAGTTGAAGAAGCTGAAAGATACTCTCAATACAGAATTTGAAATGAAAGATCTGGGGCCTGCAAAGAAAATTCTTGGAATGACCATTCAAAGGGACAGAAACTTAGGAAGATTGACTCTGTCTCAGGAAGAATATTTGCACAAGGTTCTGATGACTTACTGTATGGATCAAGTAAAAGGTGTTTCAACTCCATTAGGAGCTCATTTTAAGCTGAGGGCATCAAAGGAGCAAGAGGATACTGATTACTCATTTATGGATACAGTCCCTTATTCTAATGCAGTGGGGAGTATCATGTATGCTATGATTGGAACAAGACCTGATTTAGCTCATCCAGTTGGAGTTATTTGCAGGTTTATGAGTAATCCAAATCGAGAACACTGGGATGAAGTGAAATGGGTACTAAGATATATCAAGGGAACACAGAACTATAAACTGGTCTATATCAGAGATGCAAGCTTTAAGGTGAGAGGGTTCTGTGATTCTGATTTTGCTGCTGATTTAGACAGAAGAAGATCCATAACAGGTTTTATTTTCACTGTGGGAGGAAATGTGGTGAGCTGGAAATCTAGTCTTCAGCATGTAGTTGCATTATCTACAACTGAAGCCGAGTATATGGCTTTGGCTGAAGCAGTAAAAGAGGCAGTGTGGTTGAAAGGTATCGTTGAGGAACTCGGGTTAAAACCAGATTGTGCAGAAGTTTTCTGTGACTCACAAAGTGCTTTAGCTTTGTCAAAGAATCAGGTGTTTCATGAAAGGACAAAGCACATTGATGTCAGACTTCATTTTGTCAGGGATATCATTGCACAAGGAAGAGTCAAGGTTTTGAAAGTTCATACACAATACAATCCGGCTGATATACTTACAAAAACACTTCTTGTGGGCAAGTTCATTTCAGCACTAAAAGTGTTGAAGCTGACTGATGAATGAGAAGAGTCAGGTTTGGAGAAGTTTAGTTCCAAAGTCTACTGCTAAAGATTCAGAGATCAAGGTGGAGATTGATGAAATATGATCTCTGAATGAAGGAACGAGGAAGAACTTAAAGCTGCTTAAGTTTCGAGAGAGAGGCTTCAGGTTAACCAAGGGGTTATGCGCAAAACCGACTTAGGTTAAAAGATTAAAGTCTGGGGCCAAAGTGGAATTATGGGAAGTTACAGGGGCTTGATTGTAAAACCAGAAACTTATATATATGTTCTGGTATTTTTTCCCGGGGATATAGAAATCAATACTGTAAAAACCTTTTCCATGTGCGAAACTTATTTTCTCTCTTTTGTTCTTCTGTATACAAGATAAATAAAAAGTATACTAAACTTCTCCCGAGACGTAGGATGATCACACTGATCAATCCGAACTCGTAAAAGATGTGTGTCTCCTTCTCATTACTGCTCAGTTCTTTCGTTGTTTTGATTTCAGAGTTTAATACAGTTTAAACTTTCAAGAACTTGAAAGAGAGTTGAGTTTAATTGAAGATTATAGATCAGGTTACAACACCTGGCTATTGAGTACATAAGACGGCTGCTTGGAGGTTATCCTAGAAAGGCGAAGATGTGGACTCCTGTCACCAAGAAAATTAGATCCAAACTAGCCGTGTGGACTTCTCTCGAGAGCAAGTCGGGTAGGGTTGATCGCGACAGCTCTCAAGATACATGAATATGTTTAAGGTGTCTTAAGGGGCTATCTGGGAGATCAATAGAGTTCAAATGAAGTTTTTTGGAGAGGTGATGGGGCTAAGAAAAGAAAACCGATCATTAGGAGGGAGGAGGAGCTCCAAAAACGGAAAGAGTTGGATGGTCTTAATATTGGCAATTTGGAGATCAAGAACGCTGCAGTACTCCTAGCAAAAAGGCGGTGACAGTTTTGTTGGAAGAAAAAAAAGGGTTTCGTTATGGCAAAGGTGATTACTTCCATTCGTGGGCTACAGCATGTGAGAGATGATGTCTCTCAATGTAACCCAGGCCAACTGAGAGGACCAGGGCCTTGGAGGAACATATTAACAGAGCTATCTGTGACCGACATCACCGCAAATCAGATACTTCACAATGGCATGAGAAAGGAGTTTGGAAATGGTCATCACATGAGATTATGGTCAGACTTATGGGTTGGTGTTAGGATTTCTGTCTATATTGAACAATATTCTTGTTCAATATCCAGAACCAATGAATGCAGGAAGAAAAACTAATGACCAACAAAGCAATGAAAACAGAAACAATGGACAATTTCCAGAAGAAGAATGCAGAGGCTTTATTGAATCTTTCTTTAGATCATTATAAGCTAACTATCAAGAACCACTCTTTCTTGAGTTTTTTGATCTCTGAATCTATTTCTCACTTCTTCTTTTCTCTTGTCTGGCAGTAATTGCCCCTCTCTATATTCTATCCTTCGACCAAGCTTCCTTATATATATATATATATATATATATATATATATATATATATATATATATATATATATATATATATATATATATATATATATATATCATATAAGAGAGGGAGAGCCTAAACCAACAGAGTAAGACTACACTGCAAAGCCCATATACCCATCAAAACGACACACTTTGCATGAATGTTATAAGTATATAACATTCAGCTCATTAGCTGTCATTAACCGTGCATGTATGTGCTGATGTGGACGACCTTCCCATCTCAGCTTCACAGTTGGAGATCAGAAATTGAGTAGCAAGTTCCCAAGATTGTGTTCATTCTCCTTGCAGATGAGCTATGAGATCGTTGATACGGGCCTTTGGGACAGAGCTAAATGGAATTAGGCTTCTATTTGGCGCGTGAATTTATTTAGCTGGGAGGTTGAGGATTTGACCATGCCAAAGAGGCTATTAGAATCAACAAAGCTCAACGACGGCGTTGATGCTACTGTGTGGGAACATGACCCAAGAAAGATTTTTATAGTGAGATCCATTTGATATGAAATGATCAGTTTAATTTACAGCAATAATTCTTCCTATGTATAGATTGTAGATAAGTAGTGGAAAAATGTAGGAACACAAAGAGAGAACTTGTTGAACTGATTTCTGCTATAGGGAAAAATGGACACACAAAGATAGGCCGGTTTGCATGCGTATAATAGCTGAAAATGATAGTCCGCGTCCTTTGTGCAATCAGAAAAACAAGACGATCGACCACCTTTTTTTTTTCTCCACTATTGGATTAGCTGAAGAATTTGGTATGAGACGTGCGCATGGTGGGGCATTTGTTGGAGCATGCCAGAGGAGCGAAGGAAGACCTTTGAGGCTTTGGAATATTGTCATCAGAGGCAGATTCACGAAGGAACTGTGGCGGTCATGCTTTCGTGCAAGCAACTCTACTATTTGGGAAGCACGGAATAAGTCGATATTTTAAAATAAGGAACCAGAATTCGATTCAATTCAACAAAAGCTCAACTCCATTGGTTTTTTTGTTAAACAAGTTAAATCGGATCCTTACTTATTTAAACGAGCCAAGTTTAAACCAAGATAAACTCGATTCCATTGTACTGTAATTTAAAAGCTCAATTAATAATTGTTTAAAAGCTCATTTGAGAGTCGATTAAATATTTGTTAGAGGCTCACTTATAAATATTATATATTTGTTAGAGGCTCACTTATAAATATTATATTATATATGTGTAGTGCTTACTCCTCATTGTTTTATAATAATTAATTTCAAACTATGTATCATGTTATAAGTAAATTAGTTGACCATATATAAAGGAGATAAGAATATGATATATCTTATTAAAATCTTATGGTCAATAATTTTTGTTTATATATATAAATCAAGTCAATAAGTGAGCCTTCTGTTAAAATAAACTAAAATAATTTAATCTATCTATATTATTAGAGTCGATTCGTAAACCAGCTTAACTTGATTTAGTTTTAAATAAGTCAAACCCAAATATTAATATTTAGGACAAATTTAAAAATAAGTCAATTCATTTATTGATTAATCAAGCTTAAATAACGAAAGATTCCGCTCGATTTGGCGTACTAGTGATCCTAGTTCTGGTATTAGGTTTCGAACAAAGAGATTGTATACAACATGAATGATTGCCTATTTGATATTAGGCATCCATTGTACGACTGAGTTTTTTGACCGACATCTCGAACATTTCCTAGTGTAGTTTTTCCCTGCTGTTTCAAGTAGCATATCTAGATATGTGTCCACGGACATCGGACTTGCTTTCGCTCAGTAATTATCATATGTAAGAAGCAAGGTGCTTCTATTCTATAGGTGTCGTGCATGGGTTGGAGTTGGTTTGGATCGTGAGAAGTTGTTTAACCCTTTCTTGGTATTACTTTTAAAAACCTTTTTTTTATTTATAAATAAGAAATAACATGATATAAATTCTCGGGAGTTATGCGTCTAGAAGCTTGCCCCAATTCATATGGCTGTGGCATTGTCTTACGTTCTGTTTGGGGGGGGGGTGGTCAGATTTGGTTAGGATAGGAAGGAGGGGTGTTCTCCATGTTGTAAATTGCAAAGGTGGACGACCGTCGATTTTGTAGCGAGGCAGAGCCCCATTGTTGTAAATATCATGATGTTCGTAGGCTCGCCTCATGGTTGTAAATATCATGATGTTCGTAGGCTCGCCCCATGGTTGCATGATGTGGACAAACACGTTTGTTATTAGAATTTGAAATCTTAAAGGGGTTGTATTAGTTTTTATATAATATCATTTGAGAATCATTTGACAGGTGTGCAGGGGGCACCTTTTTTTGTTTTTTAATATCCATTATTTTACTTTTCTTTATCCAGAAACTACTTTTATGGACCGTAGTTACAACCTTTTTTTTTTTTTTGGAAAACATTTGAAATGCATCCTCATGTTTCATATCCCTTGTAAATGGTTAAGTTAATAATAAAAAAATGACTACAGGATTGTTGATCTATACGTTAACTTTTTTTTTTTTACGGTAAAACGAGAAAATCAATTTCGAAAATACCAATCTACACGATCTGTTAATCTAATACTAAGACAAAATTTGTAATAATTACTAGATTTATTCCACCGACAGCACCATAAGAAAAAAGAGTAGGACATAGAGCCGCACACGCTTCTGCCTCCTCCTATATTACCGGGGAATTATTGAACAGGAAGATAAAAAAGCGAGAAAGGGAGGATGAAAATGAAATACCATTGGACCAAATTTTAAATTTGACAATTTGATAAAGTTGACAGACGACTCACAACTTACAAGTTGTGTGGTAGGTTGCTGGCTTCGCAAGGAATCATTGATATCACAGATGTAGCTTCTCTCCTGAATTGTAGGCCATTAATTAGGGACGGTACGAATAACAAAAACATCACGAGTTCAGACTCCTGATCGTTCGAAGTGACGCGAGTTCCCTTCATCTCACCCATGCCTCGGCGTTGCTCTGGGATTGCATGGCTTCTCCGCAGGGAGTTCTTTGAAGTTCGAACAAGACGGCTAACTTCGGCAGCTCTATGCCACCCGATTCTTCGTTTCTTGATTGCTGCTTGGATGAACGTATGGGTTTAACTCTCCTGTGAAATGTAAACCAGATTATGTTGTAAAATTATCATCTTCGTACTAAAAAAAAGTTACTTTAATAATGCTTAATTCATCTCTTAATAGATCTGGCCTCAGTATGTGGTCGATCCGGACTCCAATCACCCAACCGGAAAATTAGTGGCATAAATTCAAAACATTAGCTCTACTAACGTCAACGTGTTTTTAATGTGCTAAAATAACAGGAGCACACATGCCATGAGATAAAATTTGAATTTGAGGAGTTGCCCAAGACCGTTGTGGGTGATGGCTTAAAAATTTTTGGCTTCTCACCTAATGTCAGATATGTCCGCATCCTAGTAGCCGAAATTTGGGTGATATATACTATGGTCTTCTTCAAGACAAAGAGTCTGCGGGGACTTTCTTGCGTTTGCATTTCATATGATTCATTCCCAGTTGTCCTACTCCTTAACGGAGGCACCGTTAAGCTACCCTCAAGGCCTCAACTTCACAACTTGCGGCCTTGTCAAAGCTAATCACTGAGAAAGTTTCTCGCCTGCTTCATTACGCATGACTTTACGTAGAGTAATGTTCCTGCATACAAGTTCGTTAGCTCATTTGGGGCATGATAATCCCTTTGGCCTTATTACTTATGCTTCCCCCACCCCGGCCTTAATGAAATTTTTTTTTAAAGAGTCGGTGGCATTGTATAGAGGTTGTTTCCTAAGCCTCTATGAATGTTTATCAAGTGTAGCCTCTAAGACAATCCCAATTGCTTTCCTGAGAATTATCTCTTCTAACCAGTATCTTTTATAATTCTCACTACTATCATTCCCGCTATCATACTCATACTCTGTTTCTTCACCATGTCACATCTAACGAATGTAACCTCTATCAATTCAAGCACAAAAAAAAAATGATGTCTTAGTTCATCGATTGAACTTAAATGCATTTCATGCAATGACACATAATTTTACTAGATCCACGAGCATGTTTCATTGCATTCTTGATGAAAAACTCCAACTTTTCTTTATATTCCCCAAACAGATATTTTGAAGACACTTATACCATTGTCAAGGCTTTTCAATCTATATGTGTAAAAAAAACGTTGCTTTGGTGAAGAAAATCAACTAAACAATGGTAATGCTACTATGACATATTCACTTATCAACAGTAAATAAAACCAAAAATAATGGGGATGCTAGTATTATTAATCTCAATTAATACCACTGTAGAGAAGCTAAGAACTTAACCATTTGGTCAAACCCAAGACTAATCACTTCAATTATTAGCAAAACAAACAAAAATTAAAGAAAGCTCAAAACAACTAAAACTAAGAATCCAAGAGTAATAAGTAATAAGCTAGCAACAAACGACCACATAAATTAAAAAAAAAACATAGTTGAAGAACCACAAAGGATCAACAAGCAACAATGAAGGAGAAACGACCAAAAAATTGAACTACCACAAACGAATAAGAAGTTTCAAAATCAATAAACTCAGTCATTCCTGGTTCATGACTACTCTAAACATTATAGAAATTAGGGTATAATAATACATCATGAACTAAAAATTCATGTAATACACCTCCATTTTTTGGAAACCTAATTTTCCTAAAATATAAATTTGATTGCAAAATTTATTATTTAATCTTATCCAGATCAACTTATTTTATTTAAATTGTGATTTTAAAGTGTATTTGATTTAATGTTTCACTCATTTTGATTTATAACTCTTACAATAATCCTTTCGTCTTAAATTTAAATTTATTTATATTTTTTTAAACCTTTAGAAAATGGTCTAAGTGAAATGAACCTTTTTCCTATGTGTGTTGATTTCATCAAAAACTAACTTTCAATTTATCTCAATTCATCATTAATCTTACATGCTTTTGTCGGATAGATCTTATTGAGTTCAGCTTCATATTAATGTTATTGCAGATTATTCAATATAAATTCATTCATGATTATAATTTACTAAATTCATACAATTATGATTTTTGTCTAGAAATGTATTTCTATTCTGATTACATATGCATTTTGATATATTTTGCATATTTCTAAGTTATTTTTTTTTAAATATTACGAGCACGTTTTGTTTTAAAAATATGTTACATCTTTGTAACTAAAGTTAATATAAGCTTTTCCCATTGACGGAATGGTGTTATGATTTAATATTTTAAGTTTTGCTTTTGAATATGACCTTGATGTATATTACGACTTGTTTTGGGGCATATTTTGTTATCAAAGATGAGTTTTCTTGAAATTATAAAATCATTTTGTAATAGCATACTAGTGATTTCTCTTGGTAATGATTTAAATTGTCATTTTTGGATTCAATAAGATTTTCCATTTAAAATGATGATTTATCATAAAAGTCTCGCGATAACTCTTTAACTATCAGTTGAGCTAGTAACACTTTAGAAAAAAATATTTTATATCTTCGTGAGTTCATATTGTGATATTTTGTCCTTTTTATGAGGTTATGCAACCCTCCAAAATTTATATTTTGAGTTTTCTGTAACTCATTCTGATTTTCTATTCAAAATGATTTGTGATTATTCCTAGGTATTTTGTTTAAATTTAAAAAATAGATTTCTAATAATTTTGTGGAACTCCCCTATTGATTTAATATTGAAACAACATTAAATTTTGATATAAAAGTTTCTCAAATATTTTTTTTTTTGGAATTTTCACTTTTAAATGATTAAGTTAATTTTGTTTGGAAAATTATTTAAATTATTTACGGATGCTAAGGATTTGGTTTATATAATATTTTAGGTATTTTAAATATTATTTTAATATTGCATTATTTATTTTCGTAAATAATATAATCATTAACATTTTAACCAAAAGCTTTTCCAAAATTCTTTAAATATGCTTTACATCAATTTTATCCTATTGAATCTTTACAAAATGATTTCTGTTAAATGAATTTTAGATAAATATCATTTTTAATATCTAGATATTTTATAATCTTTATGTGTGTGTGTGTGTGTGTGTATGTAAGAAAAGATAATTACCTTATAATATAACCACGATTTCATTCTTTTGGTTTAGTTAGCTATAAAATAAGGTAAGTCTCTAATTACCTCTACTTATAGTTGCTTCATGAGAATGGATTGATGTGTATGGGTCTTGGAATTAAAAGTGACACAATTCACATTAGTTGGAAATTCAAGCATATATTATGTTCTGTATGGTACTTTAAATTGTTCATGAGTTTAATGTGTTGAAATAAAGCGAACATCCTTTTATTGATACTTCCGAGAAAATTTTTGAAAGCCCTCTGCCTCTTGTGGATTCTGGGATAACCATGATCCTGAAAATAAAAGAAACAAATGTAATGAATATATAATTGGTTACATATACAATAAGAAATAAGAAATAATGAATATGATAAACTTACCTTTCTTAACCATAAATCTAAAGCCACGTAATCGCCAAAGCTTGGCATCAAATTAGGGATAATTGGACCTCTGGGACATGGCTCAAGTAAGTATCATTGTTCATCTTCACTAGCATCACTAGCATCCCTATCATCGTCGTCGTCATCGTCCTCCTCCTCCTCCTCCTTCTCCTCATCATCATCAACATCATCATTACACACATAAGTTGATGATGATGGTTGATCAATAATGTGGGATAATGATGTTAACAAATCTAATGATGATATAGAACTACCATCGGTAGGTGGGTGAACTGAGGATGATAGTGCTCCCATGTCAGGTTGTGTCGGTGAGGCAAGAAACTCTATATATTATGTAGATAATGGAAAACCTCCAACGCCTAAACCTCCAAACCCCGAACCCCTACCCCCAAACATTCGTACCCTCTAAACCCCGAACCTCCAAACCCAAAATGCCAACATCGGTTATAAATGATGGACAACCTACATATTCTACAAATGTTGGAAAGGTAGAAGCTTGATGACTAGACCTTGGTTGTTTGAAAACGTGTGCATATTCTTACTGTTTCGATGCTTCTTCAAGTTCTTGATCACCAACATGTTTGCCTCGTCGTAATCCACTAGCAACACTTTTTCTAAAATTTCTCAGACAAGACATCGGAGCAGGTTATTCAGTAGCAGTTCTGTTATGTTGTGAAGAAGCAGTAATAGGACGACCTTTGGTTCTATCTACTACTCTGTCTTGCCTGCGACTGTAGTACTCCAAAAATTTCTTAGCCTAATCCTATGTCATTAGCGCCCTAATTTGATTTTAATCTCAAGAAATATTATGTTAGCCTTAACCTAACTCCTTAATTCTAAAACTTTAACCGAAACCGAAATCTTGATTCGGATAAATCGTAATTCATAAACTAAAATAAAATCCTGCTAAAATTTTCACTAATCCTAACTATCTTGTCTAATCTAAAATCACCTAATATAATCCTAACACTTAACCTCTTCTTCCTTTTTCTTTTCTTTTCTTTCCTTTCTTTTTCTTTCTTTTCTTTTTCCTTCTTCTCCTGCTTCAATTTTGTGGTGTGAAGGATATGATCCTATAGCTCCCTATCAATCTAGCGTAGGATTTACGTGCTTATCCTATCGATACGACACCTAATAAAAGCCTGCTTCAACCTTATTTTCACCCTAAATCTTGTCCAAACACCACCAAAATTTAATCATAGCTCCACCACACATTCTTCTACACTTCCATACAATTCAAGTTTCCATTTGACTCTGGCAAATTCCATTTTTACCCTTCTCTGCCATGCTCTTCCTTTTAATTTTTAACCTCCTATCCTAAGCATATTTTATTTTATTTTCATAGGTGCTTTTTTGATGATCTCGGAGGGATTCTAGGATTTACGTGCTTAGAGCCCGGTGTCCTAGTTGGTAAGGATACTATTCGATGCTTAGGACTTCTGATGATGTTTGCTTATATGGCTAAATGTTTCTTCCATGATATTGTTGTTGTATTATACATCATATGTTGATATTGACAATTTGTGCCGATAGGAATATTATGTTGAAAGAAAATAAGAGTTGGTAAGATATATCATTATATTATAATTTGTGACGATAATCTCATATTTGTGAGAATGCATCTTATAGCATAGAATATGGTTGAATAATGACGATATCACACTTATGGAAATATATCTATGGTTGAGTAATGATGATATCACACTTATGGAAATATATCTGTGGTTGAATAATGATGATATCACACTTATGGAAATATATCTATGGCTGAATAATGATGATATCACACTTGGAAAAATATATCTATGGTTGAATAATGATGATATCACACTTGGGGAAATATATCTATGGTTGAATGATGATAATATCACACTTGTGAAAATATATCTATGGTTGAAATAATGACAATATCACGCTTGTGGAATTATATCCATATTATGGAAACTGGGTTGAATGATTATAAGGTCATATTTGTGAAAATATATTTTAAGGTATGAAATAAGGGTGGGACGATAATAATGTCAAAATTGTGAAATTATATCTATAGTATGAAATATAGGTTGAATGAGTTATCGTAAATGGGCTTAAGGTCTTTTATAAGGTATGATAATTAATGGGGATATGAATGGAAGGTATGAGTTTGTATAAAAGAAAGGTGTTAATTATGTAAAAGGGCAACTGGTCATTATGGGATAATAAGGAAGTTTTGGTAATTTATTTGTTAGGAAACTTAAATTATGATAATAATCACTTGAGTAATTCATGGGGATATTATCATTATTTGGGGTTCATAAATGTTTAATAGTAAATTTGGGACAAGTCATCTTGAGATGTTATTATTATTATCACATCTTCATGGATTAGAGAATAACTATTGGGAATTAGGAATGATGAATATTTCATATGAGGTGTTACAATAATTTTATGGGATTTAGACTTGGATACTTTAGTGTTTATTATATATATATATCGGGATGAGATTACTAAATCAACTCATAGGAATTAGGTTGTGATTTTTTGGGTATGATACTAATGATGGGATTTGGGAGATGTCATAATACAATGTGAGTGGAACAACTAACATGGGAGAATGAACACTAAAGAAAGTGTAATTAGACTTTGACAAGACTTAAGGGTTTGGATCTATATTACATGTATATCTGTTTGACTGTGTTCCATGCTATATGTATATATGTTTTGACAGTGTCCTATGCTAGAGAATCAATCTTAGATAAGATACTAATCACTTAAAGTGAAAGAGCATGTGAGTAGCACCATAGGATTATTTTTCTTAAATCTATATATATATATGTATTCCCGTTCCACTAGGTAGAATAGTGGATCGGGAGAGTTCTATCCCAAGATGATGTTTTTAATCTTCATTCCACCGAAAAGAATAGTGGGTCGGGTTTGTTGTCCCCAAGAAGCTTCAAACCGTTCCACCAGTTGAGAATAGTGGGGCGCCTACTCATCGTAAAATAAAACATACATTTACAACCTATGAGAAAAGATACTACTGATTTAAAGTGGAAGAATGCGTGAGTCAGGACCATGGTGATTTATTCTCGTTCTACCGTGTAGAATAGTGGCTTTGGAGCATTCTACCCCAAGGAGATGATTTATTCCCATTCCACCAGGTAGAATAGTGGCTTGGAAGTGTTCTACCCCTAGAAGATGTTATTACCTCCGTTCCACGAAAAGAATAGTGGCTCGGGTGTATTGTCCCCGAGAAGTTCCAGACTATTCCACCGGTTTAAGAATAGTGGGGTTCCTACACTCATCGTACATAAAAGAATGAAAATGGACTATACTTAATAAAAGGATCTGGATTGTATTATGTCTTATAAGATGATCATTTACTTGATTGTTTTCCTTTATCATTTAATGTGAAAGCATGTGCTATTTATATTTCTATTTCGATAGTATTTTTCCCTTACTCAGTACGTAGCGTACTGACTACCTGCTTTATGGGTGCTGCTCATTCCTACGAGCAGACTTGCCCTATTTTACAGGTGATTGATGACTGTTAGCTTGATGTGCTTGCCTTGGGTGAGCGCTAAATGTATTGGTAAAGGGTATGGTCATCCGGATAACTCTATTTCTCTCTTTGGACTCCTAGTCCTCTAATTTTACTATTTATTTCCTTCTCTTTTTTCGTATCCTATATCATAGGGGAATCAAGTGCTTCCCACACCTGGTTCTTAGGTATAAGGTTACTTTTACCTTGCACCCGACATGGACTGGGCATTGGGAGTGCCTCTTCTATGTTGGATGTAGCGTGACAACCCCACGTTTTGTGTTTTGACTTCCTCTATTAACTTTTTAAAATGTAATGTTTAAGTTCCAAAATTTGGGGTTGTTACAGTTTTGCCTTGTAATTGTCGTAAGGATAGTTGGGTAAGCTACACTTATGTTAATTACAGCGATAACACCCAACTATTTGATTATACGCTTCCGCTTAAAATAAAAATTTTTAGTAATAAATTTTGGGGTGGTACAACGACTCATCTGAATTTTAATAATAAAACTAAGTCAATTAAAAGTAGATATATAAATTGAAGGTAATAAGTCATCACATAAATAAAACATAAATACATAGGTAATAGTAATATAATTATTAAATATCAACTCATATTATAATAGCAAAAAAGATATGTATATCCAACCTTATAACTAAAATATAATCTCTTAAACTAATCCTCTACTTTATTAATTAAATACATCAAAAATATTTTTATTAATTACTAGTAGTAGTTTAGTATAATATAACAACTAAATTATACTTAATTATGGTGTCTTATAAAACCAAGCTCCCCATATATTTTTTCAATAACTGAACCAAATATATCCAAAGATATTCCATAAAAATTAGCAAACTAAATAAATCTAATACAAATATAAACATATTTAATCTATTATAAACAGATTTAATAAAAGAACATAAGCTAATCTAATCTATTATCCTATCAATATAATTAAAAACATTCACCAATAACCCCCACCATGTAACAATATTTAACATATTTAATGAATATATGAACAAATCTAATAAATATCACATCATATATAAATAATACAATAATGTAATTAACATAGTATAATAAATCTAAAAATATAATGAACAAATTTAACCATATTAACCGTAATTATAAAAAAATATAACTAAAAACCATAATTAATAAACATAATTACACCTCCCAAAGATAATCGAAAACCCTATAATATAGACAAAATGTGCCAAACCTACATTCAATTAAAATAATAGAGTATAATAGATCTACCAATATAATAAATAAATTTAATTGAATTAACCATAATTAAAAAAATAATTAATACAAATATAATTAACAAACCCTAAAACATTGCTTTCCCCTACGATAAAAAATGGCGGTATTTCCCCAACCTAATCTGCTGACTATGCCGATCCACTTTCTCATTAGCCCTCCCATCTATCGGCAAATATGGCAAAATCTTACCCCACAACATCAGCAAATTTTGCCGATCCCCTTTTCCATTGAACGACAACTGCCGATCCTCTTTTTTTTTCCTTATCTTATTTGAAGATAAAAAAATCATCCCGCCAGCAAGAATTGGTGTTGCACCCTCCCCCTCATTGGTAAGTCTGGCCGAATATTGGTCAATAATATCAACAATTTTTGTCGATCTTTTACCCCTTGAACGATAGAAATTACCGATCCCTCCTTTTTTCTATCTAATCTGGCCTTACCTAATTTTTCATGCATAAGCTAGATCTATAATAAAAAAAAATAATCCATAAGCTAGATATATAATATGGTTAGATCTAAAGCTGGAAAAAAAAAATTGAACTTCATCGGTAAGATTTACTATTGAAACCTCCCATCAGCATATTTTACAATAGGAAAAAAAATTCTTAAACAAAAAAAATTTAATTAGTTACATGTGTAAGGGAGGTGAGAGTTCAAAAATGAGAGAATCGTAGCCATAGATAAAAGAAGGGAGACAAAAGAGAAGTGAGAGAAAGAAAGGAGAAAAAATGAGTCATTATCTTTAATTTCTATATAATAGCCGATCCACTTTCTCGTTAGCCCTCCCATCTATCGGCAAATTTTGTCGATCCCCTTCCCCACTGAACGACAGCAATTGTCGATCTTCTTTTTCTTTTCTTTTTCCTATCTAATTTGGAAAAAAAAAATCCACCCCACCGGTAAGAAGTGTCATTGCACCGTCCCCCCTATCCGTAAGTCTAGCCGAATATTGGTCAATAATATCAACAAATTTTGTCGATCCTTTACCCCTTGAATGGTATAAATTACCGATCCCCCCTTTTTTCTATCTAATCTGGCCTTACCTAATTTTTCATGCATAAGCTAGATATATATACAATTAAAAAAAATTCCATAAGCTAGATCTATAATATGGTTAGATCTAAAGCTGGAGAAAAAAAATTTTGAACTTCATCAGCAAGATTTACCGTTGAAACCTCCCATCAGCATATTTTACAATAGGAAAAAAACTCTTAAACAAAAGAAAAATTAATTAGTTACATGCATAAGGGAGGTGAGAGCTGAAAAATGAGAGAATCCTAGCCGTAGATGAGAGAAGGGAGACGGGAGAAAAGTGAGAGAAAAAATGAGTGAGTAAAAGGAAAGGGGAGGACTGAGGAGTAGGATTAAAAAAAATTAAATAATAAATATATATTTTCTATATAATAGCTACAAAAAAAACATTTATTTACATTCTACTAACTTCCTTCATAAGCTTCAACACCATTCCGATAAGGCTCTAAAGCATAAATGCAAGAAAGAAGAAGAAGAAGAAGAAAGGAACTCAATTTAAAATCTACTAAATTCTTAGAATTTCGTCCGAGGGCAAAGCAATATCGCGCCGAAAGTTAAAACGGCTACGAATCACTCTTCGCTCCCATCTTTAATTTCGAAAATAACGTCGTTATCCCTTCTAAAAAAAAAAAAAAATGTAGTCGAAGAAAAATAACGTCGTTATCGGGACTCCGATAACTATTGTTTAGACGACCACATACGTCTTTATCTAACAGCCCTATTTATTTATTATCCCCAAGGTAGCAGATACAGCCTCAGCCTCGCCTTTTTCGCTGACGAACTCTCCCACATTTCCGCGCCCAGCGACCCAAACAGTGCGCGGTAATATAGCGCCACCAACTGCCAAGCCGCGTGAGGTCCTAATCATAGCCGGTCCCACCACGAGTCACAGAAGGTAACTGTGCTGTGCAAGCGACCGCAGTTCAATATTGGGATATTCATAAACGCACGAAATGCACATGGCGTACCAGCGCTAGTATAGTAACTATTAATCCGTCGTCCAAAGGCCGGCCGATATGCTTCCACGGCGTCCTAAAAGTAGGTGGGAGGGTCATTATACGCGTACGGTGCGTCTGGTGCTTTGGTAAATGCACGTCTTATCCGAATATAATGTAAAGAGACGAATATTAGTAATATTTTTTTGAATACGTATTTTTATATTAATTGATTTGATTATAATTATTTTATAGAAGATTATGATAAAAAGTACGAATAATTTTAAGATTTTGTATGTAAAAAATAAATACACTAAAAATAAATCGGACATAATATAATTGGTACCTAATAATATTTATTGAAATTAATGGTAAGTGAGAGGGGAGGTGGGAGGAAAAGATGCGCGTAATAGAAGGAAAGGAAAATGCGTCTTGCCAGCATTCAAAAAGTTAAGGGTAACCGGAGATTAATTAAAAAAAGGAAGTGCAGGTTCTGTATGAAAATGATAATAAAGGGTCACCTGAAACATTATAAAGCTGGCCGACATCATATAAAGCATTATCTAATTAAACGTCGGATTATACAATTCATTTTCTCCTATATATATATATATAAAGCATCCACATCCAGTTACATAGTTTTCCAATGTCAAACATAGCTCAAGTATATATGATGTCGGGCTCAACCTGCCTGCCTGCCTACTGATCATGAGACGTGATTCCTTTTCCTTTACTTTGACTAGACTTCATCAACTGCATGAATTAGTTGCTGCGATTACCTCCATCAGATATACGTAGGCTTAAACCAAAAGCTAAGGCAACCCATGTCAACCGTAACACTTCACGTATACACTTCAGGCATGCAAAGAAAAGTGCTTTCATGTCTGATCGTAGCTTTTGAAACGCTGTTTATTCAAAATACGAACCAGCAACGGTTTTTTTTTTTTTTTTGGGAGTCATCCGGAAGCATCTTGCCGTACAAGTATATATATCAAATATGCTTGCAAAATATTAAAGACCAAAATAAGGTCAATCAATCAATCAATCGGTGCTGAAATATGAAACGAACCAAAAAAAAACGCACACACACACGCACGACACAATAAGACGACCCTCGTGGCTATAACATTGGAGAGCCAAATCTACAAGTATTCATAGACCTCGACATAAGTACAAAAAAAAAATCATTTATTAACCCGACTGCAATCTCTATTTCTAACTTTCTTCTTCTTCGTCGTCATCGTCTCCAGGAACGCCAAAAAAGAAAGGATCCCGCAAGAGCTCGGCGGCGGACGGCCGCGCCTTAGCCGGAACGAGGCATCTTTCGATGAAGGCCCTGAACTCCGGATCCCGAACCCTCTTGAGGGCCTCCGGCCGGACTCCCCTCGTGACCTTCTTGTAGATCCGCGCGATGTTCTCGCACTCGCTGTACGGGATCTCGACGGTTACCATCTCCAGGAGGCACATGCCGAAGGCGTATATGTCCACCAGCTCCGTGTAGTCTTCTTCGTAGAGCTCCGGCGCCATGAACTCCGGCGTCCCCAGGACCGAGTGAGCTACGTGGCTCTTGCCTACTATCGTCGCCAGCCCTAGATCGCCGATCTTCACCTGAATAATTCGGGAGAATCGTGGATAATTGTTATATTTTAGGTATAATTTTCTAGGTAAGTACGTGTACTAAACGGCTAGTTGCACCTATATATATATATATATATATATATATATATATATATATATGCAGCACAAGCACTAGGCGATGGTGGGAAGCATGACAAGACCTTGATGCAGCAGAAAATAGTCAGATTCGTGCCTTACCAATATGTGCTAAATCACGTATTCCATCATGGCTAGTACCATATGCATGTTTTTAATTTAGAGGTCAATTCTTTTTTTTCTTTTTTCTTTTTTCTTTTTTTCCAGGTCGGTAGACCGGGCGGTATAGTAGTCGTCGCAGTAACACCTCACGAATCCACCAGACAAATCCCACCAGATCCTACCGCCCTTCGGAGCCCCTAAAAAATCATTACTCGCCCGGTCATCCCTCACGCGTGAACCACTGAATTACACTTACAGGCTCTCGTTTGACTATTAGCAACAGACGAATACGTCTCACAAAATCGTATGGGTACTGAAGCGAAGATTATTCGACGAGATTAATTATAATAACAAAAAAAAGTACAAAAAAATACTCACCTGACCGATATTGCCATTGACGAACACATTGCTGCAATTAAGATCGCGATGAATGACGCAGGGCTGATGGTTGTGCAGATACTCCAACCCCTTCAGAATCTGCCTCGCCCATTTCTTCAGCGCCTTCGCCGACACGTGCCTGTGCTTCTTCCGATACTCCCTCAGATTCCCGGAAGTGCAGACCTCGGTTATAAAGTTCAGCGTGCTCCTGCCGTCGTCCCTCCAGACGTGGAACAGCTGGATTATATTCTCGTTCCGCAGATCCCTCAGCAGTCGAACCTCCGACTGCAGCCTCTCGACCATCGCTCTGTCGTCGCTCAGGTTCTTTAATTTCACCTGGTTCCACGCCACTTCTATCCCTTCTTCTTGGTCGAATGCGCGGTATACTTTCTTTACCGCTCCGCTTCCTAGGAGTTCCGAGTATCGCCCGTAGCGCCCCGTCGGATCTACCTCCACGAAGGGCTCCGAATCGTCGTCGTCCGCCGGATCGGTATCTACACTCGGCATCTGGGTAAAGGTCGAGAGATATATAGAAATGAAAATACACGAGTTAACTTTCAGATTAATATACCTATTCACCGGAAAAGAACGTAATTTCTAGTACATATACGAACGAATAATCCTCTTCAGACAGAATTATATGATACAAGGTTCTTATATCCTGCCCGACTGCATATACAGTCGACCCGACCACATACGATGCATAATCCCATGAAGGAAATCAATAGAAATTGTAAGCATTTACGTGTATACGTACCTTGAGCTTTGAAGGGGAGTCCAGAGACGGCAGGTAATCTCTAGAGCAGCAGCAGCAGCTACAAGACGACGACGGCGTGTTCGGCGTACGGTGAGAGCGGAGCGGCTGGGAGAAAAACTGAAGGACTAAAGTACATAAGAATTCGAAACATGATGATGAGCAGATGGCCATAGGTTTTTTGGTAAAATAGGGTATTTATAATATACCTTATAGTGATTAAAGATAAATATTTGTTTTTGTGAAAAAAGGAGAAGATCATTATCCTTTAGGATTTGGTGGGTGTGGATGTTTAGAGAATCCAACTAAGGAAGCTTTTACTTTTTTGTCTGTCAAGCATCCCACGAGGTGAAGACTGGGGGCCAAAAAAAAAAGACTTCTAATCTAATGGTTTAAATATTGATTCATTTCTCCTTAGACACAGATTTTAAATTTAAAAAAAATATAAAATTAGAAAGGAGAAGATTTATTTGGAACCCGGTTCCGAGTATTAATCAAAGGAGAATTTATTTGTAAATACGAATTTGAAATGCTAGTTTTACCTGGCGTCCGTGTTGTAATGGCGAGTAATGATTGGTTGTCTTTGAATACAGGTTTCATGGGAGTGAATAAAGAATTTAGGCGTACTGCCACTAGTGAATATTCTCTTCTGCTCTGTTTCGGTTGATGCTTTCTTGGGCGTTGACAATCATTAAAGAATTTAGCACAATTTATTTTTTTTTTTTTTAAATGTGTACCTTCATATTTGATTTAATATTTTATAGCTATTTTATATTTTGTTTAACAGCTCTACCAAGCCACATCTACGTTTTCATAAAAAATTCACTTAAGTAAGTAAATGATAAAAATGAAATTTCCTTCTTAATTGTATTTATGTACTCGTTTGAGGACGGTTGGGGTCGTGTTTCCACTCCGACAACTACTTGTCAATAACAAATTTTAGAAGTTTATACAAAATTTCGTATGTTTTATTTTTCTAAATAAAATAAAATAAATAAATACGTAGCCACAACAACCAATAACTACGTCTCTTCCAAACCAGATCGTAAGTAAGACTAAATCAAAATGTCATACCTGATATTAGAATTACTAAGAATATGGCATAACCATAAATATTATATTAAATCGGTATTGTAAAAATCGGACCGAAAATCTATTTGATGAACCTCCCACGGTCCGATCAATTTGACTGGTCCAAACATGGTTTGATTAAAAATTGCGATTATTTAAAGAAATATCTGGTACAATCCCGATATATATAACCCGATCCGATCCCCGTTTAACCGATTCAAATAGGATCATTTGTCACTTGAATATCTTTTCCTATAACATAAATAATGACATTTAGTGTGTATCGGATCAAATTAGTTTGCCCAGCCTAATTCAATTTTTTCTAGTCAGTATGCTAGTTTCAAAACCACATAAGTTTATACCATATGCACCCACACACTTGAACAAAAAGGTTGAACTGATCGGTCCGGTCTGATTTTTAATTCATTGGATTAAATATCAAATGTCCTAATAGAATGTCTTTTTAGAATATATACTTATGGGTGAACTGTACCAGCTAGCCGCTGGTTGTTGCGCTTGAATCGTTTAACCTATCTACTAAATTTTATTTAAAGTTCTAAAGTCCGTGTTTAAAAACAGCAGTTGAAGGCAGAAACGATCCCTCAAACTTAATGTCTCTTTCTTTAAAGTATAATTTAGGTCAGTCTTTTAATAACAAATAACATGGGTTTGGTGCCGAAAAGTTTAAATCTGTCCCTTGATATTAATCAATAAAATACGACCCATACGACTTTTAATTAAGTATCATATCACATCATACTAATATTTTAGTACAAGGCATTGGTTCTCAATATCTTACGCCAAAAGGAAATACGGTAATTGATCATTTCTTCGGGTCTGAGTGAAGTTTATTCCGTGATAACTATTGATTACAAAAGATTATACTAAGTGATCGTTTGGTGGAGCGTATGTTCCCTAAAAGATGCTTCTTGAGGCCCATGTCATATGCGTTTGAGAGAAAATATTCCGAGAGTAGTTTTTTTTTTAATTTTTTTTAATCAAAAAAGAATGTCTAAAGTTATTACATGAATGAGCTTATATAGACAATCAGATGGGTTTTATCTAAAACATGACAGGTTGTATTCATTTGATGTATAAACGTGTTGTGTATCGATACCAATTCGAAAAAATAAGATCTAATTATAATCAATTAGAACACACAAGAATTGAGAAGAGAATAACACTCAAGAACACAGATTGGGGAAACAGATGATCTTATTGATGTGAAGTAATTGTGATTACAAAGAATCAGAGAAATTCTCACATAAATCACTCAATACATCAAGGAATTACAATAGAACTCAATAGGAGAAGAAGACGGCGTTCGCTCTTCGATTAGAGTTCTAATCGCATGGTATTTATACTATACGAAACTGTCATTAGCGAAAACCGAGGCGGAGCGAAAAACCCAAAAAACACAGTACCCCTTGTTTATTTTCTATCTCTCGGCCTCTCCCGGAAAACAGAACATATTTTCCTGATGGAAAAACACGGATCGTGTTTCCAAAACACGGGCTCCCCGTGTTTATTTCCAGCTTTGACAATCTTCAGTATTTCAGCCATAACTTCTTCATCTGACCTCCGATCGAGCTGATTCTTGATGTGTTGGAAATCTAACAGAAAGATCTACAACTTTATTGTTCATCACATTTCCAAATTATAATTTCTTCAATATAAAATATTCACATCTTTCCAGAACAGCTCACAGTTCTACTTCAAATTTCTCCGAAACACTTCACACACCAATCCAAGCTATTCTACACACCAAATACGAGTCACAAGCTCACAAAACGAATATGAATATGGATATAAAGGAAAGTTAAAAAAATTCTGCCAAGTTTAGGTACGGATATAGATACAAGATATCTAAATCTATATCCGTTCTATACCCGTATCCGTGCTTGAATATGTTTACCCGTAATAAAAATCCTATTTTACCCTTCATTTAAATAATACAACATCACATCTACTAACGTTAAAAATGTAAATTAAACAAAACCCTAAAAATCTAACACAAACAAATAACAAAAATCTAGCAAACAACCCTTGAACCCAAGTCCGCTTGTTTGTTTAATCCGGGATATCATTGTTCAAGCGCTCAACTGCTCATGCATTGTGGATAACATAATTATCAAGTAGAATCTAACATGTTGAAAACATATGAGAAGATATCATAAATTTGTCATCGAAAAATTCCTATCTGGCCTATTATTTGTTTTAGCTAACTAGCTATATGCAATCTGTTGAAAAATGAAGACATTGTTTTTCATATAAGTAAAACTTAAACTATGAATGGAAATAATAAAGATGTCATGAATAAATTATGTATGATTCAATATTGATACACAAAATGGATTAGCAAATGGTTGTAGTGATGTGATCATAATATTGGAATTGATAAAAATTATAATAACTGTTATGCTACTCTTTTTAACTAAAGTTTGTAATATATATAAAATCATTTGAATTTGATATTGTGAATTTCTAATGTTTTATGTGCTTTCATAATTTTCTCCTTAGGTTTAGGGATGACAACTAGAGCTATTACTACTAATTTACAAAGCCAAATACCTCCATATTCATCAATTGCAACTAGTAACCCTATTACCGAGCCATCTACAAATTAGAAGATGAAGATGTAGAAGTACAACAACTTACTTTAGGGGGAAAAAAAGAAATAAAACTTCAATTGTAAGGGAACATTTGTATGTGGTGGAGACTAATGGGAATAAGAAGGCCATTTGTAGGGGTTGTAATAGACGTTGAAGTGGGGATCCCAAAAATGACACTTCTCATTTGCAAGAGCATATAAAGAAGTGTGTAGTTTTTAAGGTTATACAAGGAGTAGGCCAAAATAAGTTCTAATTCACTCAAAAATGGGAAGGAAAGGGGAATACAATGATCATTAAATTCAATTAAGAAGTTTCAAGGCAAGACTTGTGCAATATGGTGGTGATGTATGAGTTCTATAGTGGAACGTGAAGGATTTAAGAAGTTCTATGCTTTGATGTTAGTACTATGTGATAATTTGTTGTTCTCATTTTTATTTGTTGTTTTTCTTCCTTTTATCTTTGTTAAGATTCATGTTTGTTCTTCCTCTCCACACAGTTGAAGTTATTTGTGATGTTTTGTTAACTATTGTGGGGGATTAGAAAATTGATACAAATCTCACATCACTAACTATTGACAATTGTACTACTAATGATACTATGATTGATGAGATGAAAATGATATTATAAGTGAAGTGTTTTTTGTCTCATGGAAAATATTTTGACATGTTGTGTTGTGCATATTCTTAATTTGATTTTTAGGGATGGGATGGATGTAATACAAACGACGGTTGAAAATGTTTATGAGAATGTGGTGGTTTGGAGGATAGCGCAAAAAAGAATAGAAAGGTTTGTAAAGGTCTGTCAACAAAAAGAATTTACATATACTAAGACCTTAGTGTAGGATAGTAAGGTAAGATGGAAATCCACTTTCTTAATGCTTGATGTTGCATTGTTGTATGAATATGTGTTTGAGTGGTTATCATGGTTGGAGCCCAGCTTTAAATGTTATCTTAGTTCTGAGGAGTGGAAAATGGCTCGGATTATTTGTTCAAAATTGTCATTGTTTTATGAGGTTACTTTATTGTTTTCAAGAAATAAATATCTTACTTCTAACTTATATTTCCATAAGGTATGTAAGATTATATTAGCTTTGTATGAATGGGAATTTGAGGAAGATGAAAAAAATAAGAATATGGCTGAAAAAGTGTTAGAGAAATTTGATAAATATTGAAGTGTAATTTATAGGATTATGGTAGTAGCAGCCATTTTGGATCCCTAATTTAAAATGAAGTTAGTGGAATATTATTATTCCTTGATTTATTTAAACTCCACTTATGATTAGACAGGGAAAGTTCATAGAAAATGTAATGGTTTATTTCATGAGTATGAGGAGAAACTAAAGCATATAGAGAGACATACAAGTACATCTTCTAGTTCAACTATTTCTACGCATACTTTCTATGGTGGCAGTGCCTTTTAGGTTCTAGAGGAACAAAAATATATGAAAAGGGGTTATATAATCATGGTATCACTAATTAATCACAAAAGAATGAATTAGAATACTAATTGGAGGAGGTTGTTATGCTAAAGATAAAGGACTTTGAAGTTTTGTCATGGTAGAAGACAAACACTAAGTTTTTGATTTTGCAAAACATAGATAGGGATATACTTGTTATTCCTATTTCTATAGCTTCTTCAAAATATTCTTTTAGCATGACTGGTCGGTTTATCACTCCTTACCACAATCGATTACATCTAAAGACTTTAAAAGCATTGATGTGTGGTTGATATTGGCTTTTGGTAGCAATGATGAATGACAATGGTGATATTTTATTTATATTGTTAAAATTATATTTAATTATGAAGTATGTGTTACTTTATCTATTTATTTTATCATTTAAATATTTTTTTAGATAATAATGATTCTAAAATATCATATTATTGTGGTCATTTCTGCACTTCTTTTGAGGATGAGAATCCAATGATAGTGAAAATGAGGTAAAACTTAGGTGTTTATAAATTTTTATAATATCATTAGTTAATGTAATATATATGAATATATATGTTTTTTGAATATTTATTTTTACTATATTGGTGTAATAGGTAGATGTATGATGATTGAAGTGCAAAGATTCAAGAATGAAGATTAAAAAGTTCTTCCTATCATGAATGTCATTTGTGTTCTACTTGTTTTTTATGTTTTTTGGATATTATCTACTAGTTTTAAACAATATTGTTGTTTACATATTTAACTATGCTTTTCTATTATTCTACTCAAATGTATTTTGAATAATTTGCTTGTTATATGAAATTTTTTAGAATTCTAATAGATAACAAGTAATAACTTTGTAATATGACTATTTCATGTACAATAGAAACAAGATTGCTTTGGTAAAGATTGCTTTGTCCACTTCAGCTACTAAGGTGATGATTTATTGGTTTTTTTCTATTATATATATATATATATATATATATATATATATATATATTTATCTCAAAAATTAATTCCATAGGTGAATTATGCATAATTAGAAATTTTGGCATTTTGGCAATTAACAGATAATGATAATAGGTAAACGGATAATTTTAATCCATCGGTTAATGGGTTTGATGGGTAACGAGTTTATCCATTGGGCGATGAATTATTCGCTGGATATAGATTTGGGTGAGGTAATGGATAACCATTTGGGTATGGGTAAAAAAAATCTTATCAAGCTTAGGTACGGGTAGGGCGTACCTGATCCATACGCGTCCCATTACCATCCCCTAGAATTAGTATCCTATTAAGAATAATAAAACCCTCTAGTAACAAGGTTTAATAATATAATCTAATATACCCTCTCAAACTCATGATGTGACAACTAGAAGCATTGAAAGTTTGCTAAACAAGAAACAAAAAATGAAGTAGGTGTGCGTTGGTAAGCATATTAGTAATATGAGCTGAAGAGGAAATGAATGACAACATCAATGTCCCTAGTGAAGATGATCGCGAGTGACATGACAATCAATATCAATATGTTTGATACATTCACAAAAGAATTTTTTTTATAATGTGAATAGCATTCTTGTTATCAGAATATAATGAATTATGATCAGAAAAAATAACACCCATGTCAGTAGGTAACTAGCATAACCAAACGACATCATAAGTAGTAGAAATCATGACCCGGTATTCAAGTTTTGTAGAAGACCAAAATAACAATTTTTTTTATTACTTTTCCATGAAATAATAGACTTAGTAATATAAATACAAAACCTAGTGGTGGTCTTATGACTTGTAGAGTCACCAAATCAATCAGCGTTAGAGTGGTCATGCAACTCAAAGGAAGAAGAAGACGAAATGAAAAGGCTATGAAACTTAGCTCCCCAAAGATATTGAAGAATACAAAGAACAATAGCTCAATAAACTATTATAGATGCAGTAAAAAGCTAACTAACCACATGAATAACATGAGAAATATTGAAGTGAGTGATGGCAAGGTAAACCAAGCTACCCACAAAAATATGATATAAATTAGGATATAACAAGGGAGATCCATAAGAGGGAGAGTAGTGTGCATTAGTCCCAAGAAAATTATTAACAGCATGTTATTCATAAAGTGTGCACACTCAATGATATAAGCTATATACTTTGATTGGGATAAGAGATAGCCTTTTGAGGAGGCCACCTTAATCCTTAGAAAATAATACATTAGACCTAAGTCTTTTATTTTAAAATAATGAGCTAAATATGAATTCAAAAGGTAATTCCATCATGATCCTCGCCCATAATAATTATATCATCAATATAAAAGGAGAGTAAGATACAACTTACACTTGTAAATTTAAGAAATGATGTTGAATCATGATGATTAGAATGCTATCCAAGTGAAGTAGTTACAGTATAGAGCTTCTCAAACCAAGCATGTGGATCTTGTATGAGACCCTAAAGAGTTTTCCAAAGCCTACAAAACTCACCGGGTATGTGAGGAAAACTAGGAGGTTATGTAAACCTCTTTACATATATTACCATTCAAGAAAGAATCCTTAACGACCATTTAGGATATATACGTTTGAAGAATATAAGCTATTGCAATAACCATGTGAATAGTAATCATTTTTTCAACATGAGCAAAAGTCTCCTCATAATCTATACCGCACTCATGCTATTAACCCTTAGCAACAATTGTCGAGCTATATATTTTTTTAAATGGAGCCATTAAATCTAGTTTTAATTTTGTAGAATAAATGAAAATTAATGGTGTGTTCTCATGGAGGCAAGGATATTAAATCCCAAGTATGAGTATGATGCAAAGCAATAGGTTCCTCAACCATAACATCTTACCAAAATTTTTCTCAAACTTCCTCTCTATAGGACATGGGTTCAAAAAGACAATGGATAGAAGCTAAAAATGAAGCAAATGAGCTATAATAACAAGAGTAATCAAAATTGAGGAGTTTATTAGGCTTATGATTATGTGTAAACCATCAAATATGAAGAGGAATTGAAACTTTGGATGATGATTGGTATGTTGATGTTGGAGTTTTCTCATTTGATGATCACAATCTCGACATTAATTTTTACAAGTTCGGGAGCCACAAAAATCTCCTTACTTGAAAAAATTAATTATCAATGCAAGTCATGCAAACCTTTTCAACCCCTTTTTGTACCATCTACAAAACACCCCAAAAAAGGCCGTCATTAGCAGTTTTTTTCCTCTAGTTTTTCCCACCTTTTTAGCCCATTTTTCCTTAATATTTTAGACCTAAAATTCCACAAAATTAAGCCCATTCTTTAACCTTGAAAGCCACACAAACAGCTACAAGTTCATCTCAAGTTAAATGTCAAGTCATTTTCAGCACTTGGAAAAAACAATGTAAATTTTGGGAAAGAATAAGGAAGGCTAGAAGACATTTATTACTTCTTTTTGTTACTTACAAGATTAATATGGCCTTTGTCTCTTTCCTTTTGAGTAATATGGCTACTATATGAGTTAGAACATTTGCTAAGTAGGAAGGTATGTTCAAAATCTGCTCTAATATTCTGACCTATGGCATAAACTTATAGCTGAAATATTAAGTAGATTTTCTCTTTTGTTTTAGCTCAAATTACATATATTAGTCGGATAAATTTTAACCTTTGATCCTTAAATTCTTCTATAAGTTTCAAGGATAGAATAAAATACAAAAAAACATAACTTATTGGTTGCACATTTTCCTCTTAACATAACATAGTCTCTTCTTCTAAACTCAAGTGTAAGAGTTTGAAGTCTTGCAAAAATCTTCCAAGATTTATCTTAAGAGTTTAAACCTTAAATGGTTCTTGTAAGTATTGATTCAAGGGGTTACCAAGAATCAATTTTATCCTATTAAATCTCCCCCATTCCTCTATTTGTTTCTATTGTTCTAAGTATTCTTAGAACACCACCTCTTAACAAGACTCAAGTTGGATATCATATGTATCATATGCAGTAGGAGTGGACTAGTAAGACAATTAGAAAACAAAGTAACAAAATCAACTAAGCTGTCAGCATGAGGCCTACAAGTTGTGCTATTGATGGTCAGAGTAATAGATGGAGCATCATGAGTATTGGTAACTAAAGGATCAATGCAAATGAGATCAGACTTTGTCGTATTATGAGGACTAAAAAAGAATAGAATATGCTCAAGAAACACAATATGGAGAGTGACATATAATATGTGAGTGATAATATCAAAACAATGATATCCCTCTTAAAATACACCATGACCCAAGAAAATGCACATAGTGGACTGAGGTAATAATTTATCGCACCCGACTTGAGCTCAAAGCACAAAATAAGTAGAACCAAAGACATGTTAAAAGGCATAATTAATAGCATATCTATATAATTTCTCAAAGGGTGGTATACCTGACTTATAAGAGATGAGAAACATATT
Source organism: Tamarix chinensis (assembly GCA_030549775.1). Taxonomy (NCBI): domain Eukaryota; kingdom Viridiplantae; phylum Streptophyta; class Magnoliopsida; order Caryophyllales; family Tamaricaceae; genus Tamarix; species Tamarix chinensis. Next base: position 13,660,050 of record CM060176.1, read on the forward strand.
AACCAAGCGAGTAGTAGTAAGAATAGCTTATCCTCAAAAGACACATGGAACATTGGCAGACAATAGCAAAAAATGGTTTATTTTGACAAGATTTCTACATTTTCTTTCTATAATGTCATTCTACTTGAGAATATTAGTACAAGAAGTCTAATGGATAGTACCATTGGATGCAAGTAAATATGTGAAAGCATTGAAAGTATATTCCCCTCTAAAATTATAATGAATTTTTTTATATTATAATTGGATTCATATTAACTAAGTAACTAGTTATAGGAATATCTTATCCCCAAAACACACCTAGAACATTGGTAGAGTATAGCAAGGAATGGATTTTTTCAACAAGATGTTTGTATTTTATTTCAACAATGTCATTATGTTCAAGGGTATCAATACAAGAAGTCTAATGGATAGTACTATCATAATTAAGTAAATTTGTGAAATTTTAAAATTTTATTCCCCTTCCAAGTCAAAATTAAAACACTTTATTATAGCAAAGTGTTGAGTTTTCACAAGAGCTAAAAAACTATTAACAATAGTGAGGCATTTAAAATGTCATTTTATAAGATAAACCCAACAAAATTGTGCTTAATCATCAACAAATGAAACATAATATTGTGACCCCTTTTTGTTGTTACTAGAGAATCCCCCGTACATTAGAATGAATAAGATCAAGAGGGAATAGGATATAAAATACTTCTAGAAAAATTTAAGGTAGAAGACTTTACTAGTTTGCAACCACCACAATTAGAAATAACATGAGTTTTTATTTTTCTATTGCTCACATGTACATTAAAAAATGTAAGCGAGAAGTTGAGATATGTCCTAAATGAGAGTTCCACAAATAAAAAATTGAGGATGAGTGACTTGGTCCAAATGATGACAAATCCACACTTAAGGCTTCTATTGTTGGTACTTCTACATGATCTAAAACATATAGGGACCTATGGACTATCCCAGTCAACTTATGAGATTGTTGGTCCTACACATGACAAGCGGAAGAGGATCGAGAAAGAAACCAACTATCCAGAAACACATAATTAACCAACAAAAATAAGGTTGAGGTTAGGACTAGGATGTAATAAACATGTGGAAGAGACATACGAGGTGTAAAAATAGATCCAACGCCTTTTGATGGTATAGAAGTGCGATCTACAATCACAAATGATACCAAGGAATTAGGATTTATGGCACAAATGATGAAATATAAAGTGACATATGATGAAACGTGCCATAGGCTAATACCCACAAGGTAGAAGAAGTATCTTTAGTAATAGAAGTTGATAAACTATATGAGAGGAAGTAGATATGTTATGTGGTTGTGATGCAAGACACTCTGAAATTAATCAAACATATATGGATCTAGTAATGGGGTAGCCACTACAGTATCATATTGAGGTGAGTGATTACCAAATTTCCAAGGGAGAATCTATGATGTATGCAGTGGTCATTAGTAAAATAAATTATCATGTTTCTGGGACTGCAATAATTTGTCCTTGCTCAATAGTAACAAACACCTTCTGGTGACCTTTTTCTTATAAAAGGCACATTCATCATGAGTTACCTTTGAATTACCCTTTCAAATAGCCACAATGTAAAATAAAATTTCCAAACAAACAATCATCAAAACACATGAAATCAAACTATGATTTCAAAATTCAAAATAAAGCCGTGATTTTAAATTTCAAAATAAAACTGAACTCATATTGTGATTTAAAAATTCAAACAAACGAATCAAATTAGAATCGAGAAAATGCAGAAAATTAGAATAATAAAATCAAATGCATTGATTCTGAAATAGAGAAATCCATCGATCTTAAAATAGTTAACGTGAGCAAAAAATGCACCGAAAAATTTTCAATATGCAAAAACAAGTGCTATAAAATTGAAATTAAGGAGAATCATGCAGTAGGGGCTCTAATACTATCTTGATAGAAAATATGCAATGAGGGTTTTTTATTAATCAAATAATGATGTCTAATGCTATTACATAAGCAAGCTTCTATAGGCCCATAAGAGAGTGCAGAAAAAAAAATAACTCTAGCTAGTAGCATATTAAGAATAATAAGTCCCACTAGTAACAAGGTTTAATAATATAAGCTAACATCCCCTCTTAAACTCATGAAATGATGACTAAATGCATTGAGAGTTTGCTAAAAATGAAACAAAAACATGAAGTAGAGTGTGACTTGGTAAACATATTAGTAATTTGAGCCAAAGAGAAAATGAATGGTAGGGTCATTGTCCCCTAGTGAAGATGATAGCGAGTGATATGACAATCAATCTCAATATGTTTGGTGCACTCATGAAAGAAAAAATTGTGTGCAATGTTAATATAATGAAATAAGATGGGAAAGAAGATCACCCATGCCCATAGGCAACCAATATAACCAAATAACCTCACAAGTAGTATAATTCATGACACGTTATTCGAGTTCTATGGAAAATGAAAATAACATCTTGCTTTTTACTTTTCTATGAGACTGACCAAGATAAATACAAAACCTAGTGGTGGATTTATGATTAGTGTTGCATGGGGACGGGGACGAGGAAGCGAGGACGGAACGAAACGCGAAAACCACCATTTCTTAAAAATTTAGGAAATGGGGATGGCAGGAAACGTTAAAAAATTATATATATATATATATATATATATATATATTAAATAGATTAAATTTACTAAAATTAAAAGAGAAAAATAAAAAAATTCTAAAATTATTACTCATATTAGTTAATTTCAATTAATAATAATTATTTTTACTAAAAAAAGTAATTAAATAATTATTTTTAATAAAAATATTAATTAAATAATTTTGATAAAAATTTTGACTCTAAAATGGACGGAAACGTTTCCGGGACGTTCGGGGAGGGGACCGTCCCCGTGCATCGGTGCTTATGATTTGTAGGGCTACCAACTCAATCAGCTTAAGAGTATACATGCAACTAAAATGAAGAAGAAGATGAAAGCAAAAGACTCTAAAACTTAGGGCCCCAAAGATATCAAATAATACAACAGGAAAAAAAACCAATGAACTCTTTTAGGTGCAATAAAAAACTAACTAACCACATGAACAACATGGGTAACATCTAAGTGAGTGATGGTAAGGTAAACAAAACTTCCCCCAATAGTATGATATAAATTAGGATTCGGCAAAGAAGATCCATTAAAATGCCCCGAAAAATTCCTAATTTTAAATAGTATATTTAAATGAGGTTTGATTATAAAATTTAATTAAGTAAATTATTTTATTTAAAATAATAGGAAATTAATTAGGGAAAATCAAGAATAAATTTATAAGTGTTTTAATTAGGTGCAATTTTGGTATTTTAAATAATTAAGGATTTTATTTTGAAAATTAATTAAATAAATTATTTTATTTAAAATTATAATGAGAAAATAGTTTTAATTTAATAATAATTTTATAAATAATTTAATTGGAGGAATTTAGGGTGTTTTGCTAATTAAAATGGAATTTATGGAAAATATTTTTAAAACCCAAAATTAGCTTAAAAAGGGAATTTAATATTTTTATTAAATAAATATTTTATGTTAAATACCCAGAATATTCTAATTAATTTATTTAAATCCAAAGCCTTAAATTTTTCCTTTTTCCTTCTTCCTTCTTCCTTCTTCCTTTTCTTTTCTCTTTTTTCTTCTTTTCTTTATTTTTCTTCCTTCTTCTGCCGGTTGGGCCTGAACGTGGCACAACCCACCTTCTCTTCCTCTCCCCACGGCCCAGCGTCGCTGGCTTCTTCCTGCGTGCGCCCATATGCGACGTTTTGTTTTGTTTTATGCCGAGACACCGTGTCTCGTTAAATGAAGGAATAACCCGCGCCCGACCCCCCGGTCTCCCCTTTTTCTTTTCTTTCTCCGGCCGACCGGTTCCCCTCCTCTTCTTCTTCCTTCTTCCTCCTTTCTCCTCCATCGACACCGCTTCAGCTCCCGACCCCATCAATACCGACCGTTTCTTGCCTCAGTGTCTTCCTCTTAACTCAAGGAATAAATTGGAATAAATCTTGACTGTTATCTCTCGCCTGTTTCTTCTCCCTAGCCTCGCGAAATTTCGAGGAAAACCAAACGATGCCCGATCACTTACTACCACCGGCCACCCAAATGCTCACACCTAATACGTTCTTGCCGATCCCCAAAACCTTATTATCCCATCTACCATCTATAAAAAGCCTGATTGTAGGAGTTGTGGAAGATTTTTCTTCCCCCGAAACCCTCGGTGAGGGCTACCATCACCGCAACTTAAGATGTGTCGTCCTCCGCCGATAGCCAACCTCAGCGCTACCACATCATCCCAAATTCTTCCTTGCAACGCCCTCTAGTTAACTAAACCATTTTCAACTTTCGATTCTACTTGTACGAGCCTCCATAACCGTGCAAAGTTTGCTGCTCATCTCGCCAGAATTTTACCCCGAAACCTTAAACCATCGTCCGCCGCCGTGCGCCACCACCTTTGGTTGCACCACCACCATCATTTTGTCCCTCTCCTCCTGGGAAACCATAAACACCTCTTATCTCACCTTAATTATCCCTATCTTTTTCCCAACATCCATCTTTCCCTCTTTTCTTCTCTTTTTTCGGCCACCGCCGCCGCCGCCGTGCACCACCACCGGTGCCACCTATCCCCACCAGCCTAAGGTTGAACCCTAGACCCTCTCAACCATTTTCCATATCAGTATATGCCTTGATTTAATTTATTTCAATTTTTTGCATATAAATACCATTATTATTATTCTTAATAATTATATTCTTAATATGTTTTATTATTATTAGTAGTAGTAGTATTGTTTTATTATTATTTATGTTGAAGGCTGAAGCCTTATTGTATTTTAATTCGATTTTATTATTATCCCCCTTATTATTTCTTTTATTACTATTATTAATATTAATATGTTATAAGTATAATAATAATTATTATTTTATATTTCGAATTTCTATTATTCTTATTCCATTATTATTAATGCAAATATTTTACCATTAGTATTGTGAATAATGTTATTATTGTTATTACTATTGTTATTATTTTGATTATTATTATTATTATTGTTGTTGTTGTTGTTATTATTATTTATATTCTCATTGATATTAGTTTTATTATCTTTGATATTGTTATATTAGTATCATTGTTATTATTAGGGTAAAGTCCTTAACCCTATATTAACAAGGTTTATAATATCTCTATTATTTTTATGTCTTTAGGAAAGTTAGAATTTTGTTAAAGTTATTTTATTAATATGTTATTATTTGCTCAAAGCCCTAAGGAGGCGTAGGAACGTGCTCCAAGACCGGTATCGATTCAGGTAAGGGGTGCTAAGGCCTTTTGTGTGCTTATATGCATTATGTGCCTGACATGCTATGTATCCTATGTATTATTATAATCATTCTGTATGTGATATAGCGTGGATGATATGACATGGACTTGAAGTATGTTTTGTATGGCATGTGTATTATTTATGTATGATAATAAGTGTTGTGACCCTGTAAGACATGCATGTGAGGATGTTGATATGATTTGTGCGGGTGAAAAGGATGAAAAATGAGGATGGAGAAATAAGTTGATTAAAGGATGTGAGTTGACCTAAGTATTCCATTGATTCATGAGTAAAGGAATAAAATGGAGAATTTTAGGGTTTCGTGTATGAGAATCTGATTTATGATTTTTGAGGTTTTGTATGGAGAATATAATTTATGGTTTTATATGGGGAATTTTAATTTATGGTTTTGTATGATTTTGTGTGAGAGAATTTAATCTATGGTTTTGTATGGAAGAAGTTAATTAATGGTTTTGATTTGGAGAATCTAATTTATGGTTTTATGTGGAAGGATCTAATGTAAGGTTTTATATGGATGAATCTCTTGTTTGATATGGTTCAAATCTAGGGTTTGGTGTGGATGAATTTTTGGGTTGTATATGGTTTGAATTTAGGGTTTGGTAAGGATGAATACTTGGTTTGGTGTGGATGAATCTTTGGGTTTTATATGGTTTGAATCTAGGGTTTGGTATGAATGAATCTTTGGGTTATGTGGATTGAATTTAGGGTTTTGTATGATAAAATCTTAGGTTTTGCATAGTAGTATTAATGGTTGCATGGTGGCATTAGGGTTTTCATTGTGGTATTAGGGTTTACATGGTGGCATTGGTGGTTGAATGGCGGTATTAGGGTTTTGGGTTAGGGTTTTGCATAGGGAGATTAATGTCTGCATGGGTATGAAATTTACATGTGAAAAGTTAATTTGAGATGTAAGGAAGGTCATGTAACTGTTGTTTGGGCGTTTGAGCACTTGGGATGAAAAATAGCACGTGGAGCAAATTAAGGGTATGGAGGAGACTGAATTATAATTTGTTAAGGTTAATTATGGTTTGTGGTGGCTGCTTAGGGTTTTTGTCATATCAAGTATATTTGGTGATTAAAGTGTAATTGTGATTTGTGATGTGTGTTGATTCATGCATGTCCAGGGAAAGCTTTGAATAAGATACTTAAGACACTAATTATTTAAAGTGGAAGATCGTTGAGACGGGACCAACCAATCCACCGGTTCGGAATAATGGTTAGGGTTTTTACCCTATGTGTGACCGATCCACCGGTTATAATAGTGGTTAGAGCAGGATGCTCTATGCGTAAACCGATCCACCGGTTATAATAGTGGGGGTTCCCGAGCTCAACAACCGCAAACCAGAGTTGTGCTAAAATGCCTAAAAGATACTAATTACTTACAGTGGAACACCATGCGTGTCGGAGCCAACCGATCCACCGGTTAGAAATAGTGGTTAGGATGCGTAGTCCTATGTGTATCCGATCCACCGGCTATAATAGTGGTTAGGGTATGATACCCTATGCGCCTCCGATCCACCGGCTATAATAGTGGGGACTTCCTTACTCGCATGGATTTGATATAAAAGGCATGGTGTGAATCGAATTCTGAGAAAAGATTAATTAAGTAATTAATCTGGACTATGATTGGGCCTTTATGTATGTACCTGAATGATTGGTCGATATTATGATATGATGATGGTCTTTATGATCTTTTATTCTTATGCATGATTTTATGTGCTTATATGTTGGCCTTAGTGCTCGGTTACCTTACTCAGTACGTAGCGTACTGATCACCCTTTTCATGGGTGCTGCTCATTCCCACGAGTAGTATGCCCTTCTGAATTTGTGCAGGTGGGCGAGACATCAGTTGGGGCTGAGTGTTAAGCATGTTTTGGCTTAAAGTTTGAGAGTGTCGTGGCCGTAATTTTCTTCATGTGATTTTATTTCGTTATGATACTTCTTCTGATTCGCATTTACTCTTTTTAATTTATTACCTTGTGTTAAGTGTTTCGACTTAACCATTTATAAATTGTAAGATTATTCCCTTCAAGGAATTTTGATTTCGCACTCTGATTTCTATTTTATTATTAATTATGATTCTTTATGCGCACTCTGATTTTAATGTATGATCTTTCGAGTTCTTTTATGAACTGTTAGTTTGAGTTTAATGTAAATATTTTCTTAGCCTTAGCACTTGGTACTGAAACGGTCGGAGAGAACCGGTTTGGTACTAAGTGTGGCGGTAACATCTCCAGAATTCACGGGTTTTAATTCGATTACTTCCGCTTTTAAAAAAAATTAGTGAATTTTGGGGTGTTACATCCATCAAAGGGAGAACAGTGTGCATTAGACTCAAAAACCTTATTATTTATAATGTGTGTATGCTCAAATATATTACCTATATACTTTGACCAGGATAATAGATAACCTTTCGAGGAGGCCACCTCAATTCCTAGAAAATAATGTAGCATAACCAAGTCTTTCATTACAAAATAAAGAGTCAATGATGACATAAAAAGGTAATTTCATCATCATCACTCATAATAATGATATCATCAACATATACAGAGAGCAAGATACGATTGACACAAGTACATTTTAGAAACAATGTTAAATCATGGTGATGAAAATAGAAGCCAAATGAGTAATCATGGTATAGAACTTCTCAAACTAAGCATGTGGGGCCTGTATAAGACCATAAAGAGATTTCTAAAGCTTTCAGACCTCCATGGGTTTGTGAGGAAAACTAGGAGGAGGTACCACGTAAACCATTAATATCACCATTCAAGAAAGCATTCTTAACATCCATTTAGGATATCAACCATTGAAAAATATAAGCTAATTCAATAAGCATGCGAATAGTAGTCAATTTTGCAACATAAACAAAAGTCTCCTTATAATCCATACCATACTTCTATGAGTAACCATTATTAACAAGTCGATGTTTATATTTTTAAATGGGCCATCAAATCTAGTTTTAATTTTGTAAACCAAATGAGAATTGATGGTTTGTTTTTAAGGTGGTAAGGGCACCAAATCCCAAGTATGAGGATGATGCAAAGTAGTTGATTCCTCAATAATAACATCCTCCTAATGTTTATCACAAACTTCCTCTCTATATAACATAGGTTTAGAAATATAATGGACAAAAGATAAAAACAAAGAAAATGAGCTAGAATAACAAGAGTAAGGAAAATAAAGGTGTTTATTAGGCTCATGATCATGTGGCAACTGTCAAATAGGAAAAGGAACCACAACCTTAGATGATGATTGGTCTATTGAGGGAGGACTATTAGGAATAACATAAACCAAAGTAACAAAATATGCTAATTAGTCAATGTGAGGCCTAAAAGGAGTGTCATTGATGAATAGGGTAATAGGTAGGTCATCATAAGTGTATCCAGCAAAATGATCAATTCAAATGAGGCTAAGCTTTGTCATATCATGAAGATTAGAGGGAATAGAAAAGAATGGAGCATGCTTAAGAAACATAACATGGAGAGAGACATATAATATATGAGTGGCATGATCAAAACAATGATATCCCTGTTAACTAATAGCATAACCTAAGAAAATGCACATAGTGTATCTAGGTGATAATTTATCACGCTCGACTTGAGGTGGAAGGATAAAATAAGTAGAACCAAAAAGACATAAGAAGGTATAATATGGAGCATAGCTATATAATTTCTCAAAGGGTGGTATAGTTGAGTTGTGAGAGTTTGGAATCATATTAACCAAGTAAGTAGTAGTAAGAATAGATTCTCTTTGAAATACACCTAGAACATTGGAAGATAATAGCAAGGAATGGGTTGTTTCAACAAGATGTTTGTATTGTATTTTTTACAATGTCATTCTCTTTGGGGGTACCAATATAAGAAGTTTAATGGATAATACCATTGGAGGCTAGTAAATATATGAAAGTATTAAAAGTGTATTCCCCTTCCAAATCAAAATGAAAACACTAGATTATAGCAAAGTGTTGAGTTTTCACAAAAACCCAAAAATTATAAAAAATAGTGAGGTATTTGGAATGACATTTCATTATATAAAACTAACAATATTATGTGTAATCATCAATAAATGAAACATGTTATTGTGACCCCCTTTTTTAGTTATTGGAGAATCCCCATACATTAAAATGAAAAAGATCCTGGGGCATATGATATAAAAACACTTCTAGAAAAAGGTAAGGTAGAAGACTTTACCAATTTGCAACCACTACAATTAGAAATAACATGAGTTTTTTACTTTGCCTAATGCTCTATGTAAATAAAAAAATGTAAGCGAGAAGTTGAGATATGTCCTAAACGAGAGTTCCACAAATAAAAATTTGAGGATGAGTGACTCAGGCAAAATGATGACAAATCAAGGGTAATATACCCAAATTTTATAACATTAATTTATACATGATTTGTCTCATAATCCCTTATTTAACCATTAAACCCTAAACAAACACTTTATCCATACCTCTCAAACCCTCACTTTGATATTCCTACCCTTCAAAATCCTAGTTTCCCTTTATCTTTTATTTGACTGATGATCAACTTGGCATTACCTTCATTCGACCGCCTAGCAATGCCTAAAACCCTACTGTGAAGGGCCTCCAGCAGTTGACCACCATACTTATCTAGTCAACTAAAGATAGGTGATTTTTACCATTATAGATTTTAATATATATTTTTTTTACCCCAAATCAATTCCTATTCCCCATATTTTTATATATTTGGGTTTTTAAATTTCCTACCCTTCAAAACCCTAATTTTATTTTATTTGACTGATGATCAACTAGGCATTACCTTCAGTCAATCGTCCAACAACGCTTCAAACCCTATCGTTAATGGCTTCAAGTGGTCAACCACCACTACGGAAACAGGAAATAATAACGGGACATTAATAACGGTGGTTCAAAAAGCGTCGTCAAATGCGTGAAAATTAATACGCGGGAAGTTTTAATAATGATTTTAAGTAATAACCGTTATCAAAAGTTTTAATAACGGTTCAAACAAGAACCGTTGTCAAAATTGGCAAGGTTTTAATAACGGTTCCTGTAAGAACCGTTATTAAATCATGTTTTAATAACGGTTCTTACAGGAACCGTTATTAAAAGTTCCTTTTATTTCCTTCTCTTCTGTTTCGTGCCAAATATTTCAGACTCTGCCTCTTCCCTCTCGTACTCTCTTTCTCTTGCGAACCCTTGCACCACCACTCCGGCTCCTCTGAATTAAGGGAAACCGTCGCACCGCCATCTCTCCACCACCCCTCTGCCATTCTTGCGAACGTAGGCAGCATTTGTACCTTCGTCGTTGTCGTTCTCAACTTGTACGCCATCGCTCCCTTTACATATGTGTTTTTCTTCCTTCATTGCTTAATTTGTCTCTACTGATATGTATATGTATATATATATAAATGCATGCCTGTTGCACTGAAGAGGTTGTGTTTGATGTGTTGTTCAAAAATCTGTTGTTTGATGTGTTGGTGAAAAATTTTGATGTGGCCTTTTTTGATTGTGGTCGGCCGAGACCTTAATATATATATATATATATATATACACACACACACAAATGTGTTTATAATCTATTTTATAAAAATATGTATTATTATTTTAAGAGAATCTACAAGCCTAAAATATATATTATTATCATAAGATATGTACGTTCTAAGTATAAAATTAAGGTGTATATATTTTTTTAGCTAGCACTCACATTATTATGCAGATCATGTGTATTTATATACTTTTTTTAATATATATTTTGTAAGACGTGTATTTATATTCCGGAAAATGTGTGTTTATATGTGTTATATTATATGTATATATATTTATAATATTTTTATATATAAGATGTGTATATATAATCTAAAATAATTGTGGTTAGGGTTAGGGTTGGGGTTAGGGGGAGGGTTAGTGTTAGGGTTAGGGTTAGCTATAGGTTTAGGATCATTATTTTATGAGTTTTAGTGTTATTTTTTTATTATAATTTATTAGGGTTAATTATTGTTAGGGTTACAGACTAACAGCCGTATATTGTGACCGACCGAAGATTACTATTATACAAACGCCACATTTCATTCACCGTCGGTCTAAAAAAGGCGGAACTAATGGAAAGTTTGAGTCGGAATCCGTGGATTCGTATTTGAATACGAGGAAGTGCCCGATGGCGATGGAATTGTGTGCGACGAAATCTTCCCATCCGTTTTGAAACCAGACTCTGCCTTCTTCCTTAACTAGTTGTACTGGCCATTTTGCTCCGTTCGGGACGTTGAGGTATGCATGAGTGGGGAGACTCTTGCCATGGTTCTTCACAAATTTTTTCTGGAAGTACCTGTGATCACAAATGCAAGACAGAGATTCCACCGTTCAGTTTCCAAAAGTTTACTATAGGCTCCTTTCGGTATGTTTTTGGAAAGTTTCAAGTAAAAGGGAAAAAACAAATTGGGCTAAAAATGACATTATTTTTTTTACTTTAAATTATGATTTCTTCCAAAATTTTCTAACAAAAATCAAAATAACATTTTTATTGCTTAAAAATTATTCCATACCATCTTTTTAAGTAACCCATAATTTAAAATAAAAAAAGATGTCATTTATTTTTTTCCTTTTACTTGAAACTTTCCAAAAACATACCGAAAGGAGCCTATAGTAAACTTTTGGAAACTAATTGGTGGAATCTCTGCCTTGCATTTGTGATCACAGGCACTTCCAGAAAAATTTGTGAAGAACCATGGCGAGGGTCTCCCCACTCATGCATACCTCAATGTTCCGAACGGAACAAAATGGCCAGTACAACTAGTTAAGGAAGAAGGCAGAGTTTGGTTTCAAAACGGATGGGAAGATTTCGTCGCACATAATTCCATCACCATCGGGCACTTCCTCGTATTCAGATACGAATCCGCGGATTCCGACTCGAACTCTCCATTAGTTCCACCTTTTCGAGACCGACGGTGAATGAAATGTGGCGTTTGTATAATATTGGTACATTATGGAAGAAGGCTAGAGCAACAAAATATGGATATATTAATGAAGATGTAGATGTTGCAGCGAAAAAAATTGTAAGTTTGTAGATATTTGAAACCCTACTTACTTTTCTTTTAGAAAACTATTATATTATACTTATTCATGTAAGCTAATTTTACATATATTATATACATTACAGGACGAACTTCAAGCGTCAGATGGTGAGGAGGGGGTAGACCAATATAACATTGTATCACAGGCTATAGGAATTGTCGAACACCCTGGAAGACACCGGGGTCTTGGATTAGGTGTTACGAAAACGAACGTACGTGGTCGATTTTGTAGTTCTCGTAGCGGTTTTAATAACGGTATTAGGTAGCGATCTATTTATTCTACATGCATTTTTAGGTTTTTATTTTGTCTACATCTTTCGGTCTTCCAGCCTAGATCTGTGAACTCTTTACTTTGGGTTGTAAGGCTACCAAGTTGTGGTATGCCCACTAATTATTATTCCTAAGTATAGTTGGTGTATTGAGACATTGGTACACTTATAGATTGATTGAAATTATGGTGTGATTGTAGATTTGGTATGAATTGATGTTGTTTTATATTGCAGATTTCGTAATTGTTTGAACATACAACTGTGTATGTGGGCAAGAACAAAAGATAAAAAAAACATATAGTTTTAATAACGGTTCTATGAAAACCGTTATTAAAACATAGGTTTTAATAACGGTTTCCCATAGAACCGTTATTAAAAACTGAGGTTTTAACAACGGTTTCTCATAGAACCGTTATTAAAAACTCAGGTTTTAATAACGATTTTGTATAAGAACCGTTATGAAAAGCTCCTTTTTAATAACAGTTTTTACCTAAAAATCGTTATTAAATATGAAATTTACGCACATATTCGCGGGTTTTTGTGTATTTTTCATGACGGTTATGAACCGTTATTAAAGATTTAATAATGGGCGATTCAATAACGGTTGAAAACCGTTATTAAAACTATAAAATAACCGTTATTAAAACCCCTTTCCGTGGTAGTGAACCACTATCCTCTTATGGTCTACAAGAGATAGGTGATTTTCAACATTTTAGATTTTATTATTTTCTTTTGCCGTCAAATCAATTCCTATTTCCAATATTTATATATATGTAGGTTCCTAAATTAATTCTCACCTTTCCTTTGATTTTTTTTTTTATTTTTAGAAATTATTTGATTATTTTTTCATTTTAATCATTTATTAGACCTTCTATTTTACCTGGACCGTTCTCTAGTATTGTCGACTTTCTTGGATATAGGAGATTCAAAAATCTAACTTCCACACACCCCATAATCAAATCTCATATGGTAATTTCTTACTCAATAAAAAAATTTTAACCAATCATAACAATTTCCATCACCATTCCCCAAGTCTCCTACACTCTCTCACACTTATTCCCATCACTTCCATTATTCCTCTTGCTTGTAAGCAACCTCCGTCATATTTGTCCGTCCTTCTCCTACCCATTTTCAATAGCCATGGGGGTTATGCCTTTTTTTTTGGTTATTCTACACTTATAACCTTTATGGATAGTTCGGTAAATGTGAACTAAAGTTTGAAAATTAAGGTCTAAGAATGAGATTGAGAATAAATTAAGAATATTTTTAATTTTTTATATTTAGTATATAAAAATGAGAATGCATTAACAAGTATACTAAAATACCCTTATGTATTATATTTAATTATAGACATGCTTGAATGGTGTTTTAGTCAATTTTCAGTGTCCATTATCATACCCTATATGGCAATACCAGAAAGAATTAGTGGGATTAGAGACTTTTGATGTCCTTTTGACTTAAGGTAAATTGAGATAAATGAAATCATTGTTCACCTCATTTGGAAATATTAAAGGTCACTCCATTTTTGTTAACATTGTATTTTAGAATAAAAAAAATTCAACTTTTATTTGTCTATTTTATTCCAATTCAAATATAATTAAAATAAATTTTATTAAAATTAGATTAATATTATTTAAATATTATTTTTAAAATTTTAATTTTATCAAAATAATATTTTTACAAATTAACTCTAATTCTATAATAAAAACCAATTTCTAATCTTTATTCTCATTTATCAAAAGTGCCGTTCATCGGACAAAACAAACCACCTCAGTGCAATCTCCAAAATTACAATCATAACCCTGTTCTCTCGTATTTCTCTCGATTCGTCTCGGTCAAATGCAATGGGCGGCGAGCCCATTTCCGAACACGAAAGGCAACCGACCGCTAACATAATGAACCTTTTGAACACCGACGGCGATGCCCTATCCGGAAGTACTGGATCAAGTAATGGTGGTCTTGCACGGTACAAGTTGATGCCACCGGCAAAATTGCCGATCTCTAGGTCTCCTTGTATCACGATCCCCCCTGGTCTTAGTCCGACTTCGTTTCTGGAGTCACCTGTGCTTCTCTCTAACATGAAGGTTAGATTTCTGTTCCTTGCTGAATTTGAGAGAAGGAATGGATTTTGTTAGTGTTTTTTTTTTTCGTTTAGAAGATGGTGGTGCTGGCCAGGAAATTTCGGTAGTCAGAACGTTATAGTTCGGTTTTCGGTTCGAGAAAAAAAAAATTCAGTCAATATCTAGGTTTCTTTAATCCGGACCAGTCCAGTCTGGTTTGATTTATCGGTCGGACCCGACATTTCCTTACTTCGTAGTCAATAAGTATATATATTTTAATATAAAACTATATTTTTTCGATATTTCTGTCCGGGTCCGGTATCTTTGTAAAATTCTGATTCTTAGCTGGGTTTCAGTCTGGTATGAGTCGGTTGGATTCGGTAGTTTCGGACCGATGAATTCTACGGGGTGTCCCGGTTCACTTTGATTCCGAAACGGGAATTGGAACGCGCAAATCGAAATGTAGATCATGGGTGAACGATAATTTTGAAATGTTAGCAAATGACAGAAAATAATTACATATTGAAGATTCTGTATTCAGCTTTATGAATAGAAATACAAGCAAATAATTAATCTGAATGATTTGCTATTTAATTGACATTTCATACTCAAAATAGCATATAAAATAGTATATAAAGACAAACACATAATTAACATATAAATATTAGATATGTACTTAAAATAGTATAAACCTTCGTAATTGACATTTCATACTTACATAAAATAGTTAGAAAGAGATGGTAAACGTTTATGTGCGAGTATTAAATACTTGATTTGAGAGGTGTGAAAGGTTGATTGAGGTTCAAGGGTTTGCGCTTGTTTAAAAATCGTCCAAATGTCATCGTTTTTGTCAATGTTTTTCTTAAAAATGTTTTGGAAATGGCTTTAGAGTTTCTGCTTAGGAAGCATCTCGGAAATGTTTTGGATATGGGGAAACAACCATCTACTGAACTGTTCGTGTAAAACAAAATTATAATTTTATGATGTGGTTCGGGTTGGTTTGTGGTTTACGCATCCTATGCTCCATCATTTATTATATTACTTATTTTATGCATGAAAAATCATATCCTTGTAATTTAAATCATGTTTACAATATCTTTTAAATTATAGCAATGCTAAATACATAACAAATTAAGTGTTGGGAGGTATGCTTAAATAATTGATATAGCTTATAAAATGATATTGTCTTGGCAAGTTTGGGCCTTAATGATTAATAATGGGCGTCTTTCTTACGTAGTATTTTGATATTTATCGGGAAAAGTCTAGGCTATTATTAAATATCTGGATATATGTTGATACTTGTCAAAAAATTAATGAAATATGTTATATCTTATATTAGTCTGTTATAGAGAATGATTGGCAGGGCATAGATTGAAAGTATATTGGCATAATTGTAGCTCTTGTTTAAAGGAAGGCCATAGTATAAATAGGGTCGGTTGACAAAATTGAATTTTAGTAAGAATAAGTTTCTGTAGCTCTAAAATCATGTGAAGTAAAATTTCTTCTTGAACAATATAGAGTTTGAGTATATAATTACACAGCAAGAAGTAAAAAACTTAGGGCTACATCTTGCATATGTATACAGTTTACAAGCTGTAATTTTTCAAATTGTAAAATTATACCAAACTGCAAACTTATGATTTAGTTCAATATAGTAATTTAGGATCTTTATGTCACTTAGCTTGTATCAAACATGCTAATATGTATTGTAGTGTTATCTTAATGAATTGAGTTACGAAATGTGCGAGAGTCGGAAATTGCTTTCAGTGAGTTTTTGAGCTGCTAGAAACTGTTGATTTGTTGGAGATTGGACAGGAAGGGATTCAATGTTTGAAGTGCTGTTTATTTATTTATTTTGTTTCTAATTGTTAAAATTTCTTTTTGTAAATTAAGGATCAGAATTGAGTTTATGCTGTTGTCTTTAAATTTGCTTCCACAATGACTCAGGTGTATTATTAGTGTATCTAAGTCACCTTGATTCTTGATTCTGGTGTAGAATTTTTAGTTGATGTGCTGATTCTTTGAGCCAAAAATTAGCTTTCTACTGTAATAATTTCATGGTACTATATAAGGGGATGAGAATTTATACAAGTGCCTATAAATTTTGAAATTACCAATTATTGTAGGAGCCATTAGATGCTGATGCTTTTTGTGTGCTCTTCTTTTCCAAGTATGGAGTATCATAAAGGCTTTTTATTTATTTATTTATTTTTATTTTTTTAATTCCGCTACAGATTATACTAGTAATATAATATATTATACAAGTGTTGGGACAGATTATTTGCTCTTGTTTGTTGTTGGTCATCTCATTTCACATTAAGGATCTCACTTTTTATTTTGGTGCTGAGCTTTTTTGTCTGTCTCATCCTGCCTATGCCATTGGATGTGAAATGGTCATGGAATACCTTTAGTGATTTATACTATTCTTGGTTCTATAATTAGCAGTGCTATTAGAAGTTTGCAATATTAGTGGGTTGTACCGCATCATTCTAGTGCGGGTTTCACTTTTGCTTATGCTTGGTGGTTTTGATTGTGGAATCATTCTTATTATTGTTAAAATTAGTGACATTGAATGTAATTCATTGGACTGGCATTTTCATTTTATTTTTGTTTATAATTGGTAACATATTGGAACTTGATGCCTATAAAGAATTATCTGAAGTGTTTTTCTGAATTACCTAACTGTTATGCTTATATAGTGTACGTAAAATAGTAACCTTGCCAAGCTTTTTCTGTTGTCCTTTTTTTTTATTTTTTGGTTGCTGTTGTTCTGAAAAGTTCATGATGGTTTTTTGTCGTACTGATTACAAGGAGAACAAGGATAACTCCTTTTTGATTTGTTGGTTTGCTTCTTTTATATCTTTCAGGTTGAGCCTTCCCCAACCACTGGCTCTTTTTGCAAGTTTCAGATGATGTATAGCTCATCTGGGTCCACCTCATTCTCATCAGTTATAAATGGCTCTAGTTCCTTGGATGGAAGTAAAACAACCTACTTTGAGTTCAATCCCCATTCAGGCTCGAATTCTGTGGTAGGCTCATCTGAGGTTGCACCTCTAGTAATTTTCCTGTTATTATTTTGTTACTGAAACTTCTGTGACTGAATTTAATATGGACTCAAGTTTTAATATAATCCATGTTACCAATTTCAAAAGGGCTCAGTTACAATTCTTGCACATATTGGTACTTTCAAGAGAATCCTTTTTGAATTTGTTGTTGACTGTTTAATAATATAATTTCTATTGTTCAATTTAATTAGACTTCACATATTCAAACTTAAATTTCTTTTGCTTCCATCTTTCTATTACTAGACTTTTTAGCTTAATGTTCCTGTTGTATTCAAGGTCCCTACTCATTCAATCAAGGAAAAAAGTGAAGAGGAATCGCTTGCTGTTGTTGCTGCAGTAAAAAGTGAACAGGCAGTTACTGACATTCCTCCTCAAGCTGATTCTACTGAATTAATTCAAAAAGGCTCTCTAAACAGTGAGATGCAGGTAGCACAATTTGACCACAGGGGATCAGGACTTTCTATGATAACTGAGCGGACATCTGAGGACGGGTATAATTGGCGAAAATATGGACAAAAACTTGTTAAAGGAAGTGAATATCCACGAAGCTATTACAAATGCACACATCCTAATTGTGAAGTAAAGAAACTGTTTGAGCGCTCGCCTGATGGACAGATAACGGAGATCATCTACAAGGGTACACATGATCATCCAAAACCTCAACCTAGTCGCCGATTCTTAGCAGGTGCTGTTATGTCCAATCAAGAAGAAAGATCTGAGAAGATTTCTTCTCCTGCTGGTCAAGAAGGTTACTTAAAGAGTGCTTGCTTTGCTTAATGACAGTTATCTTCTTGAATATCAGATTCTAAGTTCTTTTCTGTTTGTTTTCATATTTGTATCAAACCAAAGATAAAGCTACGAGCATGTTTGGACAGATAGGTAATAACTGTGAGCCCAATGAGCTGTCCCCTTGTGTGGCAAGTGAAAATAGTATGGAAGGAGAAGTCCCCCAGCCAATCAGGATCCAGGATGATGCTGATGAAGATGATGATCCATTTGCAAAGAGGAGGTATGCCATATTTTCTCTAAGGTTTACTTTATTTCTGAGACACTGTTTATGAAAAACCAATGAAATGCTGCAGGAAGATGGAAATTGGTGGGATGGACATCAGTTCAGTGGTTAAGCCTATTCGAGAACCACGTGTTGTTGTCCAAACTGTGAGTGAGGTTGATATTCTTGATGATGGTTATCGCTGGCGTAAATATGGGCAGAAGGTGGTGAGAGGCAATCCTAATCCAAGGTATGTTTCAGTTCAAGCTGTTCATAGTGGATATGGTTAAGTTTATGTGGCTTCCTTGCCCTAGATTCATGGCACCATAGTCAAAACTCTCATTTTAATCAAAAGTAGTATGAATTTACTACACTACCAATCATTATTATCTCAATATAGAAGTGATGATGAGATGGAGAGAGCAAGTTGTTAAGTGAACGCTAAAATGATGTGCAAGTTTTATGTCTTATACATTTGTGGTTTTGATCAAACATTAGATCAAAGGCAAACACTTCCAACATGATTCCCCTAGGTTGCTTAATCATATTAGTAGTGCTATCAGATTTGCATCAGCACTTGCCTTTGCACCCTGGGAAGAAAAGGTCATCCTTGACTGTCTTGCTTAGGCCCATGTGAGGCGCCCTCAACTAGGCAGTGCCTAGATGAGCATCTAGGACTAGGAGCCAATCTCTACCTAGGGTCTTGTCTTGACTTGATGGAAGTTTGGCCAAGGGGTTGCATGCACATTTTTTTAGGGTCCCATTTTATATTTAGAATCAGTGAAAATGACTAACTTCAACTTTGAACATATGAAATTGAGAGAAAGAAGAAGAGTAACACGGAGATGGCAGATAGCTATTGTAGTAAAATATTATAACCCATTTGGTACTTATATATTCTAACAATGGTAATATAGAACTAGTTATTGAATCCAACTATTTCATTTTTAATACCTCCTATGAATACTTGCTTATTGAAAGGATAAGCACTTCAACTTGTCTGGGCATCTTAGCACATTATGGGCACCTAGTGCTTTTGATAATCGTGCTTGGTCAATTAGTCATATTTTTGCATTATTGATTTCTTTTTCTCCAGCAGTCACCTTGTGCTTTTGATAACAATGCTTAGTCCATTAGCCATTTTGTCTTACATTATTGATTTCATCTTCACTCATGGTTGTTTGAGCCACTCTAGGTATATTGCTAGAGAGGTTATGAGCATCATGTGATGTTTGGTATGGCTGTGGCCATTGTCATTTCATATATTGTGTTCGATGCTTTTTCTTGGGCCAATTCTTAGTTGATCATCTTTAAGGTTTCATTCAACTTGTGCCTTAACTTCCTTGTGCTTCCTCTCTGAGAAAGGATAACATTTTTTTTTTTTGCTCTTGCCTTGGAACTCATGATTGCATTTTCTCTTTCCTTTTTGTGCCTCTCAGTTCAATACATTGGCCTGGCACAAGGGAGTGTACCTAAAAGCGAAACTTGATATATTGAGCTCAGCAATGCTTAGAGGTTAGGTCGTAGATTCCCCAGGTGAGGCCCACATCCTGGATGCATCTTCGCTGGGTGACCATGTCAAAAATGCACAACATCCATAATAAGAGTGAGGAAAGGACAATTGAGTTATACTTTGGATATAACATCAAATATTATATTACTCAAGACATAAGAGAGTTTCTGCATGTGATCCATAAGGCCCTAATTTCCACCTATATATTTCGGTTCCTTGCACCTTGCTGCTAGACAATTCCATAATGCTTGTCCAAAGTCTGACAAGAACCATATTATATCCACTAGCATCTCACCCGCATGCTGCACAGATTTAAAATTTTCATGCCATTATAGTTTATAAGTACATGATAAAAATATATTTACGATGCTTAGTAAAATTAAAAATAATCATTAAAATAATGATATAAACCATAATCGTCCATAACTAAAAACTAATTTGAAAATAATCTGACATGTGAAAGCAATTAACCTTGCCTTTTTTTTGATCAACAATGCATACGAGGCAATTAGGAAATATTGGCTAAAGTTAATTTTACATACAATATCGAATGGAGATAGGGGAAAAAAAGAAAAGCAAATTGCAAAAAACCTTTACCTCTATTGCGTACTTTAAAGAGCCTCTAACAGGGTTAAAGGAACATGGAATCATGTAAATGTTTTATTATCCATGAGAATATCCTATGCTAATATATTTCCATGTAGAGTTTCTGATTTGTAGTGTGAAGAATATATTACAAATGAATTCTGCTTTTGATGAGAAATAGAAAGTTAGAAACCAATGTAGATGTTTGCATTGGCTGGAGGAATGCATATTTTGTGAAATATGGCTCTCACAGAATAAGCATATCTCAAAGAAATTAAATAAGGTAGATAGCAGACACACAGGGAGATGGAAGGTACGGAGATATTTATGTGATAAATCGCATATCGATATATTTATTGCCTAATAGTGATTCCCATTAGCACTAGTAATTCCCGTATATTTAGCTCATCAATAATTCGTTGGCATTATAATATTTGTGGGTAATTTAATGAGTCATTAGCATGTTTAGTTGCATTAATGGTATAATTCCAATGATAATCAATGATAACAATATAAAATGGGGTGAATATTTTAATTTTTAATTTTTTGATAATTGCATAATTGCAGCATATAGAATGTGACCAAAATGAATGTGGACTAAAATAAGGTAGGTGCTATTTTAGGCAAGAAATCTAAATGTTGCTATAATTGTGTTGCTCCACAAAGCTTGCACCCCTTTCAAAGTCCTAACATCTTGCATTGAATACATCCTTTCTCGTAACTTTTTCACTTGCACAATCAAGAATAGTCTCACTGGAAGGCCCCAAGCACTTGTTTTGATGTCTTGTATTTCACTCCAAACCATTTCATACACCCCTATCTAATGAAGCAATTCAACACATACGAATAGGGATGTTGAGGAGCCTAATTGAGCCAAACCCCCATTAACTTGAGTTTGGGTTGAAAAGGTTGACTTGGCTTGTATAACATAAATGAACCAAATCAACTCATTTAAGTATTTGGCTTGATTAACGATTCATTTAAGTATTCAGCTCATTTATTAAGTTCTTTACAAACGAGCCGAGCTCGAACCGAATGTGAGCTAGCACCTGAATAAACAAGTGAGCATACCATGGCTTGAGCTTAGCTAATTTTAATAAATAAGCCTAAAAATAAGGCTTGAACTGGATTTACTTGCTTAAACAATTGATCCGAGCCCTTAGTGAGCTTACTGATGTGTGGTATCCGCAATGTCATTTTATTTGAGGCACAAAAATATGTTGTAAATTGGCTTGCTTCAGTTCAACAAGCTTAACTTTGCATCCTTGAGTAAGAGCAGCCTGAGTTGTTTTATTTAAGGCACACTACTATGTTGTAAATTGGCCCTCTTCATATAATAATTGAATATCTAAGAGGAATTCTTGGGGTCCTATTGATTAACATGATCATGAATAAGTGTTCGGTGGGGAGTGGGGGGTGGTGAGTAATTTTGCATCATTTTTCCCATATAAAGCGTTTAAGATAAGGGTCTAAATGGAGTGTTTTACTGAAATCTTGAATGCAAGAGGGGCAAGTACAGGACCAAACGACCATATGTCATTCTTAAAGTTTATGTGTCTCAAAATGTCAAAATACATCTTTTTTTCAATACAATATTTCCCAAATGGAGCCTTAGAATGAGGGTCCATGTGATGCAAGGCATGAAGATACTTGCTGAATGAGGAATGATGGCATGGACTAGGAGTTCAACTGCAACTAATCAATCAACAACCAGGATTCAGTCAAGATAGAAATATTCTAACCAAGAAGAGGAAGATTGGCAGAGTCTAGTTTGAGCAGCTGAATTCTGAAACAAAGATCAGATAGGACAAAGTTGCTAGTAGGGAGTGTAGAGGCTAAGGTTGAGAAGTAAATAAGTTCAATATCAGATGTATTTTATGCAGGCTGTTCATGAGATATCCTCAAAGGCTACTTTAAGTATCTCTTCCCTTGCACGAATTTAATATTCTGTGGAAGTCTGTAGTCTCACTCTCATTCTGTTTGACTAGAGTATGTCTGTTTTAACAATTCTTCTCCAGGGCATCAATGTGCTAATAATTGAGAATACGGCCAGAGACTGATTGGTATTCTGTGAATTATTCTCACTTGCAGTCTGGGCCATGAAGCTTAATTGACATTACCGTGTCTATGCTGATGTGTTTGTTTGGATGGCCGTTAACCTAGGCAATTGGAGTTTAATTGTTTAGTTCACCCCACTTGGCAATTTATTTTGGGACTTAATCTAGGTTAGGTTGGATTAAAAATTAATATCCTTTGACCTTCATTCACCTGCAAAATATGTTCAAAGTTATGACCTATTTACTTAGCTTAACCTAATAACAACATTTTAAAAAATTCACTGGCGGTCTGGTTATCTTGTCTGGTGGCCTTCGTGGTGGAGGGCTGGGTTACTGACTTTGGGTTCTAAATTTAGACTTGTTATTACTTTCGAAGCACTCTGATTATTATAGGGACTTGATTTGGGACCTATGTTGAAGATCCGAGACTGAATTTTTTTTGCTTCTATCAATGATACTATAGAATTTTACTCCCCCCCCCCCATCCCACTATATGTTGTTGGATCTAGGCTAATTTTAAGTACGCATAATTTCATCTTCTCTGCCATTTAGTGTCCATAATTCCATGGAATTGCTTTTTGCCCACATTCATTTCAGCAGATTACTTGACTCTTTGAGTAATGACAATCGTCAAACTCGTTGAAAGATGATTCCTGAAATCTGCCATCTTATGGTCATGCAGACTTTTGCAGCTTTTGTTTGTGATGTTGTTTGAGCCACTGTTGGGACCTTGCATATCAAGCTGATCTCAGCTTAGATTTTGTGCTTATACAGCATGTTATTCAGCTTTTTCAGCACCTGTAAATATATTTCCATCTTAGGAAAATTGCATTTTACCTTTCTTATGACAACGGAAAAGTTATCATGTTTCCTGAAAGGGAAAAGAAACCGGAAAGTAGAAGCGAAAGTGTTCTGAGATCGTCAACCTTGTCCTGGATAGTGTTTTAACAGCTGCTGAAGCATGACCTTGCCGTCCTTGTTTCCACAATCAAATAGTTTATCTGAGCAATGTCTTACTCTCTTACCTTAAGTGCCAATCAAATAGTTTATGTTGCGATTTCTTCTGTATGATTCCCGGTGCAGGAGTTACTATAAGTGCACCAGTGCCGGTTGCCCTGTAAGAAAACATGTTGAGAGAGCATCTCATGATCCAAAAGCAGTTATAACCACATACGAAGGAAAACACAATCATGATGTGCCCAGTGCGAAGAACAGTAGCCAGGAGACCACAGTGGATGCAACAGCGACAAGAATAAGATCGCATAACGTAGAACAGGTAAGCGCAGATGTAGGTGTTGGGATGAGCTCTGCTGCTACTCGTTGCATACCGAATCAGCAGCAAGCTATAAATGGTGCCGGACCACACCCTCCTAATTATCTGTTGGTTCAACCGACCCCAATTTCAACATATCCTGGTTATGTAAATGGTGCTATGATGCTTTATGGAGCTAGAGAAAACGCTGATGGGCATCGAGGGTACGGTACCATTGGTATTGCACCTGTAAATCATTCCGCCAATCCGTATCAGCAGACTGTAGGACGGGTACTAATGGGACCATAGAAAAGCATTCCCATTTTTTGATAAGCGTACAAAGGAACAGTGAAAATTTCCTCACATTGTCTTCTTTTTCGGTCTTCTGTTGGTCATTTAGACATAGAGAAGGTCTTTACAGTATCTATAGTTTTAATGCAGCAAATAGAATGACGTAATTGAACTTTTAAGTTTATTGTAACTGCCTAACTGGCCTGGAATTCTTACTTTTTAATTTCCTGTGTTTAGTATTATATTACATGGGGCTAATTGCGCTGAGCAGAGTCAACTCTCACTTACAGACGTGAACGATTTTTTTTCTTTTTTCTCCAGGAATGAAAGATCGTTTTTCGGGGATCCATGTATCCTTGGTATTAATTTATTTGGCAAACTCATGCATTGTCATAAGGATGTTTATAATATGGTTTACTTATAAATCCAACCATACCATGTAATTTTCAGTTTTATTTGATCGGCTGTTTGAAAAACTATCATAGAATGATTTGGTCATGATTTTAAAATTTTTAATTAATTAAATATATTATGAATCATTTAAATACACTGTCAAATCATATCTATTATTAAAAAAATATCTAGTGCAACTCACTTTAATCTATAATTGTGAGCTTGTAACTTATTAATTGTTTACTCTACGTCAGACGGCACAACCCATCATTTTTGAGAAAAATTTAGAACCGCATCTTAACGTTTTCTGACAATTTACAATGAAACATTTTTGGACAAATAAAAATATCTATGTACTAGCTGAAACCATCTTCTCAAACGGAGATCAATGAGATCACCCCCCGTAGGTATTCAAGCGTATGGTTGAGGAAAGCCGTATCTTGATACTTGAAGGAAGCATATATAAATCAAATTAATCAACCAGATAAGAATCTCTTCCATGATTGCCATGGTAGAAATCCACCTACAGAAACAAAACCCAGAAAATTCACAATCACTTCATCGCCTAGCTTCATGGACTGCCGCAATTTTATGGGATAGAAACAGATTGGTTGTAGAGAAGGTTGAAAGATCGAGTTATACCACATTTTGGACACCGAAAATAGTACTTGTTATCCCTGAGAACTAGTCCCGAGCCACCACAAGTCTTGCATCTCCTCTGTGCAATCTACAGTGATTATTAGGCAATGCTTCTCAGTTCTTAAAATGCTTGATTACATGTTCAGGGTATCAATGAAATTGTATAGACTATAGAAGAAATCACAACACAGACGAGGTACATCACTACGCTCAGGGAGTGAGACTGATCCCTCACATCGCATATATTATGATTGTGCCTATATACATACATATATGAACAGCCATATTCAGATCATATATATACTTACAATTCTCTTGCTGAACTCAATTCCAGCAACAACGAACGGCGTAACGCCAGCTGCACACGGAAATACATTCAATCTATCATACCTTCACGTCAGAACAAATATAAACACAGAACAACTTGGAGCTCAGCTGTAGTAACTGAGACAAGGAGAAAGGTACCTATAGCACCCACAAGAATTTCCCAGGTTACTTGAGCTTCATTCTGCTGATCTGCAGCAGCTGTTACTGCTTCTGAAATGGTATCATATACTTTTAATGGTTTGACACTTTTCAACCTCAAAAACCTGCTGCTACTTCTGAATATCATGTAATTGCTTTGATATTTCATTCCCAAGTTCGAATCGTGTTTTATAATCGGGAAGCATCGTGAAAGTTTTTGATGAATGGGAAGATTCTGAGAGACAGGAACTGTTGAATGGAAGGCAGATGCCCCCATTGTTCGGAGTTTGAACGGAGTTTGAATGGAGCGCACAACTGATGGGAAAACAAGAGAGTGGAGGAGAGGGACATTAGTTTTTGGACAACGTTGGATGACTGACAGCCACGAACGAAATTAAGAGACGTGGTTCTACTCCAAAACCTTCGTCTCCGAGATGTTTTATCTGTTGCTATCAACGCAGATACTATCCACAAATTGCCTTGTATTTTGTGGAGATACTATTACTACGCCCATCTTCTTTCTCAAGCATAAACACAAATCATAAAGCTTTCTTCTTCATTCTATCCCCCCCCATGTCTATGTTCCTTCAAAGAAAAGGAGGGAGATTAAGAGAGACGAGGGATAGGCAGAGAGGTTTTAAGTTGGACATTACTACTTGGGTATATAGGTCTCAATCAGGTCGGGTTATTTTGCCGGTCATTTTCCTTACGGGTTAGTAGTGGGTCGGATCGGATCCTTTCAGGTTCGGGTCATTGTGGGTCGCCTTATTGTTCGAATCTGGCCAGGTTCAGATTTGGATCGTTGTGATTTGAGTTGTATCGAGATCATTTATCCGGTCAGGTTACGTTTGGGTTTAGATAGTTCGGTTTCGAGTCAAGTTGGATTCGGATTATTTGGGGTTAGCTTGTCGGGTCGGGTCTAGGAATGTAAATGCAATGCCGACTAATAACAGGTTCAACCTTCTCAACAACACAGGACCCCAAAATTTTGGGGGTCCCACACATTAGTTTAGTTAATATGTGCATTAATATATATATTAAAAAAAACACTTAATGTACAAGCAACACTCAGATCTCTGAAATGTAAAATGGAGTAAGAAAAGTAAACAAAGGTAGGGAGGAGTAAAAACGGGCCCGCTAAATTGAATTAAAAAAAACTAATATACAACCATACAAGCAAAACAACACATCTACGAAAAATAATGGGAAGAGTCAAGAAGAGTATAAGGGGCCTAATAAATTAATTAGAGAAATAAAGCATCTTTTTTTCATTGTTAAGTAAGTTTGCATGGTGAAGTACCCGTTCTCTTCGTCAATCGTCAGTCGGCTTCTGAACTTCGTTTTTCAATTCGCATTTAGATTTTAATCCGACCTTCGCTCTTCCCAAACTTCTCCAACGTTCACCGCCGTCGATTAAGCTCCCAGTTTTCTTTTAAATTTGTACAATATATACAACAATGGCAACTCCTTTTCTTCACCTCATCTCAATTTGTATATGTTCTTCTCATTTTCGGTCAATTCTTTTCAACAGTTCAACTCGACCTGTAAGCTCTATCCTATCATCTAGTCAACTCATCCCGAGCTGACCTCGTTGGCTCCAATTATATTGTCATTGCTTGCTTTTCTGTTCAAATTTCTGACTGGTTGATTGAATTTGTGTTGTGCACCTATTCATCTATCTGTATCGGTGAGCTCTAATATCATCCGACTGGTCCTTTTATATATTTTTATTTTAAATTATTAATCAATAATCAATTAACAACTACAATTAGTTATCTAATGGAGTTAATTATCTATTGTGTCTTTCAAATTCATAGTTCCATCTATTGCTTTTGATTGTTTGTATTGACATATTTTGTGAATTTGTAAATTGGGCTACACATTTCTTGTATGTTTTGTTGTATGTTGAATGCTAATGCTGATGTTGTACAAGTAATTACTCTTGTTAGCACACTTTGGAGATTCTGATGTCAGTTTGGTGTGTATAGGAAATCATCTAGGGTAACTGAGAACTTATGGAGTGAATGAATTCCAGGTTATTTCACTCTTACTCATTGTTATAGGAAGTCATATTATTGATGTTCTTTTTTTTTTCATACGTGTTTCATTTGTAATTTGTTAATTTTTACGGTTATGTCGCCTAGAATTAGAAAATATGAATTCGGATATGAAAAACTTAAAAAGAAAAAAAAAATCAAAAGTTAACTTTATCTCAAAGAGGAGATCTTGATAAATTTATTAGAAAATCAAAAGTTTCCACAGAAAATGAAATTATTGATGCCGAAAATGTTTCAACTTTGAATGAAAATGGTGCTAGTGGTGATGATATTATGCCTACAAATGAGAAAAATACTTCTATCGAGGATGATAATGTGCCTACAAATGCTTCTATTGATGATGATGTGCCTACAAATGAGATAAATGCTTCTATTGATGGTGATGTGCTTGTTGAGAATGATGATAACGATGTTGATGATTTTAATAATGTTGAGAGGGTAGAGCCATTAGAAAATTTTAATATGCTTGATATATATGATCTTAGAAATTGGAATGCCCTTGATTATAAAATGATCAATATTTTAGTGGTAAATGAACCTAAGAGAGATATGTTTATTGAGAAAGGTCCTAAAGATAAGTTTTCTAGACGGTTTTATTCAACAATTTACCCTACATTTTTATCAAATGGAGAGAAATGCGATAAAGATTGGCTTGTGTATTTGAAAGATCTTGATAAAATATTTTGTTTTTGTTGTAAGATATTTGGGAAAGTGAACAAAAGAGGTCAATTAGCTAATGAGGGTTTTTAGGACTGGGCTCATCTTAGCATTAGGATTAGAGAGCATGAAGCAAGTGTGCAACATGTTAAGAATATGGCTACTTGGTATGATTTGCATGTAAGATTTAAAAAGAATCAAACTATTGATAGAATGGATCAAAAAAAAAAACTTGAAAAAGAAAAAGATCATTGGAAAAAGGTCTTGTTTATAATTTTTTTCAGTTGTGAAATTTCTTGCTAATCATAATCTAACATTTCATGGAAGTAGTGAGAGATTATATGAAAATAACAATGGAAATTTTTTGGGCATAATTGATGTAATAACCCATTTTTAACTAGTTCTAATTATGTTTACTTAATTACATAAAGTATTGTAGAATATTTTATAGCCTCAAGATATTTGTGAGTGATTCTGTAGTAATTGTGATTTTATAGCTAGGTGCACTTTGGTTATAAAATACTATTTATATATGTAAAATTTTAAGTTAAACCTTGTAAAATATTCTTATAAAATTTTATTTAGGTCCTAAATGCGTTTAGATGTAAATCTAGATATTTTGGTTTGATTTTAGTTGTGCTTGTTATTCCTTTTTAAATTTTATAAGTAAAATAATTAATTAAGGTATGCTAGCTAAATATCATATCATATGTGTGTTAAAAATTATGACAAATTATATTTAGGTTTTAAATGAGTAAATAAGATTATATGGAAAGTTTTGTGATTTTAGAAATAGTTTTGGTATTTATGTTAGTAATTACCTTGTAAGCTTTTTAATGAATCATTATTTCAACATTTTATATATCAAATCTTGTTTTAAATTCATAAAATATTTACTTGTGAGTTTAAAATATTATTTTAAGGATTTTTGTAAATTTTCATAAATTTATGAGCTTTTTTTCTATTTTTATTAATTTTATCCTCTTTATTGATCTTTCCACCACTAAAAATAATCTATAAATCCTAAAATTACTATACATGAACGAAATTACTTCCCTACACTTCCATGATCAGATTTTGTATCAATTTGATCATTATCTTATTCATTCAACCAAATTTTGAGCTAAAGTTACTTTAATATATTTTCTACCTATGCTAGTTGTGTCACATTGGCTGTTTTTGTACTCAACCTTCTTCACTTGCATTCCCCATTCTTAAATATGACCTTATACCTTCACACCATCACCTCACCCATCCCTCGGTTGATTTATTGGTTTTCATAACTTTATTAAACCTAAATACACTCCACCACCTTATACACTCAACCACCTTATCATTTATCATTCAAGTGTTGAACAAGCTACCTCTCCCCCTTCTTGTGGAAAAAATTTTTTGGTTCCTCCATCCCTTATTTATACCCCATTTGTCTTGCTTTGTTTTCATTCAATATTTCTCTCATTTTCTCCTCTTGTTTGCTCCCACCTCTCTCTCTTTATTTTGGTTATTTTTGCTAAGTGTTCTTAAGCTTTGTTGAGCTTATAATTGAAACCCATTCTCCTCTCTTTCTCCTTATTCTCTTGTTTTCACTTATATATTTCCTTCTATCTATCCTTTATTTATTTTTAAATAAGTAAATAAGGTTAGATTTTTGGTTAAACTATGAAGCTGTCATCTTTTATCTTCTCCTCTTGTGTCTCCATTTTTCAAAGGCATTGATATTCGTTTGGAGGTTCGTTGTGTTATTTTTCTATTTGTGCTTAGAAAGAGGTAATCCATATGCTCATACTAAATATATAAAAATCATGTGATAGCATGTTTGGAGTTTCTTATGTTATGCTTAAGTGTAAGTTATGCTTTCTTGTAATCTCATAAATAAAGTATGCATGTACCATGTATTGTTATTAATTTTTCTAAGTGTGTGATCATGTATTTTTTTAATGCAAGCATATGTGAAATTTATATATTTTAAATATATGTATGATAACATATTAAAATAGGGTTGTTTGTGTTAAAATAATTATGCACGATTGCTGTTTTATATGCTAAATGAGCTTAATTGTGTTTTAGGGGCAAATTGGTATTTTTTTCACTCCTAAAAATTTCTAGAATTTAAATTTTATATTGATGTTATTTAGTCATTCCATGAATTTTGCTTAATTCTAATAACAATTGGTATTAAAGTGGAAAATTGTTGAGTAAATAACATATAAGGGCATTTTAGTCATTTATGACTTATTATGCCTAAAATTATAAATAATTGGACTAGGATTACCTTAATAGATTCCTAGATTGACCTTAGAATTAACTTTTATTTTGGTTTGGATTGTTGACCTTATGGTCGACTTGAATAATTGGAAATGAAAGAAGAATGGTTGAGTATGAAATTGAAATAGTTGTGCATTATGTAATATTTTATGATCACCTTAATAAGATATTAATATTTAAAGTGGGATACCTCGAGATTTGGGAATGATTGCTCTTTAGGGTTAGCTACCCTAGAGATGAGGTAGGAGCCCTCAATTTGGTTTGGTGGTTTCATCAGATGCCTCGGCGTTTCAGCTAAGGACCTAGTCTACTCTGTAGGTGGGGGTATTGATACTTACGGATTATGTGTCCTAGGATGGGAGGATATTGTGTCACTTTGTTGCACTAGTATGACCAGAGTACTTGTATGTCTCTAGGTTACAAGTTGGGAGGATGCTGTGTTGCTTTAGTGCATCGCTATGACTGGTGTACTTATATGTGTTCGGGTTATTATTTTATCTCATTGAGTAATTAAAATATAAATAATTATTTATAAGGATTTAAATGGATTGTTGTGATTTGTCGATTTGGTAGTTGCCTCCGCGCATTACTTAGTTTTGATATGTTGGTTTGATAGTTGTATTCGTGCACTATTTAGATTTGGTGTACTGGTTGGTAATTATCTCAATGCTTTCCTTATCATGTCATAAGTGGAATAGATGTGGTTATTGTAAAAAGGGCTTAATTATGGTTTGGTGTTTTCCTTTTTGTGTGACACCCTCGGTATAATTAGATTAATAAAATAGTTGTAATATAGTTAATTTTGATATGATGGACATGTGGCGTATGGTATAAATATAGCACTTAGCTATGGTATGTACTATTTAACGTGTTATGACATGATACTTTGTATTACCTTCTATGTGCTCCATGTAATATTTACATGCTTAGTATTGTATATTGGTTTAGTCAGTACCATTGTACTGATGGGTTTTGTTTTATGGTCCCCTACCTATTCAATGGATAGTCTTTACCTTGCAAGATTACTTTGAGGGTATTGCTTGATAGATTTTGGTAGGGGTTGAGAGTTATGACTATCTGGTGTCCATTTCGCCATCCTTTGATTTGAATATCTTTTGGACTCTTATGTCCTCTTATGTATTTCTGTCCCTTATCACTTGTAATTCTTTTGTTTAATCTTTTGTTATCAAACAACTTAATATTGAAATGAAATCTTTCTCTTCTTCTTATCAGTTATTATTCTTAATTTAAGCGGATAAATGTTTTAGCCTTAATACTTAATGTAAGAAAAGTAGAAGAACCTGACTTATACTAAGTGTGGCGGTAACGCCCTATATTTTTATTAGTTTAGCTTCCGCAATAAATTCTTTTTAAAGAATTTTCAAGTGCTAAAAATGGGGGTGTTACAATTGAAATGCCAACATAATTTGATCCTATTATTCAAGAGCATGTTCAATTCATTGCAAATGATAACATTCATTTTCATTATCTTGGTTACAATATTCAAAATGAGTTAATTCTTGTGCTTGCTTCTGTGATTAAATTTGAAATCATTAAAAAAATAAAGCAGTCAAAGTATTTTTCCATCATACTTGATTGTACTCCTAATATTAGCCATCAAAAACAAATGTCTTTGATATTAAGATATGTGGATGTTTCTTCAAGTGATGTTACTGTTGAGGAATCATTTTTTAGGTTTTTTGAATGTTAATGATACAACTAGCTATGGACTTTTTATGTTTTACAAAATGAATTAAATCTTCTTGATCTTGATATTACTAATGTGCGAGGGCAAGTCTATGATAATGGATCAAATATGAAAGGAAAATATAAAGGTATACAAAAAAACATTTAGATGTAAATCCGAGAGCATATTATACTCCTTTTGGTTGTCATAGCCTTAATCTAACATTATGTGACATGGCTAACACTTTTGGTAAAGCTAGGGACTTTTTTTGTATCATACAATGCATTTATACAATATTTACAAATTCTACTAAGAGATGGTATATTTTGAAAGATAACGTCAAAGGTCTTACTCTTAAGTCATTATCTTCTACTCTTTGGGAAAGTCGTGTTGATAGTGTTAAAGCTATAAGATTTCAAGTTTCCAAAATACCATAAGCTTTACTTCAAGTAGCAGAAAGTGATAATGATTCCAAGATAATAATTAAAGCTAAATCCTTAGCAAAGAATGAGCTTAGTGATTTTGAGTTTTTAGTGGCAATAGTCATTTGGTTTGAAATATTGTGTGCTATTAATTTGGTTAGCAAAAATTTACAATTAAAGCAAATGCTTATTGATGATGCTATTGAAAGGGTAAAGGGGTTGATTTCTTTTTTTGAGAGGTATAAAGAAACCGTTCTTTCTGATGCGATTGATACTGCTAAGAAGATTGCTATAGAATTGGATATTGATCCAAAATTTCCTCAAAGGCGTGAACTTCAAAGGAAAAAACATTTTGATGAGAATCCTAATGATATGTAATTTGCTTCACAATCTTCGGAAGAATCATTTAGAGTTAATTATTTCTTATACATTGTTGATCAAGCAATTGTTTCACTCAATAGGAGGTTTGAACAATATGAAAAATATGAAAATATTTTAGGGTTTTTATTTACTTTTGATAAGTTGCATTCTTTGGATGAAATGAGCCTAAAACTTTTTGTCATCGCTTTGATGCTGCTCTTAGAAATGGTGAACAATGTGATACTGATGGAAATGAATTATATGTGGATTTGAAGTTACTTAGAGAAATTTTCCTAAAGAAAAGATGGGTCCTATTGATATTTTAAAGTTCTTGAAACATTTAGATGGTTTCCCTAATGCAATTATTGCATATAGAATTTTATTACCTATTCCTATGATTGTTGTATCTGCAGAGAGAAAATTTTCTAAATTGAAGCTATTGAAATCATACTTGCACTCTACGATATCATAGGAAAGTCTTACTGGATTAGCATTGATAACAATTGAAAATGATATTTAGAGAAAGTTGATTACGAAGCTTTAGTCGATGATTTTGTTTCAAAGAATGCTAGGAGGATGTCATTTTTTAAATCAAACTTTTATTGGGATGTCTTACTCGTTAGATTTTTTTTTTTGAATTTTAAGGAATCATTAGTATCTTATTTGTAAGAAAATAATTGTAATATAAGTATATTATGAAACACATTTTATATTTTTATAATTATTTATTTTTTAGATTCTTGGGGTCTATTTTTTAGCTTTAACACAAGGCCTCTAATATTATTGAGACGACCCTATGTAAATGGGGTGGATTTTACCCAAAAGTTGATGAGTTTTACTCGTCAGATACTTAAATAGATATGGATAAATGGATATGGATGATAGAAAAAAAATACCTATCGGGTTAGGGTTCGGGTATAGATACAGGTATGAGATATCTATATTTGTACCCGTACTCGTACCCATACCTGTATCCATATTCGTACCCATTTATCAAATATATAATAAATCTTTTACCCTTAATTTTAAAATAAATATAGTATAAATTAGGGTTAAATTTTCATTTGGTTTAATTCTAAATGGGTTTATTCATCAATTAATGAATTTATCCACTGGATAATATCCGTTAATGAATAAACAAATTATTTATCGGGTAACGGATATCCATTGGATACGGATATGGATGTGTTAATGGATACCCATTTAGGGTACAAGTATAAATTTGAGTATGGGTTTTTTTTATCAGGTACGAGTATGGGTATGGATGTACCCACCCTAAACCTACTTCGTTTACATCCTTATCGGGTCGGGTTTGGGCCAAGCAAACTTGTATTCATATGAATTTGTGTTTGAGTTAATTTAACAGATCAAGTTCTGGTTAACTTGAAAAAATTAGGTTTTTTTAAATGTTTTGATGGGTCAGGTGGGATTCGGAGCGAGCTAATCCTAGATCAAATCACTTTAAATTTAGATTAAATCGGACATTAACTATCAAAATTAATCTAAATCATTAACCTCGTAAGCAAAAATTAAGTTGAACTTCATGTAAGCATATGATTAATAATATGTTATTAATTGCTATTTGATTATTGTTATGAGTTTTTAATGTTGTATTTTTACGCAAATAAATCGCTAAAATTAGAATATTGTTGGTGAATAAGTAAGTTTATAATAAAAGTAAGAAAAATAAGTAAAATTTAAATAATAATATAGTTTTAAAAGTTTTAAATAAATAATATGACATGCTTATTTTTTTATTATCATAATTGACTAATATTGAATTTGGTTTTATCGAGTCAGGTAGGGTTAATAGCGAACTAGGTTGACAGTAAATCAGGTTGATAACAGGTTGGATTGATAGCGAGTTACGAGTTAGGGTTGGATCGGGTTAGTTTTGGGTCGGGTCGGATTGATAAATTTATCCAGTTATATCGGGTTGGATCAGGTTGGGCGGGTTAGGTCGGGTCATTTTTTTCCAGCTCTACTTGGATACATGGATTTCCACAATTGTAATACCTTCAAACTATCCCTAGCTGAACGGTATCGAATGACATTATCTACTTGAAAAACTATGTAGCTGGCAAAGCTAAAATAGAGTGACAAGAATACAATAACAATACTAATGAAGATTCAATATAATTGTGAGAAACATCCAAACAATGTAGGGTGGTAACAGTCATAGTTGATGATTGTAACCCTCTACTTAGCTAAAAGCAACAAGTGGGAAAAATGTCTATCAAAATAAAGACTCAAACAACTTTGCTAAACTAGGGACTCATGACATTAATATCAAATATGCTCTCCTGCTCATCTAAAACTCGGGTTCTTCATCTGAAAAGAGAGAAGTGAGCAAACCACATTTCATCAAGCAACCAACCCACCAACCAAAATAGAGGTCAAGCACATATTCTAATATGCATAAAAAAACATTTCAACAAAATATCTTATTTCAAGAATCTCAACAAAACCCAAAGGGAACTAAAAATGGTTAAATTCTCAAAATAAAAAATGACAAGTACTAAAAATTTGTGAGGATGTGAACAAATATAAATAAATTTCGAGGAATAGTTCAGACTCAATTAGGTACACTTAAACAATTAGAAGATTATACATAATTCGTAGGACAAGTCAATCACTTTAATAACTAAGTAAAACACTAAACAATTAACTAAACACTAACATTTTGGTGTAACTGCAATCGTAAACCTAACGATAATTAACCGACAATCCCTCTATCATTTAGCAAGGGCTACTTCGACATCCTTATGTAATGCATTACTAAATACTAGTAGTATCGATTAGTAATCTCACATTGCTTTATGGGCCACTAAAGGTTTTTCCCACCCTTTGGAGGCACGATCACAAAATATTTTAAAAATGTCCTACTAATAAAAATACGATAAAATACTTTATTAAATATAGAACCGTCACCTTAAAGCAATAAAATCCCAATAAATACCATGTCTAACCACATTTTTATTTTGATATGTGGAGTATGATAGAAGAGGTATTTTATAACTTAAAACAAACATGGCTAATCAAATATCTATTTTATAAAGAAAAGAACCCATATAGCAGCATAGGATCGCTAATCAGTACCGCTAGTGTTTTGTAGTGTATTACGTAAGGACATCCTAGTGGTCATCACCAAATGATAAGTAAATTGTCAATTAGTAGTCGTAAGTGTGTTTTTGTTGTTAGGGGATAACAACCACATTTAAATTAAATCAATATGATAATAACATATATTGCTTTTTTAATAAAATATAACACTTGCGTATTATACTAGCACAAGAGTTATCAATGTAAGGCCCACTAATTAATCATCTTATTTATATATATTTATGCTAATATATTGAATTAGTTAGTAACTAAAAATTCAAGTACTTAATATGGCTTAGAAGTTATTTAATCCAACACTTGAGTAATAGGACCATCAACTGATAGAAACAATAGAAGGATTGTTGATTAGTTATCATTAGTATGTCCTAGTTTAGGACTGCCAGACGTACATTTACATGACCTTAGTCTTATCCATATATTAGTCTTATCCATAGAGGGTTTGAGTTTTATTTACTTTTGAGCTGTAAATAACCCCACAAGATAAATCCCAGGTGCCAATTCGTAAGGGTGTTTATAGATCAAATAGTTGGTGCACTGGGAACACAGAGCTGTAAATAAGCCCAGAAACTTAATCCCGCACACCATTAATCAGAGTGCATGACTGGACATACCTCCCGGTTTCATGACATGAATCAAAAACAAGAAACAAGAGAAGTACAAGACCCCCTTTAAGAAAGAAGGCAAAGCGTTAGAAGTTTGAGCATTACTTTTCTCCAGTTACGTCTATGTGCATTCTTGCTACATACTCTAAAGCAAGTTCAAAGCATGTTTCCTCTTATTAGGCTGGCCAGCCCGTTGGAAATAACTTCCGTGCCAAGCCTGAAACTGTAGAGGATGCCAGGTTTCCCACATTCATCATTTGTTCTAGTTTACTCTTGAAATCGTCGGCTCATGAATTAAGGTTATGCCTGGACTAGTCCCTGGCATAATCCTATTACTAGTGCCGAACAATAATCACCTTACGCCGAATTCAGTTTCTATCATTCTGGGCTCATATTCGAATGAATGAAATATAAGAGCAGCTTCATGATCCTGTGGTTTGACATGAAGCTGGATTGGCAACAGTCGAGGCTTGATGTATGATGATGACCATTGATAATGAGAGGTAGAAAAGAACACCAAAGCTAACTAATTCAGTTCAGCTCTAAGTAACATCAAAGTTCTCTTCCAGATGTTCAAACATCCATGCAATTGCAACCACATATAAACCCATCCCAAGGGTGTCATAGCAAAAAAATAACAGCAACCTCCACATTCCATACTGACAAATACTTGGGACCAAAGAAATGAGGAATTAGAACATCCACTCAGCAAACAAACTGGCTCTTGGATTGACATATTAGGAGCACTGGCCAACATTGGTGAAAGAAGAATACATCACACAATTGAACTTGACAAATCCAACCTAGTTGAATTTTCTCTTTCCGTCTCAATTAACTGGCATCTTATTAAAGGAATCTACGCATGACTTTTATAAATCACTTCCAGGAACAGCACATACAAAATTTGACAATACGAGTCTATATTATAAAGCTCATTATCTTTGCTTGACCTAGATGGTTATTCATTGTCCCAGCAGAAGAAATAACACAATCAGATACAGAAAAAACTCATCGTCACTTCCTCACATGGGAATCGATTTTGCTGCATAATTATGCAAATTAAAACCAGGAGGATGCATAACTCCCATGTTCTCCAACTCAATTTTATCACCACTAGCAATATTCATCACGAACCAACTTAAATTTGCAATTGCAAAAGCATACCCAACAACTGTTTCAAAACAAGTTTATTCAAGTTGCGCATGACAGGTAGTCAAATCTGCAATAAACAAGAGGTCCTAGAAACATTTCTTGATGAAAACCAAACAAACACGTCAAAGGGTCCCGGCAGTTTTTTATGTTTGATCTTTTCCAAATCATAATAACACAGCATTTCTGAAATCAATTTCAAAATCTCGATTTCTTGGCACGAGCTACCTCATCCTCATTGGGGAAAAATCCCATAAGTCTTCCAGCTGAATTCTGGTACGCGTACATGAACCCGCCCATCAATCCAATCAATCCTCCTGTCACCATTGATGGCCCCCTAATCCCAGGCCTAATCCCTAAAAAATGAAGGCACTACAAATTAGTTACCGAAAATTGATGAGAATTGACAGATAGAGTACACGATTGGGTAAGAATTTTGAGAAAGGAAATATATGAATTACCGGATAAGTAGCCGACGCTGACGGAAACGCCGGTAATGGTGATGAATCGACAGTAGTCGAGAGTGCTGAAGTTTCCGACAACAGTAGTAAATGGTGGGTTTCGATCGATGACTGGGTACTCCGGCTTCACAGAGGCCGTGATGTCTGTGTTCATCTTCTCTCCCTCTTTCTCTTCTTCTGTTCGTTCCGCTGCTCGATCGATTGGCACCCTACTCTTCGAAAGATCCTGATCTGCCAAAAATTAGACGACAACGCTAAGGGGCTACTTTGAACCCTCTAAATCTGTATCAATGTATCAGACGACGCGTTTTGGCGGGCGTACTTGCCCTGCTCCTCGGCCACTCTCCTGAATCTGACTTAAGCTATATGATATCTCCGACTCCAAGAGAGGTTACAGTCCTTTTGGAGCAGGCATGCCAATGGATGTGGATCGGATCCGGGGATCGGGTTACACTTTGATCTACGTCCGTTTACGAGACCCTAGATTGTTGGGTCTTAAAATATCCAACCCACATACAAATCTATTGAGTTCAGACACAAACGAATCTGACCAATTTTTTTTTCATCTAATTTATATAAATATAAATATTTTTATATTTTATAAAACTTAATATGTTTAAAAAATTTCACTAGTGAAAAGATAAATATTTTAAAGTAATTATTTTTAATGTTTAAAGGATATTTTAA
Organism: Tamarix chinensis; assembly: GCA_030549775.1. Classification (NCBI taxonomy): domain Eukaryota; kingdom Viridiplantae; phylum Streptophyta; class Magnoliopsida; order Caryophyllales; family Tamaricaceae; genus Tamarix; species Tamarix chinensis. Next base: position 13,699,490 of record CM060176.1, read on the forward strand.
TACTTTAAAACTAAAATATCTTATAAAGTACTTATAAAATAAATACATGTAAATAAAATTAGAATAGTAAAATAAGAGTCGAAAAAGTATTACAAAAAAAAGACAAACATAAAATTAATATGTATGGATATATATATATACACACACACACTCACTAAATGAGTCTGATGGGTTGGGTCTGGGTTTGGAATTAATAGACCCAGAACCGATTATGTACATATGGATCTATACCTACTAAAAATTAGATGGATTTGAGCAAGATCCGTAATCAATTATCATCTTTAGTTTGAAGTGAGGTAAATCTAGGTTAAATCAAATTCAAGTGAACCTAAAAGTAAGTTAATATGCTATGTAAATTTATTCAGCTATCATATGTAAATAACCCATTAAATTAAATTCAAGTGAATCTAAAAGTAAGTCAATATGTTGTGTAAATTTATTAGGTTATCATATGTAAATAAGCCATAAACTTACTTATATTGTTAATAATTTTGTGGTGAATCTAGTTTAACTAGTTAATATCTAATCAAATTTAGGTTCAACCTAAATTTGTTTTTAATCAAACAAAGTTTTAAAAAATTAACTTCATTTAACCTAACTAACATTAAAACAAACAAATTATTAAAGTTGATGCATAGCAATATATTAGGATACAAATTTAATGGTATACCAAAGTAAAAATAAAAGTAAATATAGGATAAATTTAATGCATAGAATGGATGTTTTGTTATCAGAGAGAAAATCCAATATGGAAAGAGGGCAAAAGTGTTGATGGTTCAATTACAATTACATAGAATGGATGATATGGAGGAGAGAGGGCATAGAGTTAATTCACTAGAGGATCAAGTGGGCCTATTGAATGGCTCAAGAGAGGTTGACAAAACACAATCAGGTGGCATTCCAAATACTAACGGGACACTGTCAACCTTGGCATCTAGCCCATCTTGCCCACTAATTAGGCTGGCATAGGAGAAAAAAGAAGAGGATGCAAGCCATCTTAAAATATAAGAAGAAAAAGAAGGCAAAGTGTCCCCCTTTGATTGGAAATGATGTGGATCTATACGCAACCAAAGGGGGAAAGAATAAGATGTTGTGTTAGAGAAGGTTATGGAGGTAGAAAAAAATCTTGGGCTACTGATGAACATGTTGGAGAGTGAGGCTTGGGAATGGATTGACCAACTAGTGGAGGAAGAAAAAAATAAAGGATTGGCAAGGGGCTTAATGTGTTTGTGCTTTTGAAGTACAAGAGTGTAGATAGTCTTGTTAATGAAGTTGATATCATGGAATACATATAGCTTATGTTCAAGACATAAGCAAGGATTAGTGAGGAAGATATTGTAAACTCTCCAAATGAACTTCATATGTCCGCAGGAGACCAAGTTAGGGGATGTATCATCGCATATAAAAAAAATATTTATAGAGATGATTATTTTATGTGGGTACATAGTGATGTTCATGAAAGGTCAGGAGGCCTCTCACTAGGTTAGGACACTAAAATATTCATTATGAGCTAGGCCAATATAGTAAGGCAGTAGATAAAAATTTGGGGACACTTTGGGTCATGTGGATTTTGCTGTTTAATATTCAACATTTATGGCACACGTAGCTTTTAAGAGAGGAAGGTGGTCTGATAGGAGATCTATGAAATAACTATAGAAGGGAAAGATCTAACATTCTACATAGGTGCTTTTAATGAAGTTTTAGGCATGGAGGATAGGGGGAGTGGAAGAATTGATTTTATATGGGTTTCTCATTAACAAGATGCTACTTTTAGAGGTCACATCCAAATAAGGAAATTTCACCTAGTATAGAGGGAGGTTTAAAATCACTTTGTATTCTCTATTTATATGCATAGACTAGATATAGTAGTTTCTTTAAATCAATGTATCAATAGGCAGAAGGGGGTTTCAGATCATTGTCTAATGTGGGTGGCTAATGAAAAACTGGATTTTGGACCAAAACTATAATGCCTCAAATTTAACCGAACCTTAATCCCAGGTAATTAGTCTTTTTAAACTTACCATAATTCTTTTATCTTAATTTTTGAACTTAATCTAATCCTAACCTTAAAATTCTTTTTCTTCTTCCTGTTTTCCTTTTCTTTCTTCTTTTTTCCCCCCAGTTCACTCTTTATCCCGCATGATTTTTCCCGCCTAACCATTTTCCTTTACTTATGCCTCTAGCCACAACCTACCTAGTCTAAGCTCATCATTACCTCCCTCAACTCATTGGATGTGTCGTGTAAAAATTTTTCCCCAAATCCCCTGACCTCTTGCCTTACCCATACCTCATGTGCCTCAACCTTCGACCAATTTTTACCGTTCGTGTAATACTCAATTTGTAGAAACCATAATTATAAACTAGTAACTATGTGTCATTAGTTATAATAATTATTTTAGGATATTCAATGTTTAATGTACTGTTTTTATATATATTATTATGGAATATATATATATATATATATGTGTGTGTGTGTGTGTGTGTGTGTGTGTTTGTGTGTGTGTTAAAATTTAGATAGAATCTGGTTTATTAGTTTTAATCATAGTTGGGATCCCAACCTGTATTTGTTTTGTCGAGGAATTCTAATTTTGCTAGCTAAATTTTTTTCGGTACAACTTTCTCTATCTACTCTCCCTACCTATTTTTCTATGTACGTATCGCACATTCTCCTGCCCTATCACATTTTTCTCATTCATGCTATCATCTCCTTCACATCTCCTCTACCCGTGTTCCCCTCGCCATGTCTTGCTTAACTTACTCCATTGATGCCATCAACCATTTAAACATCCCTCTTCTCTTTTTTTTTTGATTTTTTGATTCAACCCAATAGATCATCGTCATTCCTCTTCTTCTCCCTTATCTTTGTCTCTAGTTCTCAATTGCACCATCATTCACCTACCATCATCAACCATCAGCACATCACCTCACCACTAAGAACCACCATTTTCCCCTAAAAAGCACTAGCACTACCTCCCCATCAGTGCCTCTCGTTGTCTACCAAAAATCACCACCTTAAACCCTTTCTTTTATTTCTCCTTTTGTGCTATGCTTCAATTTTTGTTGAGGTGCACAATTGTGATCCCTCTCACATGTACGTGACCCTCGCACAACCCATGCGCTTCTATTCTTATTTTCTCTTCACACACTAGTGTGCTTTTCTCTCATTTTCTACTTGCACGCCTCTATGCCTCAGTACATCTAGATTGTGTGTGCTCATCGTCCTTGACCCCATGCATGTGTTGCATATAAGATTGTGGCTTCAATATTTCCTCGCACAATCATGCTCATCCCTTGAGATCTTTACCCATTTTGCTCATGTGTGAGTTCTTGCCATTGTCCTCCCTTCCTAGCATGGATTTTTTCCTTGTGCCTTGGTGAAGTGGTAACCTCACACATCTTAGTATGTTTTATTGTTATAAATTAGTTAATGGTTTTGGATTAAATTGCTAATGTGTTTGATTATTTTGATGTATGGAGTTCAAAGAGGATGAGTGGAGACTAGTTGGGTGAATATTTCTTATTTCTTTTGATTGGATAAGAGGTAATTGTACCCTTCTACTAAAATGCGAAATCATGTGGTGACACATAAATTTTTTTATGTTTCTTATGGTATGATTTATGCATGGATTTTTAAAGGAATATATGTATGTATTATACGCCAAAAAATTTACAATAGATATGCAAGAATTATAAAAAGGTGTAAACTAAAAGTATGTTATTATATAATTAGTATGTGTTCAAATTATTATTTAATAATATATATACGCATGTGATATATATAAAAGGTTAATGTCTACTTGCCTACAATTTCGTTAGGGTATGTGACCTTGTCAAAATTGTACTTCAATACCATGTTAAGTGTTCAGTGATTATCATTGCATGTTGTAACTAGGGTGAAAATATAGCTTGTTTGTACGCAAGCTTGATTGGGGTTAATCTATTATGATTGTTACATGACATGTTGAATCGTGCTATAAATCTATACGTATATGTAGAATGGAATATATGACATATTAGAAACACATGATTAGGGTTTGTGCAAGTAAGTTGCTAAATGCTTGCATAATGGAAAGTATAGTCAATTGATAAATCTTATAAATTTCCTACGTTCTAAAATATTGTAAATAATTATGTTTTCGCCTTTTTATGATAAATTCTCATAATAATAATGTTTGGTATTAAATTAGATGAAAATGGTGAAATTAAGGTTTTAAGGGCGTTATGGTCATTTTCAACCTAATGTACCTAATGTGAATAATTGGACATAGGATGGACTTAGACTTTTGATAAGTTGACCTTAGTATTGTCTGTGGCTTTGACATATACCAACAACCTTAGGATTTACTCTAATAATTGAAAATAAAAGAAAAAATGGTTAAGCATGGAAATGGGAATTACTATGTAATATGTGATATATGTGATCACATATAAAATATTAATACATAAAGTGGAAGACTTTGAGTTTGGCAATGGTTGTTCTCTAGGGTTAGCTACCCTAGGGATAAAGTAGGAGCCCTTAGTTTATTTTGGTTTACTAGTGTGTTGTTGTGCCCTAGCAAGGCCCTAGTCTACTTTATAGGTAACTTATGGGCCCTATAGGAGGTATTGATACTTAAGGATTATGTATCCTAGGTAGGGCTGTAAATGAGCTGAGCCAGTTCGGTATTCGGCTTGGCTTGACTCATTAAAAGCTAACTTCGACTCATTCGTTTAGTTAAATGAGCCGAGCCTAAGCCTCACTTTTAGGCTCGTTTATTAAACGAGCTGAGCTCGAGCTAAAAAATGATCAGCTCGGTTCATTTTTTAGCTTTGGCTCGTGAACTTGGCTCGGCTGGGCTCGGCTCGTTAAAATCTTGGTTCGGCTCATTCGTTTAGTTAAACGAGCCAAACCCAAACATCATTTTAGGCTCGTTTAATTAAATGAGTCAAGCCCAATTCTAGGGGTATTCAGCTTGGCTCGTCTCGTTTACAACCCTAATCCTAGGTTTGGAGGGTATTGTGTCGCCTTGTGCACTAGTATGACTAGAGTAATGTTACAAAACTGTATTAGATGGTTGGGAGGGTACCGTGATGCCTTGTGTGCCGGTATGACCGGTATATTTTTATATCTTCAAGTTATTATTGTATCCCTCTTGAGTAATTAAAATGAAAGTAACTATTATGGAAGAATATAAATGGATTGATTTGGATTATTGATTTGGTAATTGTCGTTGTGCCCTACTTTGTTTGTTAGTTACCTTAGCACCCTACCTTAGTATTTGGAATTAATTTAGATTTGTTGATTCCATAGTTACTTTAGTGCCCTACCCTTGGTATTTGGAATTGATTTGATTTTGTCGATTTTGGCCATTTTCACTATCACATGATTTTCTTGATATATCTATGCTATGTTACTATCTATGTGCCTCATGTGCCTTTACATGTTAGTATTGTGTAATGGTGCACTCAGTAACATAGTACTGTTGTGTTCCGTTTCATAGTCTTTTTTCCTATTCAATGGGTAGTATTTACCTATTAGGAATACTTTGAGGGTTTATCTTGATAGATTTTGGTATGGGTTGAGAGTTAGGATTATTCAGTGTTTACCCCAGCATCTTATGATTTGGATATCCCTCGAACTCTTATATCCCTTACTATTTCTCCTTTTGATACATTGTAACACATTTGTCTGATAATTTTGTATTTTTTAGGGTAAGATTAATTTGTAATGAAATCACTATTTTATTCTTATGTTGTAAATTTTAATGTAATTAAAGTAACATTTTAGCTTTGACACTTAGTATATGAATGGTTGAGATGCTAGATATATACTAAGTGTGGTGGCAACACCCATTAGTTTTGTAATTAACACTTCCGCAAAATAAAAATTTTGAGTAATGAAATTTAGGGTGTTACAATTTGCACACTACCTCAACTATATATACCCCTCCATTTTCAATCCTTACCTCATTCCATGCCTGTAACACCCCCAAATTTACTACTGAAAAATTTCGTTTAAATCAAAAGGTTTAATGGAAGCGAAAGAATTAAAACCGTAAACTTGGGGGTATTACCGCCACACTTAGTACCAGACCGGTTTATTCCTACCGTTCCGATACTAAGTGCTAAGGCTAAATCCGATCATCAATAAATACGAAGTATCATAAAACGCAAGACGACATTTAGCATAAATCATTAATAAGATATAAGTCAAACAGAAGTTTGAATACGATTTAGGATTACAACCCCATAATACCTTTTTTATTTCTTTAAAAACGGGAAACGTAATACAAAATATAGCTAACAAAACAATCCCCAAAAAGGATCAGTATCCGGATCGCCTACTCACTCAATTCAAGCCTTCCACCCCAAATTAGTAACCGATCAAACCTGCATAGGAGGTAACTATACTAACACTAAGTTGTTAGTAATAATAATAATGATAATATCATTAGCAGTAGTAATAGAATAATGATAATAATAATAATAATACTAATAATGATAATAATAGTAATAATAATAGTAGTAATGAAAGTAATAATAATAATGATAATATTAAGTATAATATCATTAATAGTAGTTAGAAATTAATAACAGTTATAGAAAGGAAATATTAGGGTTTGGGTAAGTTGGAAACCACCTAAGGTCGGTGGTGGTCCAACGGTGGCGGTGGAGGAGGAAGAGAAGGGAAAAGATCAAGGTGGGGGCTGGATAGCAGGAGGAAAAGAGAAGTTTGAGGTGGGGGGAGAAGCAGCAGATGAAGAGGAGTGGAATGAGGGTGGTGGTGTGGTAGGGGCGGCGGTGCGCGGTGGCTGATGAGGCGGCCGAAGGTGGCAATGGGTGGTGGAAGATGGTGGAGGTAGGTGGAGAAGAATGCAAGGGATGATGAGGGTATGGGAAGGTAGGGGAGAGTCTGTTGGTTGTACTGGGGGGTGGTAGGAGGGATGGTTGCGGCGAGGGTGGCGGCGCGAGGCGGCGACGGGCTGGAAGGGGGCTGCTCGGGGTGGCTATTTCGCACAGCCAGGGCAGCACGTGCAGGGCAAATCGAGGGCCGAGGAGGGCTTGGTTACGTGGAGGGTAGTGTAAGGTGGGGTTCTAGGCGGCGCTAGACCGGCAACGTTGGGGGAGGGCGGCGGTTGACGCGTCTGATGGGGCGGCGGCGAGAGGGAGCAATCTAGGGTTTCGGGGTTCCAAATCCCGAATCCAGGTGATCAATGGGGGGTATTTATAGGCAGGGTGGTCGGGCAAGGCCAGGGGGAAGAAGACAAGGGGGTGCAGGCGCCAGGCTGGCCGACAGGCGGCAGCTACCATGGCAGGCGGCAGGCGGTTGCAGGAGGAAAAAAAGGAAGGGTTGCAGGCTGCTCAGGAGGGAGGACAATGCTGGTTAGGGCCAAAACGGGGAAAGAAAACGACAGGAGAGAGAGAGAGGCATGCTCGCCGGTGTCGGGGCAGCGCCGGCAGTGCAGGCATGCGTCGCTGCTGCCGTCTGCATGGGGAAGAAGAAGGGGAAAGAAAGGGGGTGGACCGGCGGTCCAGGGGAAAGGAAAAAGGGAGGGGGAACTGGCCGGGCGGCGGCGGTTATTTCCCCCATTAATGAAATGCGGCGTTTTGGGGAACGTTTTGGGTAAAACGCAACGTCCTTGTCGGTCTGGCAACGATTACTTTTTTTCTGATTGCGACGCTGCGTTTCGACGTGCGGTTGGGCTCGCTGGGCCACGGGCGAGAAGAAGGAAGGAGAGGCAGGTTTGGGCCGGGTGAGGCCCAATTTCGGCGGAGGAGGAAGAAAAAGGAAAAAGAAGGAAAAGAAAAAGGGAAAAAGGAAAAGAAAGAATTTATTTGGGGTTTTGGATTTTGCATAAATTATTTAGAATATTTTTTGGCTATTTAGAATATTAATATTTATAAAATATTAAATAAATTCCTTTTTTTTTTGCTTAGTTTAGATTATTTTAGATAAATTTCCTTAACCTCCATGCTAATTAGAAAAATACCCAAATTTTCTTCCAATTAAATTCTTTATTATTTTCCTCTTAATTTACCTTAATTAATTCTCTAAATTTTAATAAATGAATTTCTATAATTGATTTTCCTAATAATTCCTTATTTGGCCATAATTTCAAAAATTAGGATTTTGGGGTATTTCAATGCCTCACCAAACCTTCCCCAAACTCCCCCTCTCTTTCCCCAATTAATTTGCGCTTTGTTCAACCAATTTTCATTATTATTGTGTAGTGAATCTATGCATAATTTTATCAACCTCATGATGCACTACCTTTGGTGCATCAAACCTCACATAACCCACCTCTATCTGCATGAGAAAATCATGCAAATCACCCTAGTTGTGCCAATCCCCCATGCAACTCCCCCTTGGTTGTGCCACAATCCCATGCAGTTAGCTCCATTTGTGCCAAACTTTCCCGCAACTTTGTTTTCTTCATTTTTTTATCCTTTTCCATTCTCTTTTTCCTTAAATTTTCCTTGGCTGTTTTATTAAGTTCTAACTGTGTATTATTATTGGTTTTCTGGTGATTTTTTGGTGGTCTCAGAGGAGACATATTAGGATTTTACTTGCTTATAAAATTATGTCGGTTAGGTAATGATACATGTTGTAGTTAGGGTTTTGAAAGCTATGTGTAAATTTGTGTGTATTATCATGGTTGATATTACGATATTGATAATGTCATTATCTAATAATATGGTATTATATTGTGGAAGTTGATTATTATGTGAAAGCATGAGCTTATGTGATAATTCTTGTGATAAGTCAATTACTAAAACCCTAAGTGTAGTTGTATGATCTATGATGTTGATAAAGTATGGAAAATGGGTGATGAATATGGTCAAGGATTATATGGTGATGTAATAAAAGAAAGGTGGGAAATTAATGATGTTGAGTTTGTAGGATTTTGTGGGAATTTGGTTATTATGATAATCTTAAGGGTATTTGGGATATTTCATGATAATGTGGAAAATATTTATGGCATGATAATCATTGAGGATTTTATAATTTATTTCATAAGTAATACGATCAAATGGTGGTTAAGTAGGATAAAAGTTATCTAAAATGAGACTAGTGTTTTAGTAAAATAAAGGTATTTTGGTCAATATGGGTTAAATATGACATATTTGGTATTTCTAATATGATATTAGCTTGAAACATGCTAAGTATGCTACATGAAATTATCAAGATAATTATGAGCAACATATTCCTGATAAGATGAAAAAATGGCTTAAATTAAGAATAGTAATCCTAGTGGCAGACTTTTTATCGCATGTGTAAGATGTTAGAGTTAGACCTTAATTTTTGAATATGTTGTTAATAATATTATTTTATTATGGTGTACCAAATTTGGTAGTTATACAAGTTCTATGGGAGAAGTTATGTTTAACTTGTAAAATTAGGGTTTCGTAGGGAGGATTGTGGTCTTTTTTCCTTAGGGAATGACCCAATTATTATGTGGTTGTGTTTTATGTGCTTTGTATGTTTATGTTGAGTGTGTTTATATGCCTTGCATATTTATATTTATGTTAGCATAATGACATCACGATAACAATAGTTTAATAAGGAGTTAATTACTGAAAGTGAAAGAGCACGTGAGTCATGACTGAGGTATAAAGTCAGTTCCACCTGACGATAATAGTGGCTAGGAGATTTTTTCCTTGGGAGGATATTTAGAGTGTTTCACTGGTTTAATAATAGTAGTCAGGAGTGTGTTGAGATGGGAGGTGTTGAATTTGTTCTGCCAATTTAATAATAGCAATTAAATGCATTTTTCTCTGGGTGTTGTTTTAGTATATTTTATCGAATTAAGAATAGTGGGGTCCTGAATTCAACACAAATAAGGAAATGCGTTGTAGGGGTACTTAATAATGGAACTCTAGTTTAATTTTTTTCTCTTGCATTATATCATGTTTAATCAATATGTATGATTATTCTTCTATGTAACCTTATGTATTTGTATACCCTTGCTACGATTGTATTGTTTCCTTACTTAATACGTAGCATATTGATCATCTGTTTCATAAGTGCTACTCATTCCCATGAGAAGGCGACCCAAACTTTGTTGTGTAGGTCATTGAGAACTACTTGGATGATTTCTCTACTTTTGAGAATCTACCTATAGAGGAGTGATTTTTGTATCTTAGGGTTTGGATGTAGAGCTAATTTTATCCAGTAGATAATTTTATTTGGATACCTTTTTAGGCTTTTAGATCCAATGGACCCCTTTTGGTTTTATTTTGTTTTTGTTGTACTCGAGATAATCGCCAAATACTTATTGAAGTTTTATAAAAAGTTTCCTCATTTTCTGATTATCATGTTTTAAGTTTTGAGTATTTTATCTTATATTCGATGTAAGGATGATGTAGTAAGCTAGATTTATGTCGAGTACGACAGTAACATCGAACTATATTATTATTATGGTTCCACTAAAATGAAATTTTTAATAGTGAATTTTGGGGTGGTATAGAAACCTTTTGGGTTTTAAAATTATTGGTTCTCACACCTGAAATACTTGGAGATCATCAAAACCACCTGGAAAGCAAGTGGTTTGAACACCATAGCCATGAATAATTTGTAAGTAGAGAAGATTGTCTAGTGGAGGTGGAATAAGGAAGAGTTTTATTCAATACAGTAGTAGATAAGTAAGATTGAAGTTGAGATTCATGAGTTGGACTTGAAAAATGCAAGAGCAGGACATGAAATCTAGTGAACTAGACAAGCGACACTGGCTACAACAAGAATTATGGGTGTGGAATAAGATGTTGGAGTCTTTTTGGGTGCAAAAATCTTGATGCAGATGGCTAAAGGATGGTGACAAAAATATAAAATTATTTCACGTATATGTGTCTGCGAGGCATAAGAATTGCTTCATTAATCAAATCAGAATTGGGGACTGCACAATGGTGACTCTAAATTAAGTTGATAAATAAGCGTACTTATTGATTCTTCAGCGAGGCTTATAGGGAGGATAATACAAATAAGCCAACTTTTGAGGGCCTAGATTTCTGCAAAGTACCAATGGAGATGTAAGTGGCAATGACAAAGCCTTTCTCAAAAGAGGAGGTTAAAAAGATAATTTTTTATTTTGAGAGCTCGAAGGTGTTGGGGCCTGATTGCTTCAATTTCGCTTTTGTTAAGAATACATGGGATTGAAGATGGTGTGAATAAAATTATGGTGAATGTTTGGCATTTAGAGGTACTAGCTTCGTAGCTCACTATCACCAACCTTTATCACACTTATTCTGAAGGTTCCTCGACCGCAAAATTTAATGGACTAGCCTATAAGCATGGTGGGATGCTTATATAAGATAGTGGCTAATGTACTTGCTATAAGACTCAGGTCACTCCTTTTGGTGGTTATTTGGCCAAAACAATATACTTTTATCAGTAACAAAAATATTATTGACATCGTTCTTATTGTTTCAAAGGTTGTAGACTCATTAAATAGGGGAAATTTTGGATTTACCGTCTTTAAGAATGCCTTTCACAAAGATTACAATAATGCATGCTAGAACCTTTTGGAGTGGGCAATCCCCTTTAACATTTCTTATTCAATACCAGAGTGGTGGTCCTCAACTTGGTGATAAAGAGAGCAATTGGCATTGGCCTATGGGAAGGGATAAGTGTAAGGAGGTTTGAGCTTAAGATCTCCCACTAACAATATGCTGACGATACAACCTTGTTTTGTACAGCGAAAGTGGAGTATTTGATGAACATAAAATGCACCCTCATTGCCTTTTGTATGGCGTCAGGTCTCTGAGTAAACTCTCATAAATGTTCAATGATGGGTATCCACACGGATGGTGAATAGATGCAACACATGTTGACTATATGAGGAGTAATCTTGGGTCGATTCCCTTCACTTATTTGGAAATCCCAATCAGTGGTACACCCTCTAGAATATCATTATGCAAGCTGTTTATAGACAAGATAGAGAGATGATTAGTAGGGTTGGAAAGGAAAAATCCTTACTATTGAGGGGGCATTTGCCATTGCTCAAAGCAATTTTTTGCAACCTTATTATTTACTACATGTATTTTTAGATACCCAACGGAGTAAATAATAGGATTGGAAGGTTATTCCACCACTTTCTATGCTATGGATTGGAAGTGTTGTCCATAACAAGAAGTTGCATTTAGTTAAGTGGAGCTGGGTGGAAATGTCGAAATATATGGGGTTGGGTGGGTGTTGGGAACATTAGCCATAAGAATGAGGCTTTAATGATGAAGTGGTTATGGAAAATATTGCAAACGGAGGGGGTGATGTGGAAAGAAGTGGTTACGTCCAAATAAAAATGACCCCTACTTTGTAGCATTGAATCGTGGAAAATTCCAAAAAATGGGGGCAAGTGGCAAATTATCTGCAATGCGATTATGGGGAATAACAACTTAAGGAGCTGTTCTGCGAGAGGAGTTAGGAAAAAAGTAGGGAACGTGAGATGAGTGCCACAAGTTTCTAAGATGATAGGTGGCTTGGGGATCAGTCGCTAAGGATCCTCTTTCCACAACTGTATGCTCTAGCAGCTAACATAGTACATTGTTTGCAATGGGCACTTTGGTGCATAAGCAATGGATTTGGATCTTTTTATGGGTAAGAACTTTTTTTAGTCGGGAATTAGAGCTGGTTGTCATGGACCCTTATTTTTTTTTTAATTTTTTTCCTGAAGGTTCTAGAATATTCTAAAGTTATGTAGACTATAGTAGAATTATGTGGAAATGTGTGGATCCTTACATAAATATATAGAGACCTCTTAGAATGGTGTTGAATTCTCTAGAATTCCAAAGGCTAAAAGGATCATGAAGGGATCTAGAAGAGTCTTCTAAAATATCTTATAATCTATAAGGGTCTCTAGGAATATCTAAGGGTTACGAAAGATCTAGAACCTTCCACCAAGGGGGAAAGGGAGGGGGACCTCAACTATAAATAGAGGACCACCCCATTTGCTTCCATAATCTCCCAAGTTATAAGATATCTCCTCTCTCATCAATAAAGAGTTCTATTCTTACACACATACTCTCTCTCTCATATTCTCCAAGTCTTCTAAGATCTTAAGTGTTCTTACTCGTCCCTAAAGGCTTGATAATTACCTTAGTGTTGGAAAGGCTGACTTAGTGAGTACTAAAGAAGTTGTGCTTCTAAGTGCCGCACAGGAAAGACTTAGGTACAAGAAGTCACCCCGTGACATGGTGCACTAATTGCTAGAGGCACTAAAAGAAGTGCAACTCAATATGGACATCGAGGATCGAGTATGCTAGAGCTATTGCAAGAGGGGCCGGTTCTTTGTGAAAGTAGTTTCAAGAATAATGGCTGTAGAGTTCTATTAGTAGAGATTAGTACCAATACAAAATTTATGGTTGAATGTGATTCCCTAACAAGTAGAACACTTTGTCCTGTTTGGCCATTAAAGAGAAAATCCCAACAAGAATGATGCCAGCACAGAAAGAAGTTGTTTCAAGTGAAAATTCAACTTGTATTTTCTTTTCATAGTGAACAAGAAGCGACTTGACACCTGTTTCTTGAATACACACTTGTAGGGAGGATCTGGTCTTATTTGTTGTAGATTGCATGAGTGAAGTGGGTGTTCCCACTTCCCAGAGAGTTTGTTAGAGCTGTATCCTTAATGGAACAACACCTATCTTGATGACTTCTAACATAATTTATGGAAAACTAATATTGAGGTGATATTATGGTCCTTATGGAAGGAGAAAAATGCCAGAATATTTGAGAATGCCACTGGTCAACTCAACTCAATCCAACATTTGATATTCTTAGGCCTTGGTTGGTGGGCGAAATTGTGGTTTCCTACTGATGCAGGAGAAAAAACTCAAAAAGTGGCTTTCATAATTATGGAACTAATTATTCTTCATTTGAAAAGTATCTCCTATAAATTTGAAGACCAACGGATAGTTACGTTACTCAAAACATAACAAACAAGCAACTAAGTGTCTACGTGCATGTGCATGGCATGCAAGGAGGGAGTGACCACGTGCATGGGAAGTATATTGGCAGGAATTTCGAGCATTATTAATTATTTTAGCTAATTTATTAATTAAGTAGTAAAGTAGGAGAATAAAGTTAGCATAAAGGTAGCATAATATCTTTTAGCTTGGAATCTTTTGAACTATACTTAAGCTAGTGGTAGAAAGGTTATAATATGCATGAATGTCGAGCATGTTGATAATGGAAAAAATAATTGAATTAAAGCTAAAGATCAACATTGAATGAATTCTATGTGATTTCAAACTCAAGCAAATCGAATATGTGTGAACAGTTTGGCTTGAAAGTTTTCATATCTTCATTTGTGTGAATTAGAGATTAATCCATATATTTTCTACTATTCTTAATCCATATTTTCCTGCCATAATTACCATCAAAATCATACTCTAATTCGTGGTTAATTAAATCCCTAATTTGGTATACCAACTGAAACCCTAAGCCATCCATTTGAAACCCTAAACCATCCATACCAACCAAACGCCACCTTATTCATTCTTTTAGAACCAAACCCTAACCCTAACCCTAAACCACAATTCTAATCTATATCCAAACCCTAACTTTAGAAGATAAACATCATCATCAATCCATCATCAAACGCATAGGCTAATTAGTGTGTTTCGTTCAAACCATCGTTATTGTTAAACCGTCATCACCGAATCATCATCATCACTCTTCTACCATATTCGAACCACCATCATCTTTATTACATCACCTTCGAAGCTTTAATCTCTTAATTCACGATCACTGAGCCTTTATCATAATATCTAAACTCCTTTCAAACCTTAATCCCACATAATTGAGAATTATAACCTCCCACTCATATCAATTGTAGTCCTGTATACTGCAGAAAATGAAATAAGAAACTCGAGGTACTGAGGAAAGGGACTTAGGTTGAAACGTTGACATTATTTCCAAAACTAAAATAATTTCTACAATCTTAAGAGAGAAGGAGCAGGGGATGAAAATGAAGAGCGAAAATCTAGTTAGATTCTCAAATAACATTGTCATAAATAGTGAAACAAACAATACAATCATGAATCTAAAGATTCAAAGCACTTACTCTTACGGACAATCGAACCAAATAGACCATTGCTCGTTGCTAATAATACTATTGCTGATCGCTTGCTGGACTTACTTTCTTCTTCCTTGCCTCCCTCTGTTTCTCATGTTTTTCTGATCTAAAAAGTTAATCTTGGTGGGGATAAGAAGAAGATAGTTAGGTTTGCTTTCTATTCTTTTTTTTTTACATTTATTAAAAAGATGAATGAGTGTGGCAAAGAAGAATGAGTATGGCCTATGTTCATGTCACAAAGCCTTTAACTATAGCTTTGTGACTCCCTATACCATTATCAGCATCAAACAGGACATTTAAAGCATGGAACTGTGCAAAGTGTCCGGAAATTCTCATTATGAAATTTTAATATGGAAAGCACCTTTTAGTTGTCTTTAGGCTAGTGTGATTGGAGTAAGATGGAATCTACACTCACCTACACTCACACACCTCACACACTGATATAGTTGGTGGGGGAGCTAAATGAAGGCTAATATTAGTAGTTCATGGCTATTGTTTCCTATATAGTAACCATGTGTTTTCTATATAGTTGCTTTGTTAATGTAACATGACCTACAACACATATAAGAAAGAAATAGTACATCCCATTATCTCTCATAATAAATGTACAACTCAATACCTAAAGAGATTATATGTAGAGAGCACAAAGGAAACAACAAAAGAAGGAGAATCATGTATAGAAACAACCGAAGAGAACGAAGCTTGAGAATAAGAACCCGCTAGTTTATTTTCTATTCCTACTCGCTACTCTTACCCACAAGTAAATTAGGAAGATATTCGATTAACGTTTATGGTTTGAATAGAAGGAATAAAAATAGTGCACGAGGTAGATATTAATTCTATAGGGAGAAACTAACCGGTCAAAAGGATCCTCGCAATTACACTTTAATCGAAAACTTCCAATATTCATTCTTAATTTCCTTAGTTTTGTATACTCTTCTACTTATTTCTAATGTAATCCTAACTAAAAATGTGATCTATATTAATTTAATTTAGCCAATTTTTTTTGGGGCTATGATCTTTATTGTTATTAAATGTTGCAAATTATGAATACTTGATTCTATTTTATATTTAAATTAGAGCACTAATTTATATTTAAATTCTTGTCCTTTATATGAAATGTGGTCAATTTTATATCTAGGATCATGTGTTAAAACTATCCAATTAATTATGTGGTTAGTAATTAATCAAAATAAGTTGCAATTAATTTAGTTTAGGGTCTTCACAAATAATTAGGTTAAGATATACTTTCCTCTATTCAATTTAAGAATGTTAGGCTATTCTTTTGACTAGGTATAATGGTGTTCCTCAGATTTTAATGCAATTAAATTAATTTATCTCTACATTAATTGAACAACAAATATTAACTTAGATAGAATAATTAATATTAGAAAAAAAATGGTATAGTTAGCCTAATTGGACAACATTTGGAAACAAGGGAGTTAGTTGGTTAAGTATTTACGGTTAGTTTGACAAACTTGACTATTTTTATATTCATTTATTAATATAAAATTATTTATGTGAATTTAATATAAAGGTTGAGATGGATAAATATAGGAATTGTCACTAGTTTAATTATTAATATAATTATTGTTTTGATTTTGGTTTCAATTATTTTTATACGAGAGACCCCCAATCCTTGTTAATAGTGTCAATACTATATGTACATATGTGACTAGTTTTATTTTTTTATTCAGACTTTTATTCGCTATTTATTTATTCTATGTAATTAATTATTGTTACTTAATATTTTAGAGTTTAGAATCATAATCTTTCTTCCAAGAATGATCCATTCATAATTATTATTTGGATTAGAAATACATTTAATTTAATAGTAATAATAACACACTACCATATATTATCTATAGTTCCAAGTGTGCTTTTGAATTTTCTCATCTTCTGTTGATTGGATGTGGTTGCATCTTTATGATTTTAGTGAATTCGTTACTCTCCCTCCTCACCTCTCCTATAAAAAAATCTCATCTTTCAATAAAAAAACCATTACATCAAACTAATACCAGTAAAAAAAAATAATTACCCTTAGACGATGGTGGAAAGAAAAAGGAAAAGATAGCAGTAGACAACCGTCATTTAAGATATATCATCCATGATATATTAACATGTCCTACAAGTTCTAAATGTTATTATACACTTTAAGGGGAATATAATGGAGTCATTAGATATATTAGAAGAGGGTTGGTTAAAGAATTTGATGAAAAGAATACACATGAGCTAAATAAGGTGGTAATATAGATCATAAGAAGACAAAAAGGGAATTTATGAGAATTTTTATGAACTCATGTGCCATACACCTGTGATGGACGTCCCTAAGCTTTATATGGGTTGTTATTATTAGTGTTATTTATTTTATTACTTAATCATTAAGTAGCTTACTAGAATATTATATTGGATAAGATATATGTCTATCTTGTTAGGGTTTATTTTAACTTTTTCCTATCTTTGTGTGTGGCATGGATTTACAAAATGTTTTTTGCCTTTTCATTTAGTTTTGATCTTATATTTTGTGTGGAAGATTAATCTTAAATCAAATATAAAAAGGTTCATATAAATCACATTCATATCCATAACAAATTGAATGAACATTATGAGTTGAATCTTCATTTGAATTATGTGTAAGTTTTTCTCTACTTTTGCAAATTTTGTGTGAGTGATAGAGTTAGAAACCCTATGTAATTATCCTTTTTGGGATAATATAGAGGTATATCCTCATTTATGCCAACCAACTATAGCTTACGCCACTATATGTGTACATCTTCAACATTTATCACATAAAATAATAATCTTGTTCATCTTCTACCTTTAAAACCTTAGCCCTAGCATCTTGCCACATCCATTAACACCACTATTAAGATAATTCATTAATCCAAGACTTAAATCATGTCATAGAACCCCAAATAAAACCCTAACCCATTGCCATACTTTGCGACACCTAAACCAAACCTAAAACCCCTAACCATCAAAATTTTCATCTATTTTGATTCAAGTTTTGTGAGGATTGTTCTCAATTTCTCTATTTTTTTGGTGTAATATTCTTCTATGCATAAAATTGTCAATATTATAAATGACTGCTCAAAACTCAATAATCCATATTGAAATAGAAAAAAAGTGTGCTTAAAAAAATTGTGAAAGGGATTAAACAACAATTTTAGGCTAAAACACAGTAGAGATGTTTTATACCAAGACAACAATCTAATATTCCTCCATTAGGGGAGGGGAGGATTAGATGAAAATTTTGGGCTATAATTTTCATCAATTATCTAGATAACAGTTTTAGCCCAAAAATGTTATATACTCCTTCCTCCAATTTATTATTATTATTATTATTATTATTATTATTATTATTATTATTTTTTATAAACAAATGTTTTGACTTAGAACTGTTGTCTATAGCCTTTATATAAATTATCTCCCTACCTACACCATATACAACAAAATCCTGCATATATTCAACTAATACACAAGAATCAATGGTGTGTATCCTAACTCAAAATATTAATTTTGTATTATATCTATAGACCCCTCATAAGATCAATCAATTTACATTAAAATTATATTTATGTCAAGTGGTATCTCAGATCAATCAAATTTCTTTGATATATTCAGAAAGAGAATTCCAAAAAGATATAAATAGACATATATTTTAATAAGGCATTGATCACATATAAGAAAGAAAATAAACTAAATAAATTAACTCACAAAATTAAGACTCCTAGTGAAGTCTTTATTATCAATATTGGTATCTAAATTTCTCATGGACTTAGTAAGAACTCTACCATGAACACACACATGACAAATTAAGATGTCAATTTTGATATATTTATTTATCATGGACTTAGCAAGAACTCTACTACGAACACTCACACATTAGAAATGAAGATGTCAATATACATAACAAATGGTTTCTTTCATCTAAACTCTTCATCTCTTTTCATTACCTTTCTCCTAAAATATTCATCATGATCATCAAATGTCATACTTGCATGAAATCATCAAAGAGATAAATAAGTATACATTTTAACCAAAAAAATGATAAAAAATATATCTAATTCACAAATAATATACTATTTCAACATTTGTGACGTACATCATTCATCTATGTTACTTTAAGGTTCCTATAAATATATTCCACTACCATGGTATTCTATCCAACTATAACAAAATAATCTTATAAATACATTCCACTAACATGACACTATGTCCATATATAATATATCTAACTCCTTTGATCTTATTTTCTTATAAGAGAACATGTTACTTTTATGAAATTACATAGGGCTTTTTAAGGGTAAAGCAATATATATATATTTATTTATTTATCTTTAAAAATACCTAAAATGAAAAAAAATCTAAAATGGACAACCAAGCTAAAAGTTATGTCTGCTAAAGGATTGTCGATAAATTACAATAATAATACCTAGACCATAGGTATATAAAATGTACAGAGGATAATATACAGCTAGCAATTTACAACATTGCATATAAATTAAACTAAAAACTGCAACAATGATTTAAAAGAAATTTTAATGATATATAAACATATAACATAATAAAATTGAGGAAACACATTAACATTCTATTTGTTCATGCAGATGTGAAGATAAAATTCAATGATATCAAGGAAACCTTTATAATAAAAAAAAGGAAAAGAAAAATGAACACCTATTTTAAAAATGACAAAGATAAGAGAAGAACAAAGAGGATGGTTGGGGGGCAACAATAGAGATGACTAGTGGAGAAGAGAAATGAGGAGTGGTGAAGGAAATAACAATGATGGAAGCCTTTAAGGAAGAAGTAGTTTGTGCGATAGGCCTCTATGTGTTTGTGTGGATATAAGGAGTAAAAAATGACTGCTAGATTATAAGTGAAGAATGTAAAAATAAATATAAAAAAAATTCACTAAAGTATAGAACAAACCATGCTAAGTTGCAAATGTCATGTATACCCTATAAATTTTTTTTTAAAAAAAACATGCCAAAGCATATACAATGGTTTTGGGTTACAACTGTCATCTATATTATTCTTCATTGTGCTCACACCGTAAACTGATGTTTTGATTCTCCAATCTTCATCTATTTCATCCATCTTTTTTCCATCTTGCTTGTTCTTTTTTACTAGAGAACTTATAGATGATTTTTCTTATTAAAATTACTTTATATATGATGACGTGTACGTTTATTTTTGTAGTAGTGTACAAGGAAATAGAAGTGTAGTAGGTAGAAAGAAAAAAAAGTAAATAAGTCCGAGGATTCAAGGATTTTTTTTTTGTTTTGTCTTAATTATTTGAGGATTATTTTATTTATATGTCATGCGTTTAGTTACACTTTCTTTAGAAATGTATATCAATAATCAAGGTCATCAATATCTAATTTTAATTCATTAGTACAAGATATCCAAACTTGTTTGATCCTCTTTAGGATATCCTACACATTTTCTTCGTAATCTTCATCCTTGATGATCTAATGGGTCATATCGTTGTGACATTGTAATCGCATGTCCACTAGCCAGTTGCAACACTCTTTTGTAATCTACTTTTCATCACCATCAAAAACATGAAAGAAACATAGTTTGTTGGCATATTTCTTTTAAGTTGAGAAACTCTAATTCTGGTGTAAATGCTTCATTTTAGTAAATTTATATAATGAATATAATAAAACAACATACTCTAACGACTAATAGTTAGGAACTTATCTGCAACAACTTTCCTTAACAAAGGCTTAATAAAGATTACTTGGAAATATATATCATGCTCTTACTTCGTTGGCAACTGTAAACTACTAAAAATACCACATCAACCGAGAATGCACAAATTATATGTTGCAACCGAATGTATAGTGCAATGCCATGCGATTAGTAATGCCAACATGACAACATTGCTTTTTTTTTTTGTTAAAATTAATTTATTTTTAATTCAGAGTATTAAAAAAATGTGTATACCATAATATTTTTAAAATTGTAATCCATAAATAGATATCCATATTGGTATGGTTTTAACAAAACAATTATGATGAACTATTAGTATAATATTGGTGAAATATCATAGAATAATTAAAATGTGAGTAAAAAATAATGATGAAAGACAAGAAATTGTGATGAAAAAGAAGCACACGATTGATCATATATTCTTAAATTAAAGTTGGTTTTTTAAAAAATAGTAGTGAAAAGATACTTAAGAAGTTTGGGAAATATATATGTAACTGTAATAAAATATATGCATGGAACTAACGATACATGCAGGCTCACATCGATGCTGAAAAGTTAAAGAAAAATAATGTTGAAAAATATGTTTAATAATAATGAAAGATATTTATATTATTGGTAAAATATATGTATAGTTGTGGTGAAAAATACATACAAGTCTATTAATATGCTTTAGATGAATGTTGAAAATTTTCACAAAAAATAGTGATAAAAAATGTATAACAGTAGTGAAAGATGATTAGGTGTGTGGTAAATTATATGTATAGTTATGGTAAAAGATATGTATAAGACTAGTGATATACTTATATGATTGTTCAAATTTTTTGAAAAATAGTGGTGAAAATACGTATAACAGTGATGAAAAATATTTAGATGCACGATGAAATATATGTATAATTATGGCAAAAAATGCACACAAGGCTTAAATCAATGATGATATTTTTTTTTTGGAAAAATAATGGTAAAATATATGTTTAATACTAGTGAAAGATACTTAGATGTACGGTGAAATATACATACAGTTGTGATAAAAAATATGCATAGGACTTAAATCAATGATAACATATTTTCAAAAAATAATGGTGAAAATATGTTCAATAGTGGAAAAAGGTAATGTATGATAAAATTTATGTGTAGTTGTGGTAAAAGATATGCATAAGACTAGTGTTAAACTTAGATTAATATTTAAAATTTTCAAAAAAAAAATATTGGTAAAAAAAATCTAGGCAATTGTGGTGAAATATAATTTAGATAAGTGGTGAAATACAGCTATATATATATAGTAAAAGATAAGTATAGGACTTAAATTAATGATGGAATTTTTTACAAAAATAATGGCAAAAATTATGTTTAAATATAGTGAAAGATACTTACATGTATGGTAAAATATATATGTAATTATGATAAAATATTTAGTAGAATTAGAGCGATAAAAGATTGATACAATAATGATAAAATATGTATATAAACTATTTTTTTATTTAAAATTATATCAATATAAATGACAATTTATAAAAAAAAATGAGAAATATTATAGTATAAGTTTTAAAAAAAATTTAAATCCTATATATATTTTAACACCTAACTTCACCTCCTACATGTCACTTCCTATCTTTGTTATTGTATTTTCAGTACTATTATTGCACTATCTTTAAATTATTGTTACATGTCTACTATATAATTTTAATTTCTAGAGAATCCTTGCTATACTTTGATTATGTAATTTCATATTTTACTATAATCATTGTTGTTGTACTATTGAAATATTTTATGTTGTACTATTTTAACTAAAAACATAAATTTTTATTAAAATGAGAATTTGTGTATACAAAGATCTATTTGAGGAAAAATAGTTGTTGAGGATATTTTAGGAATTGTAGTCCATTTAAAATCTAAAATAAAATTTAATTAAGCCAAAAAAATAAATTAAAAATATTAAAATATTATTTTTTATTTTAATATTAATGTTATACTAACATTATCGAGAATAGAATTAAAATTGTAATTAATTAAAATGATAAAAATATGTTAATATGTGTAAATCAAAGAAATTATAATTTTATCATTTTATTAAAATTCAAAAAAAAACTTTTCTTTTCAATACCAGAAATTAATATTTAATGAATAATATAATTAATTAAGTAAATATTTTAATTATTTGTGATGGAATACAAATTAATAAGATAATATATTTTAGTATTATATCATTAAATCTTTATTGTAAAGTTAGAGTTCAAAAAGGATAAAAACATACTTTTTAAATTTAAAAAGTACGTTGATTTTGTATTTTTTTTTATTGTGGGTACTCTAACAGAAAGGAAAAAAATTGCGCTGACCTAAGTCTTCTACGTATCTATATCATAACTAATCTGGCTCTCTACGGCACATCCTTAGACCACGTCAAACCAAATCTGTTTGTAAACTTTTGATGAAGAAAAAAAAACCCCTTTCAATGAACAGACTTGGACCGGTCAATATAGTTAGAAAAGACGGCAAGGCAAAAAAAATACTAGCCAAAGAATGTCTCTTATTTAATTCCAGCATCAAATACAGTTTCTCCGGCCGCATTATACTCCTATGTCGTTGGATGTTGCATTATACAACCTACGTCGCTGTTATAATGCTGCTTGCCCTTGCAGATACAAAAGGGCTTTCTCGGAAGTTTATACTCTGGTCGTCATTCATATGTAGAAGCAGCTCGGTGGAAGTCCACGAAGAAGCAAGGCAATTAATAATGAGATGGACTATCACAATTCACAAGCACAAAGCAGGGCAAGCGTATAACAAATTAACAATTGGTAAGATCATAAACTAAAGAATATTACTAGAACTAAGACTTCATTTGGATCAAGAATTTTTAGAAAGAATTTTATTTCAAATGAGGAATTATAAAATTCTCTAATCTAAATGTTTTATATGGATGTACTAAAATAGAATTTTGATACTTCTAAAAAGTCTTAAAATTCATATTAAAATTTCACCAAGTAAAATTACAAAACTTCTAAACACTATCATCCGTAAATTATGTGTTTACATAATCTCATTAGTAAAAAAAAAGTTATCAATACTCTAAAAGTTAATAAATTATTTATTTAGATTCTCAATCCAAACAATGAATTAGTAAACACGGAATTTTAAATGTAAATCATATTTAAAATTCCATCATGTCTAAAGTTCTATCCAATCAAGATCTACTACTATTTATTCATTAAGGCAAACTAAGATCTACTTATCATTCATTCATAATACGGCATAAAGTCACAGGGCTACATGAGTAGCAGAAATAGTGCTCCACTGTCCTAAACAATAAATCTTCATGGAACATACCCTTAGCAACTGACCGGCAAAGATATCATGGCCTGTGAACTACGTCACAATCATCACTCGCGCTCAATTTGCACCGTCACGTGGCTAATATTATACTCCCTTTGGATGTAATCTACAACCTTGTTTAGCACCATATCAGCATTAGCATCATGCTTGATTTTCACATGACAAGCCAGTAGCACTTTTCCAACTGTGATTGCCCATATATGCAGTTCATGAATCGCAACTACCTCATCCATCTCGCAAAGACCCTGTTCAAGCTTTGTTGCATCAATCTCCCTAGGCGTGCTCTCCATAAGAACCTCAAGAATGTTCCGCAACATCCTAATGGTTGTGATTAAAACAACAACCGAAAAGAGGAGAGTGCAGAAAAGATCAATAATCTTCCATTCAGGCTTATACCAAATGATACCACCGCTTATCATTACTCCGATACTCTGTATGGAATCCCCAAGGACATGAAGGTAAGCCCCTTGTACATTGATGTTCCTCTGTGGCTTTTGTTTAGGCACGCTCTTTGATTCCTTTTCACTAGACTTTAGGAGAGGCTCCTCGACATCTCTTTCATGAGAATGCTGATCATGCTTAGGGCTTTCATGAGAGTGGTGATGTCTAGTTACTGTTAATCCATGACAGTGGTCCTCGTGGTTATGATGGTGATCATGGCTATGATTATGTTGGCCGTGTCCGTGTCCGTGTCCGTGTTCGTGCCCGTGCCCATGCCCGTGACCGTGATCATGGCCCAATAAAAAAGCCATCAAAATATTAACCACCAAACCAAAAGCAGCAACCACGAACATGAGGAATCCTTGTACTTCTCCACTATCATAGATTAGCCTGGCAATTGCTTCGTACACAAGAATACCAGCAAGGAGCCATATCATTTGAATGGAAACCAATGCACCAAGAATCTCAATCCTGAAAAAACCATAGGTCTGACGAGGAGTTGCTTCCCATCCCGATGCCCACAACGAAAACAAAGAAATAGCAAAGGCTGCAACATCAGACAACAAGTGAGCAGCGTCCGTCAGAATAGCCAGACTGTTGGCTTTAATACCCCCAGCGACTTCGACGCTCATGAAGACAAGACAGAGTATAACAGCTATAAGAAGCTTCCGCATGGATGCATAACGCTCTGCTGCATCTTTTGAACTGGTTTTAGCATCTGCAAATCCACAAGGTGCTTCCCCACACACCCTGGTGCTTCCCTGATCTGACTGTGAACCCGAAACATCTCCTGATACCTCAATTATGTGGTTACTCTCTGTCTTGTGTGCATCCATCTGAAAAGATTTCAGGATCACCATATTTCAGAATAAAAAGACTAGATTAACAATTGGTGCGTATATAGGCATAACTAACTGCGCAGCAAACAAGTACGCTCTATGAGACTATGTGACAATTAATGCAAAAGGATGGTGAAGTTAGCCAGCGAGTCCCTGTAATGTATTAGCCGTTCCAAACCTAAAGCATTTTCACCTTCCCCATTATACGGATTAATAAACAGCCCCGAGGAAATAATAAGAGTACAACCATCAAACCACTAAAAACGAACCTTAAAAGCACAAGTACAGGAATTGGCAAGGCAACGAATAAAATGTACGTTTAAAGTATTTTCGTGAAATAGACGTTAAGAGTGACCGAAGAATAAGAAGAGCAATCATAATACTAGGAGCATAATCAATGTGTGCTATTTACTCAAACAATTATTAACCCTTATTTCGATCTATTTATTAAAAATAGTTATCATAATTATATATTTTTAAAAACTATGGCCAAAATCATTTCTAAACTAAATAATTATATTCAATTCCTTTCCGTAAATAGCTCTTAACAAGCCATTAATTATTATCTATCGGAAGAGCATGAATAAAGAAAACGTGAACGAAAGGGAAAACAGGAAAAAAGAACAAAAAACAATTAACTATAAACAAACAAAAGCAGCATGAAATATTTTCGCAAGAAAAAAACAACTAATTTTGACCAGTAAATTTTGTGTGCGTGTGTATGTAGAAAGAGAAAGGGAGGGAGGGAGGGGCAGAGAATTTATATTTATTTCGTGATTAATGGTCTGTTGGTATACTCGAATCAATTTCTGAGAAGAGGTGATTGAAGAGGTACGGATTGCGGTTTCAGCACAATAAATTCAACCGCCTCCTCGAAATTACAATTAGACGATGAGGATGAATGTAGGGAGGTCGTTTTACACCGGATTCAGATATCTGCTCAAACCTAATGCTTTTAAATTGAATCAAGTTATAAAAATTGTACGAAACAACCTAAAATTCTGATCAAACTCGAAGAATTAATGGAAAAATGAAACCCAGTATTCTAGTAAACAAATGCCGGAAAAGATGTCATCAAAGCAAACTGAGGTGAAAGAGACGTCGGCTGACAGGCAAAAATCAATAAAATCAAAGACAGGGAAGGGATGAACTGAGAAGAGGGGGCCGGGAGAGATCGAGGGGAGGAAGAAATAGACGCTTACAAAAATTGTAGTTTAGTTTCACCGGAGAAGTTGCAGTCTCGCTTACCGGATGCAGAATCTAACGGAAAATTAGGGATTCGCCGGGTATCAATTCCGAAAGGCCACAAAAAAAAATATGGAAGACGGCTAGAAAGGAGACGCTTTGTTTCACAAGATGTTAGGGTTTATTATAATATATCCAATTCAATAAAATTGGAAAAACAAAGTTACAAGACACTTACTAACCGCGCCTGTGAACAATTTCGCCCAATCCAACTGCAAGGTGATGAGATCAGATTCTCTTTGGACAGACGGAACTACTTTTCATCTCCGCCTCTCCTGAGTTCTGAGTCTCCTCTCACTCTTGTTCCTCGAAGCCTTCGCTGACGTGACTTCAAAATAAATAAATAAACAAAGCCTTCACTGACGTGGTTTCGTTGGCTAGTCCATCATTGCTAATTAATGCCATCGAAGCGATTTTTGGTACGTAGTATATTTTATTTGTCTAAAATAATAAAAATGTTTGATAAAATATATAATATAAAATAAATTAGTATATACTAACAAACTCAGGCATTTTTTAGATTGATAAAACTTATTTTAAAAATATTTTTATTTTTTAATAAATATAATATAATGTTCCATTTTTAGAAACTCTAATTAGAAATTCTAATTTACAAAATTAATAATTAAGTGAAATTAATCACTATAATTATTGTATAATATTTTGTTTTAGATGTATTATTATTATTATGTATATTATCAAGAGAAATTATATTGTAAATCTACTTAGGTTAAAATTTGTATAGATTTTAAAAGATTAATTAGTTTTTGTTTTGAATTGGAATTGGAAACCCTAAACTTTTCCCCCTTGATTCTCTTCTTTATTGGTTTAGTTTGTGTAACCAAATAGCCTAACTAGACTCCAACCAAATTGATCACCACATTCCACCCATTCATATGGTTATTTGAGCATGTTTTATTGCGACACCAAACCCATGCCCTACCTTGCCCGACTTTTATGTGTACCTTCCTCGTAAACTTGTCATTTTCTTATCCATTCGCACTTTACCCCACCTATATAACCCCTCATTCCTCCCTCATTTTTGTGTTTGATCTAACCCCAAATCAAAGCTCCTTTGTTACATATTTCCCTCCTTTTCTCTTGAGCCTCCATTAGGAGCTTTTTCCATCTTTCTCCCTTGTTGTTTTGCTTTTATTTATTTATTTATTTTTTCTTGGCTAAATGTGTTGAACTCTACAACCTCACACTACTCACCTTTTTCTTTATTTGGCTTGAAACCCCCACGTTAACTCCCTTTTCAACGCGAATTATCCACGTTGAGTATCCCTTATTGTGTGAGCTTCTACCATTGCTAGCCTCCTCCAACATGACCCTTGGATGCTAATAGTCACCCATCTTGGCGAAGACCACATGCTGCTAAGCCGTGGTGGCATGACCTTCTCCCACTGCTAGCCCTTTTATTGTGTTGGTGTCTTGCACAACTTGGTATGGATTCCTCTTGTTGTTTTCATTGATGATTGTTGATTAGTTACTAACATGTTTGTTTGGTGTTGATTTAAGGAGTTCAAAGAGTTTTGAGTGGAGACTAGTTGGGTGGTTTTTTGCTTTATTTCTTTTTCTTCGAATCAGATAAAAATTAACCATATACTTCTACTAAAATGTGAACCCATGCGGTAGTGTATAGGTTTTTCATGTTGCTTAAAGTATGTTCTATGCATGTAGGTTTTCGAAAGTATATAAGCAAGTGTAGTATGTTGAAATCTTATCATTAGTATAATATACAATGGTATATAGAGGCATGCTTAAATTACGCACCTCGAGATATGTATGTAAGTATGTTATATTAGTGTTTTATGTTGTAAGTTAAATATGTATCTGATGATAAGTAATAGCATGACATATAATTTATTTGCATGATAAGGCATTATGAATTACTGTATTTGAGCCTTCTCATGATAAATTACTATTTAAAATAAAATTAGCATTTAAAATGGATAATATTGTGGTAATTTAGGTTTCAATAACAATTTGATTGTTTTTTACCTAATGCATCTAAATATGAATAATTTAACATAGGATGGCATAGTATATTGCTAGGTTGATCTTAGTATTGATTTTGACTTGATACATTGACCTTTGAATTAACTTAAATAATGAAAAATAAAGGAAAAATGGTTAGGTGTAGAAGTGGAATTGTTGTCCATTACGTGATATTTGTGATCATGAAATCAAAACTAATATTTAAAAGGGAAGGGCTTGAGATTTGGGAATGGTTTTGTCTTTAAGTTTATATACCCTAGAGATAAGATTTACCCCTTAGTTTGGTTTGATTCATTTAGTTGTCTTAGGTTGGGAGTTAATATGTTGGCTTATGAGCTAGCATGACCAAAGTGCTATTATGCCTTCGGATTGGATAGTTGTGAAGGTATCATGATTCCTTGTGCATTAGTATAACTAATGTGTTGTTATGTCTGTGGGTTATCTCTTGTATCTCCTCGAGTAATAAAATAAAAAGTAACTTCGTGATGTGGCCTTTGGAATGTTTGGGTTTGGATTGTATTCTTGGTTTGATAGTTGCATTTGTGCACTATCCTTGGCTTTGGAAATGGTATGGTTTGGTCAGTTGGTAGATGCTTGAATGGCCTACCCCTTTTAGTTATGAGTTATGTTATGATTGTTTTTGATGTAGTTGTGGTGGTTTCATGAGATGATTATACTTTGGTTATGAATGATGGTACGATAAGTTTGTGGCCTTGAAGTTGTATATGTTATAGCATGTTTACCGTATTTTTATTGTTGCATGATTTTCTTAATGTATCAATGCCATGTTATCATGTTTTACCTCATATGAGTCTCATGTGGCCTCAACATGTTAGTGTTGTGTAGTGCTTTCTTTAGTATTGTTGTATTGATGTATTTCATTTTATGATCATTTGCCTATTCAATGAGCAATTTTTACCTTGTACAAGTATTTCGAGGGGACGACTTAATGGCTTTTGGTAGAGGTTAAGAGTTAGAACTATTTGATGTCCGAATAGTTCGCTTTGACATCTTTTGATTAAGATATTTCTTAAATGTTTATGCCCCTTATGCATTTATTTCTCTTGTTATTTGTCACTCTTTTATCTCATCTTTTATTATTGGAACATTGTTAATTTATAATAAAATCTCTATTTTTGTTTTTATGCATTAACTTAAGTGGAATAATGTTTTAACCATAGTACTTGATACAAGAATGTCAGAAGACACCAAACTTATACCATAATACCCCTAAATCCTAAAAACACATAAAATGCCATAAATTTAAACATAGAAGATATTACTTAAGAAACTTTTTACACTAGTCATTGAGTACATTAAGAACACATTAAAATACAAAAAATATCATAAAATCATAGCCAAAAAGTAGAATGACTAGATTGCTCCTTTTCATACTAAAACTTCATTAAATCATAAATTCACTTATATATAATCAACTCAAAACTTATAATATATGAAATTGCATATAAATATCATAAATAATCCATTGGAACTATATAAAAAAAATCATAAAAGAGCATAATAGCACCAAAATCTACATAGTGATCAAATGGTCCTAAAATACTAATAAATGATAATTTCAACACAACAACACAAATCAAGCATGGTAACACCTAAATTTTATCTACTATTAGTATCATTATGTTTAAAAGAAATTCTAGCTCCATGTTTAGACAATAATATCCCTAGGATCAAGCTTTACTAACAACTTGAGAACCTTAACACAAATTCATCAAAAATAGTCAAAAAAAATTTTAAAATACAAAACAAATCAAAATAAAGAAATATCAAAGCTAAGAGGTCTTACTATTACTTTTAAAGAGTTATGAAATTAAGTATGAGGCCAAGTAGATTTTTGTTTAATTTTCTTAACCTTTAACATTAAATTGTTTAAATAAAATAATAAAGAGCTAAAACTAATATTAAAGATGTAAAAATAAAGAATGAAGAAATACCTTTGGAGGAAGGAGGATAGGTTGAATATGGAAGGTAATAGGGATAAGGAGATGAAAATAAGGTAGGGGAAATAAGGTTGGAGGATTTTTTTTAGTTAAAGTTATATATTTGTGTAATAAAGATGAAAACTTATTAACATAATAAATGAAAAAGGTGAAAGGATTAAAAATTTTCCTTAGGGTTAGTTTTCATGTCCCAAATTTATTTTAGATATTTTAGAAGAATATAAACAAAAATTAGAGGTTTAGTGTAGAGAAAAATGAGTTTCAAAGGCTAATTATGTCTAAAATTGGTAAAATTTATATCAAGATGTCAAAAATAATTAAATACCATTTTTAATTCATTTTTAGCTCAAATATGCTAAAATATAAGTTTCCCCAAATTTTTATAAATTTTTGTTAGCCAACATGCTCATTTCAGAGGTTAAAATGTGATTAAGGATCAAGTGAATGGTGAATATATATATATATATATATATATATATATATATATATATATATATATATGTCAAAGTCACCATTTATGACTTTAAAAAGGTCTAGTAGAGTAAGGAAAAAAATCAAATATGAATAAAATATAATGATTTAGAACAATATTAATGGCCAAAATGGCTTGAAAGTCACATGAAACTCAAAATTGTAAGAAAAGGTAAAAAAAAAGTGTAATTGAAGTAATTCAAAAACATAACCAAAGTTTCAAATCTTTAAATGATATAATAAGTCATTTAAAATAAGATATCTTTATTTCTGAATAATGCGAATTCAAAATAAATTAGAATATTTAAAAAGTGGGGTATTATAATATATTTTACCATAGTTAGACATATATTTTACCACGCATCTAAGTATTTTTTATCATTATTAAACATATTTTGCACCATTTTATTCCCGAAAGTTTTAAACATTGACCTAAGCATATATCATCAGTTATGTGTTTCACCACAATTATACATATATTTCACAACACATCTAAGTATCTTTTATCATTATTTTTACTCAAATTTTAATTATTTCATTTTATAATTAATGAAGGCTAATAATAGCCATCTTGTCATGCCCTAAGAATACTAGGAAGAAGAGAAACGTGTCTTTAGAAAATTTAACAAACATTTGGTGGGAAGGGAGGTGGAGGAGGAGGACATAGTTCGTGAAGAGGTGCAAGGATGACGACAAAGATTTTTATTTAGTTGTACTATATAATATATCGATATAGCTTATAGCTAGGTGGCATCATATATCACATAGTTGAAAATTAAGACATGTTTTCCTTTGCTTATTTTAGTGATATAATTTGAACCGATCTAAACTAAGATTTTTACTAAGCTTTTATTACTATTTGACTATTATTAATATTATAATTAATATATATTTTATTAATATTAGTAGTACTATTATCGTTGTTATCATTAATTTCATAATTGACGCTTTTGAAATTTTATGTTGTGAATACTAGCAAACCATTATTTATAATGAAGTTTTGGATATTGGACACTCTAGATCAAATCATAAATAATTGGAAACTATTCAAGAAAAAATTTGTGATATAACTAAGCGAGATTAGAATAAAATATCCTATTTGATTGATAATAAACTAGTCCAATATACATTGATTTGCTCCAACCATAGTTGTTAAACTCATAATCTGAATCTTACAATTCTATAATATAAAATTTTCTAGGCGATTATTGGCCATAGTTAGAATTTAAAATTGCATATTTGCAGTATGGTTATATAGTTCTGTAGAATATAATCTTATAATTTTATATATCAACTATAATTTCTTTTAACTATTTTCCTTTAATTTTTTTGTTCTATTCTTATTATATTTCTTCTGTAATCCTAAACTTCAGCCCTAATTATTTTATATATACTATATATTAAGCACTAGACATTGTGAAGAAAGCATGAGCTCAATATTAATATGACAATAAAGCCAATTGTTGGAAAAAAACCATACGAAAGAGTTTAAACTCTATACGTAGAATAAAGCAAATATATCAAATTTTATTATGTTATTTTTGTATTAATTTCTTTTTGATTAAAATTTTTTTGTGGCGTTGTTACTTTTTTTCCTTATGCATAATCCAGATACCAACTTTTTTTTTGCATGCATTTAATTTGACAATATATGTTATTCATTAGTTGCTTCAACTTAGTGCTTATTTGGAGCTACTTATAAAAAGTAGTTATCTAAGATAACTACTTATTTTAGAAAAATTTTAGCTTAATTTTTTTAAACAAGCAGTTATTTAAGATAACTACTTTTAATACTTAGCCCCAAACAATCACTTAATTAGCAACCAATTAAGAGCTTAAGAATGAGCTTTTTAGTATTTTTAATTTCAACTATGAAAATATTTAGCATACTAGTATATTTAGAGATATATTTTAACTATAATTTGATTATGATAACGCATATTAATTTTAAATAGAATTTCAATTCTAACGGCTTTGATTCAGAGTGGCAAATCAAAACAATAGTATCATGCGATGATACATCAACACATATAACATAATTGTATAAATAACTGCTTTTAATAAAGTGTGTTAGAATTCATGAATTTATAAAGATAACTAAATATGCTATTATGAAAAATATGAAGTGCTTTTAGTATTTGCTTAACATTATACGTATTTCTTCTTTCATAATCATAGGGTGTCAAGACAGCTATTAGTCGTGCACGGAGAGAGCATTTTATAAAATCAACCATTCAATAAATAATCTCCAATCAATATTTCTCGAAATATAACAAATTTTATATCCAAAAATAAAGTGAAGTTTCTCACATGGGGGAAGTGATTCGATTAAAAGGACGTTGATCTTGTCGAGAACGTGCACTTCTTCGTTGTTCTAAGATACAACCTCCACTGGTGTCATGTGTGAATTGTTTTGTAAGTTCACTAACCTACCCGCATATGACACTTGAGGGCGTACGTCCGTGTTTGGTATCTTGTAAAATATTAGATTCTTTTGCCGGCGATATAATAAACTATTTTTGTGGAAAATTCGGACAAAATAGAATTTGTATTTCTCCAAAATAATTGTACTTCATTCAAAACACGTTAAGTAATAGTAAATGTAAAATATGACATATCGTTTCCACCGTATTAATATCATGGGAAACACTTCGTCACTAGGGCTGACCGACTCCGAGCATAGTCAATCACCCTGGGCCGACTCAATTTATATATACCCACATAGATGCTTGCAAGTGTGATGAGAGTACGGTGAGATGATATAGCCCATGCACGCTTACGAGTGTGACGAGAATACAATGAGATTGTAGTCTAATAATCAAAGTTATCTTTCCCAATATTTAGGCACCTTTATGGCAACAGTATACTGTGGATCACAATTTAGGGGCTCACTAAAAAAAAAGTGAGATAAGAGAAATTAGGCACACGTATTCTTGAACCTCATCCATGGCTAGAGCTGTTCATGTTATCTAATATTTGTTTATTTGATCCGAAATCTGAAGCGATCCGATCCGAAAAAACAAATAACCGATCCGATTTTTTTTTAAATTAAATATCCGATCCGATCAACGAAAAGTCAAACAAACTAAATATTCGATCCGACAAATACAAATAATATCCGATCCAAAGAAAAATATTTATACATTTTTTTTGTAATTTTTTATTTTATATATAATTGTATATAAATAAATTTAGATGTGTGTATGTATAATTTTTACTTACTTTATTTATTATTTGAGGCTAAATTTAATTTAATTGAAATTATATTTTTAATACACTTCCTTTTTAGATATTTATAAGAAAAATAAAAATATTCTGCACGCCGATAGATTCCACCAACTTCTTTCTTATTTTAGTTTTAACATCGGATATTTGTTGAGCAAGTCGGATATTTACTAAGCGAATCGGATATTTGCTCAATATTCACTCAGCAAATTGGATAATATCAAATTTATTTGTGATTTAGTAGTTTTTTTTTATATTTGAAATTATATTCAAATAATATCGGTTATATTTGATATCCGATCCGAAAATTTAAATATCCGATCTTTCAAATATCTAAAGTTTTAAATCAAATATCAATTATCATTTTTAGATATCCCAAATTTCGAATATCCGACAATCAAATATCTAAAATATTAAATATTTAAACCGTGATCAGCCCTAGCCCTATCCGGGACATATTCTCTCGGCACCACCAAATTGCCTCACTGATGCATGAAATCGGTAGATGACATTGACTCCCAAACTCTCACTCACATGTGCTCGAGTCCCATCGCCTTTTTGACAGATGAACTAGGACCGCGACCCGCTAGTCAGTGACCACCTCAGAACTCTGTTTCGAAAGCCAGGTTTGCTTACAAGACAACCGACGGAAAAATACTAGACTGCAACCAGAGCCGGCATAAAATAAAATTTGGAAGCTTAGAATAAATTTACGGAACCACTTTCCTTTTGGGTTCCAGAATTGGAGGGTCGACATGAATTCCCATATTGGCAGCCGTTCCTGCTGTGAGTCTCATTGCTGATTCGACGGTTGGACAATTCGTCAAGTCCGGGAGCTTTTCTTGAGCAGTTGCACGCAACTGCTCAATGGTAATCCTCCCTACTTTACCTCTCTATGGATCCTTTGAGCCTTTCTCAGCACATGCAGCAGCAACCAGTTCTGCCATGAGATGAAACAGGTATATATATATATATCCAGTGGATTTGAGTCGCAATTCTTACACGAACTTTGGGACTCTATATAAGACTACTACTTTCCGATGCATCATGACATTTATAAACCAGGTCGCTGAAACTCCACTTCCCACACAAGTGCATGCCGAAACGGAACAACATTATAGGGCAATCGAACGATAACAGCACTAACAATGGTCCCATAATCATCCTTCAAAACAAAATTCCTTAGTCATCAAAGTGTAAACATGGGTTCAAGAGTTGGCAAAAATATCTAGTCAGTAAGTTGTCTGTAATCTATGTAGACTTCTAGCCCCCACTTTCCAGTGTGCAAGCACCCATCTCGCGCAGCTGAAGCACCAAGTTCATATAATCTATTCTGTTAAATTACACGGATATTCTTATCCCTTTGTTAGAGCACCAAATACTAATGTTTGTGTAAAGAATATGATATTGGAAAAAAAAATGTGAGAAGGGTATATGATGTAATTTTACTAGAATATGAGGGCATAGAATGTAGTATCCCAACGATTTTTGTCCAAATGAGTCCTCTCAACTTCTAAGGGAAGCAACAAATATCATTTCTTGCCCACGGACAGCCAACAAATTTCAAGCAGGGAAGAAAATACACCAGCCCGAAAATATAATAAGGTCTAAAGTTTAAATCAAAACCTCTCTTGAGCGTATCACCAGAACAAGGCCGAGAATTCTGTACTAGTCACAAATAAAGCATAAAAGATGACAAGTCAAGTAAAATATCATTTCTGGCCTAAAACATACCGCAGAGAAAAATCTAATACATGAGCAAGCACACATGGCAACAAAACTGAGGACGCATAAGATCCCACTACTGATGCTCTTAAAGCTGAGGCGGGAACATAAGCCGAACATCACAGCAAAAAGCAAAGGTTCTTAATATGACAGGTCTGGACACAAGGATACATCTAACCCACCATCAAAAGAGGAAAGGGACTACTCAAGGACACGGGATGAGTGTAAAACTTGGTTGTAGAAAACAATACTATACTGTTATGCACGGTTCAAAACTCAAATGTATATATGGCTGCAGGAAGAACTGTTATGATAATAATAATAATAACAATGGCGGCTTATCTTGCAACATTACTAAATCACAAGGCAAGGAAAATCTTGAACGAGTATCTCTCATCAGGTTTAACACAAGTCATACCCTTATCTCATTTTTTTTTGATAAGTAAGATAGCGACACGCGCCATCAAGACAATACAATATCATAAAAAAGTAGCAACATTATGAACCACTTCCTGAATCCTATAGGGAAAATCTCTTCTGTTTGCCTTAATCCATGAACCAATTCTCACTTTAATGAGTAGAATCAGCCATCTCCTACACACCTGAAGATTATCAAACACCACTTTGTTCCTAAACTCCCAAATAGCTCCAATGATTGCGAAAAAAGACGTGCGCCAGATATCTCCCCGTAACCCAGTTCTATAAACGCCAAGCCAAGCAGAAGCATGTTCCTCCATAGAACCAGACTGCACCCATGAGAACCCCAACCAATAACTAATCTCATACCAGATCTTCCCGACCACAGTACAATGGAGGAAAACATGATTCACCGATTCCTCTACCTCCTTGCAAAACGGGCATCCTGTTTCCCTAGGACCCACAATTTGAAGTCTAGCCAATCTGTCTCTTGTGTTAAGCCTTCTCTACATTGCAAACTAGGAGATAAGCTCGACCCTTGGGGGTGCTAGTCCGCTCCAAATCAAACTGAGATTCGACTCTCGATGACTGTCCTCTTTCGCTTTCTGGTACGTCATCTGGCAAAACGACTTGACTGAAAAAATCCCATTATCTTCATACGCCCATCTGAATGCATCCTCTTTATCTTTGGTCAAGGGGAACTGATTAATGAGGCCCTTCAATTGTTCCACCTGCTCTACCTCCCAATCAAAGAGAACCCGTCTCCACCATAAACTCCAAGTCCACACTGATCCTTCCCATCTCCCCATGCTAGCAATCTTCTCCCCTTGTTGGCCAGACACCGAGAAGAGTCTTGGAAATATGCTCCTCAAGTCTCCTGATCCTGTCCAATCATCATGCCAGAAGTTAAGCGCTTTCCCATCCCCTACAACAACTGACAGTCCCTCCTTCAAGGTAGGATCTGCTATCCCCAACTTAACAATGTCCTCCCACGGAGACCAACCCTCATCTCATTCAGTCAACATATATAGGTAATCTCTATTGGGACTAAAACGGGGGCTAGGCCAAGCCTAGTTAGAAATAATCTAAAACTATATTTATATATAAGCTCAAGTGAGGATGGAAGTAACACATAACCTGCCATCTACTGATCATCTTCAATGTGTCGGTAGATGACATGTCTTCCGTGAAGCACCAGAGTAACTAAAACTAGGCTTACACCAAGCCTGATTAGTGAAAATCTAAAACTATACACTTAAGATTATATATATATATATATATATACATAAGCTTAAGTGAGGTTTCATCGTAAAATTAATTGGTAATATAAGAAGTAGCATATTAGACTTATGTACCGATCTAACCCTCTTTTATTTATCAATATGAGACTTTTAATCGCACTTAATAATTTCTTATATTAGAGGAAAGGTAAAGTAACATATATAATATGGAAGCGGTCGTTTTCACAATGTCACCTCTACTGCCTTATAGCTAATATGATAGAGGTCCATGTTAGCTATATAACGTACATCTTGGCTAATTAAATGCCCTTTATCGTGAATAAGTTTATAGTGACCTTATTCTCTTTCATTGCTTGAAAGCTTAGGAGGACCATTCCGAGAATAAATAAAGCTAGATATCTAGCTGGACCAGATTCAAGACTGAATGCGATTGATAGATATATACCGATATTTTGAAGTTAATTCTCTATACCCTAAGAATTTTCTTCATTTTATATGTAGTTGGTGTTGGAACTTTTTGGCTCCCTCTTACATGGTAAATCCTATTATTTTAAACCAAGCTTATTTTTTTCATTTTAATTAATGAATCAACTTTGGGAAGTTTAAACATTAGATAAAAGGTTAATGTAGGAATGTGTGAAAGATGTGAAATATATTGAGACTTGAACCCCGTAGTTAAGAGAGAGAAAAAACACAAAATAATTCTACCAATTTGTACCTTCAGCACATGTTTGATCAATTTAAAGATCTAAAGTTGTTCACCATTGGATCTTGTTGATTTTTGGACAAAAATCAACAAAATAGTATGAAAACTACAATTCTAATCACGAAACCACTGATTCAATAGAGAGACTGAACTATTTTCAAACCTAAGCTAATACCATTGGTAGAGCTTACTATATGCTGACTATTGAATTTGAATTCACCATATACATCTATAAAATTACGAATTCTAAACCAGAACCTTTCGAAATCAATACAAGTTCAAGTTCAAACATTCATTCATCTTAAATTAACGAATGAAAATGACATTAAAAAGAAGGAAGTGGAAGCATGCACGATACAGATGTCCAATTTAATTGCCAATGATAACATCAGTAGTAGTATCTAATCTATTTATTCACATCTTATACAACAGCAAATAGAATGCTAATCAAACTTGAATGACACATAAATAAATTAGGTTAATAATAAACCATAAGATTTCAATTTAATTATAGAAACACAATCTAAACAAGTCCAAGGAAAGATATAATGTAGAATAAGAAATTGGTAATCATTAATACCTTCAGAATCTAGAAGGTGTTGATAAAAAATCTATTGGGTATTCCTCGACGAAGGGATAGCCTGGGGTAATTGACTAGGAGCAATAGCCAAAGGCAAGCAACCAAGGGGCAATTGTTAGAATCAACCAAGGTTGTTGTTAAAGTACACGAGCAAAGTATGATTGTCAAGGTGACAACTAAGGGAATGCCCGATGACCAATAGTGAGTGAAAACTAGATGTTAGGGATTGACCAGAAAATCCCTTGTAATAAGGGATTTGGTACTCATTTGTATAGCACTCAGTCATTAAGTTGTAACTTATATATTTCTTTTTGTTAGAAAGAAAGGTGTATAAGTAAGACAATCAATGATGGTTGCGTGTCCTAGCCAAGTAATTGGTAGGGTATAAACGGCTATCTTATAGCCATTGTAAAGGTGGGTGAAAAAGCTGTAAAATCTCAATTTTATCCAGATATTCATATTCAATAAAATTTTCCTACCTCTTCATCCCATAAATTCTTATTCTCTAGTGTTTAATATCTATGCTTACATTTCTTTATAATTGTGTAGTTGGCCGAGAGGGTTATTGTCCACCTAGCCAAGGGAAATTATTCAATATTTTTCCTCAACAACTGGTATTAGAGCCAAGTTCATAATCACGGTAGCTAGTAAACCACCAAACAATATGGATTATATAATATGGAAGAGTAAGATGGAAGATATGCTCTACGTAAAAGAGCTGGTAGATTCGATCGAGAATGGAGTCATGTGTAAGAGTTTGAAGGAAAGAGAAGGGGAGCAGAAGAAACTCGATAGAAGAGCTTATGTTTATATTCATTAATGGGTGGATGATAGTGTCATTCATCATGTTAAAGAATACCTTACAACTTATGGAATGTGGTTCAAGCCATATTCGCTCTATGGGAACAAGACGACCGGGAACAAGGTGCAACTCATGTGAAAGTTGTACAAGTTGAGAAATGAAGATGGGGATCTCATTGTATCACACCTTAATAAGTTCCAGAATATATTCATCTAGTTGAAGAACATGAAAAATAGTATTTGGGGATGAAGTTCAAACCTTGTTGGTCCTAAGTTCTCCTCCGGATAGTTGGGAGACTTTGTGAGTGTTTCTTAGCAATCACACGTAGGCAGAAAGCTCATAGTATCATCAGTGACATGTCACTTCTAGGAGATGAGATGAGAAGGGGACATAATGTGGTCTTATCATCAAATTTTGATGCACTTGTGGTGGGATGAAGGAGATCCAATTGTGGGATGCAGAGGGGAAGGAATAAGTGTAAAATATAGAGCTTAAAGAAGGACACGTCTTGCTTCCATTGTAGGAAACTTGGTCATAATTGGAAGAAGGATTGTCAGAAGTTGAATAATTATGCAAAGGGGAAGGGTAAGTTGGATGAGGAGACGACAACCATAACCGACGATGAACTGATGGTTATTTCAAAGCATCTGAATTCTTGCACAAACACCTAATGTACCTATGCCAACTAGGTAGTGGACGTGGGTGCGTCCTACCATGTTACCTCGCACAAGAAGTTCTTCTCCTCCTATATATCTAGGGGTTTTGGTGAGTGGTGAGGTGCAAATAGGAAATGATAGCGTCTCAAAGATATTTTATATAAGGAGTATGCAATTGGAGATGAGTTTGGGTTATACCTTATAACTCAAAGAAGTCAAACATGTTCTAAGCTTGGGGATGAAATTCATCTCAACTAGGGAGCTTGATGATGAGGGATACATAAGTTAATTTGGAAAGGGTCTGTGCAAGTTGACGAAGGGGTATTTGGTAGTAACCAGAGACAAGTATTGCTCATTGTGTTAGAATCAGGCAAAGGTGTGCCCGTCAGCTGATGTTAACTCTATAGAAGATTCCTATGATGTATGTCATCATAGGCTCGACCATATGAGTGAAAAGGGTGTAAAGCTTCTCAACAATCGAGGTACATTGCTAGAGGTGTGAGGGGGTAAGGTTGGTCGATTCACTCACTGTGTATTAGGCAAGAAAAACCAAGCCCATTTTATCAAAATTTTTATCGAACAAGCAATAGGGAAACTTGATTACGTCTTCTCGAACATATGTGGCTTAATAAAGATGATGTCATTGCGTGGATCATCATATTTTGTGACATTCATTGATGAATTCTCAAGAAATCTATGGGTATATCCCATGAGGACTAATGATCAAGTTTTGAGCAACTTTATAGTCATGCTAAGGTGGAACATGAAACTAGGAAGAAGTTGAAGTGTATTCAAGCGAACAATGGAGGTGATTACCTTGGTCTTCTTGACAAAGATCGTGAGGCTTATGGAATCCGACATGAGAAAACTATTCCTAAAATCACTTAGCACAATGAGGTGGTGGAATGAATGAATAGTATATTTCTTGATAGGGTCAAGTGTCTACTATTGCATGTAAAGCTTCCAAGATCATTCTAGGTGGAAGCTTTACAAACTTTATGTCACCTTATCAACTTTTATCCATCAAATCCTCTCAATAGGGATGTGGCAGACGGAGTATGGCTTGACAGAAATGTAAGTTACAACTACCTAAAGGTGTTTGGTTGTCAGACATTTGTCCACATACCAAGGGATGAGAGGAAAAAACTAGATGAAAGGCTTACCAGTGTGTATTCATAGGATATAGTGAAGAGAAGTTCAGACATAAGTTGTATGACCTAGT
This sequence comes from Tamarix chinensis, assembly GCA_030549775.1. Classification (NCBI taxonomy): domain Eukaryota; kingdom Viridiplantae; phylum Streptophyta; class Magnoliopsida; order Caryophyllales; family Tamaricaceae; genus Tamarix; species Tamarix chinensis. The sequence continues at coordinate 13,741,123 of CM060176.1, forward strand.
ACCTAAGAAGGTCATCCGAAGTAGGGATGTTGTGTTCTTTGATGATCGAAACATCAGAGAATTTGTTGAAGATGGGAGGTTCGAGGCTTACATCAATGATCTTGTGGAATCTAGTGATGATTCCAAAATAAAAGGCTTGATGGGAAAGGATGATTCAAGAGGAGTGACCGATACACACTTCAACTTAGATGAGGAGATGCCAAGTTAGAAGGCTAAGGTAGTGGAGATTGAAGATCCCAAGCTTGAGTAGATTTAACCCTAAGGGCCCATAGACCTTGAAGTATCAAAGGAAGTACAAAGATCCACCAGAAGACTAAGACCAACTAGTAAGTACCCTATAATAGATTATGTGCTACTCTCGGATGGTAGGGAGCCTTTATGCTCTGATGAGGCCCTTGACGATGCTCATAAGTAAAAGTGGTTGTTTAGAATGAAGAAAGAGAGGCTAAGGGGCTTGTAGAGAGGATTAGGAGGATAATGGTCTTGAAGAACAAGTAGATTTTCAATATCAAGAATGAAGAGGGAAAGACAAAGTCGAGACACAAGGCAAGGTTGGTGTTCAAGGGGTTTAGCTAAAGACAAAGGGTTGACTATGATGATATTTTCTCTCTAGTGGTAAAGATGGGATTCATCCGTGTGATTCTAGGATTAGCTGCCACTCTTGATTTAGGGGTGGAACAATTTAACATCAAGACAACCTTCCTACATGGTGATCTCATGGAGGATAAGTATATGAAACGACCGAAGGGGTTTGATGTCAAGGGTAAGGAGGATATGTTGTATGAGCTAGTGAAGCACTTGTATGGATTGAAGCAAGCATCGAGGAAGTGGTACATGAAATTTGAGTCATTCATAGCTTAATAAGGGTATAAGAAGACGTCAGCAGACCACTGAGTGTTCATGTAAAGGTTTAGGCTTGACAACTTCATCCTTCTACTTCCATATATGGATGACATGCTGATAGTGGGCCAAGATCAATAATAGATTTTTAATGTTCAAAGAATAATTGGTCGATACTTTAAAAGTGAAAGCCTTAGGACTTGCCAAGTAGATCCTGGTCATACACATCATGCACAACCAAGGATAGGGCAAGCTATGACATTCTCAAGAGGAGTATATAGAGAAAGAGCTCAAGAGATTCAACATGGCCTAAACAAAGGTAGTTGGTTGTCCACTTGCTCCTCTATTTAGGCTGAGCAAGGTATCATCACTACCACAAAAGCGTCAATTAATAACAACATATAAATGATAGTTCGTTTGAAATCATTGATAAAAATGTGAAAATTTATGGGAGGGAATGTGGAGTGAGTTTGAATAATGGTTCCATATATTAATCGTTATTAATACAAAAGGAGCCCTTATTTTAATAAAGGTTAATGTAGGAATCGTTATTAAAACTTAGCTCATTAAAAAAGATCTCCTTTCTTTCTTCATTCATTACGTCTGTGTCTGAAACTTAATTCTCTCTTCTCTCTTGCTCTCAGTCCTACTCTTCATTTTTCCTACCAATGATTGTCGTCATTTCATTGGTCGATGACCACCGTTCCTTCCTCTTGCTTGTTGACAGATGTTTTCCTTTTCCTCTTATCGTCAACTTCATTTTCTGTCTTGCTATGCTCATCTAAGTTTATGATGAGATTTTTTTGGTCTTCCATCCTTCACCCCCTGCCTCACCTCCATTCCTTTTCTACTCAAACTAGCCCCTACCCTTCTTCTTTGCATGCCTTATTCCTAGCTCTTACAACCAACCGGTCGGCGTGCCTAAAACCTTTTTGCCCCGATAACCCTTTGCTTGTTAGGTATACTTTTTTTCTTTTACTTTCATTTTAAATATATGCATGCATGTTATTTAGTAGGTATTACATGTATTATTCTTTGTATGATGTATGTTTGCTTTTTTGCTATGTTGTCATGCTTTTTAGCTACACATTTGGTCTTTCCCTTTATATGTTTATGTATGCATGACTGTAGATTGATATTAAACAAATACTATAAATATATGCATAAATTTTGGTATAATATGTTGCTAAAAAATATTACATAATTCATTTATTATTTTGCTGATGGTGCAAATGCATGCAAGTTGGTATAATATGATATTGCTTGTATGATGTAGACGCACCTCTGATAAATTGTTGGTGATATAAGTTAATTATGTTATTAGCTTAACATAATATTTTGTTAAGATATTATATTATATATTGACGATTAATAAGGCTATAGAATTTACATATTTTATAATTTAAAAGAGTTAGATAACAATCTTAGTAACATGATTTAGTGGTTATTCTATTTTATAGGTAGTGATCAGATGTCACACTTACTTATTATTTATATACCTCCACCATATTTGTGCATGGCACCTGATTTAGATTTTCAGAGTCATGTAATATGGTTATATGAGGAGCTTGATTGCTTGTTCGTGAGCAGGTCGTACTTTGATTCGTTCCATTTCAAACCATATCATTTATTGTTAGCACTGCCTCATATTGAGCCATGGTCAGGGGAATTAGCTAGTTATTTGCATTAGTTTATCTATCGCACCGATGCACTACACCGATATTTGTTGAAGGTGAGGTATTTGTGAGGGATTATGATTGGATAGCCAAAGAGTTGATGGTGATAGATGATGTGTGGGGGTTTTGTCATAGCTTACTCCCAAATATCCGTCCAGGTTACCCTAGAGTATCTATTACTACACTCTCCGTGGATTATGTGACAAAGTAGATGACATATCGAGATGATTGGACTATATGAGTGAATGATTCTTGTCAGCCTAGACAAGGCTACTGAAAAATTTCATAGGATGGTTAGAAGTGTTCTTAGTTAGGTGTTTGGGTTGTAGCAACCTTTTGATGTATATAATGATGTTATTGACTTGGTTTCCTTCTTAGTTTGTGGGTCTTGTTTTAAACATATGGTATGTATTTACTTTTGAGTTTACAACTCTTGTATAAATATTTGATATGTATATACATATTAAATTTTTCTAAGCATGAATTATATATATAGCTTCAAAATAGTATGATACATTATATAAATATGAATTCTTTTTAAGCATGAGCAATATGCCAAAGAAGTAAATTAATTTGTAACAATATGTTTCGTGGGATACATATAGATTGGAAAACTATGGATTAGAAATGGATTCTGCAAACCATTTTTCTAGAGAATATGATAAAGGAGTTTAATTTTTCATCAAGTTTGTAGTAGAACATGCTCAAGACACTAGTAGAATAGTCTATCCTTTTTTGAACTGTGCTTATATTCAATGTTTCAATGCTAATGATTTGAGATATCATTTGTTTATATATGGAATTGATACAACTTACATTTTTTGGATATGGCATAGTGAGACAGAGTCTAGATATGAGGATGAGGAAGGTAAGATAAATAGTAGTGGATCATTTGACAATAATGAGGGTGATTCGTTAAAAGAGATGACTTGGAAAAGGAAGGTGTTCGGGATTATCCAAAAATGTTCGACCAATTATTTAGTGGCCCATAAAAACCTTTGTATGGTGATTGTAATAATTTTACTAGATTATATACTATTCTAAGATTGTACAACTTAAAAGCATATAATGGATAGAGTGATAAGAGTTTCATGGAATTATTGACACTTGTGAAAGAAATGCTTCCTGATAATAATGTTTTACTTGATCGTACCTATGAAGCAAAAAATATCCTTTTATCTATAGGTATGAGTTATAAGAAGATGCATGCATTGTAATGCCCCTTTTTAGAAACGTTAATTATAAATTAATAATTGTATGATTAGCTATAATTATTATTTTAGGAGGTTTAGTATTAAACATGTTATTATTATTCGTATTATTATGATAGTTTAGATATAAATTTAATTAGGTTAAACTTTGGTAGAAATTGGATTATTTAATTTAATTCTAATTATATTCTTAAATATTATCCTAATTATTTTATTAATAACTGTTGATGCGTAACCTGAAATAATTTTCTAAAATTAATCCTGGATTATTTTTACTCTTTCTAATCTTTTTTTTTACCTATCCTAGAGCCAGATTATTTTTTCAAAATTATTTTTTTACTCGATACCCTAATCTACCCAAACTAATCCTAAAATAAAAATAAAACTATTCTTTTTACTCCACCATTGTATCCTCTAATTTTACCCATTGCTTGCCCCAATTCCCTCCCCCAATCACTCTCCCTGTCTCCCTCAATTCCTTACCTCACTCAACCTAGCACCCTCTGCATTACATACATGTACACGCTACACACGTATGCATATACCTTCACATCCCCTTCCCTCCCTTTGTTCCTTTTTGACACCCTTCCCCGAGCCAAACATCCCCTCCTCCCCTTCCTTTATTTTGTCTGGTTTTTCCAACCAAATAGCCCCCGTATGTAATCACCTTCCTGCCACAACCTTCCAGCCCTCTGTCCATACACCCAACCCCTTCCCCCTCTCTGTTTTGTTTTATCTTCCCAGCTCCTCAACCTCACACAACACCTCCTCCTCTCTATATTTTCTTCACCCAACTACATCTCTCCTCTTGGCTCCTTTTGGTTTTCCCAACCTCGACCAACCTCCCTCACCAACACCCAGCGCCAACCCTCTTCTCCCACTTCCTGTATTTTCATCAAACCATTGAGCCTTCTACCGCCAGCCACCACATCACCTCCTCCCCTCTGTATTTTCTTCTTCTAGCACCATCCACCACCCTAGCAACCAACCATCTCCACTCTTCCTCCTCTTCTTTCTCCTTCTCTTATGACCACCAGTAGTCGCAGTTCTAGTCCTCCACCACTTCACAGCCATTACAACCCACCTCTAGCCTGCACCACACCCACTATCCACATCACCCCCAACGCATCCACCACAACCATCTACACCAGCCCTCGGCAACCAGCAGCCTTCCCCTTGCGTTGCCTAACCTTGCACCATCCTTCACCATCTTCTCTGTCGTAGAACCCTATAGCTTCTAGTCACCAGGACACCACCAAACCCATCACCATCGAGCCACTGCCATACTTTCTACACCACCACCCCGTCACCACCAACCACCACCGTTGGCCAACCCAGCCGTCTCCACCACCACTGCCACCATCTCCTTCCCCTACCTCACCTGGCCAACTCCTCACCCAGCCAGCCCCAACCCCCTTCCTTCATGCACTGTTCACACTACGCATGCAGCGTGAGATAGTTTTGGTTTTAGCAAAATTTTGGTACCCATATTCAATGTAAGGGTATTTTGGTAATTTTAGAAAAATAAATATTTTATATTATAATTACTATTTTATTTGATAGATGTTAACTCGGTAATTGTGGTATTATTTTTAGGTACAAAAGTTGATTAGTAGAACCTAATAATTTATAGTGGATACCGCTAATTTTACATTTTTGGTGGAATTCAGGTAAAAGTTATATTTTTACGAAAAAGATAAATATTGTGTGATAACACATTAGGATTTTTTATGTATAAAATATATTAAACATGATCTGTTAGATTATAATTATGTGTTAATTGTTATTATCATGAAAATGGGTAAAACAAGCATGTTATCTGATGTAAAATATTTCGAGAATGAAAGTATGGTTAAAATGATTCTAATGATGGGAAACATATTTTATGTATAAAATAATAGGCTAAGCATGCTTGGACATAATTATGGAACAACTATTATGGATGTGTGTTCTAGGGGTAATTTAGTCATTTTTGTGTATTATGATATTTATCTTGAAAATTATGTCTAATATATATTATCTGTTGTTGATTATGCAATCATGTGTTTTCGACGTTTTAAAAGTGTATAATAGGGTTTCGTATGCAGAAACATGTGTAAGGGAAAAATGATCTTTGACATAGCTGATAATTTACATTGCATAATAAATAATTCAATTATTTTGTTTTAGCCTTTTTCACAATAAATTAATAAATAAAATGGACTTAGTATTTAAATGGATGATAATCTTATAATTAATGGTATTAGGGGCATTTTTGTCACTCTGAATTCATGTGCCTAAATGTGAATAATTGGACATAGGATGGCCTTAGACTTTTAATATGTTGACCTTAGTATTGACTTTGACCTCATTTTAGACCGTTGACCTTAGGGTTGACTTGGATAATTATAAATAAAGGAAAAATGGATAAGTATGGAAATGAGAATAAATGTGCAATATGTGTTATTTGTGATCACCTTATAAAAATACTAATACGTAAAGTGGAAGACCTCGAGTTTGGGAATTGTTTCTCTCTAGAGACGAGGTAGGAGTCCTCAATTTGTTTGGGTTTCTGGTGTGCCAGTTGTGCCCTAATAAGGCCCTAGTCTACTCTATAGGTGACTTATGGGCCCTATAAGGGGTATTGATACTTAAGGATTATGGGTCTGAGGTAAGGAGGGTACTGTGTGCCTTATTCATTAGTATGACTAGAGTGTTGTTATGCCTCTAGGTTGGATGGTTGGAGGGTATCGTGATACTTTTGTGCTTGTATTATCGGTGTACTTTTATGTCTTCAGGTTATTATTGTATTCCCCTCGAGTAGATAAAAATGGAAATGATATGATTGGATTGGAATGATCATTATTGGATATTGAATTGGTTTGGTAGTAGCTTTTGTACCTACCTGTCGTTTTGGTAGCATCCTTCGTGCCTACCTGTGGTTTCGGTAGTAGCCCTTGTGCCTACCTGTGGTTTAGTAGTAGCCCTTCGTACCTACCTGTGGTTTTGATAGTAGCCTTTCGTGCCTACCTGTGGTTTGGTAGTAGCCCTTGTATCTACCTATCATTTTGGTAGGCGTCCTTGCGTCTACCTGTGGTTTGGTAGTAGCCCTTGTATCTACCTATCATTTTGGTAGGAGTCCTTGTGTGGTTTGGTAGTAGCCTTTGTGCTTACCTATGGTTTTGGTAGCAGCCTTTGTGCTTACCTGTGTTGGTATTATGTCTATGAGCATATCTGTGAGGTTATGGATTTTATTATAGTGTACTTGTAAGTATACCTGTGACGTTATGTATTTGGTTATTATATTGTACTTGTAAGTATATTTGTGATGTTATGGATTTTATTATACTCTACCTGTAAGTATACCTGTGAAATTTTGGATCTTATTGCATTATACTTGTGAACATATCTGTGATGTTATGTAGTTGTTTGGGATTGATGCTGAGACATGAATTATGTTGCAAAGCCTTTGTGCATAGGTATTATGTTTGTGAGCATATCTGTGATGTTATAGATTTTATTATACTATACCTATAAGTATACTTGTGAGGTTATGAATTGTATTATATTGTACCTATAAGTATAACTGTAACAGTATATATTTGATTATTATACTATACTTGTAAGTATACTTGTAATGTTATGGATCTTATTATATTATACTTGTGAACATACCTATGATGTCATGTATTTGGTTGGGATTAATGATGTTGTGAAGGTTATAATTGTGGTGTAGAGTTGGGTTTTGATTATTGCTTCAGAGAGTATCTAGGGATACTTAGTTGATAAGTGTTATTACATTCTAAATGAACATGCATGAACAATATGTAGTTTAGTAACCATTGCTTATCTGTTATGATTATCGTATCTTGATCATCTCATGCATATCTTAATGTTTATACTATGTATTGTTGTGATATATTTTGGTTATTGTGTTAGGGTTTTCTTTTAATCATACTTTAGATAGTATCTCTAGGTTGTTCATTTGGTAAGTTTAGTTATTTTAGATTAATGAATATGAGTAGTCGGTGACCTCGATGGAGTTTGATTATCTAAATGATTATTTTATTTCAATCCTCATATGTGTATGTATATATCTTATACCATGCTAGTTGTATGCCTTGCGTGTGTTCCATGCTAGTTATCATACTGGTTTGGTATAAAGGGTTGTTCAGTACTGTAGTACTGAAGGGTTCATTTTCGTGGGCCCTGGCCTATTTAATGGGCAGTAGACTTTACAAGTTAGCTTCTGAGTTCAGTTAAAAGTTTTCAATCAGTTTTGAGAGCATAGGAATATGCAGTGTCTCTTTTGCTATCTGGTCTCCGGGTGTATTTAGACTTTCATGTCCTCCTATAATTTCTATCTTGAGTTTTGGTAGATTGTTGATGTTGCTTTTAACTAGCATCGTACTTATCTATTATCCTCTATATTTTGAATTTTTTAATTATGTTATTTAAGTAAAGTAATGTTTAGCCTTAGCACTTAGCATAAGAATGGTAGATGATGCCAGACTTATACTGAGTGTGGTGGCAACACTCATTATCTTTGGTAATTAACACTTCTGCAAAATGAAGATTTTTAGTAGTAAAAATGGGGGTGTTACAGTCATACCCTAATGATTGTATATTATTTCTCAATATATATGCATATTTAGATAATAATCCTAATTAGGATTGCAAAGTACAACACAAGAAGAATAAGGTGCCATCTAAGGTGTTATGATATTTTCTAATAATATCAAGATTCAGGCGAATGCTTAATGATGTCCAAGATACGAAGAACTTGAGATGACATACCGAAGAGAAGATAGATGATGGGGTTCTAAGACATCCATATGACTCTCCACAATGAATGATGATTGATAGTTTGTTTCCCAAATTTCGTAAAGAACCAAGGAACTTGTGTCTTGCACTTTCTACGGATGGTATGAATCCACACAATCGAGGCACATATAGTATATGGCCGGTGATTTTGGCGATATACAATCTATCGCCGTGGTTCTACATGAAATAAAATTATATGATATTATCTTTACTCATTTAGGGGCCAAACCAATTAGGAAATGATATTGATCTTTATTTGGAGCCTTTGTTTGATGATTTAAAGTTCTTATGGGGCACAGGTGATGAAGTTTTTAATGCATACGGTGAGAAAAATTTTATTTTGAGAGCAATGTTATTCTGTATTATGAGTGATTTTTCAACATACGTCAACTTGTCAGGTTATAGTATGAAGGGCCATTATGCATGCCCGATATATAAGGATAATACTTCATTTTTTCAGCTAACACATGGACAAAAAACTATTTTTATTACGTATTATAGATTTTTACTAAAGGATCATCATTATCGTAGTCAAATGAATGATTTCAATGACTTTCTAGAAGAAGAACATGCACCTATATGGTTGACGGGCATACAAGTTCATATGAAGATGAAACATTTGAAGGTATAGTTTGGGAAGATGAATAAAGATAATCTTCCGTCAATTGGATAGAAGAAGATGTCTATATTCTTCAACCTTTCATATTGGAAATCTCTATATGTGATATATGCTCGCAATATGATGCATATGGAGAAAAATATATATAATGGCCTTATTGGAACAATACTTAATGTTCCATGAAGGACTAATGATGACATTAATTCTTGATTGGATATGGAGGAAATGGGAATTAGGCATGAACTAACACCATGAAATAATGGAAGAATAAAGTATTTACCGCTGGCTTACAATACTCTCTCTAAAAAGGTGAAAATTTCCTTAATAGTGTTAAGGTTTTGAAAGGGTATTCTTCAAATGCCAGAAGGTAAGTGTCGATAAAAAAGTTAAAATGAATTGATGATGCAATATTTTATGTCAATAGCCATACGTGGAATTTCAACAAAGCATGTTCAAATTGCTATCACTAGGCTCTGTTGGTTCTTCAATACACTTTGCTCCAAATTCATACACCCTGATAGTTAGGATGCCTTGCAAAAAGGGATTGTAATGACTTTGTGCTAGCTTGAAATATACTTTCCTCCCTCATTCTTTAACATTATGGTTCATCTAATCGTTCACTTGGTTTATGAGGTAAAAATTCTAGGACCTATTCATGGGTACTAGATGTACCCCTTTGAACGGTTTATGAATTTAATAAAAGGTTATGGGAAGAATTGATATCGGCCAGAATGATGTATTGTTGAAAGTTACTTAATAGAAGAGGCAATTGAATTTTGTGCAAATTACTTATCTAAAGTTCAAGCTCTTGGTATTTCTAAATCTCAGCATATAAGAAAAATCAAAGGACATGGTATAAGGGGCAAACAATTTAAGCAAGTAGACCTTAACATGCTCTATAAAGCACATATCTATGTATTACATAATAGTGATGATGTTCATCTATATTTTGAAGAACATATGTGTTCTTTAAGGATTGAAAATCCATCAAAGACTAAAAAATAGGTAATTGATAAACATAATCTTTCCTTCATACATTGGTTAAGAGATCTCATTATTTTGCTCATCAAAAATCCCTTGACATTAATATCTGAAACCCTACATTGGTTATCTCAAATGCCTTGGTATGAAGTTTTCTCATATGCCAACTATGCCATCAACGAATGTACTTTTTATACAAAATAATGAGATAAGAGGAGTATAATATAGAATATTGGAGTGACTTTAGTGGTTGTTTTAATGCATATTGCTAGTGCGACAGAGAAGAATATGACATATAAAAATATGAATTATTACGATCGAATGGAGTTGGGAGCTATATTAAACTGTATTTAAAGTACCTATTTTTGGGCACAGATGTGTTATTAATAGTCATGGGGTTAGATAGATGTGAAGATGGGTTCATATTAGTAGATCTCAATAGGGTAGGAAATAAATAAGACCCATTTATCTTGGTATCACAAGGAACACAAGTTTTTCTTGTCACTGATCCTACTAATAAAATATGCTTTGTGGTTTTATCCATGAAGAAAAGAATTGTTAATGAATGTGATGATAAAAATGATGCTAATTGGGAGAAAGAGTGTGTTAAAGCTGTGCAAGCAACTCAATTATTGAACGATGATAACAATAACATCGCTGAGGAGGAAATCTATATAAAGGATGATCATCATGATGTAATATATATATATATATCAATTCATGAAACCAATTCAAAAGGAGGTAATAACAAAGAAGGAAAAGAAGTCAATGAGGGTAAGAACATTATACCATATTTATATAGTGTGCTTGTTATTTAAACTTTAGATTATTGTGTTTTTCATATCATTACTACATATGATATGTTTTCTTAACACCTTATTTTGTATATATGTATTCATAGCCTTGTTTTTACTAATATATATATATATATATATATTCAAATTTCACATAAATATTCAAATTTCACATGTATATATATATATATACATATATATACATATAACACCTTATTTTGTATATACATACATACATATATATATATATATTCAAATTTCACATAGATATAATGAAGAATAAAACCATTGATAGGAACTCTAGCAATGAAGAAAGGAAGAGAGGACCATCACAGACATGAGAAATAGATGAGAACAAGTATAGTTGAGTTGGAAATATATATGATCTTCCTATCGGCAAGTATGCAGACATGTTTCTCACATACATTTCACTCGTCACTAGTAATCATGTCCCTATCTCCTACAATAATTGGAAGTAGGTTCTAAAAGGTCACAAGGAAAATATTTGGCAAGAAGTGACGGAAAATTATATGTTTTGTTTGTCACATATTTGGGAGCCACGTGTTATTTATTTCAATACATTAACATTGATATACATATTTATGTCTTATTTTGTAGAGAGTTTTATCTTCACAGAGACGAGAAAGAAGTGGCTTCTTAGACATTATGGTGAAAATCTTAGAACATTTAGTGCATATTTTAAAAATGAAAAAATCTATAAAAAAAAAGGGGAAGGTACTTTACACACGAAGCCCCCAAAGTGTTATGGTTTTATTAATTAGGATAGTTGGGACCAATTTATTACATATTGTCTTTTAGAGGAGTTTAAGGTATTTGTTGCATAACAGTTAAGCTTTTTGATAAGAATGTTTCATTGATATTTAAATAACCATGAGTATATATTTGGCTTGTAATATAGAAGAAAAGTGCCAAAAATAAATAAATTACATTATAGAATATTTACCACCCTAATATGGCTCAAAAAAGCTATGCAAGACTAGAAGAAGAATTAGTATGACATTTTGATTAATGTGCTCACATTATAATGTAGAGAGTGTTATAATCTTATTGCTAATTTAAATTTGTATTTTGGAATTAGGGTTAGTATCTTAAGACAAGGATCCATGTACATCATCCATTAATATTGTTACGTTATAGAAGAAGGATAGAGAAACAAAAAAAAAGGATATCTTAATGAAGATGTAGAAAAAGGCTACTAAAAAAATTGTAAGTTTGAAGTTATTCCTAACCATAGTTAGTTTTCTTACAGCAAACTAGCTATTATATTATGTTTATTTATATATTCTAAATTGCATACATTCCAGGATGAACTTGAAACATCATATGATATTGAGGGTTAAGATCACTATAGCATCGTGCCATAAGTAACAAAACTTGAAGTACACCCAAGAAGACACTAGGATCTTGGATTGAGGGTTATGAGAACAAGCGTATGTGGTCGATCACGTGGATCCATGACCAAGTGTTTCTTCTAACCCAAAAATTAAACATCGCATTTGAACGGATAACCATAATGGATAAAGAGTTATCCTCCATCAAATATCAAGGGTATAAGCCATTTGATTTAGATGCACATGATTCACTTTACACCCCAATGTACATAGCATTAGAGACAATTATGAAGCTGATATATGTTTTTCTTCCCTTCCCAAGGTAAGCATATCAAACTATGAATTGATATATATATATATATATATATATATATATATATATATATATATATATATATATAAATTATCAAGTGCCAACTAAATAATTAACAATATGTAATATTTTATTTCAAGGTTTGCATAAATGTGATTGATTAGATAATGACCCCTCAATTTTTTGGCGAAAGGAAGGATATACATCACCCATGGTACCAAAATATTGACGGTCCATGGGTCTACCTTGGCCCCAAATACGAGGCCTATATGTATAGACATTCTAATGATTGGAGATGTGCCATTGCCTTATTTTGAAGAAGGTGATGAGGCTACCACAGTATCGGAAGCTCATGGAAGCTTCATGCAATAGGATATGTCTTTGTACTGAAGATGTAATGACATCCTTCATTTATGTTATAGCTAACACATTACCCACATTGTTTATATATATATATATGATCATTATATTTTGTTTAATAGTATGAATTAAGGAATTGGAAAATAAAAATGCTCCTAAGACAAAGGGAAAGAGAATTATTAGTGGAATGAGCAAAACAAAATAGGGCACCACATCAAGAAATAGATCTAGATAAAAAAAAATAGTTTCTCTACAAACGATTCCATCTTCAAAGGCGAACCAACAACTAGAAGAACTCCACTGCCCACCACTAGCTTTGGCAATTTTTTCATTTCTACACCCCAAAACTACCTCAATAGTGATCTAATTATAATTGATTATCCCTCCGAGTATGTTGTAAGGGATGACACCATTTACATGGTGTCGGTAGAGGTTATCAACGCAATTTATAAGCATGAATGGATGTAAAAAAATGAGTTTTGTCATATATGGCCTCTTATATATATATATATATATATATATATATATATATATATTAACACTTTTTGTTGATTTATATAATTTTATGACCTCTTATATACATATGTGTTATCTATGCTTTATTATTGTTATTTATAGGTTGACTGCTAGCCATGTTGCAGTAGAGGAGATGTTGTCCTCTATTGTGTTTGTGTATCCATAATACCAATTTGACCATACTAAAATAAGAGATGGTAGACATATAAAATATGTAGTACATCACATCTTAAGCGAGGGTTGCAACAATAAGCTTGATCTCATACCTCACCTCACAAATGATCATTAGGTTATGTATGCCATCCATCCTGAACAAAACAAAGTATATGTATTTAATTTCCTCTAAAATTATTATGTTCCTTTCAATGTCATTCGTTCTTCAAGAAAAAATTTAATTGACATGTTAGTATACTTCTTACTTAATTAGTTTATTGATGCATATATTTTGCATTAATTTTTTGAGGTATATTAAGTTACAATATTGTATATCAACTTTATTTATTAGGGTATTACAGATGGTGTACATGAGGAGAAGAAGAAATGACATTCTAGACCCAAGGAATATTTAGTATGCACCTGTAATGGTAATAAGAAAGATAATAATTTTGTATATTATTTCAATTTCAATTAATATCTAAGAGAATAACAAGCTGACTAAATTCATTTTACAGTATGCATAATAATAAAACAGTAATGATTTTGAATACTATATTTGTAGATCAATGGATCTCGTACTCAATAACAAATTTTTGAGCATAAATCCAAGCCATGTATGCTTCTTTTTTTATATTTTTTTTATTAGTTAATTTATGAAATATTAATAACTAACTAAATGATTGAATTGTATTAATTTGCAGTTTTTCAACGATGGATATGCACAAGGCCAGAAATATGCCGATAATGAAATTGATGAAGTTAGAGATGAATGGGACAAATTCATATGCTCACATGCATATATAGAGCTAACTTTTTGAAATAGGATTTTTTTGCTAGGTGTTTCATACATTAGTTTATGCATGATTAGCTTTATTTTAATTATACGCGTGAAATAATATCTTGTAAAATCTTATATAACATATGTATGTTTCTATTTTATGTGAATAAGAATGAAACTTTGATGAGAGAATGATTTATATAATTTTTGCCTGTTTTTTATATCTGCTAAAAATGTGATGCATATTTAGTGAACTTGTGATGAATATGCCATAGAGTCATGATGAATATTCCTAGATTTAAGTATTTTAGCCTTAATCCTTGTTATTTTATGCAAAAAAAAAATTTTAATTGCATTTTTAATATGGTATAGAAGCTAGGTCATAAATTTTTGATCATTTAGAGTTGAAATAAAAAACATTTTAAGGTATATTGGACCATGGGTATATTGGGCATTATATATTGATTTGAAAATTTTAAGTGTACCATTGTATTAATTGGGTCTTTTACATAAAATTTGATGTATAATATGTTTGGGTTTGATCTTATTTAGAGTAAGCTATGAATTTTATAAATTTAAGGTAATTTTAGGCGAATAAGGGTATTTGACCATTATATGTAAGTTTAGAAACTTTTGAGTTCTAAGTGAATATTATGTTAATAAAATAATTTAAAATAGATAATTTAACACTTGAGTGACATTTGATGAGTAGACCTAGAGACCTTAATTAAAATAATTAATTAAGCAATAAAAGGAAAAAGTGAAGAGATGCTTTGGGCACATTAAGCATAATCCTTTTAGCATGAAATACACCTCTTTTAATCTTAAGTTAAGTTAGTGGATCTTAAAGATATTTTAGTTATCTTATGTACCTTTATACTTGTTATTTTATTTGACCTTGTAAGTGAACCCTTAGTTGACTTAGATGTTGGCAGTTAAACCTTGTCTTGAATAATTGGAGTTAATGTACATTAAGGTCTAGTTTTAACAGATCATTTATGACGTGGAACTTGGGCTTTAGTGCCTCTATAATCTGGCTTGAGCTTTAATACTTTGATAATATTCCTTGGGTTTTAATGCTTTATATATTCAATTGGATCTTAATGGCATGTTAATCAACCTTTGTGCTCTAAATGGTTTGGGCCTTGATTCCTCTGTATATCAAGTGCATGGATAATATCTTAATTAACTAAAATAATTTGTTTATGTTTATATAAGTGATATTCTATAGGCCATTGTTCTTATTTGACCTAAATATTTGATAAGATATTAATTACTTAAAGTGAAATATCTTGAGTCGAGACTTGTACCACTCAGGATAGTTATTCAAGTAAGGTTTGGTATTCACTTAGTACATTTCTGGTGTTTTCTGTTACGTGATCTTGAGTACCTTAGGAGGTCTAGGAGGCCTTACTCTACTCTATAGGTGTTTCAATCTATTTTGTCCCTATAGGGGGTATGCATACTTAAGTGATTAGGTGTCATGTTATTTGGTGGTTTGGTTATATTTCTAGATGGGTTAGTTAAGGTTAGTATCATTTGAGTACTAGATTAGTTGTTATGATTTCTTTTAATCTCCGTCCTTAAGTTAATATAATATAATATTTGTGGTTACGATAATGAAATATAATAATCAATGAATCTCATCTATCTGTTCCTTTGTATTATATTATTTTATACTTGATGGTTGAGTTTTCTTCTATTCAATTGACATCTATATATAAGCATGTTATTGTATTTTTATTATATATTATATTGCTTTTTCATATGGACCTCATACGTAATTCTATCTCTTTAGGATAGTTGTGTTACTAAATACAAGATGCTTACTGATACTACATATCTGTAGACGTTGTGTCACAGATATATGATGATGATCTTGCTGAATTTGAGGAGGTTCCTCAGTTGGAGTGATGTAGGCTTATACTCAGGGGTTAGGGCGTAGAGTTATATTTATCCGAGGATGCACATGTTATGTGCCTTTTATTTTGGATATCTCTTTTGAACTATTTATCTTTTTTATTCCCCTTATTTTTTTTATACATTGTATTATCTGGAGTATGTACTCTGCACTTTGTTATTATGCTAAATTATTAAATTCTTTCAATATCTATATCTATTTACATAAGTTTTTAATTATTTGTCATAATATTTTAGTGTAGCACTTAGTACGAGAAATGTATGGACTAGACTCGCGTTAAGTGTGGCGATAATACCTGCTATATTATGTTAATTCTTCTACTTAAAAAAATAGTAGTACATTTTGGAGTGTTACAGAATGTGTGTTTGTGCAAGAATGCCAAGGAAAAACATGATCATCTTTTCTTCTAATGCACCTTTTCCCAAAAAATATGGGAACAACTAATGCATAGATTTAGACATATACATAAAGGTAGCATACTAAGTTTGGTTACTAGATGGATGCAGCATGGTGGATGTAGAACTAAAAATTAAATGACGGTTCTTAGATATCTGTTTGCATCTGCTACTTATCACTTCTAGGAGGAAAGAAATCAAAGAATATTTCTTACCAAAGCTCGATCCTTAAATCAAATAATTGCAAATAGAGAGTGTTTTGAAATGTAAATCTTATAATGTGTTAGTTAGTCGTGTGAGTCCATTATGCTAGTAGCTTTTTAAGGTCATGCCTAATTCTATTATTCTAGTGGATTAGCCTAGAGAAATGATGTTTCTATTTTGTTAAGTGAGTTTGGATAGATAATGATATATGTTTTGGAATTAATATGAATTTTACTCTTACAAAAAAAAAATAGATCTAATATTCCAATTATATCATTATTAGAAAACAATATACTCCTCCATTTCTAAAGAAAATCTTTATAGGTGAGATTTTCTATTTCAAAAAGAAAGTTCATTGGAAAAAATCAATGCATGTTTTCCTTTTCTATACTTACTATTTTTTCTTCCTTATTCTATTCATTAATTATTATATTACTTTTCAATGAAGGGTGTCGTAATTATAATGCTAGACGCATATTTATTTCTTCATAGGAAATATATAGATTACTAGAAGAACTTCCTTTAAAGACCAAAAAGAGTAGCAATTAATGCATAAAAGAAGAAAAATAAAACGTAAGGGTAAAAATATAGGTTTTGACTTATCTAAATTTTTTTTTGAAATATTATTTTCCATCTAAAAATAGTTTTTTTTTTCTAAAAACAAATGGAGTATTTTATATATCCAATGTTATTGATATTTGGGTTGTAAACCATTGTTTCTAATAAAATTTTAGATATCTGAGACTTCATATTGAAGTAAAAATAATATAAAACTATCCTATAAATATTTCATTATATAACTAAGAAACTTCGTAGAAAAATATCCTATTTGATGGATAATAAATAAGTCCAATTTGAACTAATCCACTCTAAGTAGAAAGTAATGGCAATAATAATAATAATAATAATAATAATAATAATAATAATAATAATAATAATAATAATAATAATAATAATAATAATAATAATAAGCCCTCATTCATACATAGAAAATTAAAATGATTGTAATCATATACTCCTATAGTTATTGCTTAAGTCTCCTTAATAAAAAAGAAAAAATGAAGAAAAAAAAGATGAAGTGTAGCGGACATGCTATGAAACATTGACATAATAATACATACAATAATGCCATACTATAGTAATATTAATACATAATTTCATAATTCTTTTAATTTTATTTATCTAAATTTACACATTATATTCAATTTAAATTAATTAAAGGGAAAAATAAGTAATCTACTCACAAACTTGTAGCATACTTAACAAAGTAATTTTGTTTTATAGTTCATCATTCACTTATTTGAAATACACATTGATTTTAATCAATTTTAGAGTAGTCAAGATATAACTTAAGATGGCATAAAAGGTTTACAATAAAACATTAGTCTAGCTTGCATTTCATAGGAATAATATAAGGTAGAACAATTCACAATTTAAGATTTTCAATTGCTCAAGAATAAATTAAAGTTGAGAATTACAAAAGTTTAAAGAAATATTTTTGACTTTTTATTTTTCTCACCAAATTAATAAGGTTTAAAACATAAATTACTTGTTAAAAAAATTAATAAGTAGCTACTAAAAGACTACTATAGTGAATGAATTTTGTTTGATCAAGAAAGGAGCCCTATATCAAAAAGTAAGGAAATAAAAAAGGGAAAGAAAAAGAAAGTAAAAGGATGGTGAGCCTTCTATTTTATTAGGAAAGAGTTTCAAATAGTAAAAGTAAGCAAAAGATAAAAGTGTGCAACAAAGGCGAGGAAGTGAAAAGTCTAACAAGGACAATATAAAATTTAAAAACAATTGGCCCTTGGAGTTGATCCCTTGGTGGTAGCAAAACATAGTGTTCTTATCTTAGTGTTCTGATTTAATTTAATATAACTTATTTGCAATTACAAAAATGAGGCCCTTCTCAATTTGGGGGTTTGTGCGGCTGCAACAGTCGCACACCCTTAGGGATACCCATGTGTTAATCCAGCTAGTAATTGTGCATAAAGAGCGTATTATAACATCAACCAATCAGTAGAAGAATAAACTTAGACCTTTCTCTTCTTCTTCTTCTTCTTCTTCTTTTTTTCAAGATAGATAAAATCAATATTTCTCAAAATATAGCCAATTTTATCTTGAAAATAATGTAAAGTTTTCTCACATGGTGATGTAACTCTATAAAAATGGACCTTTGTTTGGATAAAGGCTTACGGCCTTTGAGACATCAATAGGGCTCGAGCCCTAGATCTTAAAATGAAATCATGCATAAGTTAGGGATGATACCCTTTAAGTCAAAAGCTCATGGGATGAAATATACTTTGATATTGTTGAGAATCTATATTATTCTTTGTTGTTCAAGATATAAACTTCATTAGTGTCTATGCATGAATTGTTTTGTAAATGGCTAACCTACATATGACATATGAGGGTGTGTTTGGTATGATGATATGTAATACCCCATTTCTAACTAGTTTTAATTATGTCTAATTAATTTTATAAATTAGTGTAGTATATTTTACGGCCTCAAGATTGTTTTGGATGATTCTATAGTAATTATAATTTTATGGCTAGACCCACTTTAATTATAAAATAATATTAATATCCATAAAAATTTAAGTTGTAAGTTGAAAAATATTTTCATAAAATTTTATGTTGGTCCTAAATGGTTTGAAATGTAAATCTAAAAATTTTGGTTTGATTTTATTTGTGTTTGCTATCCCTTTTGAATTTTATACATAAAAGATATATAATTAAGGCATGATAGCTAAAAATCATAGAAAATATGTTTTAAAAATTATGAAAAATTATATTTAGGTTTTAAATGAGTAAATAAGAGGACATGAATATTTTCATGATTTTAGGAATAGTTTTGGTATTTGTTTTTGTAATCATCTTGTAAGCTTGTTAGTTCATAGTCAAGTTAATATGTTATATATCAAATATTGATTTAATTTCATGAAATTTTACATGTTATTTTAAAATATTATTTTAATGTTTTAAAAAAATTTCATAATTTTATGAGCTTGGTTTCTAATTTTCTTAGTTTTATCCTCTTTATTAACCTTTTAATCACCAAAACTAATCTATAAAACCTAAAATTACTATTCACCCACCAAAATTCCTTCTATACACTTCCATGATAATATTTTGTATCATTTTATTATTCATTAAACCAAAAATTGAGCCAAAATTACTTTCTTACACTCTTTTACCTACGCTAGTTGTGTCTTTTTGAGTTTTTTTTACACCCAACCTTCTTCACTTGTATTCCCCATGCTTAAATCTGACCTTGGACCTTCACACCATCACTTGGCCCATCTCTTGGTTGATTGATTGGTTTTCATAACTTTATTCAACCTAAACACACTCAACTACTTTGTACTTTGTCATTTAAGTATTAAACAAGCTACCTCTCTCCCTTTTTTGGCTATAGATTCTTGATTTCTCCATCCCCTATTTATATCCCTTTTTTATGCTTTGTTTTTATTTATCCTTTCTCTCATCTACTTCTCTTGGTTAATCCTATATCTCTCTTTATTTTGGTTATTTTTTTTCTAAGTGTTCTTAAACTTTGTTGAGTCTATAATCAAGACCCATCATCCTCTCTTTGTCCTCACTTATAAATTTTCTTCTATCTAGCCCTTATTTATTTTTAAATAAGTAAAGAAGGTTATATTTTTGGTTAAATTGTGAAGTTGTAATCTCTTATTTCTTCCTCTTGTGTCTCTATTTTTCGGAGGCATTAAAGTTTTTATTGCAGTTCTTTATTTTTTTTGCTATTTGTGCTTAAAAATAAGTAAACTATATGTTTCTACTAAATATTTAAAAATTATGTGATATCATGTTTGAGGTTTCTTATGTTATACTTAAGTGTACCTTAAGATATCTTATAATTTCATAAAAAAATATGCATGTACCATGTATTATTATTAATTTCTCTAAACATGTGACATTGTATTTTTATTCAATAGCATGTTAAATTTGTGTGTTTTAATATATGTATGACATCATGCTAGAATAGGGTTGCTGTTGTAAAATAATTATGTGTGATTAAGGTTTTATGTGCTAAATATAATTAATTATATTTTAGGAGCAAAATGGTAATTTTGTGACTTCTAAAATTTATTAGAATTGTAATTTTATATTAACGTACCTATTTTGATGTTTTTTATTCATACCATAAATTTCTTAATTATAACAACATTTGGTATTAAAGTGGGAAATTATTGAGTAAATAATGCATAAGGATATTTTGGTCATTTATGGTTAGTTATGCCTAAAAGTGTGAATAATTGAACTATGGTGGCCTTAATGGATTCCTAAGTTGACCTTAGTATTGACTTTTACTTTAGCTTGGATTGTTTACCTTATGGTCGACTTGAATAATTGGAAATAGAAAAAATAGTTAAGTATAGAATTGTAATCATTGTACAATATTAGAGGTGTCATTTTTTTCCGCGGGTTTGGGGATTTTTCATTCTGGTTTAGGTTCGGGGAGAGAATTTGGGGATCAAGTTTTGATTTAGGGATTTTAAAAGAAAATTTTTTTAGGGATGGGGAGGGGACGGGTTTGGGGTCTCCATCCCTAACCCCCCGAATGATTTTTTTCATATATTTTTTTATATAATTGTGTGTGTGTGTCTGTATATATATATAATATTTTTTATAAAATATAAAATAAAAGTATAATATTAAAAAAAAGGCTTGAGGATCGGGGATTTGGTATAAAGTTAGATTTTGGAAATCGGGTTGGTTTTTAAGGTCGGGGAATAAATTGGGGGTGGAAAATAATTAGGGATCGGGTTGGGTTTGACAATTATTTTTTTTATTGGGTTCGGGGATGGGGATAGGGATGGGGTCCCCATCCCCCACCCGTCCCGTTGCCATCCCTATACATTATGTGATATTTTATGATCACCTTATTGAGATATTAATATTTAAATTGAAAGACCACAAGATTTAGGAATGATTACTCTTTAGGTTTAGCTACTCTAGAGACGAGATAAGAACTCTTGATTTGGTTTGGTGGTTTGTCGAATACCTCAAAATTTTGGCTAAGGCTCTAGTATACTCTATAAGTGACCTATGATCCCTATAGAAGGTATAAATACTTGAGGATTAGGTGTCCTATGATGGTAGGATATTGTTTTACCTTGTTACATTAGTATGATTGAAGTACTTGTATATCTCTGGGTTATAAGTTGGAAGGATACTATGTTGCCTTTGTACTCCAGTGTGATTGGTGTACTTTATGTATTTCTGGATTATTATTATATTCCCTCGAATAATTAAAAATGAAAATAATAGTTGTACAAGGATTTAAATGGATTGTTGCAGCTTGTTGGTTTGGTAGTTATCTCTGTGCACTACTCGGTTTTGGTATGTTAGTTTGATAGTTGCGCCTATGCATTATTTAGATTTTGTGTATGGGTTGGTAATTGTCTTTCCTTATCATACTATAAGTGATATGGATGTGGTTATTGTACAAATCCTTAATTATGGTTTGGTGTTTTCCCTTTCATGAGACACCCTTGGTATAATTGGATTAATGAAACAATCATAATATGGTTAAGTTTAATATGATGAACATGTGGTATATGGTATGATATGAGTTATGGTATGAATATGGCACTTAGCTATGATTAGTACTATTTAACATATTATGCCATGTTACTTTATGTTACCTTTTATGTGCTCCATGTGATAATTTCATGCTTAGTATATTGTAGGGATTTACTCAGTACTATTCAATGGGAATTCTTTACCATACAAGAGTACTTTGAAGATACAACTTGATAGATTATGGTAGAAGTTGAGAGTTAGGACTATCTAGTATTCATTCAGACATCTTTTCATATAGATATCTCTTGGACTCTTATACCTCCTTATGTATTTCTTTCTCGTGTTAATTGTTACTCTTTTGTCTAATATTTTTGTTATCATAACAATTTAATATTATAATGAAATATTCATTTTCTTCTTATCAATTTTTTTCTCTTAATTTAGGTGGATAAACGTTTTAACCTTAATATTTAATGTAAGAAAGGTAAAGGAACCATACTTATACTAAATATGGTTGTAACACCCTATGCTTTAAATAATTTAGCTTTGACAATCAACTCTTTTTAAATAAAATTTTTAATGTTAAGATGGAGGGGGTTTGTTACATAATAATAGGTATAAAAGATAATTTGCTTGTTATATAGAATAATTGAAATAAAAAAATGTTGTGGAATATTATGAACGAAACATAGAACATGTATTTATTCAAAATGGTTATACTTCATTTCAAATACATTACTTTATAAATATAAAATACAATATATCTTTTCCATCGTATTACCACTATAGTCAAGTAATAGGGGGTAAAATACTCCGTAAGTAGTAGCTTTTTTTCCTATTCTCTTTTTCTTTCCTATCGATCTACAAAACCTAAAATTTTTACATTATTCCTATTTTTTATTTATAACACTCATCTTCCTTATAACTAAGGCTATAAATGAGTTGAATTGTGCCGAACTCTTCCAAACTCAAGTTAAGCTCATTTCGTTTAATAAACAAATATAAAATAAGGCTTGGCTCTTATTATTTAATAAACAAGTCTAAAATAATATTCGGGTTTGACTTATTTAACTAAACAAATAAGGTAAATAAAAATTTTAACAAATCAAGTTCTGGAGTCTAATGTTGCAAATAAGTCAATCCTAAGCTCTGTTGAGCTCGAGCTCAACATATATTAACTAAACAAACGAGCCGAATTGAACTTTTAACAAACTAAATTGACTCATTTACAACCCTTTATATTACCCCTTATTTCCAAATAAAAAATAAATCAACCTAAATCTTCCTTTATTCAAACTTGGCTTCTTTCTCAAACAAATCAAACCCACATCATTATTGTTAAGACTCCTTTGGAATTGATGAAGCTACTAAACTTGACTTATTAAAAATATTATAGCTCACACTAAAATAACATAAATGAAAATATATTTTCTAACTTTGAAAATACTCATTTCTATTTTTATTTCCAATATTTGGGATTCATGGGAGAATAAAATGGAAATAAAGTTACTTTATTCCTAATTTCCCATTATATCATCTTATTTCTCACGAAATCTTATGGTTTTCTATGAGATTTATGCTTTCTTATCTTCGAAATACCAAACAAGATATAATTATGAAAAAATTAGCCACTATCACCGCCACTTACTTGCTTATTAACATGGTATTTGACATGGCTGAATCTCACAAGGGCAAATAAATGTATAATTAGTTAGAAATAAGATACAAATAGTCTAATAATTAAAGTTGAAATCTTACATATCATAAGTTTTCAGCTCAAATCTCTGTGTTTATATACCTTCCATATGGCAGATTATAATTTAAGGACTTCTTATGAATGAAAGGAGAAAAAAAAAGAAAAAAAGTGGGGTGAGAGAAATCTGATGCACATATCTATTATGAATGTTTATGGATTGAATATTCGGTATTTTAAATATACAATATCGGATATATAGTAAAAAACTTTGAATATTTAAAATATTAGATATCTGAAAAAAAAACTTCAAATATCCAAAATTTCAAATCAAATAACAAATAATCAATCGAATATTAGAAACTTTTAAGCATGCCACAAATGAGAAATATCACATAAAAATAATTTGATTGAAAAATTATAAATTGATCTAATATGAGCCAATATAATTTAATGATTTAATTTAAGTCTTAAATTATATTATATTTAATTAATAATTCTAAATTTTGATAATATTTAAATATTTAATCAAAATAATAATTAAAACGTATATGTAATACCCCAAATTGAGCGGAGTGCTATAAGGATTGATATGGCTACTTATATCAACATGGTATACCATCCTTTTGGTGATTCCGTCCTAAGAACTCCACAGTTAAGCGTGCTGGCCGTGGAGCAATTTTAGGATGGGTGACCTCCTAGGAAGTTTCGGAAATTTTCAGAAAGTTTCTCGGGAAGCACGTGAGTGAGGACAAAGCGTGCTAAAAGGACTCGTGTTGATTTGTGGGGCCAGCCGATCAATCAGAAAGCACTCCAAGGTAGCCCCCACGTGGTCGTGTCGACTCGGAGTGTTACAAATGGTATCAGAGCAAAACCGCGACCGTGAGCTGAACTTGGATGAGCCAGTTAGCCACTTAGCGGGACGATTCTTGGGATGAACTGTATTGAGACAGCCATTGGTTGAGGCGCAACGAGGACGTTGCGTTCTTTGAGTGGGGGTGAATGTAATACCCCAAATTGAGCGGAGTGCTATAAGGATTGATATGACTACTTATATCAACATGGTATACTATCCTTTTTGTGATTCCGTCCTAAGAACTCCATAGTTAAGTGTGCTGGCCGTGGAGCAATTTTAGGATGGGTGACCTCCGTGAGTGAGGACAAAGCGTGCTAAAATGACTCGTGTTGATTTGTGGAGCTAGCCGATCAAATCTCCAAGGTAGCCCCCACGTGGTCGTGTCGACTCGGGGTGTTACAGTATAACATTTACTTACATTAAGTACTCTTATTTCAAGTTATACCCACACATACATGCTTATAGAGAATACAAATTTGTGAAAAATAAATAGTATTTAGAATATACATACATATAATTTCTCAGATCAAATATATTTATATTTGTCTAATTATATATTCAATTTATTTGATCTTTTATTAATCGAATCGGTTATTTAATTAAAAAATTATATCATATCGATTATTTAATATTTATGATCAGAGCAATTCAAATATCAAATCAAATAATTAGATTTTTGATAATATAAATAATCCTACATGACATGTGTTCTTCTCCCCACCATCATATTGTGTTGATGATGCATGAAGTCAGTTTACGACTGTGGCTCCCAAAATGCACACACAGTGACTCCCATTGCCAGTTTGACCTATGAAAAGGACCATGATTTGCTAACGACCCCAGAACTCTTTTCCGCATGCCAATTTTACTTCATTAACAGTTCTACGCAACAGAACAAATATAAGGCACCGTTCTGAGCATCAGAACAAATACAAGGCACAGTTCTGAGCAACAGAACAAATACAAGACAACAGACTACAAAATACAACACTCATAGACTGCAACCAGAGCCGCCGTTAAATAAAATTTGGAAGCAAGAATTAATCTCCATGCCTCCACTACAGAATCACTTTCTTTTTGGGTTCAAGAATTGGAGGGTCAACATCAATTCCCATATTGGCAGCCGTTCCTGCTATGATTCTCATTGCTGATTCAATGGTTGAACAATTCAAGTCTGGAAGCTTTTCTTGAGCAATGGTACGCAACTGGTCAATTGTAACCTTCCCTACTTTTTCTCTCTGGGGATCCTTTGAGCCTTTCTCAGCACCTGCAGCAGTAACCAGTTTTGTCATGAAATGAAACAGGTGTGTCTGTGTATGAATATATATCCACTGGATAGGAGTTGCATGTTCACATGAAAATTGAGACTTTAAAGACTACTGTATCATGATATCTACAACCCAGGTCCCTGAAACTCCATTCCCACACAAGTGCATGCTGAAATCGAACAATTTTATAGGGCAATCGAAGGATAATAGTACTAACAATGGTCCCCTAACAAGACTGAAACAAAATTGCTCATCATAAAAGTTTATGTGGATTCAAATGTTGACAAAAACATTTCGTCAAGAAGTTGTTTCTAATCTATGTAGACTTCTAGTTCTGGCCACATTTCCAATGTGTGAGAACCCATCTTGTGCAGCTGAATATCCAAGTTCATATAAGGTAATAACCTATTTAAGAGATTCTTGAACAACCGACTCCCTTGAACATCCTGAGGGAAGCAATAAACCATCAATTCTTCTTGTCCATGGGCAGCCAAAAATTCCAAGGAAGGATTATCAGATGCTGGAAATATACATCAGTCCAAAAGTAATAAGATCTAAACCAAAACCCCTTTTCCTCAATGGCAAGAAACAATTAAAGCATGAAAGATGACAAAGTAAAATTTTATGTCCACCCCAAAAGATGTCATGGAGAAAAAATCCAAAACATGAGCACACAAACACAAGACCAAAAAAGAAGGATGTATAAGATCCCATTACTGATGCTCTTAAAGGTGAGGTGGCAACATAGGCTGAACAGCACAGCAAAAGGCAAAGGTTCTTATGGCAAGTCCAAACACAAGCATCTAAACAACACCACCTAAATGGGAAAGAGACCACTCAAAGGATTATCAAGATGAGTGCAAAACTTGGTTGTAGAAAACACAAGACCCTACACAGCTATCCACAGGCAAATCTCAAAGGTATATATGGCCGGAAGAAGTGTTGTACTGAAAGGCAAGGCCCTGGGTAAGGTGAATCTTGCCAATATATCTCACCCAGTTTAACACAAGTCAGACTCTCATCCCATTCAGTCAACATAGGTAATTTCTTCTATTAAAAAGGGTAACGTAACAACATAATATGAAACCCATCATTTACGCAATGTCAGCTCTACTACCTTATGGCCTATCATTAGACCAGTCTGAAAGATACACACAATACTTGGGAGGCTGGGACCTTAGGTACATGGAACCCTAGCCATAACCACTGAAGTCCCAATTAATGGAACAACAGCCCAGCTACTGAAATACAAACATTTTTGTAAATATCCCAAGGATGATGCATCAGAATTCAGTTAAACAATTTTGATATTCCTCCCTACCAAAGACTAAGATGGGGAAATAAATAGATGTGGTGACACAAAGGCTTTAATGCCACAAATGCTCACAAACTAACGTGGTCTCAATCGACGGGAGGACAAGCAATCCGGTTCTACAGTCTACTACACTAGACGTACTATGGGGTTTGAACTTGTCACATGTTCCAAGCGACAGGCCAATAATCAGAAAAGGAACAACAGCAGAAGAACAATAAGAATAAACTGAATCTAATAACATGAAGATGAGTAAGAGGAAATGATATGATACCTGCAGCCTTAAGAAGAAGAACTGAAGCAGGAGGCGTCTTCAATATGAAGGTAAAGCTCTTATCCTGCCAATTTAACAACGAGAGCAAGTGTAAGTCCAACAAAATTTGGGGCGGGCCAACAAAATAACTAATCCATAACAAGGTAAAAATGTGTCACTGCCCATCTTACTCAGCAAATAAGACAATTAGTTATAGCATGAAAGTACCCATAAACGATGAAATCAGAATAAAAGATGGGGCAGGCAGACTGGTGTAAACTCACATCATAGACTGTTATTTCAACTGGGATGATGAAACCGGACTTCTCAGCGGTTCTAGCGTTGTAGTCCTTACAGAACGCCATGATATTGACACCCTTAGCACCGAGAGCAGGCCCAACGGGAGGTGCAGGGGTCGCCTTTCCAGCCTCCAAAGCAAGCTTTATAATTCCGACCACTGTGAGTGCAATTCGCCACCCGAATCCAGTGACCCAAAATACAAGTTACATAAAAGATGAAAAGCGATGGACACAAATTGAATAAGAAATTGAAGCTAGAAATATTACCTTTCTTGGCTTTCCCGGGTTTAGGAGGCGCCATAGATACTATGGATAGAGGTCTACGAATACGAGATGGATGTCTGTTGCTGGGATTAAAGAACTGGAGAGATATATTGGGGTTCGACGACATGCTCGCAACAGAATTGAAAAAGGAGGAGGAAAATGGTTGCTGCTGCCTAGCATTATTCGTTGAAGTCAGGTAAGAGGAAGCCAAATTGTGGTAGGAGGACAGAGAGTAGGCCATTTTCTTTGCACTTCTCTACCGATAGAAACAGCAGAAGGGGGAAGACCGGGGAAAGCCGGGAAGTTAGGTAGTAGGACCGCAGGAGGGGGATAAGAGTAAGATGAACTGGTCTGACGCTATCCTCAACGTTGCAGGGCCCATTCTTCTCAACTAGTTTCTTGATCTCGTTCGTTATTGTAATTATTATTATTTATAAAAACTAATTCAATTTGGTATAATGTTATGAAAATAATCATATTCGCTGATAATGAAATATTATATACACTTATTTCTATGTAGCTTATGAAAAATTGAAAATTATCATTATAAAATATTTTATAAAATTTTTCTAAAATTATGAATTACTTATATAGTTTGTAAATTTTTATGAAAATTGGGAATATATGAAGAAGAAATATTAGATATATTATTATCACTATTTTAATTTATGATATTATTATCATTATTGCCAATTCATTGGTATTCATTGTAATTATTATTCTTAATAATTTTGCTTTTATTAGTATATAGTTGTATTGATCTATATTATTATTATCTTTAATAATGACGGTACTAATAAAAGTTGAAAAACAACAATAATAATATTTATGAGGGCTAAACAACTGTCATAAGCAAAAGGAGATCTCTGAGTGGGTAATAGGAAATCAGTTGAATATAACAAGCTTAGTCGAAACTCGTATAAGAGAAAATAAAGCAAACAAAACACATAACTTACTTCTATAATATTGGTAGTGTGTTCATAACTATTCACAACACCATAATGGGAGAGTATGTTTTGGATGGCAATCAACTTATGGAAAGGTGGAGTTTTGTAATGTGTGAGATCAAGGTGGTAAAGCATTAGATCATGGTGTGTTATTTATGCACAAAATATAGCTCAAAGATGTAGAGGGTTGTGGCAATGGTTAATGCACAAAAGATCACAAATTATCCTTTGATATTGATGGGAGATTTTATTGTCATCCTCAAACCTTCTGAAAAAAAAATTCAAGGCCCCATACATGAACGTGAAATTAAGGAATTTAGAGAATATATGCATGGCATTCAATTTCAAGATATCACTTATGCAAGTGTGTTTTACACATGGTCAAATAGTTGAGATCAAGACCATATGATTTCTTGAAAGTTGGATTGAGTCTTAGTAGATCAATTTTAGCTGACACTATTTTGGGCAACTAGAGCTCATTGTTTTCCTCCTCTATATTTGATCATGTAACTACCGTGGTATATGTTAAAAAAGAGAAACCCATAGGACCCAAACCTTTTTGATTCTTTGACATGAAGGTGCTAAACCCATCTTTTGAATAAATTGTCATGTAGGGATGGCACCATCAAGGAAGGAGATGTTTTCTAGATGATATCCCTATCAGTCTCAAAAATATGAAGATGCCTCTTAATCAACTTAACCAATATAAGTATGTTATCATATCAAAGAGAGTTTAGTAAAGCATGAGACAAGCTACAAGATGTACAATAGGCTTTAGATGTGGATCATCTAAACCAATCTCTTATTGAGGAAGAATTGTAAAGCCTAAAACATTTACAACACTTATCCAACTGTTATTGAAATTTCGTATAATAAAAAATCTTATGTCACATATCTGAAACTAGGTGATGGTACCATAGTTTTTCCATTCAATGGTTAAGGGGAAAATGAATGCTATTTTAATCATTACTATAAGGGATGATCAAAGGGTACTCTTAGAGTCCCATGAAGAAATATTGTGTGTCTTTAAAAAAAATTACAAAACTCTCCAAGTTACTAAGACATGACAATGAGGTGTTTTCTCTCATAAGTTGACATTTAGGTAGGCTATGCTTTGATGCTACTTGTAAGTAAAGAAGAGGTTCACAGAGCGTTATTTAGTAAAATGAGTGACAAAGCCCCCAACCTTGATGGCTACAATTTATATTTCTTTAAAGGCAATTAATACATTACATGGGACTCATTGTGGAAAGGAATTACAAAGTTTTTCATCACATGTTTTACTCCACCTACTTTGAGTGTCACCTCACTCCACCTATTACCAAAGATACCTAGTGTTGGGGGCTTTCATCCAATTTCATGTTATAATATAGAATACAAAGTGTTAAATAAGGTCCTGAGTGTCACCTCACTCCACCTATTGCCAAAGATACCTAGTGTTGGGGGCTTTCATCCAATTTCATGTTATAATATAGACTACAAAGTGTTAAATAAGGTCTTGACTAATCAAATTCAACTTATCTTAGGTAATTTGATTGATGAATCCTAATAAGAATTTGTGAAAGGCCAATATATAGATGATAATATCCTCATAGATTTGGAGCTAGTAAATGGCTATGCAAATAAGAATTTAGCATCTATATGCATGCTTAAACTAGGCATCAAAAAGGCATGTGATTCTAGTAATTGGAATTTCCTCAGACAAATTTCAGCCTTAAACTTTCCTTTACACTTTGTTAATCTTTTTATGGTCTATATGATTTTGGTAAGTATTTGATACTACAAGGGGCATTGCATTGTCCTTTCAAAGCTAAAAAGGGTTTGAGGTAGGAGATACTTGTTTCTCATACCTATTTATGATTATTATGGAGTATCCTAATAGGATTACGAGAAAGGAATAGGAAAATCTACACTTTTTGCCACACTTAAAGTGTAAACAAGTGAACTTGATATCACTCCTCTTTATATATGTCATTATTTTCTTTTACAGGGTGATACATCATTGATTAAGACTCTTATTGATAAAAAAAATTTCACCTTCTCGGTGCTCTCTGGATTCCATCTAAATGTTGCTAAGAATGTAATCTATTATGGTGGAAAAGTACCAAAGGAGGTGAAAAATCAGTTATCCTATGAGTTCCACATTCCAAAAGGTGGCTTACCTATTTGTTACTTAGGGTTTCCTATTACAAGAAGATCATTAAATAATAATGAATATCAAATAGTGCTAGATAGATTCACCTCTTATATCAAGCAATGACATAATTGTTTCCTAAGTTAAACAACTCATCTACAATTGGTGAAATCGGTGTTATTTAGTATCCATGAATCTTATAGCCTTCTCTACCCTCTCCTTAAGCATATTATCTATAACGTGAATTCCCTATGCAAATCCTTATTGTGGTCAAGTATGTATTTACCTACTAAGAAAATGCTATGTTTTATGGGATCTCTTAGGTAAGCCAAAATAAGAGGGGTTGGGCTAATAGATCTTAAGACTTAGGAATATTACACCTATAAATCGCTCATTTACTGTGGAACCTCAATTGTAAGAAGGAGGTCGTGTAGGCTCATTAGGTGTAGATATACTTTTTTTCTCCATTTTCTTAATAATAACTAGTTACATTTTCTCGTGCGATGCACGGGTAGAATTTTAGACATTGTAATAATAAATTTTAAAATAATAAGAATAAAAAATATTATAAGAAGTAATAAAATTATTATAAGAAATCATAGTTAATATAAAGGATAAGATATTGGGAGAAATATGAAATAATAAAGTAATACATTATATATAGAAATGACAAATATGAAGTATATGGAGCAAATAACTGAAGAAGAAAATACATAATGTAGCTAGATATTTTGGAACAATTCATTGAAGACAACATTTGTTGTGGATGTACTTTCTTTTCTTTCATTGTCACATATCAATATTTTTAGTCTATTACGATGTGTAACTCTTGACACTATAACGTAAAACTGACAGTGGCCAAATATTAGTTTTTTCAATAGTGATTCAACATGGGATTTTGATTGACCGTGACTTTTATTTATTATCATTGTATAAAATAATTAGTAGTTTACTGATATGAAAAGTATTATGTACTTTCACTGTACCTGTAACATAGGGGAAAATATTAATTTTGCAAACAAATGATGTTGCAATTTTTTTATGACATTTAGTTGTGAATATTTTCTATTAAAAATACCGCTAAAATAAGTTGCTTTAAACATAAAACAACCACTGGCTCCATACAATTACTCTTAAAAAAAATTCTTAAGTATTCATCATCCCAAAGTCAACATTCCAACCTCTCTTTTTTACAATCACACCTAGAAAGCAAGGAATTAATTTTTTATGCAACTATTATACCTGTTAATAATAATATGATAAATTATTTCTTCTTTCTACTCACTCATTGTCCTCCAGAAAAATTTCCATTAACTCGGTCAAATTCTTATTTTGGTTCTCACGTATGCCTTCAAGTTTTATTTTCACAATCTTACCTATGACATCTAGTAAACAAAGAATAATTAGAAAATATTAGATTAACTCACTACACCATTATGCACTAATGATCTTTTGATGGGTGAATTTGGTTTACATATATATAGATAGGTGCCATTTCTGAAACTTGAATGCTTCTGTCTTTTACTCCCTATTGAGCTTATGCAATGTTTTTTTTTAATTTTTCAACTGGCTTCTAATTATATAATTAGAGACAAAATCAAAATTAATAAAGGGAGGAAGTGAGAAGTAGAAATGTTATATGTAATTAATTTATATAACCACTTCATTTGGTGTTTTAATTATAGATAATTACTTAATTAATACGCAGGAGATGAATAATTATATTATAATAATGACAACAGATGAATAGTTATATGACAACAAATAAATATAAATATGAACCTATACATATGTGTTGTTTGACTGGTTTATGCACTTTATATAATGTATTAATTATTTATTAATATGTAGTAGATGAAGAGTTTGAAAACTCAATTAATAGGCAGGAGATGAATAATTGGTTGCATATATTTAGGTAATAAATTAAGAAAATACTTGATTAATACTTCATTAAATTTAGTTATATGCATTTGCTGCATGTAGGATAAGAATAGTTGTATTATATTTATGGCAGCAGATGCATATGTATTGTTTGATTGGTTTATGTACTTCATTTGGTGTATTGATTATTTATCAATTATTTATATGTTAATATGTAGGATATGAATAGTTTGACAATTCAATTAATACACATAAAATGAATAGTTGGCTGTATATGTTCAAGTAATTAATTAAGAAAATATTTGATTAATACTTTATTAAAATTAGTTGTTTGACATAGATACAATAAATAAATAATTATATACATTTGTTGTACATAAGAGATGAATATTCACATTGTATCAATGGACATATGCATGTAAATCAAATGAATATGCACTTTATTTGGTGGATTAATTATTTATATATTCAAATGTAGAATAGTCCAACAATTTAATTAATAAACAAAAAATGAATAATTTTCTATATATGTTCAGATAATTAATTAAGAAAATATTTGATTAGAAAATATTTAATTAATACTTTATTAAAATTAGTTGTTCAACAAATGTACACCAAATAAATAGTTATATATATTGAATGCACATAGGAGATGAATAGTCGCATTATATTAATAAATAGTTATATTAATTATTCCATCTTATTAATTAGCAATAGTATATGGCACTTTATATAGTGTATTAATTATTTATATTATTTATTTATTAATATATAGAAGATGAAGAGTTTGACAACTCAATTAATACGTAGGAGATGAATAGTTGGTTGCATATTTTTAGGTGATTAATTAAGAAAATACTTAATTAATACTTCATTAAAATTAGTTATATGTATTTACTACACATAGGATATAAATAGTTGCATAGTTTTCTGCATATGTTTAGATAATTAATTAAGAAAATATTTGATTAATATTTTATTAAAATTAGTTGTTCGATAAATGTGCAACAAATAAATAGTTATATGCATTTAATGCACATAAGAGATGAATAGTTGTATTATATTAATGAATAGTTTTCAAATGTGCAACAATTCAATTAATACACAGGAAATGAATAGTTTTCTACAT
Organism: Tamarix chinensis; assembly: GCA_030549775.1. Lineage (NCBI taxonomy): Eukaryota > Viridiplantae > Streptophyta > Magnoliopsida > Caryophyllales > Tamaricaceae > Tamarix > Tamarix chinensis. Next base: position 13,775,625 of record CM060176.1, read on the forward strand.
ATGTTCAGATAATTAATTAAGAAAATATTTGATTAGAAAATATTTAATTAATACTTTATTAAAATTAGTTGTTCGACATAGGTACACCAAATAAATAGTTATATATATTGAATGCACATAGGAGATGAATAGTCTATTATATTAATAAATAGTTATATTAATTATTCCATCTTATTAATTAGCAATAATATATGGCACTTTATATAGTGTATTAATTATTTATATTATTTATTTATTAATATGCAGAAGATGAAAAGTTTGACAACTCAATTAATACGTAGGAGATGAATAGTTGGCTGCATATGTTTAGGTAATTAATTAAGAAAATACTTAATTAATACTTCATTAAAATTAGTTATATGTATTTACTACACATAGGATATAAACAGTTGCATAGTTTTCTGCATATGTTTAGATAATTAATTAAGAAAATATTTGGTTAATATTTTATTAAAATTAGTTGTTCGATAAATGTGCGGCAAATGAATAGTTATATGCATTTAATGCACATAGGAAATGAATAGTTGAATTATATTAATGAATAGATATATTAATTATTTCATCTTGTTAATTAGCAATAATAATAATTAGCAATAATATATGACAGAAGTAATTTATGATTAGTAATAATGAATATAATTTAGGCGGAAAAATTTGTTTGTATATTGTCTGCTAGACAACTCCGTTTTTATATATATATATATAGATAACTACTTACTCTCTCCATATGCCCACTAAATGATCCACATTCTCCACCTTCCCACTACTTGTTGATAGGGGAGTGGGGTGAGTAGTAGGTGTGAGATTAATTTAAAAATTACCTATAAACACCTATAATATCTTGAACTTGGGATACATCAAGCTCCATCTTCACACACTACATTCCTCTCTTTTCTACAAATTCCTAAGTAATTGAATTTTGCAGTTCTCCATTCTTTCAACCTTAAGTGTATGAGTTTTAGGGAAGATGTGTTAATCCTTGAGGATTTAATGGCCTTGAATGATTGCACCCTAGTTGGACTTAATTTGCTTTCAGGATAATGATAATTTCATGACACAATAATTTTATCTTTCAATCTTCGTTCTTTACTATACTTACCACTAACAGTGGCAACAATGATGTTAAGGGGATTATTGTTTCTCATTTGCTTACAATTCATACTCTAACCCTTTCTATGTGTTGTATTTTAGGAGGGTGTGGGACCAAATCAATGCTATAATTATTTTTTCATATTGTAATTTGCAGGATGGATTCTTTAGGTGGATCATTGGATTAATCTTAGGGAAAAAAGGGTAAAGTTGTTCAGTTATTGGAACATGTGAGGATTAGTTTTGTTCTTAATTCATACTAAGGGACAAAAGTCTAAAAAATAGATGACCACATTAACTTCAGTAGGGCTGTGATGCTTCTTTCATACGAACAAGTTAGGTCTAGTGGAATTGAAGATGTGAAATTTCAAACAACTGTTGAACTTGCTTGTATGATGTATTCTACTCCCTAAATTTGTTATTACGAATTATTCCAATCCTTATGGATCGTCTTGGGAGCTCACCAAGTAGTCTAAGTTCTTCATTACAAGAAGATATTTCTTATTGCTTGAAATGTATGGCACATAATGAGGAGTAAAGCTTGACAATGCTGATTACTGCACTAAGCACCATGGCCTCTCTTATGAGGATATTATAGAGTTTTGACAATAGATGTCAGAGACATCTCATAAAATGGCTATGGGGTCTTGTTACATATGCTAGTGATAGTAGAATTTATGTATTTGTGAGTGATGGTTTGGAAATTGTTATTGATCTATTGCATTTATGCATTAATAATATGAGAACATTCCCATTGGAGATAGTGAGAGCACTAGCATCGGAGAGGGAAGTTATAAGGGTTCTTATTAGCCTCAGAGAACTTTGTTTTCTTGTTGAAGATGTTGGGTTTGGTGCCATAGTATCCGGGGAAAGAGTTACCTATGCAATTAGCTTAATTGGGGTTACTAGGAGAGCAAGCCTAATACTTGTTACCCTGTAGTCAATACTAGCACTCATTGATCTACATTAAGGAGACATCCAGTTTAAAATAGTTGTTGCAAATGCTTTGGCTGTTATCTCTTCTCATGTCGGTAATATTAGGCCTATTATATATGTTGGTGTGACCCCTTAATAACAAAGCTTCTTTAAAGATTTGAACTAGGTAAAGAGATTACATAGTATGTCTTTTGTATCCTTATTGCTACTGAATTTAATGTTGTTGAGATTGCACAACATATAGTAAGAACTCTTCAAGAGGATGATGTTGAGGCTGAGGCTGAGGCCGAGGCCAAGGCTACAACTGCTGATGTATTATAGATCTTGTAGACTGCAATAACTCAATTTCAATTATTGAATCTTATGGTGCACTTGTGATTTTGGTCGATCTTCTAAAGAATAGGAACATAGACATTAGGGAAAGAGTTTTCAAAGCTATTACACATTTGAGTTATGACAAGATGGGTCATACTACCCTTACTAATGGTGGGGTTATTCTAATTTTGATAGAGTTGTTGTAAGATAAGTATAAGGGATTGAAGGATAATGGTGCATAATCTTTAATAATTTATTTTTAAGACCCTACACATCATAGTTTGATATCCGACGCATTTAATATACTAGCATTCCAAAGGAGGCAGAGTAGGTTGGTTCATATTCATGTTGTTGATCAACATTGAGTAGATTCTTGAGAAATTAGATTATTAAACATCTGGTATTGACTCGTTTTCATTATAAATTATGTAAATCTCATCACTGTTATATGAATAACAAAGTAATGACATTGTGGTTCCTGTACTTGATGCTTAACTTACTTGGGAATGACACTTAAATATCTAGAATTTAGGGTAATAGTTCATTAGTTATCAAACTATTCTTCAGCTAACTTGATTAAATATCCTATTTCTTAACTTTCCTTGTTCATTATGCCGTGTCAAGTTGCATTTCTTGGTCTAAATTATTCTCTCTTTAACTTATTTATCATAATGTTGCTATATTGATTGAGTACTCAAATTATCAATGGCTAATACTTTCTTACTTGGAAAATTCTATGCAAACACCTGCATATAGATAACATTGTTGGTTATCTTTTGACAAATAAGATGTATTTTGTTATTAAGTAGATGTGTGGAACATAGATGGTGATGGCGATCCGTTTCCTAAATTTGAATTCTAATTTATGGATTTCTTGTTAATGAAACTAGTTTCCAGAATGAAAAGTTTCCATTGTTGCTTAGATTTTGTTAAATTGAAAAAGAGATCATTTTTTTTTGTTTATGAGGACTAGTGTATAGATTAACAAGCAAACTATTAGTGAACGATGCATTGTTGAGCAAAATCTTATAGATGCCTTCTGACTGCAGCTATGGGAACTCAATTCAAAGTAGTGTTTGTGAGTTCTTATGACTTCTCAATGTAAGTTTGTAACAAATGTTTTTCTTCTATAAATATCACATGAATAAACTGGAGTACTGCATGGATGTCATCATGTGCTATCTCTTAGTTATTCTTTAAATAATATTAGCACTTCATTGTTCTCATGCGAATATCCATGAATGAAAAGGTTCAGTTTAATAAGATAATATTACTTAGTTACACATGTTTTCATGGTCCAAGGTGCTTTAAAACTGGGACCTCATTAGTAGACTATAGGTGTGTTTATTAGATAGTACAAAATGTCTTGAATGCTTGCACAATATAAAAGACCAAATATGTCTATTAATATAGGAAAAAACTTCTTGAATGCGTGTAAAATATGAAATATATCACCACTACTTAGTTATCATAATTGATTTTCTTTAGGTGCGCATAATCCTAGATGTTTTTCATGTGCCAAGATTGCTATTTTTGAAGGAGTTAGATGAGATACGATGGAAAAAGCACTTACCTAGATCTCATCTTATTGGATCACTTGCTTTGGAGGCTATCCATGATCACATTGTTTGGGTCTATGACTAGAGCCTAAGTATGCTAGCTCAAATTTCATTTTTCATGTGCTTTATATACTTTATTGTGTATTGGGTACCTATACCTACCCCATGGAGTTCTTTGACCTTGCTAACTAGTTCTCCTATGAAAACTTGCTAGAAGTATTTGTTTGTACTATGGTTGTTGAGTAGTTTTATTTTTGTATGATAATTTTTATTCTACTATAAATTATTAATTGCTCAAAATGATGGCTAAAATTTATGTTTTAGATTTTCCTCAACTATTATGAAATTGTATAATCTTAGATTAGATTGTAAATATAGATAAGATTTGATATAACCCCAAAACCTATAAATCTAAAACTGACCTAAGCCAACTCAATGCTTATCTGAAATCTAATATAACCTAAAATTTTAAATGTAAACAAGACCCAACTCGACTCAACTCAATACTAACCTAAAATATGACATAACTCGATAACTTTAGTATCCTATTTGACCAAAGTCTCAATCGAGCATAATCTGTAAGTTGTAAATTTGGAAGAAAAGAGGTGATTCAACACAAAGCTGATCAAATCCATCGTGAAGTGCAGCTAGTTAAGGAGGATAAATAGCACCATTTAGGGTAGCTTGATTGATAATATTTGGAGTGATCTGGCACTAAGTTTAATATGTTACTAATGCATAGGGGAAAGGGAATATATTTGGAATTATGGAGTCGTTAGTATTCTGGTTAGATGCTTTCAATATATTAATTAATAGGCTTACCCCTATAAGGAGAGTAGAGAGAAAATTTCGTATTCATTAAGAGGTTTCTAGGTTCTTGAGGAGTTCTTTGAGAATCATCATTGTTCCTTTCTACTGCTGTTAAATCAACAAATCATTTCACCCTTTTTCTCTCCACTCATTTGTGATCTTAACATATTTGCTATCATGGCCTACCATCGTGTCTCTCTATGTATTCTTGTAGTGTAGGTGGTGAATTTAGTATTACAATATTAGGCTGGGGCTATGAAAGACCCAAAGTAAAGTTAATTCACATGGGCGTTGGGTTGCAAAAGCATAATGGTATGTTATGCGCCCATACTGACTAACATAAGTCTAGATTTGAAGTGAGTTTTACCTAGTGAGATTTTTATGCAATCCGAATGACCTAACCTAAGATACATATGTAAGGATAGAATAACTAAATTGACTAGAATCCAAAAATATCCAACCTAATTTTTGAATCCGAAACATATCTTTAACCAACTAAAATGATCAGAATTCAAAAATATCTAATATGAATAATTATTTGAACCCACCAAAAGGATAACTTTAAGTAAATTATTTGAACCAACCTAAACTGAGTGATGTCTCCAACCTAAATAATACTTGGATTTGTGTTTACTTGCACCTGAGATGATTCAACTTGAACTTGATCTCATATGAAAGGATAATGCAACTTGAATAAGTGAAACAACACAAAATGAACTGCATTTGGATAAACCTACACCTGACCCCCACCTCATCCAAAATAGTAAAATGGTGTGAGTTGACATGCACTGAAACTAGCCAAGCCAAGCCAATCCAATATATAAATAGTAAAATAACCTAAACTATCTATAATCGCAACAACTAACCCTAATATGAAAGAATAAAATGGCTCACAATGACTTGCACTTTGAAGGACCTAAGCATGCACTCAAAAGCATTTTGTCTATTTGATTGTTAACTCTAATAGGTCTTCATAATATTTGGATGAATTGAATGTTGTATAGTGAAGTTTTGTGTGATATACTTTGGATATAAGAGTTTAGCATACATCATTTTGGCATTAGAGAAAAACTTCTAGTGTTTCTACTACCTTTAATTTTATCCCCTCATTTAAAGCTACCGTAATATTAGGTCACCTTGACTAGCCACAAAATATTTATCCACCATCCAAACAATTACCCAACAATCTATGTTTATCTCACTAGCTCTCGATGCATTCACAAAGTTTTGCTAAGTGATGTGCAACCACCACATTCTAATAAGCACTAGTTTTGGCCATTTGTCTTTATTTTTCAAGGCAAATGCTGCAATGTGGTGCTCCTTCTTATTTTGTTGGCCTTGAAGTCACTCGCACTCGATTTGGTCTTCATCTTTTTCAATGCAATTATATTTATGACCTTCTTAAGAAGTTTCACATGCACCAAGTTAAGCCCTTTCCATCCCTTGCTGAATCTGCTTCCTAATTATTAGTCGAAGGAGAGCTCATTGAAGATCCCATCTTATTTTGTAGCGCTGTTGGCGGTCTTCACTATGCCACCATCATTGTGGTACAAGAAGGAACGTTATTATTAGATAAAGATAATAAAGACAAATGATTTTCCTAGTTTGTGGGATATGGGTAAATGACTATGGTGGGCTTTGCCTAGTTGGTAAGAGCCACAAACAAAAGGAACTTTATTATTAGATAATGGCAGAGAAAATTGAGAAACAAGCTTTCTAGTAATTTATTGATGAGGATGTCCTAGACGAGCATGCCAGCCATGAAGGTCTGTTTTGACACGTAGAAGAGCAGTTGGTGAGTTGTTGATTTTGGCAGTTGGAAGGAACCTTGTAAAGACTGTTTTCAAGATGACCCTGAAGGAGCAGAACACCTTAGGAATTTTTTGACGGCAAAGGAATTAGCAAAAAATCTAACAAATACATTATCATCTTTTGTTAGTTGAGAAACACTCACAAGGATTTTGGCTATTTTAGGCACACACAACATGTTAGATAAAACAAGTGGTTGATTCTGCGTATATAATGTAGATGATCCAATGTGAGATATAGGTAGCTTCATACTGTTTCCAACTACTACCTTTTCTCCCCTTGCGTAATCTCCATGGATGGATAGGTTATTGAGGTCTGTAGTGATGTGGTTTGATGCTCAGGAATTAAGATACCAAGATTGATCATTATAAGATTCAGGGCCAGCTAGCATGGTAGAAATTTGATGTGCATTCTCATCAACATATGATTGGTCAAAGCTATTGTAACATTGAATAGCAGAATGATCAACTTTGAAGAAAATTTGACATTGAATGCGACTTCTATAATTACCTTGTGGACAATTTGGAGTATGAGAACTGTGGTGCTAAGAGTGTCCATGCTGTTGATGACCTTATCCAATTTTACTATGCCAACGGGACCCTCATCCCCTACCACACTGCTGATATCTAGAGTTATTATTCACACCACTATTGACATTGTTAGAATGCTATGCAAAGTTAGCAATGTTAACCTTTAAGTGAAGCAAGTTGTTTTGAGACCGCTCCAAGTGTTCTTCCTCTTGTAGAAGCATATCTGGCAAGGTTGCAATAGTAATGGGATCATTACGGGTGATGATGGATGTGTAGAAAGCTAAGTATATTCTTCATCCAATCTCATTAGAATGTATTTGACTAGATCATCTGAAGACATTGGTTGAAGATTGGCACCCAGTTGATCAGCAAGGCATTTCTTTTGCTCAACATATTCAACTAATAATTTGGAATCGTTTGTAAGTGTTTGTAATTGCAACCATATTTGCATTATTTGTGCTTGAGTTTGCAATTTGAAGATTTGCTCAAGTGTGAGCCATGATTCCTGAGATGTTTTGGCACTAGCGATATTTCCCAGTAGCCGATCACTTATGGTGGACCGAAGCCAAAGTAAAATGAGTTTGTCTCATTGAGTCCATGGCATGGATGATGGATCAGAGTTTGCAGCATCTTTAGTAGAGTCTGATAGAATAAAAGATTCCAGCTCAAAGGCTTCCAATGCGGCTTTAACTGTGGAACTCCATAAGTAATAGTTGTCGTGGTGTAGTTTGATTGAGATTGAGGAAAAAGCAAGGCTTATATTCTGGGTATTTGATGCTGTAGCCAATGATGATGTGTTTGCAGATGAAAGAGCCATTGAGAAATAACAATAAAGTAGAAGAAAATGAGGCTATCAGTTATAGGGAATAGTGGGGCTGTCATTGTTTGTTTTATTAATTGACTGTTATTTTTGTGAATCCAAGGGGACCCGCTTGGGTATGAAGGCTCTGATACTATAAAAGAGATTAAATTTTCTCTCTTGATAAAGATGGCAGATTACAAACTTATATAGAAGTACAAGACTCACTTGACTTCCTATTGTTGCGGTCGAGATAAGATGGCTCCTAAAGACTAGCTAGAGACTAGGTAAACATAGCAGAATATTAGCAGGGAGGTTGTTGACTCACAGTCTGCTTCACATTGTCTAATTGTGTTCCATGGATTATATGCATACCTCTGAGGCACCTTTAAGTTTTTTCTTTACTTGTATGCAGGTATTTGTAGTTTTTTTTTGTAGTTCCTAAGTCTGCTTTGCATTCATCATTACGCACGATGATCTGTTTAGGCTATCGACAGTAAATGTTATAATCCTTGTAGCAAGAGTATGGTATGGATGTTACATCAACAGTTGGTTGTTGGGTGGTATAATTTGTGTTAGAAAAATAAGTTTATGCCTGTAAGGTCAAATCTGCACGTAGTAGCCAACAGGCTAAATCAAGCATAGTGATTTGTCGGGTAAGGACGAGAGTTGAGATAATGTGGCAATTTTTACACACAAGCATAGTTTATTTGTTGTAGTTAAAAAATAAGGCCATGCTTGCAGCGTAACTGGAGAAATAGCGGAATATTAGTCGGTTCTCGAATGCAGGGAACAATAGGATACTAGGGGAAGCTGAGATTGTATGTTTTATTATGCCAATGTCGTGGAACAATATTCTTTTCTTTTGCATTAACAAAACTCTGCTTCTTACCTCTATTAGTAATTATTATCTCATTCCATTGAGCCGAGAATGAGGAATGTAGATAGTAATTCACTGCTAGATCAAGCCTTGATGATTATCAGCATGATCCTAAATTGATGCGTATGAATCAGAGATACTCGCGTCTGCTGTATCATGAAATCCACTCCCATTTGAGTCCAACCCATCCTCTCCCTTTTAGGATCTTTGAATCTCATTGTTGTAAAACTTACCTAGCTCCTCTTCTCTGTCTCGATATTTCTTTATTGATTTCAGGACCCAAGACATCTCCTCATCATCAGAAAAATGTCCTGATGGTCCAGCCGCTGAAATCAAGCAGCAGCTACTTTTCATGCATTTGTTGCGAATATCTGCACCAAAGATAACAGTTCATAAAGTTATTATGTGTTTAAAGAATACAATGATTTCCACCTACATTAACTTGGTGCTCAGACTAGTGGGGCTTCACCTCATCCCAATAGATACCTCTCAGATGCAGCTACGTGCTGAAGTATGCCAAACAGGGAACCTTGTAGCATCACAACCAGGTAAATACCAAGCGTGTTATCAGAAAGAATGAGTCTTCATGAAAGATAACATAAAAAGATCCAACAATAGTTTCAGAATGATAAGATCAAAGCCCGAGCCAGTCATCAATTGATTGCAACTGCCATGCTTCTCTCGAGTATGAACTACAAACATGAAGAAAGAATACCTCGATTCTGAACAACTAAAAATTTTGTTCCGAGTCTTTGTGGTCAGATTCTGCTTCACCATATTCATTATCCTCTTCTTTGTTACCTTTTTTAAGAACTATCTTTGTATGGTCGCCGGTCTTTGGTATGCATCCAAATGCCTCACAAATGAATCCTGAAACTGTCTCATATTGATGGCCCTGTCATAACACAACACGACAAGAGGTAGACATCGACTTAAGACATAATTCTCAGCATGCAGAGAATGAGACTGGGAAAAGCCATCTCATGCGCTTCTCATACGAACTTCGTACCATGATGCTCTGAAACCCTACGAGAGATTTGTCATTTCAAATGAAGTTATCCTAGTAATGGTATAAGCTCATCACTATTAGCCAACCATTCTTTTGAATTATTTAGTCTCCTTGATTGGCTTGGTTTAAATAAAGCTCAGATTAGCGCAATTTTTTTTGATCTTCGTGTGCCAGACTTAATCTTTTGAAACTATATAACCAATTAGGACCTGTTCGGTAATTTTTTTCATTTTTAGTGTTTGTTTATAAAAGAAAACTACAACCTGTACATGATCTTGATTGCTATTGTTTGTGAAAACTGGATTTTAAGTTATAAAACCTATTTTGTTTGCCAATCGCACCGCATCCACACCACACCACAAGAACACCTCACCACAAGCATAATAATAATAATGTTATTATTATTATTATTATTGGTTATAGTATTTGTTAAGGAATATCTTCTCTTTAGTGTTTATTCTCTTATTTACTGCAGTAATTAGCTGTTTTATCTTGAAAGTTTATGTAGTCAACTTGGTTAGCTAATTATAAGGATAAATATTTTAGCTAACCTACGAGTATCTCTCAACTTCTCTACTATAATTCTATATAAAGATTACTACATCAATAATAAGTAGGATGCTTTTCTGGTCATACTACCTTCTTTGTTTATATGGTATTAGAGCCTTAAAAGGCTAACCCTGCAAGATCTAATGGCCCTTCCAATTAATAATTCTAGTAATCTATTAGCTACTGCATAATCCACCAGTGCTGTCACCAATATTCAACTCCTAGCCATGTCTATCAACCTTGACCGTAATAATTTTTATCTCTGGAGAGGTAACGTCTTGTCTATCCCTGAAGTCTTTGATCTTGAATCCTTGATTCTTACTAAAGACGTACCTAAACAAACCCTTTCTTCTACTGATGACTTTTCACTATCACAGCCAAATCTTGCCTACTTAACATAGAAGGAGAAGGACAAACTTATCCTCCTATAGCTTAAGACCGCCATCTCCGATTGCTACTTAGACTACATTGCACGTTCAACCACTTCCTATGATGCATGGTGCATGCTTGAACGAATGATTCAAGCCAAAAATTGTGCCCGTATAATGCAACTAAAGCTACAATTGCAAACCACCACCAAGGACAATCTTAGCATGCTTGAATATGTTGAAAAGAACCGGGCTATTGTTGACACCGTACCCTAGCAGAATGCCTCCATGTTGTCTTTGAGGAAGACATTGTAGGATACATCCTATTTGGTCTTGATTCCTCCTATGGCGCCTTTAAAATTGCTTTCAGTATGGTCTTAGATCCAATCATAGTTGATGACCTTACTGGCTTCCTTTTTCAAGAAGAAGAACACTTAGAAGAAGAGCATTGAGTAGTAAGTAAAGCTAACATTCCCATAGCTAATCTCAAACAAACCTGTAAAAAACCCAACCCTTCTTACCATCCTAGCAACATAACTTCTACATTTAATCCATCTTGAAATTGTAGAAAATGATTCTACTATGAGATCTGTAAGAAACATGGATAAGAAGCTCTAAATTGCTACAATCGACTCAATGAAGAAGCCTATCCTCCCACTCGTCAGTCTCAAAAAATCGACCAATGTTGTCTCTCCTTCATCCATTGTTGACCCATAGTGGTGCATGGATTCAGGAGCCACCAATCACATGACATCTAATATCAGTCACCTCTCCCTTCAGTCACCATATCACCGCAAGGATCACCTTGTAGTTGGAAATGGTATGCTTCTTCCTATCTCTAATATTAGTCATCAAACCTTGTCCACTGCATCCTTTTCCTTTCACTTATATCATGTTTTGCATATTTTTGATATCGAAAAGAACTTACTGAGAGCTTCCCAACTCACTAAGGACAATAATGTATTTATGGAGTTTCACCCTACTAAGTGTTTTGTTAATAATTTGTAGGGTCGGATTCTTCTCCAAGGAAGTGTTGATGATGGATTATATCATCTTCACCTCGACAATTCAATTTCCTCCACATCCCCCTCATATCCTCCTATGTTTCTTAGTGAGAAAACATCTCTTCAAGGTTGGCATCAGCAGCTAGCACACCCTCATGAGTCCATCCTTCGTTCCTTAGTCACTAAGTTCAAACTTCAATTATCAAATCAATCATTTCCTCATGTCTGCGAACCTTGTCAAATGATCAAGAGTCATCGCTTCCCTCTTCCCTCTAGTCAGTCCTCATGTAGTTCTCCCTTTGATTTAATTCACTCCAATGTATGGGGTTCTTCCCCTATTGCTTCATTTAATGGATATCGATATTTTGTTATATTTGTTGATGAGTTCACTAGGTACATATAGATTTACTTTATGTTTCATAAGTCACATGTTTTCAACATTTTTAAATCCTTCCACAAAATAATCTATGTTCAATTCAATCATTAAATCAATCCTCTTATCTCCATTCTCTTGGCATTTCTCATCGTGTCTCATGTCCTTACACCCAAGCTCAAAATGGCTCTACCAAACATCATCATCGACTAATTTTTGAAAAAGTCCTTATACTTTATGCACAATCTTCCCTTCCTTTATCCTTCTAGGAGTTATCCTTTCACACTGCCATTTATGCTTCAAAGCGCACCATTGCAACTCTTCTTTCTTACAAATCCCCCTATGAGTACTTTTACCATCGTCCTCCTAACTACTCATTCCTCAAGTCATTTGGCTACCTCTATTTTCCTTTCTTTCGGCCTTACAACCACCACAAACTGGAATTTCACTCTCTCCCATACATTTTTCTTGGTTATAGCTCCAAACAAGGCTATCTTTGTCATCATCTCCCCACCTCTAGAATCTATATTTCTCTTCATGTTGTCTTTAATGATCATGTTTTTCTCTTTCCTCTTCATTCTCAGCAACTCCATTCTCCCTCTCCGCCTTCTTCCAACTCCTTATCTTCCTAACTTATCTCGTTCACCTTCCCTACTTCCTCTTCTACTCTTATTCACATCACTGACAACTCCTCTAGTATACCTGTAATCCCAGATGACTCTTCTCCTCCTCTCCGGCTGCTCACTCACCCTCCCAAACCACTTCTTCGTCCTTATCCCCACCTTATCCACTCATCTAAACTATCGTGGTGCTGATGCTACTTCTTTCCAACAATCTCCTTTGTATCTTCACCCCTCTAACACATCCACCCACCCTATGGTCACTCATTCCTAGACCAACTCTCTTAAACTTAAAGCCCTTCTCACAAGTCCTCACCACATGCCCACTTCTTCTTCGCCCTACACTGAGCCTCATATATTTCACCTAGCTTCCAAGCATTGCCACTGGCAGCAAGTAATGGAGGTCAAATACACTGCTCTCATGCAAAAAAACACACGGAATTTGGTTCCCAAACCTCCTCACACTAATATAGTTGGCTGGAAATGGGTTTATCGGGTCAAAAAAAATCTGATGGTTCACTTGATAATGTCAAAGCTCGCTTAGTGGATAAAGGATTTCATCGGCAAGAGGGTGTTGATTACTTTGATACTTTCAGCCTCGTAGTGAAACCAACAACAATCCGAATGGTTCTCTCCCTTACACTTTCCAACAATTGGTATATTTGGCAGGTTGACATTAACAATGCCTTCCTAAATGGCACATTAAATAAATTTGTGTACATTGTGTAGCCTCAAGGCTTTGTTGATCCCTCTCACCCTCATCATGTGTGCCATCTTCATAAAGCTTTGTTTGGGCTCGAACAAGCGCCATGCACTTAGTTTACCAAACTCAAAGTGTTCCTTCATTCTCATGGATCTTTGTCATTTTGGTATGACTCTTCTCTTTTCATCCAAAAATCCTCCTCTATAGTCTGCTACATCTTGTCAATGACCAAATAATTACTAGTAGTGATTAGTTGTTCATTCGGTGCTTTATTAATGCTCTTCATCAAGCCTTCTCCCTCAAGAATCTTGGCTCCTTTCATTACTTCCTCGGCATTGAAGTTTCCTATGGCACTTCTCATTTGCTCCTGTCTCAGTCCAAATACATTAAAGACATCCTTACTTGAACAAATATGTTTGATTATAAACCTATTGCTTCACCAACTGAGCCTTCCTCTCGGTTATCTCTTATTGGTGACCCTTTTGAGGATCCTTATCTCTATCGAAGTGTGGTTGGTTCTCTCTAATATGTCACCATAACTCGTGTAACACCCCAAAATTTACATACTTTTTTTTACTAATAACTTAAATTGTAAATTCTAGAAATGTTACTGCCACACTTAGTACCAGACCAGTTCAATCCTACCGTTCCAGTACTAAGTGCTAAGGCTAAAGAAACAACTCAGTAAGCATTAAGGGATAGTCCAAAATCAAAGATACGGAAATCAGGTACGCACAAGTCTTTATTCAATTCCGAATACGAGGGTAGTTTTTCAGGAAAGAGAAATTAACCACAATAATGAAGTAGTTTCGAAAGTACTATTTATAAATAGATAAGTTAGTAATAATAATTTAAAGGAAGGCCGGCCACGTCACTCTGATAATCAATCCAGCCCGATCATCACTTGTCCCCACTTGATGTCCCATAGACATCTATAGCATCATAATACATATCTCCTACTTGCAGGAAATCAGATGGGTCTTCTACTCGTTGGAATGAGCAGCACCCATGAAACAGGTGATCAGTACGCTACGTACTGAGTAAGGTAACCGAGTGCTAATGCCAACACATAAGCATATAGATTCACATAGAGGACATAACAGAGGCACAATCACAGTAGCATAATATCGTACAATCAATTGAGTAGATACATAAAGACCCAATTAAAGTCCAGATTATTTACTTTATTGATCTTTTATCAGAAATCGATACACATCATGCCTTTTTATCAAATCCATGCGAATACGGAAGCCCCCACTATTATAGCCGGTGGATCGGAGGCACATAGGGTATCACACCCTAACCACTATTATAGCCGGTGGATCGGATACACATAGGACTACGCGTCCTAACCACTATTCCTAATCGGTGGATCGGTTGGCCCCGACTCTCATGGTGTTCCACTGTAAATAATTAATATCTTTTAGGTACCTTGCAAACTATGGTTTATTTTTATTGAGCTCGGGAACCCCCACTATTATAACCGGTGGATCGGTTACGCATAGGACATCATGCCCTAACCACTATTATAGCCGGTGGATCGGTCACACATAGGGTAAAAACCCTAACCACTATTCCGAACCGGTGGATCGGTTGGTCCCGTCTCAACGATCTTCCACTTTAAATAATTAGTGTCTTAAGTATTTTATTCCAAGCTTTCCTCCTAGATATGCATGACCACACTATGCAACCCTAGCTCCATGTAAATTACTCTTCCAATCAAACCCTACCCCCTCGTAAAACATATTTCCATGCAAGCCCTATCTCCCATACAAACCCTAACTCCACGTAAAACATATCTCCATGCAACCCTAACTCCACGTAAAACATATTCCCATGCAAACCTTACTCCCATGCAAAACCCTAATCCTCATGCAAAGTCCTAATCACCGGGCAACCTCATGCAAAACCCTGACACATGCAACTCCTCAGCAATATTTTATAACTCCAATATTTTACGACCCCGTAATTATGTTACAACCCCATCCTTATTTTACGACCCCCATTCATGCATGTATTAAGGCCACATTATACACAATAATAACATACATGTACACATGATTCTCATGCTACCATTTTTCCACACCAACATACTTGAATCCCGTAATCATGTTGTATTAATAACAAGTATACAATATTCACACGACATACGCTATAATTAATATCACATAGCATGTCTAGCATAAAATCACATAATACAAGTATCACCTTAGCACCCCTTACCTAAAACGTCACCTGTCTTGGAGCACGCTCCTATACCTCTTGAGGACTTTGGTTGGGCTCACCTACTATGGGAAAAAATACTAGGATTAGGTTTTCTCTTAAGAATGCTATCATTTCTAACTTATCCCAAGACCTTATTTTTAATTAAAAATTATTATATTAGAATTGACTCTACCAAATACTAGTAGAATATTAATAATAAAACTAAGGCAGTTCAAAATAAAAAGGTGATATAAGGGTTTCTTCCCTTCACCAAAATAATATGAGTAAAGATAATAATAATAATAATAATAATAATAATAATAATAATAATAATAATAATAATAATAATAATAATAATTCTATAATAGCTAAATATTATAAATAAATATAATATCAAGAATAATAATAATAATAATAACAATAATATATAAGCTTTAAAATTTAAAGTGGGGTTTCGACCCTACTTATAACTAATGACATACTATTTATTAATATTAATAATAAAATTAATAACATATATATTAATATTGAAATAATAAAGATAATGATAATATTATTATTAATGGTTATAAGAACAATAGGAATAATAATACTAAAATACATAAGTGCGAGTGTTAATACAAAATTAGGGCCTAAGATTTTCCACAATAATTAATAAAATGTTAATAATAATTATAATATTAATAATAAGAAGAAAAATGATAATAATCATATAATAATTCAATTAATATCTTAAAATTCGGAACTGACAATAAAATTATTTTTTTAGCATTCTCCACCCTACAAGTACAACTCGGCATAAATTTTATACCAAATAATAATAATAATAATAGCAAGGAAATTATTATTATATTCGAATAGTTACCAATAAATAAAATAAAAATGGAATAATTTACAATAAATAGTAAATAATGTCTAGGAAGGCTAGGATTTCACCTTGAGTCGGCAGGAATGGGCGGCACTGACGGTGGTTCACGGAGGTGGCCGGAAAAATGATCTAAAAGGAAAAAGATGAAGAAAAAGAGAGAAGGAGCAGGGGAAAATTAAAATAAGGTTTTGATTCGGTAGAGGAGGATTAGAGGGAGTTTTTGGGTGGTTCATAGGGCAGTAAAAGTGGCGGAAACGGCGGAGGACGGCGGCTTAAGGTTTTCTGGGTGAAAATTCCGACGGGGTGAGAAGCAAACTTGGCACGACTATGGAGGCCTACACAAGAGGAATCGAAGGTTAAAAATGGTTTAGTTATCTAAAGAAATTTTCGGGGAAGAAATTGGAATGCTTCAGTGGCGTGGAGGTTGAATATAAGCAGCAGGGGAAGCGTCTGAAGTCATGGTGGCGGCCAGCCCCTGCTTAGGGTTTTCGGGGGAGAAAACTTCAAAAACTCCTACAACTAGGCTTTTTATAGATAGTGAATGGTATAATAGGGTGTTGAAGCTCGACAGGGAGGTAATAAGTGCAAGAATTTGGGTGGCCGGTGGCAGTAATTGATCAGCCATCGTTTGGGTTACTTCGAATTTTTGAGAGGCCGAGGAGAAGAAACGAGCGAGATTCAACGTCAAATAATTATGCCGAATTACTCCTAGAGTTAAGAGGAATACAATGAGGCAAGAAACGACCGGTATTAATCACCGTAGCCGAAGAGGCCATTGATGGGGTCGAAGGTTTCGTTGCAGCGTCGGGGGAAGACGGAGGGAGAAGGAAGAAGAAAGAAGATGGGCCGGTCGGCCGAGGAAGGAAAAGAAAAGGGGAGAACCGGGCGGGTCGCGCGCCGGTTGAGCCCTCACTTAACGAGACACAGCGTCTCGACATACAATCACCCAAAACGCTGCGTCTGGCGCACGCAGGGAGAAGGCCAGCGCCGCTGGGCCGCGGGAGAAGATAGGAAGAAAAAGGAAAAGGATTGGGCCGCGCCTGGCCCAATCGGCGGGAAGAGAAAAGAAAAAAAAAGGAAGAAAGAAAAGAAAAAGAAGGAGGAAAAAGGAAAAAGGAAGAAAATAAGGTTTTGGGTTTAAATAAATTAATTAGGATATTTTGGGTATTTAATATAAAATATTTATTTAACAAAAAAAATATTAAATTCCCTTTTTAGGCTAGTTTCGGGTTTTTAAAATATTTTCCATAAATTCCATTTTAATTAGCAAAACCCCTAATTTTCTTCCATTAAAATATTTATAAAATTAATATTAATTTGGAACTATTTTATCCTCCGTATTTTAAATAAAATAATTTATTTTGTTAATTTCTCAATTAAAATCCTTAACTAGCTAAAATACCCAAATTTCTCCTAAAAAAATAGTAATAAGTTTCTTCTTAATTTGTCCTAATTAATTTCCTTTTATTTTAATTAAATAATTTATATTTAATTAACTATCAAAATAAATTTTCATTTAAATATACTATTTAAAATTAGACCTTTTTTGGGGCATTTCATTACAACCGAAGATTTCATATGCTGTTAACAGAGTTTGTCAGTTTATGCACAAGCCCATGGACTTACACTAGCTTGCTGTTAAGTGCATCCTTCAGTAACTTAAGGGTACCATGCATCTTGGTATTCTTCTCACACCTGGTGTTGATCACCGTCTCTATATATACTCTGATGTTGGCTAGGCATCTGATTCAGATGATTGTCGCTCTCAACAAGGGTTTGCTATCTATTATAGGGGTAACTTAGTCAGTTGGTCTTCATGTAAGTAGAAGGTAGTTGTTCACTCAAGCACGGAGGCTAAATATTGTGCCTTTACTTTTGCCTCTGAGAAACTATTATGGCTTCAACAGCTTTTGTAAGAGCTCCACGCACCTCTCCTTCCTCCTTATCTCTTATGTGATAATTTAAGTGCCACGTATCTCGCAGCAAATCTCGTTCCCCATCATTGATCCAAACACATTCACATTGACTATCATTTTGTTCGAGAATGTGTGACTATTGGTGACATTCGCATGAAACACATTCCATCTCTCCGTCAGTGGGCATATGTCTTCACTAAAGTTGTTGGCTCAACTTGCTTTGCATTCCTTTTATCCAAGCTTCATGTTCATGCATGCCCATGAGCTTAGGGGGGCTGTTAAGGAATATCTTCTCTTTAGTGTTTATTCTCTTATTTACTAACCTAATTAGTTGTTTTATCTTGAAAGTTTATGCAGTCAACTTAGTTAGCAAATAATAAGGAGAAATATTTTAGCTAACCTATGAGTATCTCTCAACTTCTTTGCTATAATTCTATATAAGTATTACTACCTCAATAATAAGTAGGATGCTTTTCTGGTCATATTGCCTTCTTTGTTTATAGTATTTATAGTGGCATCAACAATATTTTGATGAATTTTATTTCCAAATTATATTAGTAATTAAAAAAGATGAAAGCAAATTAGTAATAACAATAATAATGATAATGAAATAAAAGTACTTACAAAAATGTGTATTTGATAAAAGCAAATTATAATAGTTCCTATTAGTCCAAAGTTTTTTTTGATACATCGTCAAAAGATTATCAAATTGGCAAAGGTGTATTGTATTTACACTAAATAGAACCATGTTACCTCCATCTACATCTTCTTCTTCATCTTAGAGCTCATTATTTTCTTTTTCAAATTCAATAAAAATGGATCTTTACACATATGTTTACTAATGACATAATGGATTAAACAAGCAAGAAGTATATACTTTTGCATTCTCAAATCATAGCTTTCATCTTACTCAAAATAAGAAATCATGCTTTTAAGACCCCAAAACACTGCTCAATCATATTAAATGAAGAAGAATGAATATAATTAAATAGTTCTTCTCATCCTCGTTTACCTCTATAATTATGCAGATGATAACATTCACCATGATATAATGCCAGAGCTCAAAGCATGTTAGTATAGTTAGAATTAATCACGTAATGTTTTCCCTTTAGATGAAAGTGGAAAATTATTTTCGGCAATATACCATTTTACAGGAGACTCAAACAAACAAGATAATAAACTAACGTGTACACCAATCCTCAATAGAGACGGACACCAAATAAAAATAGGATGCTACACCATACACTCATTTGTTTCGGCAATATTACATGATACTGCATATCTACTGATTGAATGGTCGACGGACCCTCAGAGACACTATGCCAATTTTTATTTTTTATTTTTATTGTTAGATGGTTTTCCTTTCTTGAGAACCTGATACATTATATTATTCTCCTTTGTTCTTGATCTAAAAAAATTAGATAGATATTGCCCTCTTTATATTGTAATAACTTACTAAAAGCTATTAATATTAATCTTTTGCTTTCAATAGTTCAAGCTTGAGATTAATAAAAATTTGTTGTGTAAC
The DNA here is from genome assembly GCA_030549775.1 of Tamarix chinensis. Taxonomy (NCBI): domain Eukaryota; kingdom Viridiplantae; phylum Streptophyta; class Magnoliopsida; order Caryophyllales; family Tamaricaceae; genus Tamarix; species Tamarix chinensis. The sequence goes on from CM060176.1 coordinate 13,795,495, forward strand.
ATTATACATCTTGAGGGTTTTCTTTCCTAGTTTAGCTCTGATGAAGAATATCTATGATAATTTTCTTGCAAATTTACTTTGATGGACTGATTACAAATTAGATAAAGACATAGACTGTTGCGATGTGAAATTAATGGTTGGAAAATGAAATCATTTCTTAAAATTGAATCTTTATGTTGTTAATTCACCTTAAGAGATGTTACCTGTAATTAATTTTGTTCAAAATTTTAGTCTGTAAAAAACATTTTAAAAAAAGGGAATGTCTGCACTATAACAAGATGCGAACTATTTTTTGGGGAGACAACTGCTATCGATGCTAATGTCCACCCTTCTTTTAAGATTCCTTGAATAATTGAAAGGGGAGTGGAAATGAAGAAGGAAGAGAACAAGCATGTTTTTCTTGGCCTGAAAAAAAATTAGGAAGAAATATTCTAATGAACATACACAAATGAAAGGAATTACAAATGACTCTATAATTTTTTTTTCCAGAAAATAGTTAGTAGACCCGAAAATAATTTTCCACTTTCATCTAAAGGGAAAACATTACGTGATTAATTCTAACTATACTAACATGCTTTGAGCTCTGGCATTATATCATGGTGAATGTTATCATCTGCATAATTATGGAGGTAAACGAGGATAAGAAGAACTATTTAATTATATTCATTCTTCTTCGTTTAATATGATTGAGCAGTGTTTTGGGGTCTGACATACACCAACAAAAACCACATAGCCACCCATCCACACACTTAGCCGGTTCGCCGCCACTACAACCCAAACTTCCTTGATACGAGAAGGCAACAGGATTATTACAGGTTGGGGAATGGGTACCAATTCACCAATCGGGGAAAAGAGGACTGAAAAAGGATAAGCCCACAGAGTGAGTACGGGTGGGTTACAATATTCATTGATAACATAGGAAAGGAGGTAAAAGAAATGTTCCACGAGGCTGGGAAGGTGGAGGACGTGTTCATAAGCCGTAAGATTAGAAGAGCCTCAACCCTTCACTTCGGTTTCGTCAGATACAAGGGCGAGAAGGAAGCACAGGAGGCAGTAAGGAGATTTGATCAGGTTTTGCTACATGGGATAAAATTGCACGTAAAAATGGCAAGGTTTGGGAGGAAAGTAGGAAGCACGCAGAACATGAAATACCAACGGGCTGGAGGGGAGAAGGCGACCAAATATGCAGGATACAAGGAAAGGAAAGTTGTGATGTGGGATGGGAGAACATACACAGAGGTTATAGGAGGAGAAGGATCGTCGAGACAAAATGGAAATGACAAGATGAGGAGTATCAAAGTCCCAGCGATGGTGAAGGAAATGGAATGGATAAAGAGAAGCATCATTGTGGAATCCCTACAACCTTTGCTGTCGGAACTAGTCATTCAATGACTCATGAGCTCATGGAGCACAATCTGGAGAGTTAGAAGCCTTGGCAGGTATAAATTTCTTATCACTCTTGAACCTGTAGATGAAAAAACTAAAGCTTTGAAGGAGGATAGCATGCTTCGGGATACTTTCCCAATCGTTCGAAATTGGCAAGTTGAGGATAATTGTGTCATAAGGAGGACATGGGTGGAGATAAGGGGAATCCCGGTGATGGCATGGAATCAGGAGGCTATTAAGGAAATGGCAAAACCATGAGGGAGATGGGTGTGCTGGGAATAGCTTAAAGACTTTGGGGATTCGATGGAAGCTGCGAGGGTGTTGATAGACACAAACAACCTGGAGGAGATTAGAGATAAGTTTCTGGTTTGTTTTGAAGGGAAAGAGGTGGTGGTGGTGGTGCAGGAAAAAGGCCAACACTTCTTACCTTGGCAGCAGAACAAGTCGGAACAGCAGGAGATCCGGCCGGTTGGGTCGTCGTCCGGGGAGGTCGACAGACAGTGTGGTGGAAGTCTAATCGACGCAGGAGATGAAGTCCAACGGTCCATCAATCAAAGCGTGCAGGTGCTGTCTTCTAGGAGGGAAGGAAAGTCGGCAGGCGTGGAGATAGGTGCTGAGTACAGTGTTGAAAATAGGCGAAAGAAACATTGGGGGGAGGGAGAATTATTAGAGGATATTTGTGGTAAGGAATGGGCAGGAGTCGAAGAGTCTAAGAGAGGTATATATGCCTGGGAAGTAGGGGCATTGTCTGGGGAAAAGATGGCTGTCGGTGAGGCTGCCGAGATGCAATTAATGGTAAGAAGCCGAGAGGTTGATAGGGGAGAGGTATCCACCAACACAGTCAGCACCAAAATAGTGTGTGTCGGGCAAGATTTGGAGGGAGAGATGCGGATTGTGGAGGATAGGAAATGGAAAAAGAAATTAAGAAAGAACCATAAGTCACTTCAGGAGAAGGAGAACTTGCAGCAAGAGGAAAATAGGGAAGAGGGATCCGAAAGTCCAAGTATAAATGCCCCACCGGGTTTTGAAGGGGACAATGGCATTTTATTAGGGGCTCATTTACTTGAAGGAGTGGATATGATGGGTAATGAGATTGTCGAACACAGGATAGAGGAGGAAGAGAAGGAAGAAGCAAGAGCCACATGGAATCTAGGGGTGGAGATAGGACTCTCATCTAAAGAAGAAAATAAGTGCTTAGAAAAAATTGAAGGGTTGAGAAGAAGTCAGAGGAAAGGGAAGAAGAAGGTAAGGTAAAAGGAATCGGGAAGACTTTGGGTGTAAAATTGTTGTGGTATCTATGATAATAATAAGCTGGAATGTAAGGGGAATTGGTGCCTTGGGCAAATTATCAAGTATTCAAGCAGTGATTTCAAAAGAGAGACCATGGATTTTTGGATTAGTAGAGACAAAACATCAAGTGGTTTCAGATAGTTGGAAGGAAAGAGTATGGAGCAATGGAGGGATCGAATGGAGTGACTCTCCAGCTCAAGGTAGGAGTGGGGGCTTAATATTAGGATGGGACTCATAGCGTTTCGGGGTGCAAAATATCATGAGGGGTAATAGAGGGATTCTTATAGAAGGAGATTTAGGTCCGGGTTCTTTTGAGTGTGTGGTTTTACTTGTGTATGGTTTCCCGGATACAAGAAATAATAAGGATTTATGGGAAGAGTTGGGGGACGTGGGACAACAATGTACTAGGCCACTTTTGGTGATGGGGAACTTTAATGAAGAACGTCACCAGAACGAGAGAAAAGGGGGTTGGGTGGATGTGAATAGTGTCAGATTCTTTAATGACTGGATTGAAAGGATGGGGCTCTTGGATTTACCCCCCACCAATGTGAAGTTTATGTGGTTGAGGGCTGGCTCTGCCATCCTTTTAGACCGTTTTCTGATTGACCGTTTTCTGGATTTGTGGAGTATGGCTTTAGATAGGTCTCTCTCGGACCATACTCCTATTCGCCTTTCTATCAGAAATGGGGGTGATGGACCGAAACCTTTCAGATCTTGGGATATGTGGTTCTCTCATCCAAAGTTCCAAAGATTTGTGGCTGATTGTTGGGCCAAGATGGAAGGGGAAACATGTCAGGATAATCTGAGAAGGATGAAGAGTATGTTAAAAGACTGGAACAGAGATATTTTCGGGGATTTTGATATAAAAATTAGACTGTTGGATTCTAAATTGGTGAAGCTAGGAAACCCGGATGTAACCGCAAATGGAGATGAAGAGAAGATTGCTAGAAGAGCAGCTTTGGAAAACCAACTCTGGAAATGGCATAAGAGAAAGGAAGCGTACTGGATGCAGATTGCTAAGATTAAAGGATTCAAGGAACGGGATAGGAATACAAAGTACTTTCATGCAGTGGCTACTATCAGGAAAAAGAAGGCCAGGATAAGCAGAATAGTGGATAAGGGCGAAGAGATTACCGATCATGAAAGAATTAAGAAGGTGATAGTGGATTACTTTGAAGGCCTATATAGTAGGGTGGATCTGCCAGACATTAGTATCTCGGAGGAGGGCTTCAACAAGTTATCTGAGGAGCAGAGTCATGACTTGGAAAAGCATGCCTGAAAGGGAGGAAGTTAAGAAGGCTATGTGGGATTGTGCACCTCTTAAAGCTCCATAGTATGACGGATATCACATGGGCTTCATCCAAAAAATGTGGGGGGTCATTGGGGAAAAATTCACTGATTCAGTTCTAGAGTTTTTTCAGTCGAGTAGAATGCCAAAAGGAGTAAATACCACTCTACTTACGTTGATCCCGAAAGTAGAAAAACTGGAGGAGCACTACCCCAAAAAGCCGTTTTAATAACGGTTATTTTATAGTTTTAATAACGATTTTCAACAGTTATTAAAACGCCCATTATTAAATCTTTAATAACGGTTCATAACCGTTATCAAAAATATAAAAAAACCTGCCAATATGAGCATAAAATACATGTTTAATAACGATTTTCAAGAAAAACCGTTATTAAAAAATAGAGTTTTAATAACGGTTCTGATGAAAACCGTTATTAAAACCTAGGTTTTAATAACGGTTCTTATGAAAACCGTTTTTAAAAGCTGGAGTTTTAATAACGGTTCTTCTTGAACCGCTATTAAAACAAGGTTTTAATAATTGTTTTCATAAGAACCGTTATTAAAACTCCATTTTTTTTCCAGTTTTTTCAGTTTTTACAGTTTCATAATTACCAAATCTGCATTCTAAAACAACATCAATTGATAACAAATCTGCAATCACACCATAATTTCAATCAATCCCTTGTTAATATGCATGTCTTAATACACCGGACATATATACTTAAGAATCAAAATTAGTAGGCATACCACAACTTGGTAGCTCTAAAACCCAAAGTAAAATGTTCATAAATCTAGCTTAGAAGACTGAAAGACATAGACAAAATACAAACCTGAACATGCATGTAGAATATATAGATCTCTACCTAATACCGAATGAATGAGTGCACATGCTTGGCCCATTGCTCTCTCACTTCATCAATTTCTTCAACATTGTATTGCTGGCCTTGTGCATAGTCATCGGTGAAAAACTACAAATCCCAAGTTTTGATTAATATACAGTTAGCACTTACGTCAAGTACCAAACATATATGTCATGATTCATTAATAGAAAAATTTCGAAAAGAAAACATACATGGCTTGGATCTATGTTGACCGATCTATTTTGGACTATCAGATCCATTGCTCTACATACATAGTATCCACAATCTTTGTCGTTTTGCTGTTGTGGACACTGTCAAATGAATTCAGTTAGCTCTCTAACTATTAGAGATTAATTTTAATTAAAATAAAATACGAAATAGTTGCCTTCCTACTTACTATGACAGGCTCGTATTGAACATTCTTTGGGTCTGGGACACCATTCCCACCTCTCCTTTGATACGTTGTCCGTAGTGCCCTAATAAATATATTTGGATACACAATATTGTAAGTACGCATATATACCTCAAATAATAAAAGCTAGGCGAATATATGTATAAATAAGCTAATGAAGTAAGAAGTGAAAAGTATACTAACATGTCGATAAATTCCTTCCCACCACGATGAGCGACTTCAAAAGGCACGTCATAGGTTCGAAGGGAAGCAAACACATAGACTTTATTAAGATTAGGTCGGACGGTGTACAAAACCTAATGTTTAGTTGCGAGGTGAGGAATGAGATAGAGCTTGTTGTGTCCCTTAATCAAAATGCGATCCGCTAAATAGTTTATGTGCCTACCCTCTCTTATTGTACTAACGTCAGCTATGTAGTATGGGCAACAAACACAATAGAGGACAACATTCCCTCCATCGCAGCTCGAGTAGCTACCAACCTATGGACGACAAAAAAAATGCATATTTGTTAATAACTATTAATTCAATTGTATAAGAGGTCATAAGAGTACTAAAATCTCAAAATGAAATAATACTTACGTGACATAGACGGTGACACTTATGGTTGACATCCTTTTTTTATTATAAATGTCGCTTATGTCAGCCGTCGATACCATGTAAGTAGCATCGTCCCTCCCAACATACTCAGGACGACAATCAATGAAAATATAATTGTCCCTGAGATAGTTTTTGGCATAAAAATATAATAAAGCTAATGCTGGTGGAGGTTGGCTTTGCTGATCTGAAGAAGGAATCTTTTGTGGGGCAACTAATTTTTTCAGATTTAGCTCTCTTTCCTTTAGCAGCGCCATGTTTTGTGTTGCTCGTTCTGCTAGTAACTCTCTTGGTTTTACTAGTAGAAGCAGTCTTCTTTTTTGATTCCTTAATTGATAATATTAAACAAAATATATATTGAGCATATAAATATATATATGAAAAATGTATGAATAGTGTAACTACTAAACAAGGTCTAATAAAGATGTCAAATGTCAATACCTCTTCAGTAGTGAGACGTATTTGATCCGCAGGCCAAGCCACGAAGCTTCCATGAGCTTCTAGTACTGTGGTTGCCTCATCGCCCTCTTTATAACAAGTCAAGTGTGCATTGACAATGATTGGAGTGTCAATACTCATCGGCCTTGTATTTAGGGCTAAATTGTACCCGTGGATTGTCTGCGTTTCGGTACTGTAACTGATGCAGACCCTTCCTTTTGCCAAAATTGTTAAAAGGTCATTCGCTAATAAGTCACATTTATGCAAACCCTAAACAAAAATATTACACATTATTAATAATTTATTACACCGAATACATTTAATAACAATTCATAGTTTGTAATGCTTACCTCGGGAAGAGTAGAAAGAAATGCATCAGCTTCACAACTATCTCTGACGCTATTTATATTAGGTATGTGAAGCTGATCATGGTCTACTGAATCGGATGGCTTATACCCTTGAGATTTAATAAATGACAACTCTTGCTCCATTGTTTCCATCCGTTCAAATGCCACGTTCAATTTTTGGGTGAGGATAGCGACTTGCTCATTAGTGCTACGAGAACCACGAGATCGACCACATATGCTCGTTCTCGTAACACCCAATCCAAGGCCCCTGTGTCTTCTAGGGTATTCTACAATTCCTGTAGCCTGGGACACAATGCTATATTGGTCCACCTCCTCACCTTCTGACGTTTCAAGTTCGTCCTATAAATTTAACTTTTAGGAATAAGCATAATATAATAGTTTTCTAAAAGAAAACTAAGTAGGGTTCTAGATATCTACGAACTTACAATTTTTTTGGCTGCAACATCAACATATTCATTAACATATCCATCTCTTGTTGCTCTAGCCTTCTTCCATAATGTACTAATATTGATGGACGAGGTACATGGGTCAAAGTCTTGGGCTAGGAGCTACAAATCAAAAAATATTCTTAATTAAGAATATTATTATAAAATTCGACATTTACATGTAAATAGATAATCACAAAATGCATACCAACTCCTCTTCAAGGCCCGCATAGCCTTTGCGAGCCATATTATGCTGGTATTTATTTTGCTTGGCAATCTCTTTATTTTGAGTACTTTTTTCCTATGTGACAAGCCAAAACATAATGACATGGTTATTTCAATATTAAGCATAATACTGGGATTGGTACAAAAAGTTTAATTGTTATCTAACAAGTACCTTAAAATTCCCCGTAAGACGATAAGCAATGAATTGGTTCCAACTTTCTTGATCGATGAAACCGTATCATTTGGGTGGGTTCTGTCGTAGAGAACCACCCCTCTTTCTATACATTTTTCTACTAGCTAAATATGACCTAAAGGTTCTTAGACGCTCCCCACAATGTCTAAGAAGCCATTTCTTCCTATTCTCTGGGACATTGAACACTCTCTGCAAAATAAGACATGTAGATGTATACCGATGTTAATGTAATAAAATTAATAACATTTGACATAAAAAAAATGATTACATAAAATAGCATCTTTACTGTAATTTCCTGCCAAATATGCTCCTTATGACCCTGTGGAACCTGCTTCCAATTATTATAGGAGATAGGCACACTGTTACGGGTCACAAGTGAAATGTAGGTCAAGAACATATCTGCGTAAGGGCCGATGTGAAGATTGTAAGTATACCATCCCAACTCGACTACTTCTCCTCTATTCCTCATGTCTATGATAATTCTTATAATCGTAGGTCCTCTCTTCCCTTCTTCATCACTGCTATCCCTATCAACGTTTTTGTTGACCATATCTCTACAAAAAATAAATAAATAAATTATGATAGAATGTTATGTATTGAGCATAATAATGTACCATTATATTATCGATACGAATCATGCTTAGAAAGAATTAATCTCAAATGTATCATGCTATTATATATATATATATGCGAATCATGCTAACACGTTTCCAAAAAGATATTAATACTAGCCCTAACCCTAATTAACCATAATAAACGATAAACTCTAACCTTAACCCTAGCTAATTAACCATAATTTATTATAATAAAACCTAACCCTAAACCATAAAAAAACCCTAATCCCTAAACCTAGCTAAATGTAATTAAAGCATAATATATAAATCATATTAATTATTATTATTATTATTATTATTATACACAATTATTTCTCTCTATTTAATTATTCACTTTTATATATTCCTTATTCTCTATATGTATTTAATCCTCATCAAATAGCAATCATTAACATATGCATATGTAAAATATATTTGCATTTCATTATATGACATTTCCTATATCTTATTGCTAGTCTCCTAACTTATTAATGAAAATGTGTGTGTGTCTATATATATAGTTTTTATGAGTGAAAATGTATATAATTATACACTCACATTCATATTATATATATATATATGTAAAGGTCTCGGCCAACACATGCATTTGTTAATATATAACAATAACGCTACAAATTCAACAACGAATAGCAAAATTTTCAGCCAACACATTCAACAATACATTTTCGAACGACAAACCACAATCTTTCAATAACAAACAAATGAAACCCTATAGCAACATGCATGCATTTATATATATATATATATATACATATATAAGTAGATAAAAAGTTACGAGAGGAAGAACAAACACATACATAAAGTGAGATAGCTACAAACACGACGGTGAGAATGTTGAGAGAGGCAAGGCTTCAAACACGACAGAGGATGAAGGTGTAAGTGCTAGCTAGCTAGCTTCGGAACAATGACAACACACACATGCAGAGCCGACAATGGCAGAGGCGTGGTGGAGAGTTGGCGGTGCGAGGGTTTCCTTTACTTGAGAGGAGACGGAGTGGTGATGCACGGTGTGGTGGTGTGAGGGTTTGCAAGGAGAAGGAGAGCAAGAGAATGAAGGTGCAGAGAGTCTAAAAACTTTGGCACGAAACAGAACTGAACGAAATCAAAGTTTGATTTTGGAGTTTTAATAACAGGTCCTGAGAGAACCGTTATTAAAACCTTTGGACTTTTGACAACGGTTCTAATATGAACTGTTATTAAATTCTCTTTTAATAATGGTTTAAATAAAACCGTTATTAAAACATCCGTGAAAATTTTAACGTTGCCCTTTTAATAATGGTTTTTAACTAGAACCGTTATTAAAACTCTCCCGCCCATTAATTTTCACGCATTTGACAACGGTTTTTGAACCACCGTTATTATTGTTCGTTTTCGTAGTAGTGGAGACCAATCAATTCAGGCCCATCAGCTTAGTAGGTTGTATTTATAAGGTCATAGCAAAGATTTTAACACACAAATTGAAACGTGTTGTGGGCAGTTTGGTAGGTGATTCTCAGTCAGCATTCATAGAAGGAAGAAGCATTATGGATGGGGTTTTGGTAGCAAATGAGATAGTTCAATGGGTCGAGAAGAAAAGAGGAGCAAGAGGGGTAATGATAAAGTTGGATTTGCAAAAAGCGTACGACAGTATAAGATGAGACTTCGTGGATAAAATTATGAGCATCATGGGTTTCGGGAGTATTTGGAGAGGGTGGATAAAGGAATGTATTTCAACAGATAGTATTTCAGTTCTTATTAATGGTTCCCCGACTATGCCTTTCAAGATGAGGAGGGGTCTCAGACAGGGGGATCCCATATCCCCGTTCTTGTTTGTCTTGGCAGTGGAAGCATTCAATCAACTTATTAGAAGATGTATGAATAAAGGGTTGATTCGTGGATTGGAAGTGGGGAAAGATAATTGTGAGGTCACTCATCTCCAGTTTGCAGATGATACTATGATTTTTTATGCGGCGTCGTATGAAAACATCATAAATTGGAGGAGGTTGCTTGATTGTTTCCATTTAGTGTCTGGATTGAGTGTAAACTACAAAAAGTCAAAAATGATAGGGATGGGTATGGAATCTCATTTTCAAAAGGAAGCAGTAGAGGTTATGAACTGCAGAACTAGTACCTTACCAATTTCTTATCTTGGATTACCCTTAGGAGAAAATGTCAACAGCAGTCAGGTGTGGAAACCAGTGGTGGAAAAGATTAGACAAAGGTTGGCAGGATGGAAATCGAAACTTCTTTCAAGAGCAGGGAGACTAGTGTTAATAAAGAGTGTTTTGAACAATTTACCTGTGTATTATATGAGCTTGTTCAGGATCCCGAAAGGAGTAGTTAAGGAGATTATTAGCATTCAAAAGAAGTTCTTCTGGAGTAGTAAGCTTCCGTTGATTAGCTGGAAGGTGTTACAGATACCGAAGAGTCTAGGGGGCTTGGGCATTGGAGATTTAACCATGAGAAATAATGCCCTTTTATTTAAATGGTGGTGGAGGTTCTTTACAACGGAGGGAGCATCATGGAAGAAGGTTATCCAGACTATTTATTCGTAGGATCGTTTTGGTACCCTACGAACTCCGGATAAGAAGAAAGGATGGACACCGTGGGCGGACATAGTGAATGCAGGCATGACTGATCCTATTCTTAGCTCTGGTTTGAAGATCATCATTGGAGAGGGTGGTAGAGTTGGTTTTTGGAAGGATAAATGGATGGAGAATGGTCCACTAAAGATAATGTTCCCAAGAGTTTTTATGATATCTGACGAGAAGGAAAACGGTATAGCGGATATGGGCTTCTGGGATGGGGATCAATGGCATTGGCAATGCTTGTGGAGGAGGCATTTGTTTGACTAGGAGGAAAGACAAAGGGAGCAAATGGAGAATCTGGTCTCTCAGTTTGATCTTCGTAGGGGAAGACAAGATGGGATTAGTTGGGAGTATGATCAGAGAAGTATGTTTTCAGTCAAATCCTATTGTGAAGCTTCATATCAGAATGTGCCCGGGGGGAATCTGAATAACAATATCTATAGTCGGGTGTGGTGTGGATTGGTACCACTGAGAGTCGAGCTGATCACATGGTTTGCGATACAACAAAGACTTAATACGAGAGATAGATTGATCCGACTTAGGGTTGGAAACGTCAGTGATGCAGGATGCCCTTTTTGCAAAGATACTCAAGAATCGATTAATCATGTTTTTCTTCATTGTAGTGTAACAGGGAAGTTATGGTACGAGATTTGCGATTGGCTTGGAAGGTCTTGGGTGATGCCGAGATCTACTAAAGAAACCACTGCTATTTGGCTAGGAGATAAAGATAAAGGTCTACAGAGCGAAATTTGGTCAACATCCTTCTTTGCCATAATAGGGACTATTTGGGAATTCAGAAATAAGGCTATATTTGATAATATTCAGATCTGTAGAAGTTGGATGGCGATACTTATAAAACAAAGAATTGACTTCTGGATCAAGCATATAAGAGACAATTTTCCTTATAGAATTGATGAGGTGGTCCATAACGTACAAGCTTTTCTAGTGAGGTGTTCATGCTTTAGGGAGTTTTGCTACTGCTCATTTTTATTTAGTTTTAACTGGCTGTAATCGTTCGCTAGTGCTCGTTTTTAATTTAGTTTTACTGTCTGTAATCCTCAAATTATCAAAAAAAAAAGTTAGTGGAGGTGAATTTCCATACTTTGCGACGCTTGAATATTCTATTTATAAATGTTGGAATTTATATAGAATTACTACTATAAATATATATATTTTCAATCTTTATCTTAGTAAATTTTTTTGAGCTATAGGCCAATCTATGCGTTAATTTAAGTCGAGGAGTATGGTTAATAATTAAGATCAATATATGCTTAGGAATACACCATTAATTTTTCTTTTCTGATGGAAGGGATATGCCATATATATGACAAGTTTGTGACAAAATTATGTATCCATCGTATTACTTCATATATACTTACCCAAGTCCACGAGGATCGATCGTAGCTATGACACCACTATAGCCTTTTCATTTATTACAATCCATATCTTATGACGGGCTACGACTGGATACAAAACAAAATGGAATATGCAATATCATTTCGTTTCTTTTTAGGCCATAATTAACCACAGTTCTAAGGGACATGGTTAAATGAATAATAACATACTACTATACATGTAATTAATCTAGAACATTGTCGGCCAGCAGAACCGATCTTTTTATCTCCAACTTCTGTTTTATCCCCTTGGCAATAGTATAATTTTACATCTACTGCCGTAGATTGATACCCAAATGGTGGTGTAATTACTATTGAAAATCTAGAATAATAAATCCATGATTCCAAATTCCAAATTTCCAATGAGAGAAAATTGGGTACAAGAATTGTCAAGTCACAGTTTTTATTAATGCAAGATTATCCCGCACCTGTAAACACTCCTATAAATTCATGTTATCCGATATCTGCTTATTTGATCCGATATCCGAAGTGATCCGATCCGAAAAAACAAATAACCGATCCGATATTTTTTTTCAAATCAAATATCCGATCCGGTCAACGAAAAGTCAAACAAACCAAATATCTGATCCGATAAATACAAATAATATCCGATCCGAAGAAAAATATTTATACATTTTTTTATAATTTTTTATTTTATATATAATTGTATACAAATAAATTTATATGTGTCTGTGAATAATTTTTACTTACTTTATTTATTATTTGAGGAAAATTTTAATTTAATTGAAATTATATTTTTAATACAATCCCTTTTTAGATTTTTATAAAAATAAAAATACTTTGCATACCGATAGACGCGATCCACTCCTTTCTTATTTTAGTTTTAACATTGGATATTTGTTGAGTAAGTCGGATATTTGCTAAGCGAATCGGATATTTGCTCAGCATTCGCTCAACAAATCGGATAATATGAAATATATTTGTCATTTGGTAATTTTTTTATATTTGAAATTGTATTCGGCTAATATTGGTTATATTTGATATCCGATAATATCCGATCCGAAAATTCAAATATCCGATCTTCCGGATATCCGAAGTTTCAAATCAAATATCAAATATCATTTTTAGATATCCGAAATTTCAAATATCCGACAATCAAATATCCAAAATATCGGATATTTGAACCGTGAACAGCCCTACTCCTACATGCGCATACTCTGTGCTTATACTACGTCATTGGCTTAATCTGGTCTGTGAAATAGGCTTCGGTGACCAAATATAATAATACAGTACAAGTAATTCAAAATGATCACATCAACGTCTTTTCTTCTTGTGGCATTCGTGCTTCACCTCATCTACGGTAGTATTACTCCAAAAATGTACCGCTTCAAAATGCTACCATCAACATGTTTTCTTCTTTCGGCACTCATGTTTCACTTCATCTCCGGCAAGTATTACTCAAAAACATGTACTATTTTCTTTGCTCACGTATTTATTATTCCTATTCCTATGCTGCTTCTTTTTCTGGGAAAAATAAATGTATGGAAATTGGATAGGTTGAGCGGCAGCCAGCAGGTGCTGCACGACCTGCTGAGATGGTACCATCGCATGCAACCAAAACGCCTACACCAACCATCCGTGTTGCGACTAAGGAATGTTGTTAGCATGACTGCGATGGGGAATATCATAGTAAAAGGCTAGCAAGAAGCTACTACCATGATATTATTATTTGTTGCTGCCTGAAGAAATAAATTGATTATACTAATATTCAGACAAATCGATTAATACATGCAATCCTTCTAATGTATCTAGATGATATTTAATAAAATTATTTAATACATGATTATTAATATGTTCTCCCCCCCCCAAATATATTTTTATCACCGATAAACACACATTTTTATATATTTTATATCCTTTTATTCTTAGCTTTTGATCATTTATTAGAATAATGTGTGAGGTTATCTATATCATTTATAATTATGTGCTTAATTTTAAATAATCTTAAATATAATATTTATTTTGCCTTCAATATTAAAATTCATATGAAATTGACAATCTTTCATATTTTGGTCATAATTTTCACATAAGAACTCATATTTAGGATATTCAAATTGTTATGTAAAGATAAAATCGAAATCTACAACTCTTATTTCAAACATTTTCCTCCTAAATTATTATTTGCGTCATTGTGTCAATGATTAACTACTTTTAGCCATTTCTTATTGCATCAATTGATCAACTGATTGAAATGATTATCCAAACTATTGAGACAATTGGTTCACCGACTCACTGGTTGGATTTTCCAGTTTGGTCAAGTTTTTAATACTAAGAGACACACAGAAAGGAAATGAATGTAGCATAAGAGAGATTGATGAAAGTTGAAACAGATTGGTAAAAGCTTGGTTCAACTCGTTTATTTAGTTAATTGAGTCAAGTTTAAGCATTAATTTTAGACTAATTTCTTAAATGAGTCAAATCCGAGCCCAAAAAGTTTGAATTAGCTCATTTATAGCTTTCACTCATAAGCTCGATTCAGCTTGATTGTTTAATTAAACGAGTCAAGCATGGGTTTTATTTTAGTTTCGTTTATTAAATGAGTCAAGTTTGAGGGTGTTTAATTTATATTTTATGTTCGTTTATTAAATGAGCCTGGTCATTTAGTTAAACGAGTCAAGCATAAGTTTTATTTTAGGTTCGTTTATCAAATAAGCTAAGTTTGGGGGTGCTTAATTTATATTTTAGGTTCGTTTATTAAATGAGCTTCGTCATTTAGTTAAATAAATCACGCATGAGCTTTATTTAGGTCCATTTATCAAATAAGCTAAGTTTGGGGGTGTTTAATTTATATTTTAGGTTCGTTTATTAAATGAGCTTGGTCATTTAGTTAAATAAGTCAAGCATGAGCTTTATTTTAGGTCCGTTTATCAAATAAGCTAAGTTTGGGGGTGTTTAATTTAACACAAGTTCTCATTGTATTCTGCTTTATAAGATACTTTTAAATATTATTTTGTTTCTTCTAATTTATTTCATTTAATCCTTTAATTATTAATTTAATGCAATTTTCTATCTTTTGATATTTAATTACAGTTTTATGCTTTAGGGTAACTTAATTCAAGTTCTATTTTCTAATTCATTTAGTTTATAAAAGTTATAAATTTTATTTATTATTTAATTAAGTGTTATTCTTTTATTAATAGGATATGCCAAATTAGTATAGGGTAGAAAAATAATTGAACCTTGGGATCATTAATCGTTTGATGTGATTTGGATTTAATTATTATGTATTTTTAAGTGATTAGATAAATAAATCAATTTTAATTATTATTGATCCAAGATTAAGAATTTTTTATATAGCTTGATCACTATAGAACTTGGGCGCTAATTGGATGACATTATAGTAAAGTTAATGTTAATTAATTTCTAAAATAATTCTAGTTAATAGCTTCCTAGTCATTAATTTTGCCATCCTAGGTTATTAATCGGTTAGACAATATGTTATGAGCTTGTTTGGTCTATTTCTATATGGGGATGCTAGGAAGCAAGTGTGTGTGAGCTCTTATAGGTTAAGATCATAAATATTACATAACTATCTTATTTAATTATCGATTGATATCCCTATGCTAAATATGTCTTCCGATCTCTTTCTATCTTATCATTATTATTTGGTTAAGTCAATCAATTATTAATTCTTATATTTTGATAGTTAGAAATAAGCTTTTAAATAATATTTTAATAAGGGAAATTATTTAAATTATGATTTCTATTATCATTTTATTTAATTTTTTCTTCTAATCTTGCACCAATTTTCTCTTACTATTTATGTTGGATAGGAATTCGCAATTGAGAACATTCATCTAATGATACAACCTATGGATCCAACTTTGACATATCCTATAGCTAGTAGAACTCAGTTGGAATACATTTACACCATTCCTTTTCCTATGAGTGAGAGCTCTTCATCTTTTGGAGAGGAAATTGACGAACATTTGGACAACATCTTTGAAGAAACAATGGTGAATCAAACTTTGAAGAAGCTTGTAGCTTCTATTTTTAATTTTCTTTGCATCAATTATCTTAATGATTAGAATGAGTGTGAAATTAAACCAAGAGTAATATATGTGCTTCCTATTTTTACATGTTTTTAGGATACTAGCTCTTCTAGATCAAGCAGCATTATTGATCCTAACAAGTTTATCAAGAAGTTTCATATAGCATGTTCTAGTATAAAGTGACTAGGGGTAAGTGTATATCGATTAAAATTGAAAGCTTTTTCTTTTGCTTGAGCTAATGTTGCTAAAGAATGGATATATGAATTACTTGTAGAATCTATTAATTCTCGGGATGACATGTAAAAGGTATTTTTAGAAATGTATTTTCTTTCATCTAGGGGCACTATGTAATACACCAAATTGAGCTAAGTATTATAATAATTGATCTGGTTATTTATATTAATATGGTATACTATATTTTTGGTGATTCCGTCCTAAGAACTCCACAATTAAGCGTGCTCACTATGGAGCAATTTTAGGATGGGTAACCCTCCTGAGAATTTTAGGAAAGTTTTTAAAAATGTCTCAGGAAGTGTGTGAGTGATGACAAAGCATATTGAAAGGACTTGTTTTGATCTATAGGGTTAGCCAATCAATCCGAAAGTACACTAAGATAATCCCCACGTGGTCATATCAACTTAGAGTATTACACACTAACACCAAAAAAGATATTTGTAGTATTAGGTAAGATGGTAGGTGCATCTTTATAAGAATATTAGGAGAGAGTTAAGTAACTATGTAGTAATTGTCCTAATCACCAAGTTAGTGAATAATTATTAATGCAACATTCTTATGAAGGAATAATGCCCATGGATTGTATCATGATAGATGTTGTTGGTGGAGGTGCCTTAGTTGACAAAACCCCAATTGGCTTCTAACTCCCAATATTATGGTACTAGAAATGCTTCACCTTCATCTCACCATAGAAATGAAACAATTATAGTAGATATTAAAGAATATATATAGGTAACTTGACTTCCTATTTAAAAAGGAGAGTGTTAGCTTAGGTATGTGGAATTTGAACATATGTGGGTTATTGTAACACTCCTATTTTTACTACTAAAAATTTTTATTTTGCAGAAGTGTTAATTACAAAATTAATTTGTGTTACCGCCACACTCAGTATAAGTCTAGCATCTGTTACCATTCTTATATTAAGCGCTAAGGATAAAACACTACTTTACTTGAGTAATATGATGGCGAAAATCAGAATACAGAGAATAATAGATAAATACGGTATTAGTTAAAAGCAACATTAGTAGTCTACCAAAACTCAAGAGAGAAATTATAGGAGGACATGAAAGTCCAAATACCATTGGATATTAGATAACAAAAGAGACACCGGATATTCCTATGCTCTCAAAACTGACTGACAAATTTCAACTGGACTCGAAAATTGACATATAAAGTCCACTGCCCATTGAATAGGTAGGGGCCCACGAAAATGAATCATTTAGTACTATGGTATTGAGCAACCCTTTATACCAAACTAATATGATAAAATAGCATAGAATACAAGCAAGGCATACAATTAACATTGTATAAGACATATACATACACATCCGAGGATTGAGATACAATAGTCTTTTAAATAATCAAATTCCATATAGGTCACATACTACTTATATTCATTCACCTAAAACGACATAACTTACCAGACGAATAGCCCAAAGTTACTATATGAAGTATGATTAGAAGAAAACCCTAGCACAATAACCATAAGGCATCATAACAATACATGGTATAAACATTAAGATATATATGAGATGATCCAACATAATAATCATAACAGGTAAGCAATAGTCACTAAACTACATACTGTTCATGCTTACTCATTTAGAGTATAATAACACTTATCAGCTAAGCATCCCTAGATGCTCTCTAAGATGATAGTTAAAACTCACTCTACACCAAGATTATAACCTTTACAGCATAATTCATGTCCTAGTATTAACCCCAACCAATTACATAACATCACAGGTACGTTCATAGGTACAATATACTCATATTCCTAACATTATAGGTATACTTACAGGTACAGTGTAATAAAATACATAACATCATAGATATACTTACAGGTACATTATAATGACCAATTATAGAACGTCATAGGTATACTTATAGGTACAATAAAATAAAATCTATAACGTCACAGGTATACTTAAAAGTACAGTAAAATAAAATCCATAACCTCAAAGGTATACTTACAGGTACAATATAACAACATATATAACGCCACAAATATACTTACAGGTACAATATGATAAAATCTATAACATCACAGGTATACTTATAGGTATAGTATGATAAAATCTATAACATTATAGGTATACTTACAATTACAGTACAATAAGATACATAACACCACAAGTATGCTCACAGACATAATATCAATGCAGGTAGGCACAAAGGCTGCTACAGAAAACTACAGGTAGGCATAATGACTGCTACCAAAACTCCCAGGTAGGCATAATAGCTATTACCAAACCAATCCAATATCCAATAATAATCATTTCAATCAAATTATATCATTTTCATTTTTATTTTCTCTAGGGGATATAATAATAACCCAAAGGTATAACAATACACTAGTTATACAAGCACACACAGCATCACGGTGCCCTCCAACCATCCAACCTAGAGTCATAATAGTACTCTGGTTATACTGATGCACAAGGCACACAATACCCTCCTTACCTAGGATACCTAATCATTAAGTATTGATACCCCCTTTAGGGACAGTAGGTCACTTATAGAATATACTAGGGCATTATTGGGGCACAACCGGCACACCAGAAAACCAAACAAATCGACGACTCCTACCTCGTCTCTAGGGTAGCTACCCCTAGAGAGAAACCATTTCCAAACTCAAGGTCTTTTACTTTACGTATTAGTCTTTTTATAAGGTGATCACAGATAACACGCATTACACAATTATTCTCATTTCAATACTTATTTATTTTTCTTTTATTTTTAATTATCCAAATCACCTCTAAGGTTAACAGTCCAAAACGAGGTCAAAGTCAGTACTAAGGTCAACTTACTAAAAGCCTAAGGCCATCCTATATCCAATTATTCACATTTAGGCGCATTAGGCCAAAAATGACCAAAATGCCCTTGAGGCCAATAATTATTAGATTATCTTTCATTTAAATACTAAATCTATTTTATTAATTAATTTTTCATAAAAGGATAAAATAAAATAATCTAATTATTTATTATATAATTTAAATTATCAGTTATGTCAAAAGATCATTTTGCCCTTACACAGGTTTCTACATACAAAACCCTATCATATACTGATTAATTACTGATTATTTAAAATTATTTAAATTTTACTTTTTTTAAAAAATTATAAGAATCAAATGGAGCTTAAATATCGATGATAAAGATGGAAAAGGACCGTGGAAAGAGTCGTAGAGAGAGTCAGGAAAGAGGATGTCTAAATATCTAATCGTTTGTATTAGTTACCTCAACTTTTTCACTAATTAACTTAACTGCCTTTAAGCATGTAACATTTCAAGGAGGTTGTTTTTCTATTAGTTATTATTGATCCTAAATAATGTGCCCCCAAACGAACAGCTCTCTGACAAATAGTTACAGTCTGTTTGGTTCATGAAAAAAAATGAGAAAAGAAAAAAAAATTGATAGAAAATATTTTTAACATGTTTGGTTACCTAGAAAATTAGATAAAAAGAAAATAAGAAGAAAAATAAAAGGGAAAGATATACTAATCTATTTCCCTAATCTTTATACGAGGAAAGAAAGGAAAATCGGAGAGATTTGTTTTCAACCAAACTCACGCCTCCTTCATCGACCGATGAACCTGAACTTCTGCACCACCTCCATCGACCGACCAACCTCAACCTCCATCAACGACTTCCTTCTCGCTCTTCCTCCATCAACTTCGCCTCAAAAAAATGTAATTGTTCGGTCTTCTTTTGCTGAAAATGATAGGAAAAGGAAGATAAATTCAATTCAGTTTTGCTTGTTTGATCTGATTTGAGTTGAATTATATACTGAATTTGTCGCGGTTGGTTTGTCATACAGTAGGTTCCTTCTAATATCATCAATTGTTTTTTTTTCTTCTGATTGTTGAAATTGTGGTTTTCCCCCCTTTCCCCCGTTCATCTCAGCGTTTGCCGCCGAACGAGGTGGGTTATCAGCTGAGGTCATGAGGAAAGCATTTCATGCTACAGAAGAAGGATTTCTGAAATTGGTTAAGAAGTCATGGTCAGCTAACCCACAGATTGCTATGGCTGGTTCCTGCTGCCTCGTTGGTGCTATTTCCGATGATAAGTTGTACGTAGCAAATCTCGGTGACTCGCGCGCGGTTCTTGGCCGTAAAGTATCCGATGGAGGAATGTTTTTCCCTCTGGAAATAGTGGCAGAAAGATTGACATCCGATCATAATTTCAGAAATGAGGAAGTGAGGAGAGAGGTCCGTGACCAGCATCCCGACAATCCTCATATCGTTGTACATACTCGTGGTTTTTGGCAAATTAAGGGCATTATCCAGGTAACAAATTCGGAATGTCGTCCCTCGTTTGGTTCTGCATAATACATAGATTTCTCAGTACTCGAACGCCGGGTAATTAGTTCAGCTTGTAGCACGCATGCTTTGGTTTTAGAAATTTTGTCACCATGGCGGTCAAACAGTACTACTGATACATTCTCATTATTTATATCCTCTTTGAACATGAAGGCAGTGTGCCTGTTTTGGATAGGAATTCATTTTGATTGATTGGCGTCTCGTGGTCGTAGGATCGGGGTCCTCAGCAGCAGCGAATGAGGAAGAGTTGTTATGGAAAGGGTGAAGCTGTGATCGTCAAATGTAGTATTGGATTGTTCCGAAGATTATTGATATTTTATAATTTTTTTAAAATTTTTGTAAATTATTTATGTAATATTTTAGAATTTTTTAAAAAAATTTAGAATTAATATTGAGTTTATGGAGTTTTTACAATTTTTTATATACTTTATGGAATTTTTATGTATCAACATAATATTTTAATTTTTATTAAATATATAGAAGTATTTAAATAATAATAATCAATTTTCCTTATAATTTTCTTTTTATAAATCAAACACCAAAAATACTTTCCAAGAATTCAATTTTCCATAGAATTTTCTTTAATAACCAAACAAAGGAAAGAAAATTAATTTCTTTCATTTTCTTTCCTTCAATTTTCTTTTCTCTACATTTTTCTTTCCACTTAATTTTCTTCAAACCAAACAGGGTCTTAAAGTGTCCATGTATTTACAAAAGTGATCATGAATCATGATTACAGCCGATAAAATTGATTCGAGCAGTCCGATTTGATTAGATATTTGTAAAATCTGAAAAAAAAAGTTATCAACATGACTCCAACTCAGAGCTTATTCGATCGAATTTCGCACCGAATATACTTAAACCAATAAAATAGCAATCGGACCCTCTATTAAACCGATATCAACCCGTTCCGACTTTAATCTAAACATTAATTTGATATGATATCAACCTGTATTTATAATAGTATATTTAATATTAATTAGTTATAATATTAATAATAAAAAATATACAGGTTTTAGTATTTATTTAACGGTTTTAAAAACATAATGTTTTATTAAGTTTACTTATTCTTCTTACTTTTACCGTGGACGTCCTTATTCGCTGCCAATATTCTAACTTTACCTTTTTTAACACAAAAATATAACGTTGGAAAACTCATAATAATAAACAATACATTTTTAATTAGATACTTACATAAAATTAAATTTAATACTTATTTAAGAAGTTAATGAGTTTAACTCATTTTGCTAGTCAATATTTTGTTTAACCCAAACTTGAAGCGATCTAATCTAGAATTAGCTTAGTTCAAACCTAACCAACCTATTAAAACTATATCCCTCAAGTACCCAAACCCAAAACTTGAACCTGACTCAATATATTGATTCCATATAATACGAATATGCAATGATACAAAACCGATCTGAACTAAATAATAAAATTACCTGACAAATTTCAATTAAATACCTTGACATCTCTCTCTCTCTCTCTCTCTCTCTCTTAATACCATGTTTTCGATTATTCCATTTAGGTACCTCTACATTTCAATTTAGTTTCACTTGGATACCCAAATTGTAAAAATAAACTACATTTTTAATTCAATTTAGGTACCCATTAGAGTACCCCCCCCTAAGTAAAATTCAATTGAAATGTGGAGGTACCTAAGCGAAAATATAAAAAACACAGGTTACCTGAAAAATATTAAATAAAATATTAAGATACTTAAATAAAATTTATCCTAAAATAAATGAGCATCAGGTATAGTTTGGTCATGTGTGATCAAAGTACTATTTAGGTAACCTTATTATTTAGTCAATATCTTATAAGATATACTTCAGGTTATTTGTTATACCTTATTATTTTCATATCCTTACAACCTCATTATTTACAGCTTATTCTTACTTCATAATAGCTCCAACTACTTTTAACTAATACTAAAAAAATCTTTTATTATTTACTTCAATTGCAAATATACCCTTATTAGTTATACCTCACCCACTTATACACACTCTTGCCCTTATTAATTAGTAAAATATTATTAATGTAATTTAAAATAAATAATTTTAATAACTTATTTTTAGAAACCTTAAATATAAACTAATAATTAGGTATAATTAGTTATAATAATTATTTTAGGAGGTCTTGTATTGAACATATTGTTATTATGCGTATTATTGTAACACATTGGGTATAAATTAATTAGGGAAAATTTTGAAATAGAATTTGGGATATTCAATTTAATCCTAGTTATACCTTAACCTAAACTATTTTAATTTGAATCTAATTCTAAAACAACCCTTATTTTTTCCTTCCCTTTCCCTTTTCCTTTTCTTTTCCTTTTTCTCCCCCCTTACCCTGTCGATCCACCCCATGCTTTATGTGCGACCTTCTTAACTTCTACAACACACCATAGCCCACCTCCATCTCCATCTCCATCACCCATCATCTCCCTCAATCACAGCTGGTATGTTCCTTGATGTTGTGCCTCACCCATGCCTTGCTTCTCTCATGTGTGCCCTTACCATCCCCTTGCATGCCATCCCTTTCTTTTCCATCCTTCACCATGCTCATGCCACTATACATACATAAATACATACATACATACATATATACTCTTCTAATCTTCCTCTACCTCACTTAATGCACAACCCTTTACACTCTCCATGTTCTATCGAGAAAACCAACTCCAACCCTCTTTTCTTCTTCTCTTCCTTCCACTCCTCTATTTGACTTCATCGAACCACCATCACCATCACCACACCACCACCAAGTGTCGCCATCTGCTTGGTAAAACAACCACCTCAAGCACTGCATCAATCCCCCTCGCCATCAGTGACCATCACTGCCCCTTGCCTCCTCTTTTTTCTTCTTTTCTATCTCTCTATATCTTTTTTCATTGAGGTGCATGACCTTGTTCTCCTCACATCCCCTAGCCATTCCCTCTCACAAAATTTTACACATAACCCATGCACCCTTGTGTGCCCTACCTGTATGCGCTCACGTAGCCCATAGATGGTTGCACACCCTTATTTTCTTCTTACCCATGCGTTTTGACCATAGTCATGTGCATCCTTTTCTTCTAGCCTATGCACTCCTCTTCTCGTTCTCTCCGCTCACACTAGTGTGCCTCAAATATAGACAACCTATTCTTGTTTTACCTTCTTGACTTGTTGCATACAAGTCGTGTTCCACCCTTGCATGACTGTGCTTAGCTTGTGCCCATTCCTTTACTCCGTGATTTGTTAACCTTTCTCCCCCCTCCCACTAGTTGTTAATTAATTTTGGTAATTATTGTGTTATAATATATGCTAATATATGCGTGGGTTGTATTTATGTAAGGAGTTTGAAGAGGTTAAGTGGAGATTGGGTGAACCTTACTTTAATTTTTTCGCTTGGATAAGAGGTAACCGTACCCTTCTACTAAGATGTGAAATCATATGGAATAAAAGTCTTTATGTCTTTAGGGTATGATTTATGCATGAGTTCGAAAGGTTATATGTAGGTATTATATGCTAAAGTCTTACATCATACATGAAAGCGTTATTAATAGGTGTGAAGCATGAACGTATGGTCCTAAATAATTAGCATGTATTCGACATGTTATTAAATAGAAGATCTATGCATGTGTATTTTGTTTAATGCTTAACGTAAGCATGTCTAGGGTTTTATTAGGGTTTTGATCTTGTCGAGACTATGGTGTAAATACCAAGATGAGTGTACCATGATTACCTTTGCATGGTAGATAGGGTTGATATAAAATACATTAAAGCATGCACACATGAATTAGGGTAAAAATACGATAATTATTATTCCTATGATCTAGGATTAGAAATGCATGATTATAGTTTGTAGACATAAATCACTAAATACATAAAAAGTAAAAAAATATAGTCAATTTCTAAATCATAATGATTATTTGTGTGCTAAAATATTGTGAATAATTGTATTTTAGCCTTTTCATAACAAATCCTCATAATAATAATGTTTGATATGAAATTTGGCTCATAATAGTGTAGTTTGGGTTTTGAGGATATTTTGGTCATTTTTTATGGAATGCACCTTTTTTGAATAATTAGACATAGGATGGACTTAGACTTTTGATAGGCTTACCTGAGTGTTGACTTCGATTGTGATATAAACTAGTGACCTTAGGGTTAACTTGGATAATTTGATATAGAGGGAAAATGGTTAAGTACAGAAATGAAAAGTATTGTGCTATGTGTGATATCTGTGATCATCCTATAAAATATTAATAATTAATGTGGAAGACCTTTATTTTGAGAATGTTTGATCTCTAAGGGTAGCTACCCTAGAGATGAGGTAGGAGCACTTGGTTTATTTGGTTTGCTGGTGTGTTGTTATGCCCCAGTGAGGCTCTAGTTTACTCTATAGGTGACCTACCGGCCCTCTATGGGGTATTGATAATAGGGATTAGGTGTCTTAGGTGTGGATGGTATTATATCACCTTATGCACCAGTATGAAAAGAGTGTTGTTATGCCTTTAGATTGAATGATTGGGAGGGTATCATGATGCTTTGTGCACTGGTATGACCGGTGTACTTTTATGTCTTTGGATTATTATTATGTCCCCCACAAGTAAGAAAAAAAATGGAACTAATTGTGAGCCAGTGACTCGTATTTGGTGTATATAATAGCTTGAAGCGTTGTGTGAAGTATTTTGGAGGAATTGGGAATAGAGTTTTGAGTTGTGTTGGAAAGGTTTGAATATTTGACCTTAATTAAACGGGATGGAAAATTAATAAACATGAAAGTTGTAGATCTTTATGTTAACTTTCCAACGCATCAAGAATCAGTTCAATTGGAAGTCAAATAAATAATTTGTGGCCAAAATACTATAAATTATTAAAGTTGGAAATAAACATGGGGCCTATGTTTAGTATAAATATCATATAATTAGAACCCTAATTAGCATAACGCCATCCTCTTCTTTCCTCTTGAGTTTTCTTATAATTCCTTAGTGAATTAAGTGATTCAGATGAGGACTTCTTTGATTCTCTTTGTAATCACAATTACTTCACATTAATAAGATCATCTATTTCCTCAATCTGTGTTATTGAGTGCTCTTCTCTTCTCAATTCTTTTGTGTTCTAATTGATTTCAATTATATCTTATTTTTTAAATTGGTATCAATCCCCGAAAAATTGGTATCAAAGAGTAGGGTCCATGTTCAAGATGTCTACAAGATTTGATATATAGAAGTTTGATCAGTCTGTGAACTTTGGCTTATGGAAGTTGAAGAAGAAGGTAATCCCGATTCAGAATGGATAGGAGAAGGTGGTACTTGGGAATTTAAAGAAGCCCAATTTAATGATAGATGAGAAATTTAAGGAGATAAATTAAAAGACCCTTTCCACCATACAATTGTGTTTGTCTAATGAGGTTTTGTGCTAGGTGGCTAAAGAAACAACGATGTCATTCCTATGGCTTAAGCTGGAGTCTCTATGCATGACAAAGTCGGTGACAAATAGTTTATTATTGAAGAGTAAGTTGCATGATTTGAAATTGGGTAAGGAACAATCCCTAAAATCTTATATTCATGAATTTGACTCTATGATTATGGATCTAAGGAATATAGATGTCAAATTGAAGGATGAAGACTTGCTATTACATTGTGGTGTTCTTTGCTTGCTAATTACAAGCAGTTTCATGAGACTATAATGTATGGAAAATATGATGAGTTGGTTCTTGCTGATGTCAAGACTTCCCTGCTACATCGGGAAATGATTGAGACCATAATATTGCCCTGACATATGTACAAACTAAAAAAGGTATTCAAATTTCACATTAGAAAGAATGATACATCAAATTTGAAAGATTTCTAGTCACCAAGAATCATGACTCTATGAAAAAACTAATACAAACTTTGTAGAATAACTATAAAATATAATTAAGAAAAAGTTACATTGTTGATGTCCAAACACATACAAGTAATTAGAAAAAATTTCATAAAATAGTCAATCCTTAATCTTCAACATCATTAGCAATAATAAAATCATCCAAATCTGAGTTTTGCTTCTTTCACTTTTCATGACTTCCTTTCCTTCGTTGATTTATGCTCTTTATTTTACTTGTTACCCATTTGGACCAACTTTTCTCCTAGTTCTACTTTCTAGAAAACATAAGCAGAACACTCAATCTCTCCTTGTTGCACAACTTCATCATTTATTTGATCAAGTACTTGCTCTTCTTCCACTTTTGGCATGCTACACAAGTCTCGAGGCTCTATCTTAATCACAACATTCCAATCATCATGTCTTGGATCTTAAACATAAAACAATAGCTCCACTTATGATTCTAATACAAAAGGCTCATCTATTTTTAATGAAGAACCTCTATGTATGCTAATTATTGGATATTCATTCACGTTATCTCCTCTACCTTCATGTTGCGTGTCATACCAATTATATTTATAAAAAAAAACATGATTTTCACCGGCATATTGCAACTTATAAACATATCTTAGTACACCATAATATAAGTCATTTGAATGACCATCTCTTTGTACCATAACACCACTATTTTGAAATTTCTTATATTCTTCTCGATTAAGTGTACGAAATCTAAACCCATTAGCTATGAGCCCACTATAACGCCTTGCGGTGCATGACGGACGACACACTAAGTGATATAAAATTTCATCAATTGATCCTTCTTTATATAATTTCTCTACCTATTAATCAATGAAAGAAATATAAATGCATTTACATATCTTAGGTAATATTTTATCACTTATTAGAAGAAATGTGTGTGATAGGAGGTGTTTGTTTGGTTGGGTAGTTTGTTCTGATCAAGTATATGGTAATATAGGAGGTATATGGTCTAGTAAAAAACAAAATTGAATGAAATATGTGTTCCATTTATTACTGTCAAAAACTACTGCTAAATGTTTTAGTTCAAATTATATTTTTCATAACAATTTTTTTTGTGGCTAAAAATACATATTAATGTGTGAATCTTTTTTCGGCCACAATTAATAAAATACATTCTTAAAGTTACATTGAAATTGATGAAAATGTTTTTTCCCACAATTTTTTGTATCAATTTTATTCATGGTAGAATTTAAATAAAAATTTACTAATTTTTTTTTCATAATTAATCAGATCCGTTGTGAAAGCTAGTAGATATTGAAAATAGTGAAACTATTTTTGGCCACAAATTAATAGTTTTGTGGATAAAAATATATATTAATGTGTGAATCTTTTTTTGATTACAATTAATAAACTATGTTCCTAAAGTTATATTGAAATTGATGAAACTATTTTTGCCCACAATTTTTTGTAATGATTTTATTCGTGGCAGAAGTTAAATAAAAATTTACTAAATTATTTTTTGTCACAATTAATTAGATCCATTGCAAAAGCTAATAGAGATTGAAAATATTAAAACTGTTTTGGGCCACAATTTAAAGATCCGTTGCTAAATTTATATTGAAATTGGTGAATTTTTTTATGCAACACTTAAAACTCCGTTGCTAAATAACAACATTAATTTTCTTATAATCTTTTCAAAGAATTTTATTTGTTTCTTTATTAACTTTAATGAAATAAACTATAGTGTAATATCTTTTATGCTTGTTCTAAAAAGTAATATATATTTTTTGTGAAATAAAAAAATAGCATAATATATTTTTAAATTTTTTTTAGCTTAATAATTGTTTAAGGAGCATTAACTAAAATATGAGAAATCCTTACAATAACACAATTGCATTCTATATTGACTTACATGCAAGGCATAGAATAAAATAAATATTAAATACAACTAGATTACCACCCCATGTGACATACATAAGTATTTAGAATGCAACTTTAACTTGGCATTTGGTAATTCAAGTATTTAAGAAAAAAATATTAAGCCAAGAGTTAATAAAAAGGAAAAAAACGTAAGCAATATAAAATAAATTATCAATATATAAAATAATACAATTAAATGACCTCACATATCTAGTGTAATAATAAGAAGTGAAAAAGACATACTTTATGAAATGCATGAGAAAATTTTGTTACAAAAATATGTGCTCGCAACAAAATTGTAGTAGCAACAATATTGTCTCATAACCATTAATAAGGTATACAAAATACCCTCTATTCATGTAAAAATTTTAGTCACGAGTTGATAGGTTGGTGCAAAATAAGTTTTTCCACAACAACATGGTCATTGTGAAAGTTATATTGTTTTAGCAACGATCAATTATTGTGGTAGTAATTTTTTTTTATAGCAACGAGATTATAATTGTTGTAAAAAATACTTATGTTCATGGCAACATGCTTTTGCCATGAAAGTTAATAATTGTGGCAAAAAATAAGTTTCATCAACAAAAATTTGAGGTCATGGCTAAAATGAATTATGAAAAAATTATTTTCTTGTAGTGTTACTCATTGACATTTATAATATAGATTAACTTCCAAACCTCGCAAGAAAAAAATATTAATTGATATTTATAAAATGAAAATACTATTTGAAAAATAATAATTAAAATAATTCATATCTATACCATCTACCATCCATAATAGACAAAATTAATTGATCTCTTCTAGGTTGTCTATGGCCACAAGTATGAGGTTGAATTAAAAAGCATAAGTACTAAAATAAAAATAAAAATGAGAAAGCGAGAGGAGAAAAATCAAGAGAATGATCACTATCAAATTAACAATATACATATATGATAAACCTAAATAATCAAAAAAAAAATCAATATGACAAACCCATGGAACAAAAAGTTATCAAGTCCTTATATTTTTAAAGTTATTGCAATTTAAGATTTGATTAGTCTCCTTTTTGTGATAAAAGGGGTGTGGAATGGATGATAATTTCCTAGAATGTGTGACCATCAAATCCATAGATATGATACATGTAATGTTGATTCTTATAATTGTTTGACATATCCTTTCGATTTCAATTTTAATCACAGTCACAATTACTAATTAAGTCATGTTAGTTAGTATACAATCATACCAACCAAAAACAAATATAAATAACAAGAATGATGCTTTATTTCCTTCTTAAGTGCGTGAAAACAACATATTCAATAATATAGTATGATCAAGTCTACATTAAAGAAGCTAGCTATCTAGGAAATAACTTATTCTCAGACGAAATAAATTCATTACACATCATCTAGCAAATCCCTCGATTAATCACCTTGATCTCATCCTTCGTTGTCTCTTAGAACATTGTTCCATGATGAGTTCAACCAAACATATCAATCTTGATAGCCAAGGAGGTGTTCTACCCCAAAACACAAAATACCCTATACTTAACCCTATTACTATTCCACTTCCATACCCCATCAAGACAATTTTCCAAAAACTAATATCTCTAGAATCATAATACTTTGGTGATTGTGGTTCCGTTTCATCATCATCATCATCATTACACTTCTTAACCAATGGTGCTCCACATAAACCAGGGTTTCCAAGGTATGATCCATTTTCAAAGGTGTTAAACTGGTTGCCTACTGGAATAAGACCAAATAAATGGTTTCCTGAGGCATTAAAAACTTCAAGAGATGTCAAGCTTGTCAACTCCTTAGGAATATGCCCGGCAAGTTCATTGGATGAGAAATCTAAAGACTCTAACATGGATAAATTTCCTAGAGAAGGTGGAATGGTACCACTGAAGTGGTTATAAGAGAGGTTAAGCCACCTTAGTGAGACTAAATCTGCAATTTCATTTGGGATATCACCTTCAAATTTGTTTGCCGAGACATCAATGGATGTTAAAACATATGGCACCTTATCAAGCTCCCGTTCGGATCCTTTGAATGTAAGGGTAATCGAACACATGTAGTTAAAATATCCAGAATACAATACTTCATTACTCAGATAATTCACCTCAGGTTTCTTATCCTTATTCATCATAGCTTTTAAGCTCTTGATTAGCTTACATGGTAAGTTACCGGAAAATTGATTGTTGGCTATGTCGAGTGTCTGTAGCTTTGGGAATGGGGTCGGACCATAATCTAGTTCTGTTTGACGGCCCTCGAACCTATTCGAACGTAGCACAAGGGCCTCTAGATATGGCAGAGTACCCA
Organism: Tamarix chinensis; assembly: GCA_030549775.1. Taxonomy (NCBI): domain Eukaryota; kingdom Viridiplantae; phylum Streptophyta; class Magnoliopsida; order Caryophyllales; family Tamaricaceae; genus Tamarix; species Tamarix chinensis. Next base: position 13,826,162 of record CM060176.1, read on the forward strand.
ACCAATGAGGAAATTTGCCATTGAGTTTGTTGTTTCCTAGATCAAGAACTCGTAGGTTCGAACAATTGGTCAAGGATGTTGGTACGGGTCCTTCCAACTGATTTCCATTTACACTCAAGCTATGTAAGAAGCTACACTTTGTGAAATCTTGAGGAAGCGTGCCATAAAATTTATTCAAATTTAGATTCAGTACAAAGAGCTCCTCACTCAGGTTTCCCAAGCATTGCGGGATTCTGCCGGTCAAGCTGTTGTTAGAAAAATCAAGGATCACAGGGCGAATTAAATCACAGACGGTTGAAGGGATCTCACCAGTGAACTTATTGTTTGAAACTAGGTAGAACAACATGGAGGGTGGTAATTGAGGGAGCGGGCCTCTAAACATGTTAGAACGGAGATCTATAAGTTTCAAGTTCCAAGGAATGTGCTCCAATCCACCGGTTAGATAGTTAAATGAAATATTCAACACTGACAGGTTATTCTTTACTAGCAACCAGTGAGGGACTTGGCCATGGATTCTGTTGTTGGAGAGTTCTAGGACATGTAAATTCTCTTGATCTATTAGAAAATCAGGGAACTTACCTAAATTGCATGAGGATAATCCTAATTCAGAGAATTGAGGCAACACGGTAGATGTTTCAATATCACTGAAAGACAACGATAAATTGTTGTTTGACAACCAAAGAACAGAGAGACTTTTCAATTTGTGAAACATACTAAAATCAACCGTCCCATTAAGCTTATTTGATGACAGATGTAACTCTGATAGTCTCTTGAGCCCAAAAATTGAGGTCGGAATCGATCCATGTACCATGTTACTGCTCAGATCAAGGCTCTGCAATGACTCACTAATATTGGCATAATAATCTATAACAAGATGGCCACTAAACTGATTTTCTTTCAAGTGTAAGACCTCTAATGAAGGTAAAGTGAAAACCCAAGATGGTATTTTCCCACTAAGCATATTTTCACCCAGATTAATATACTTTACTCTAGAAAGCTTGATTGTGTTTATTAAAGAAGGAAGCTCACCATTGAGTTGGTTTGATGAGAGATTAATTTCTTCGGTCACATTCCAGAGCCAAGATGGAATGACACCATAGAAGTTAGACCCATACAGACTTAGTTGCCTCGGGAACTGCGTTGGTCTTGCTGGTTCGGGTAATTTTCCAATGAATTGTGGAGAGGAGAGGGTTAGTTCCTCGAGGGGGCTGGTCCAGCTGAATCCAGAGAAATTTGCATGAAGATTGTCATCTTCTATACAAAGATCTCGGAGGTGCGGTAAGTGAAGAATATCAGTCGGGAAGCTCCCACGCAATCCACCGTATGATAACGTGAGAGATGTCAAAGAAGAGAGATTCACAAGCGACCGTGGCACGACCGAGTTAATGAATACATGCTCAAGGAGTAGTACCTTCAAGCCGGTCATGTTGCTCGTGATCGAGCCAAGATCCGGCATTTCTAATACATAATTAGAATCGTCATTAGTATGTGAGATGTGAAGGGAAATGAGGTGAGAAAGTCTAGCAATTTCAATAGGGACTTTACCGGTAAATTTTGTGAAAGAAAGGTTAAGATGCTTTAAATGTGGAAATTGGCCAAATTTAGGAGAAATAGTGGAGTTATAGAAGTTGTTAAATGCGAGATTGAGGCTTTGGAGTGTTTGGAGCTGAAAGAGGGAGCTGTTAGAATCGATAGTTCCTCGAATCTGACTACAATTAAGGTCGACTTCAATGACGTGACCGGATAATAAGTCGCATGAGACCCCATCCCAGGAACAACAATCAGTGTTATTGTTCCATGATCTTATCTTTGGATAAGCAGTTTGACCAGAGGCGGCACATTTCTCAGAAGCTGAGCTATCGATTACGAAATTGTGTGCGAATCGGAGCAGTGCGGTAGAGTCTTCGTGGTGGCAGAGGTGTATAGAGGAGTTGGGAAGTGGTAAAGAGAGAGGCAGTTGAATGTTATAAATAGATAGGAGTGATAGGCGTATGGGGTAGGTGCAGAGCCTAGCAAAAGCAAAATTGGACCTTGCAACGTGTCGGAAAACCTATATTTGGTCCCCGCACCAAGTCTCCTCCGTGGCGTGCCGGAAACGGAAGAAAATGAAAATATGCACATGTACATCTTAAAAATTAGAACAAATCTATTAAAATTTTTAAAAAAATTAAAATTATTATTTACCTTAATTATTATAATTAGTAATAAAATGTTAAAAAATAAAAATTTAGCCTAATGCTTCCGATATTAAATTTGATATAAAAAAATTTCTGAGACAAGATATTATTTTCGAAGTTTTACAAATAGTATGTCCACTCAAATTGGGTGTCTACATCAACATTTATGTACTATTTATAGCTCATTTAAAAAATAATTATCTATTATAATTACTTATTTTAAAAAAATAGCTCTAAATATAAGCTAATTTGTTCTTTTGGTACTAAAAGTATTACACAAATTTAAAGGTACTTAACTAGAATTATAAAAAATATATATATAGTATCTAAAAAATATTAAATTAAATAATAATATAATATCTCCAAACTTACTACTAAAAATTTTTAAATAATTAATTATAGAAACTAAAATAGAAAATTATAGTGTGTTATTGTCACACTCTGTACAAGTTCAGTTTTTTCTATTAACCTTATACTAAGTGTTAAAACTAAAAATATTATTTCGTTTAAATTAATAACAAAATTATAAAAATTAGAGTAGAGAAAATCAAAGAAAAATTAAATCTTTTTAAATAAAACAAATTGTGAGTGATTATAAAATTTACTAAAAATAAAAGAATATAACAATAAAAAAAAGACACTAGTTAACACACAAGGCATGTGAGAACAACACAACGAGGCACGATTTGATATAAAAGCGGTTAACCATAATACCACTTAAGCGTTTTGATCATAAACACTAAATTATTGTACTATTAACCAAAATTTTTGCTAGAATGAAATTAAATATGCTAAAAAATAAGATTTGATTTGTTTATAAGGATATTTAAGACTCAATGGATAGTTACATAATTAAATACACTTAATGTTAAGTAATTAAATAGTAAGAAAGTCTAATAATAAGGATTTGTTAGTCAAATTAGTAAATGGATCCCAAAAATCATGAAATTTTATGTGGATGTGCAAAATAATTTAATAAACTTAAATATATAGAAATATTTCGTATTATAATTTTTTTAACACTCGACAGATAGAAAACAAGCAAAACCAACAAAAATAAATAATTCATGGAAACACATTTATTCCCAAATTCACAAAATGAATAACCAACCATTTAAATTAATATGGATGGATGCAAAATAATTTTATAAAAATAAATATATAAAAATATATAGTCTCGGAGTTTTTTTGGTGCTCAACAGACAAAAATAGACAAAATGGTAATGACATTAACGAGTTTTTTTTTTGTGTAATTTAGCAATTTAGGCCAAACAAAAGATTTTTGAGCAAATGAATGAAATGAATGAATAAATTGAAATAATTAAGGAAAATGTGACTTTTCACAAAATAAAATGAATGACCAAATGTTTAATTTTAATATGAATGATATGGAATTTGATATTATAATATTTAGAATTAAGTTATAACATATTTAAGCATATCACAGTATCAATTATACTTTAAACAAGCTAGCTAGCTAGGTAATAACTTATTATCAAATGAAATATATACATCTATCTTGGATCATCTTCTTCATTGTATCTTAAAGTGTCGTTCCATGATGAGTTCAACCCAAACTACCAATCTCGACGAGCATAGAGGTGTTCTACCCTAAAACACAACATACCCTATACTTAATCCTATTACCATTCCACTTCCATAGCCCTTTAAGAAAATTTCCCAACTATTAATATCTTCATAATCATAATAGTCCATTGATGGTGGCTTCAGTGCAACATCTTCATCATCATTGTCATCCCCACACTTATTCGACAGTAATGTTCCACATAAATTAGGGTTTTCAAGATATGATCAATTTTCAAAGTTATCACATTGTTTGCCAATAGGATTATAACCAACTAATTAGTTTCCCAAGGCATTGAAAGACTCTAGATATGTGAAGCTTCTCAAATCCTTAGCAATCTATCCAACAAGTTCATTGCAAGAGAAATATAAGGCCTCTAACATAGATAAATCTCCTAGAGAAGGTGGGATGGTGCCACTAAAGTTGTTAAAAGAAAGATTAAGTCACGTTAATAAGACTAAATCTATAGTTTCATCTAGGATACCACACTCAAATATATTGCTTGAAATGTCAATGGTTGTGAGACTATATAGTATTGTATTGACCTTGCATTCATATATTTTGAACGTGAGAGTAATTGAATATATATGGAAAGTTTTGAGGATGAAGCGTACTTCTCCTCTCCTCTCATTTTGTTTTTCCTTATTCATCATTGGTTTTAAGCTCTTGATTGACGTACATGGAAAGTTCCATGAGAACCGATTATTGGCTATTAACCAGTCTAATGATAGGACAATATCTTGTCTAATCTTTGTGCATACAAGGATACTAGATACTAGACGCATCTAAGCTTCTATAAATCAAGAGTTTTATACTGAATAACTCCTCTTATCCATATTATCTTATCATTGTTATTTATTTGAGTTAGTTAATTAATATTTCTTTTTTTTTGATACCAACAAAGGAAATTATTTTGATAATAGAAATTGACAAATTGAATTACTATATCTACGAAATTGATTCTTCTTCACTACTTAGTACTTATTTGGGTGTTAAGCATCTAATTTAGGGTGTATGTGATAACATACCATTTTTAGTCACTTGGTTGTGATAACATTAGTTATGTACCACTACAAAACTAGGGTAAGATGAATAAAATAAATCAAATAATATCTAACATGAATGATTGATTAATGTATGACACATGCCTTTACTTATTGACATTTATAATATAGATTGACTCCCCAACCCTCATAAGGAAAAAATATTAATTGATATTTATATTACTAATTAAAATGTATCAAATGAAAATAATAATTAAAATGATTCATATCTATACAATGTACCATCCATAATAACCTAAATGAATTAATCTCTTCTAGGTCTTCTACAACCACAAGTATGAGGTTAAATTAAAGAGCACAAGTACCAAAATAAAAATAAAAATGAGAGAGTGAGAGAAAGAAAAAAGAAGAAGATATTGATCAATGTCAGATTAACATAATAAATATATGATTAACCTAAATAATAATAAAAATCAATATGACAAATAGATGGAACAAAAAGTTGTCAAGTTCTTAGATTTCTGAAGTTATTCCAACTTAAGATTTGATTAATCTCCTTTTTGTGATCAAAAGGGAAGGGAATGGAAGATAATTTATTGGAATGTGTTACCTTCAAATCCATAGATATGATACATATAATATTGATTCTTAGAGTTGTTCGACATATCATTTCAATTTCAATTTCAAGTGTATGCACACTTATTAATTTAGCACTACCCCAGAAAGGGATTTTAATAATGGTTATTTTATAGTTTTAATGAAAATTTTGAGCCATTATTGAATCACTGGTTATTAAATCTTTGATAACAATTCATATCCATCATAAAAATATACAAAAAATCACAAATATGGGTGTAAGCTTGGTATTTAATAACGGTTTTTAAGTCAAAACTGTTGTTAAAAATAGGTTCTAATAATGGTTTTTAAGTCAACACTATTGTTTAAAATAAAGTTTTAATAACGGATATTACAAAAACTATTATAAAAAATTGTGTTAATAACAATTTTAGTGGGGAACCATTATTAAAACATTTATTTTAATAACAGTTCTTACTCAAAACCGTTTTTAAAACATCTATAATAACGGTTTTAGTAAGAACCGTTATTAAAACTATATGATGTTATTATTATTATTATTATTATTATTATTATTATTATTATTATTATTATTATTATTCTTATTATTCTTGTTGTTGTTGTTGTTATTGTTTTTGTTGTTTTTGTTGTTTTTGTTGTTATTGTTTTATTCTATCCCACATAAACAGTTGTATGTTCAAATATTTATTAAATATGTAATGTAAAATAACATCAATTCAAATATACATGCATGTCTTCCTCTCAAATAATACTTCATATTTTCAGTCAAGCTCTAATTAGTATGTCAGAATACACTGGGCATACCCTGGAGTGAAAATTAGTAGGTATACCACAATTAGGTAGCTCTACACTCCAAAGTCAAAAGTTTATACTTCATATCCTAGATGATCAAAAGACATAGATGAAATACAAACCTGAACGTGCATGTAGAATATTAATCCCTAGTTAATACCAAATGTATGAGTACACATGCCTGGCCCATTGGTTTCTAACTCCGTCAATTTCATCAACATTGTATTTCTAGCCTTGTGCATAGTCATTGGTGAAAAACTACAATGCTCAAGTTTTGATTAATATTCAGTTAGCACTTAGGTCATGTACCAAATATATATATCATGATTCATTAATGGAAAAATATGGAAAAGCAAACATACATAGCTTTGATATATGTTAATCGATCAATTTTGGATTATCAGATCCATTGTTCTACATACATAATATCCACAATCATCGCCATTCTACTGTTATAGATACTGTCAAATAAATTCAGCTAGCTCTCTAATTATTAAATATCAATTTGAATTAAAATAAAATATAAAATAGTTATCTTCCTACTTATCATTATAGGCTCATATTGAAGACTCTTTGGGTCTAAGACACCATTCCTACCTCTCATCTGATACGCCATCCGTAGTGCCCTAATAAATAGAGTTGGATACACAATATTATAAGTATATATACCTCCAATAATTAAAGTAGAAAATATGCATAAATAAGTTAATGAAGTAAGAAGTAAAAATTATACTAACATGTTGATAAGTTCTTTCCTACCATGATGAGTAACGTCAAAAGGCACATTATAGGTTCGAATGGAATCAAACACATAGATTTTATTAAGATTAGGTCGGATGGCGTACAAAACCCAATGTTCATGTTCAAGGTGAGGAATGAGATAAAATTTGTTGTATCCCTCAATCAAAATATGATCCACTAAATAGTTTATATGCCTAACCTCTCCTATTATAGTACCATCAGCTATGTAGTATGGGCACACAAACACAACAGAGAACAACATTCCCTCCATCACAGCACGACTAGCTACCAACCTATGAATAATAATAACAATGGATATTTGTTAATAACTAATAACTCATATAAGAGGTCATAAAAATTCCAATATAACAAGAAGTACTAAAATCTAAAATATGAAATAATACTTACGTGATATAGATGGCAACACTCGTGGTTGACATCCATTCTTGATTATAAATGTCGCTTATGTCAACTATCAACACCATGTTAGTAGTATCGTCCCTCCCAGTATACTCAAGACGATAATCAATGAAAATATTGTTATCCTTGAGGTAGTTTTAGGCATAGAAATACAATAAAGCTAGTGTTGGTGGAGGTTGGCTCTTCTCTAAAGAAGGAATCTTTTTGTGCGGCAACTGATCTTTCAGATTTAGCTCTCTTTCCTTTAGTAGCCGCCTTTTTGTGTTTCTCGTTTTACTAGTACCTCTCTTGGTTTTACTAGTGGGAGCACTCTTCTTTTTTAATTCCTTAATTGATAATATAAACAAAATATGTATTGAGCATATATACATGAAAAAGGGTATAAATAGTGTAAGTAATACATAAGGTCTAATAATGATGTCAAATGTTATTACCACTTCAATAGTAAGACATATTTGATCCACAGGCCAAGGCACGAAACTTCCATGAGCTTCTAGCACTGTGGCTACCTCATTGATTTCTTTATAACAAGGCAAGGGTGCAATACCAATTATTGGAGTATCAATACTTACTGGCCTTTTATTTAGGGTTAAGTTATGCCCATGGACTGTTTACGTTTGGATACTATAATTGATGCATACCTTTCCCTTCACCAAAAGAGTTGAAAAGCCATTCGTAAATAAGTCACATTTATGTAAACCCTAAAATAAAATATTACACATTCTTAATTATTTATGACACCGAATACATTTAATAATAATTCATAGTTTGTAATGCATACCTTCAAAAGAGAAGAAAGTCGTGCATTAGCTTTGCAACTATCTCTAACGCTATTTATATTGGGTATGTGAAGTTGATCATGGCTGACTAAATTGGATGGCTTATACCCTTGAGATTTAATAAATGACAACTTTTGCTCCATTGTTGCCATCCATTCAAATGCTATGTTTAATTTCTGGGTGAGGATAGTCACTTGCTCATTAGTGCTACGAGAACCATGAGATCAACTACATGCGCTCATTCTTGTAACGCCTAATCCAAGACCCCTATGTATTCCGGGGTGTTCTACAATTCCTATAACTTGGGACACAATGTTATATTGGTCCACCCCCTCCACAACATCTGATGTTTCAAGTTCATCCTGTAATGTATACAATATATTTAAATTTAGCTTATAGAAATAATCATAATATAATAGTTTTCTAAAATAAAACTAAGTAGGGTTTGGGGTATCTACAAAATTAGAATTTTTTTGGAAGCAACATTTACATTTTTATTAATATATCCATCTTTTGTTACTCTAACCTTCTTCCATATATACCAATATTGACAAACAATGTACGCGGATCCAAGTCTTGGGCTAGGAGCTATAAATTAAAAAATAATCTTACATTAAGAATATTATTATAACATTAGAATTTTACATATAAATAGATAAATCAAAAGCACATACCAACTCCTCTTCAAGGCCTGTATGGCCTTTGCGAGCCATATTATGCAGGTATTTATTCTTCTTAGCAATTTCTTTATTTTTGGCCCTTTTTTCCTATATTACAAGCCAAAATATAGTCACATGGTTATTTAAATATTAAGCATAATATTCTTAATCAAAAAGTTTAATTGTTATCTAATAAATACCTTAAAATCCTTCGAAAGACGATATGCAATAAATTGGTTCTAACTTTCTTGATCAATGAAACCATATCATTTGGGTGGGTTCTGTTATAAAGAGACATCCCTCTTTCTATACATTTTTCTACATGCTAAGTATGACCTAAATATTCTTAGACGCTCCCCACAATGTCTAAAAAGTCATTTCTTCCTAGTCTCCGGGACATTGAAGACTCTTTGCAAAATAAGACTTGTAGATGTATACTGATGTTAATGTATTAAAATTATTAACATTTGACATAAAAATGATTAAATAAAATAGCATATTTATTGTGATTTCCTATCAGATATGCTCTATATGACCCTTTAGAACCTACTTCTAATTATTATAAGAGATAGGAACACGGTTATGCATGTCGAGTGAAATATACGTTAAGAACATGTCTGCATAAGAGCCAATAGGAAGATTGTAAGTATTCTATCCCAACTCGACTAGTTCTCCTTTATTCCGCATGTCAGTGGTGATTCTCATAATAGTAGGTCATCTCTTCCCTTCTTCATCGCTATTGTCCCTATCAACTATTTTTTTTGGCCATATCTCTACAAAAAAAATCAATAAATAAATTATGTTAGAATGTTATGTATTGACCATAATGTAACACTAAATTATTTTTCGATACAATAAATATCCAATGAGAAAGGTCAAACAATGCATTTAAAAAAACTAGCACACATATCATGTGTACCACTACATTTGTCAATGAGTTAAGTTGAATCAAACTTCCTCTTATTATACAACATCAAACTATCATCAAATCGTTTAAGCTACGCATAGTAAAATCAAGTATATATATATATATATATATATATATATATATATATATAGATATATAGATAGGTTAAGTATAATAATATAATATTATTAAAAGTAGAGTTGAGAATAATGTATATAATAGTTTGTTATAAGAGAACATATTAATTATTATATTTAGTATAATAAACGCTAAACCCAAACCCAACCCCTAACCCTAATAAATTATAATAAAACTAATCCTAAACCTCATAAAACCCTAATCCTAAACCTAGCTAACTATAATTAAACCCTAATAAATCCTATATTATTATTATTATACACAATTATTCCTCTCTATTTAATTATTAACTTTTATATTTAGTATAATAAATGCTAAACCCTAATCCTAACCCTAATAAATTATAATAAAAACTAACCCTAAATCTCATAAAACCCTACTCCTAAACCTAGGTAACTATAATTAAACCCTAATAAATCCTATATTACTACTACTACTACTACTACACACAATTATTCCTCTCTATTCAATTATTTACTTTTATATTTAGTATAATAAACACTAAATCCAAACCCTAACCCTAACCCTAATAAGTTATAATAAAAACTAACCCTAAATCTCATAAAACCTTACTCCTAAACCTAACTAACTATAACTAAACCCTAATAAATCCTATATTATTATTAGTATTATTATTAAAAATTATTATCATTATTATTATTATTATTATTATTATTATTATTATTATTATCATTATTATTATTATACACAATTATTCCTCTCTATTTAGTTATTCACTTTTATATCTTCTTTATTTCCTATATCTATTTAATCATCATCAAATAAAAATCATCAACATGCATCTCTAATTGAAAATTTAATTTAATGATGTGCATATGCAAAATATTTTTTCATTTCATTATTCAACATTTCCTACACTTATTAATGAAAATTTGCGTGTGTATCTATATATATAGTTTTTACGAGTGACATTAATAATAATTTTAAGTATTTTATTTCTATATATAGTTTTCATTTCATTATTCAACATTTCCTACACTTATTAATGAAAATTTGCGTGTGTATCTATATATATAGTTTTTACGAGTGACATTAATAATAATTTTAAGTATTTTATTTCTATTCATAATTAAGCACTAATGCATGTTATATATATATATATATGAAAGGTCTCAGCCAACACATGCATATGTTAATATATAAAAGGTCTCAGTACCGATAAATTCAACAATGAATATCAATATTTTTCACCAATATATTCAACAACAAATTGTAATTTTTCAATAACAAACGATTCAATTTGCATCAACATGCATGTGTGTGTGTGTGTGTGTATATAAGAAGAGAAAAAGCTATGTGTAGAAGGAAAAAAATGTAAAAGGAGTGGCGGCGAGAAAGAGAACCAGTGGCAAGCAAGAGGAGAGCGGCAACCACCTACGAACATGGCAGAGGAAGAAGGAAGAAGTGCTGGCCAGATGCGGAAGAATGACAACACATGCAAAGCTAAGAATGGAAGAGATGTGATGTTTCAAGTGAAAGAGTGGTGCAAGGAAGAGGAGAGTTGGTGGTACAAAAGAGAACAAGTGGATGTTTCCTTGAGTTGAGAGGAGCCGAAGTGGTGGTGCACGGTGTGGTGGTGCAAGGGTTTGCAAGAGAATGAGAGTAAAAGAGGGAAGGTGCAGAGTCTGAAATTTTTTACATGAAATAGAACGAAAAGAAATAAAATGCGGAATGTTAGGTTTTAATAACGGTTCTTATAAGAACCATTTAAAAAACTTCTTAGCCTTTTGACAATAGTTATTATAGAAACCGTCATTAAAGGAGATTTTAAGAACGGTTTTTCATATACTGTTATTAAAACTACTATGTAAAATTTTAGAGTTGGGGTTTTAATAACGGTTTTGAACTATGACCAGTATCAAAACTATCCCGTGCATTAATTTTCATACATTTGGCAATAATTTCCTAACCACCGTTATTAATGTCTCATTATTATTTTCTATTTCGTAGTAGTGAAGTCATCATAGTTAGTATGCATTTGCACCCACCAAAAAATATATATCAATAACAATAATGATACTTTACTTCCTTCTTAAGTGCATGCAAACAACACATTTAAGCACATATTATGATCAAGTCTACTGTAAACAAACTAGCTAGCTAGGTAATAACTTATTATAAAATAAAATAAATTCATCCACTACACATCATTTAGCAAATCCCTCAATTAGTCACCTTAATCATCTCCTTCATTGTATCTTAGAACATTGCTCCATGATGAGTTCAACAAGACACCAATCTTGATAGCCAAAGAGGTGCTCTACCCCAAAACATAAAATACCCTATACTTAAACCTATTATTATTCCACTTCCATACTCCATCAAGATAATTTCCCAAAAACTACTATCTCCAAAATCATAATACTTCGGTGATCATGGTTCCAATTCATCATCATCATCGCACTTCTTCGATAGTGGTTTTCCATATAAACTAGAGTTTCCAGGGTACGATCCATTTCTAAAGGTATTAAACTAGTTGCATACTAGAATAATACCAAATAAATGGTTTCTTGAAGCATTGAAAGAATTAAGAGATGTCAATCTTGTTAAATCCTTAGGAGTGTGCCCAACAAGCTCATTGCATGAGAAATCTAAATACTCTTACATGGATAAATTCGGTGAGAAGGCAGTATGGTACCACTAAGGTGGTTATAAGAGAGGTTAAGCTATATTAGTGAGATCAAATCTATAATTTCATTCAGGATATCACCTTTAAATTTGTTTGCCAAGACATCAATGGTTGTTAAAATAGATGGCATCTTATCAAGCTCTCGTTCAGATACTTTAAACATAAGGGTAATCGACTACATGTAGTTGAAATCTATAAAGTACTATAAAAGTCACTCATATAATTCACCTCATGTTGCTTATCCTTAGTCATCATTGATTGAATGTAGTAGCATTAATTGAAGATGGCCTTCTCACTTACAAAGGTGTAATGCAAAGTGGTAAGTGGCATGAATGGTAGAAGGAAATGCAAGAAGAAATGGAGTCCTTAAGAATGAATAAGATTTGAATATTGGTGAATAAACCAAAAAAATCAGAAGTTAGTAGGTTGTAAATGGGTGTTCAAATTAAAGTTAGGCACAAGTGAGCGAGAACCCCGAAAGTTTAAAGTAAGGTTGGTAGCTAAAGGTTTTATTCAAAAGGAGGGAATTGATTACAAAAAGGTGTTTTCACTAGTTGTAAAATACACCTCCATAAGGGTATTATAGCTGTGGTTGCTACCTTTTATTTGGATCTGGAACAATTAGATATAAGAACAACTTTCTTACATAGGGAGTTTAAAGAAACCATTTACATGTCACAACCTCCTGAATTCATTGAAAATGGGAAATAGGACATGGCCTGTTTGCTTAAAAGGTCATTATATGGCTTTAAGTAGTCTCCAAGAGAATAGAATAGGAGGTTCGACCAAGTTGTTATAGAAATTGGATTCCATAGGAGTAAGTTTGATTCATATATTTATGTGAGGAATGTTAGAACAAATGATGTCGTGTACATGCTCTTATATGTTGACAGTATGCTAGTGGCCAGCAAGAATAGGGAGGAAATCAGTAGGGTTAAGACTTTACTCAGCAAGAAATTTGACATGAAGGATTTGGGAACAACTAGAAGAATACTTGGTATGGATATTATGAGAGATAGAACAATAAGAAGTCTACTAGTATCTTAGAGTTCGTATGCTAGTAAGGTGTTAGAGAAGTTTAGTTTCACAAATGTGAGGTCAGTCACCAATCCCTTAGCCCCTTATTTCAGGTTGATGAGAGACCAAAGTCCTGAGATAGTTGCTAAAAAGAAGGAGATGAAGAGTGTTCCATATTCAAGTGTTGTTGGCAGCTTAATATACCTCATGTTGTGTACTAGACCTGAACTGTGTTATCCATCAAGTGTAATAAGCATGTACATGAGCAATCCAATGTTAGAACATTGGAGGGAATTATAATAGGTACTGACATATCTTTCTAGAACCATAGATTATGTATTGTTATATGGAAGTTCAGATAAGCTATTGCTAGAAGTTTTGATTGATTCTGACTATGCTAGAGATTATGATACAAGAAGATCACAATCAGGGTTTGTGTTCAAAATCAATTATTGTGTTATGAGCCAAAAGGCATCTCTATAGAAGTTTGTAGCTCTCTAATCAATGAAGGAAGAATATGTGGCAAGTATTGAAGCATTAAAAGAAGCTATATGGTCGAAAGGATTTATAAAATAATTTTCCTTGGTGCAGAGATCAGTGATAGTTTGGTGTGACATTATGAGTGTTGTTTTCCTTATTAAAAACCTAGTGTTCCATGAAAGAACAAAGCATGTAGATGTGAGACGTCATTTCATATGAGAGGTTATAGCTGGAGGACAAATCAGGCTTGATAAAGTGCATACAAATGATAATGCCACATATTTGCTCATAAAACCACTAGTTGGAGTTAAAGTTCTTCACTATTTGAGGTTACTATGGTTGCATACAAATACATAGACAAGTTTGAGAATGTTGATTAGGTGGAAAATGATTTATATGTTAGTTGTATATATCATGATTAGTGGTTCTTAAATACTTAACTAGCTGTTGCCATGTGTTTTTCTATTATTCACAACTTGTGAATACAGCTGACCGAGTAAGGGGTTAGTTGAGAGTGTAATCTTGAGTTCTTGATATGCAAACATGAGGAATGAGTGCACATGTGTTGTATTAGTTGTACCCCATACGTTAGCATATAAATAAATACCTAATAAGTTGTAATTGAGTGTATAGACTGTCATTAAAGTCATAACTCGATCAGTTATAAACAAAAATTCTCTAAAGTTTTATTTCCCTATTGGATGATTCTTTCTCTATTTTGTTTAGTTGGATAAATCTTGTTCTCATCTACAAATTCAAGATTTCCATTCCCTCTTGTTCTTCACAAATTGAACTTTAACTCTTTTTTGTTAGTTTCCTTAAACACATCATAGAGAGTTCATGAGGCTAGCATGAAGTAGCCTTCATTGTTAAGTTTTTAGAAGCATTCCTAGGTTCAAGATCTTCTACAGCTTGTTTAATTAATATGATAAAAAAGATTTGGAAGATAATTTATTGGATTAAACTTGAAATCCATTAATTCTATGCATGTAAAATTGATGACTAGAATTGTTTCACATAAATCCTCTCTCTCTCTCAATTTCAAACACATAGAGTCACTACTTTTGTCCTGAGCTTTAATTAGTAAGTTTCCTTCCCATCAGCTGTAAGTATAACAATATATATTCTTAAGGATGAACGATTCCCCTAACACTAATATTTATTGCTACTGGATTAGGGCTGTTATCTATGGATTTTCTGTTGTGTTACCATCACAAAACTTGTACCCAAAGTTCTTGATGTATGAGTTGCTTTGGAAGGTATCGAATTGTTTGCCTACTGGAATAAAGCCAACCAACTATTTGGCTTCTTGAGGCACTACAAATAAGCTTCAAGGTAGTCATTATTACTACTGGAATAGGATCAACCAATTAGTAAGTTCATTGCAAGAGTTTGGTAATGTTGATTCTTTAGGAAACTCTTATAAATAATGTCACTAAGGCATCAAAGGCAACATTGGTCACTCCATATAAACATTTTAGATGATAAATTTCAACAATGAAGGAGAGTTTACTAAAATCTTCACAATCGGGATATAAGGGTTGCCCTACATCTTCAATCAACTTAAAAAATGCATCAACTTTTTCATTAGAATCTAGAAATTTTCTACGTACCCTATGGAATTCAAAAATATCTCCTACCATCTCAAGAACATCATCACATGAACCTTCATGCACATCATCAAACCTCATATCATCACCAAGCCTCAAATCTAAAATTTCATTATCTTCATTACCCTTTTGTTCCCTATGAAAAATAAAAGCACACCTTTGATAGTCTATATTTATTTCTCTCATTATAAGATGACCTCTAACAACATTTCTTTTATGAAAAAATAGATTTGCACAACTCGAGCATGAACAAGAAATCTTATTTCCATCAGTGACCAAGGTTGAAAAAGCATAGTCAAGGAATGTATCTAAAGCTCTTTTGTAAGTATTCTCTACTCTCCTTAGTTTCATCCAACTCTTGTCCTTAAATTCATCCATGACATCAAGTTCCTACATAATTTTCAATAAGCAGTGACATCAAAATAACGAGTAAAATAAGGACAGAGGTTAATAATGAAGACTAGTTTTTTGTAGCACACAATGTGTGTGGCTTTATATATTATAATTATAATATATCAACAATTCAATTATAGGTGATGCTACCTAATCCTTAAACCAATATAAGATGACCATATAGTTTCCCTTGCATGTTTGGTGAAGTGATTTTTTTTTTGCATCTATTGAACCATGATTAAATAAGGTAACAAACAGAGTCGACATCATAACAGTAACCAGAAGGTCAAAAAATGATAACAACCAACCAATTCAATAGGAAAAAGATAGATTGATAAGTATCTAGAACTGTGTCTTAAAAGCCCAATTGACATTTAGTAAAGAACTTCAATCAACAAATTCGGATAATACTCAAACTCCAAGAACTTCAATCAACAAATTCGGATAATACTCAAACTCCAATTAGACAAGTGTAGAAAAATATAACAAAAGAAAGTATACAAGAGAACCATTATGCACATATGACATTCGATCATAAAAGAAGAATTGTGTATAAAAAAATAATTATGTTGCATATTCTAAACCAATTAAAAAAGATAATATAGCTACATTAACACAAAATCTTAGAGATAGATATTGTTTTAGATTCAAATATCATCAATACAAAAGACAACGGAATCTTTTATTCAAATAATTATTCTAGTAAGAAATATTTCATGGATTCACTAATTTCATATCGCATTGACACAAAGCAACAATAATTTCTAATAAGAAAAAGTTGTACAACCATTAATATTCAACAACCGCTTAAGTGTTGACCTTTCTTGCTTCACCGATAAGCAAGAATAACTTAAAAGAGAAGATAACTTGTAGTGTAAGAGGAATCAACAATTTACAACCATGTTAAAGATTTTACACAAATTATATCACTTTTATAATTGAATCCAACCCCTTTTTTAAATTATTGGTAACCATAATAGAAATTTAGGGAGACATAAATACCAATCAAATGTGATGAACAAATAACAAAAATTAAAGTAGAAACCTACCTTATGGGTTGTTAAGTCCTAATCCTCCATACACCACCCTATTATGAGTAAAAGATAAAATTATATCAACAATGACTAAGACAAAATAAGAAAATTCAAAAACACTCTCCTAATACAAATTTAGTCCTCCTTGCCAGCTCCATCAGAAACCAAAAGAATGTTAGGTTATTATAGACACAAAAGGGAAAAACCAAGTACCTTAGGCTATAAAGTATTAGCTTTGAGCACTTGTAGTTCACAATCCTAGAAAATACCATAACCCATAAAACATACAAGCAACCTATCACCAGATCAACACCTTAAGCAAAATAACCGAGGAGAAAAAAAACTATTAACTAGTATACACATTAGGCTTTCGGGATCCACCAGAGTGTCTTCCTAGATCACTAATGGAAAATGTAAAGACTAGATAAGAAAAAATATTTGAAACATAAAATAATAGAAAGTAAGTAAATTTTATCAAAAATCACTTACATAATTAGGGTTTACAACCCCAAAACATCAAATCAATCAATTTCATATAATTGATCCAAACAGTAAGTTAAAAACTCAATTTAATTGATTTTATAAACTATTCCCAAAAATTAAGGTTTTAAAGACTAAAATACAAATTTGGATAATCCAAATTAAACGTGTTAAAATAAAATTAAGGTCATTTCAAATAATTCTATAAAATCAATTTTAGAAGAAACAATTATACAAATGACAATTTCAATAATTTTATTTGAAAGTTAAGGTTTTAGGTACAAAAATACAACTCGGTCAAATTTTATTAATTTATTTAAATTTAATGTTTAGAAATGAAATTAGACCTATTTTATATCATATTGTATACTCAATTGATTAAAAAAATAAAAAACAATTAATTTAACATAATTAGGGTTTTTGAGCTTAAACTGCAAATCTAATCAAATCTTCGCAATATATCTAAATTGAGGGTTTGGAAATGAAATTAAACATATTCTATTACAAAATGTATAATAAATTTAAGAAAATAACTTACCTACACAATTCAATTTAAATCCGCAAGAATTTAACCTAAAAATCAAATTTTGATTAATTTCGCACAAATTTCTTAAATTGACAATTCTAATATGAAACTAAGTATATTTCAAAGCATAATGCATAATCAAATTGTGTAAAATATCTTAATCGAATGAATCCAAGATATCTGGACATAACCAGGTTAATAATCACAAATTCTATAAATCAACATATACCACACAATTAGCCCATCTAAGTCAATCATACAATACATATATGCTTAATTAAGTAACTAATATAGCTTAATTAAATCCCATTCTTTCAAAATTAATCAAAATAAAAAGTTAGGGTTTTGGGAATATATACTAAATGAATTTAACCAATGTGGGTAAAGGGCAGTGGAGCTTTGTCACTGGGAGAGGACCACTTGCCGGTGGCAGACTAATGTGGAGGTGGTTAGCCGGTGGTGCACCTCTATTGCTGCTCCACTGATGCTGCCATGTTACCGTAGACGACGAAGACCGAGAGCTGGGTGGCACAGTCGAGTAGTGGAGAGGTGGTGTGTTGGTTGTTCTAGGCTCAACGAAATGGAGGAGGGAGTAGGGGACTCAGAGGCTTTATACATGCAACACGAACCGATGAAAATAAGGGGGTAGGGGTTGAGATACGAAAGAAAATAAGGGGGTAGGACAATTGGTATTGACCGATAGTTATTATTTTTTTAATATTAAATTATCTAAAAGAAGTTATATGAAAATTGTAATTTTACCTAGATTAAATTTAACTAAAAAATTTTATAAACAATTTTTTGGAAACAAATAAAAGACTTATTCGGTAAAAGCTTTTATTTAAAATAAATTGAAATACTTAATAAAATAAAAATATGATTTAAATTAAATAACCCAATTAAAATAAAATTAAATATTATAACTCATAAATCGAAACTAATGTTTATAAAAATTAGGTTTTTAAGAAGTGGGGTATCACAGTACGTACGCTGCCCTGGGACCCCCAGCTTATTGACTTATCCGCAAGACTCCTATCGTAGTTTATTCGGAACATAACTTAACTATTTATTGTTTTTATTTTTATATATATTAAAATAATTCTTACAATAATAATAGTTATTTATTAAGTTTAAGGAAATTAAATTTGAAAAATACAAGATTTTACTATAATTATATAAACAACTATGATAATATTAGGCTAAAAAAGATCTAATAAGGGGTACAACGCCCCCTAAATCCCCATTGGCCAATCAAAAAGTGAGACTCCATCATATAGGTCATTTGAAGCGCGACTTCATTGATTATTACTTTTATTATAATTTTTATTATTTTAAGAATAATTTTTATTATTTTAATTATCATAGTTGCGTTATAATAATATTAACAATGACTATAATGTTCATTATAAATTTGGTTATATATTATATTATTAGTATTTTATATAAAATTGTCAATTATGATAATAAGAGAAGTATCCCATGTATAAGATGAATGAATGTATTGTGCTATGGGATATAACAACAGTTGAAACATCTATCTTCCTTATATAATAATACCAACATATATATGAGTGGGTATTAGTTTTATTAGTATAATACTACTAATACCCACATATTTAAAAGTAGGCAAAAGATCTATTAGCATAGCATATTATTACTAGCAGATAAAAAAATTCTATAGGAAAATAATTTCTTCATTTCCTGTAAAAATATATTTATTGGTATAAGTAACTTTTGCCAATATAAAAAAAAGTTATGACTAAATTATTATTGGCACAAGTTATATATTTTGTAGTTACCTGACCTATCAATCTCAACAGGCACAGAGGTGTTCTACCCAAAAACACAACATACCCTATACTTAATCCTATCCCATTGCCATTCCACTTCCATACCACTTTAAGAAAATTTCCTAATAACTAATATCTCTAGAATCATGATACTCTATTGATGGTGGCTTTAGTGCAATATCATCATCCTCATCATCATCATCCCCACACTTATTCGACAACAATGTTCCACACAAATTAGCTAGGGTTTTCAAGGTATGATCCATTTTCAAAGTTATTAAATTATTTTCCAATAGGAATACAACCAACTAATTGGTTTCATAGGGCACTAAAAGACTCAAGATATGTCAAGCTCATCAACTCCTTGGGAATCTGCCCAACAAGTTCATTAGAAGAGACATCTAAGGACTCTAACATAGATAAATATCTTAGAGAAGGTAGGATGGTGCCACTAAAGCTATTAAAAGAGAGATTAAGTCACCTTAATAAGACTAAATCTATAGTTTCATCTAGGATATCACATTCAAATATGTTGTCTAAAACATCAATGGTTGTGAGACTAGACAATATTATATTAACTGTGAGACTAGACAATATTGTATCGACCTTGTGTTCTTATATTTTAAACGTGAGGGTAATGGAATATATGTAGAAAGTTTTGAAGATGAAGCGTACTTCTCCTATCCTCTCATTTTGTTTTTTCTTATTCATCATAGATTCTAAGCTCTTGATTGACATATGTGGGAAGTTACGTGAGAACCGATTGTTGGTTATTAATTAGTTAGATGATAGGTTAAGATTTTGTTTGATCTTCTTGCATACAGGGATGCTAGAAAGTTGATGTATGCAAGATTTTATAAATCAAGATCTTTATGCGGAATAACTCCTTTGATCCCTTTTATCTTATCATTGTTATTTAGTTGAGTTAGTTAATTAATATTTATCAATTTTTTGATAGTTAGTAGTTATAATTTTATTAATTTTACAACAAAGGAAATTATTTTGATAATATAAATTGAAAAAATTAAATTACTATATCTATGGAATCGGTTCTTACACACTACTTACCACTTATTTGGGTGTTAATGGTTTAATTTGGGGTGTATATGACAACATACCAATATCAGTCACCTGGTTGTGGTAACATTAGTTGTGTGACACTACAATACTAGGTAAGTGGAATAAAAAAAAATCAAAGAATATCTTACATGAATGATTGATTAATGTATAATACATGCCTTTACTAATTGACATTTAAAATATAGATTGACTCCCCAACACTTGTAATAAAAAATATTAATTGATTTTTATAATACTAATTGGCAAATATAAAATGAAAATAATAATTAAAATGATTCATATCCATACAATGTACCATTTATACTAACCTAAATTAATTGATCTCCTTTAGGTCCTCTATGACCACAAGTATGAGGTTGAATTAAAGAGCACAAGTACCAAAATAAAAGTAAAAATGAGAGAGTGAGAGAAAGAAAAAAAAAATAAAGATAGTGATCACTATTAGATTAACATAATACATATATGATGGACCAAAATAAATAAATAAATAAATACATAATCAATATGACAAACATATGGAACAAAAAGTTGTCAAGTCCTTAGATTTCTAAAGTTATTGTAACTTAAGAATTGATTAATCTCCTTTTTGTGATCAAAAGGGAAGGGAATGGAAGATAATTTACTAGAATGCATGACCTTCTAATCCATAGACATGATACATGTCATGTTGATGCTTAGAATTGTTTGACATATCCTTTCAATTTCAATCATAGGAACAATTAGTAATTAAATCATGTTAGTTAGTATGCATTCATACCCACAAAAAAATAACTATAAATAACAATAATGATTCCTTATTTCCTTCTCAATTACATGCAAACAACATATTTAAGCATATAGTATGATTAGGTCTACTTTAAACAAGCTAGCTAGCAAGGCAATAACTTATTATCGAATGAAATATGTTCATCCATTACACATCATCTAGCAAATCCCTCAATTGATCACCTTGATCATGTCCTTTATTGTCTCTTAGAACATTGTTATAGGATGAATTCAACCAAACATATCGATCTTGATGGCTAAAGAGGCGTTCTACCCCAAAACACAAAATACCCTATACTTAACCCTATTATTATTATTATTCCACTCCCATACCCCCATCAAGACAATTTCCCAAAAACTACTATCTCTATAATCAAAATATTCGGCTATCGTGGTTTTGTTTCATCATCATCATCATCACACTTTTTTAACAATGGTGTTCCACATAAACTAGGGTTTCCAATGCATGATCCATTTTCAAAGGTACTTAACTGGTTGCCTGCTAGAATAAGAACAAATAAATGGTTTCTTGAGGCATCGAAAGACTTAAGAGATTCCAATCTTGTCAACTCTTTAGGAATGTGCCCAACAAGTTCATTGTATGAGAAATCTAAAGACTCTAACATTGATAAATTTCCTAGAGAAGGTAGAATGGTACCACTAAAGTGGTTATAAGAGAGGTTAAGCTATCTTAGTGAGACCAAATCTACGATGTCACTCGGGATATCACCTTCGAGTTTGTTTGTTGAGACATCAATGCTTGTTAAAATAGATGGCACCTTATCAAGCTCCCATTTAGATCCTTTGAACACAACGGTAATCAAATAAATGTAGTTAAAATCTACAAAGTAGTATAATTTATCACTCATATAATTCACCTCATGTTGCTTATCCTTACTCATTATAGTTTTTCAGCTATTGATTAGCTTATATAGCAAGTTACCTAAAAACTAATTGTTGGCTATGCCATGTTTCCGTAGCTTTGGGAATGGGTTCGGACCATAATCTTGTTTTGTTTGACAGCCCTCAAACCTATTCGAACATAGCACAAGAATCTCTAGATCTAGCAGAGTACCCAACCGACGAGGAAATTTGCCACTAAGTTTGTTGTTTTTGAGATCAAGAACTCGTAGGCATGAAAAATTGCTCAAAGATGTTGGTACATGTCCTTCCAACTGATTTTCATTTACATCTAAGTTCTCTAAGTAACAATACTTTGTGAAATCTTGAGGAAGTGTGCTATGAAACTTATTCAACTTTGGATTTAACATAAGGAGCTCAGCGCTCAAGTTTCCCAAGTATTGTAGGATTCAACCAATCAAGTTGTTGTTAGAAAAATCAAGTATTAGAAAGGTAGTTAAATTACAAAGGGTTGAAGGAATCTCACTAGTGAACTTATTGTTTGAAACTAGGCACCCCTAGATGAAGGGTGGTAGTTGAGGGAGTGGGCCTCTAAACATGTTGGAACGGAGATCAGTAAATTCTAAGTCGTTCTAAGGAACGTGATTCAATCCACTAGTTAGATAGTTATATAAATTATTCAATAAAGATAACGTATTCTTTTATCTCAACCAGTGGGGCACTTGGTCATGGATTATGTTGTTGGAGAGTTCTAAGACTTGTAAACTCTCTTGACATATTAGGAAATCAGGGAACTTACCTAAATTACACATGGACAATCCTAATTCAATGAACTGAGGCCACAAGGTAGATGTCTCAATATTATGCAAAGATAACGGTAAATTGTTGTTAGACAACCAAAGGATAGAGAGACATTTCATTTTGTGAAACATACTAAAATTAACCATCTCATTAAGCTTATTTGATTGCAGATATAGCTTTGATAGGCTCTTAAGTCCAAAAATCAAGGTTGGAATCAACCCATGTATCATGTTACTTCTTAGATCATTGAGTTGTAACGACCTATTAATATTGACATGTTCAATAACAAGCTGGCCACTAAGTTGGTTTGATGTGAGATCAATTTCTTCGGTCACATTTCTGACCCAAGATGGAATGACACTATAGAAGTTAGAGTTTTGGAGTTGTAGTTTCCTCAGGAATTGGGTTGGTCCAGCTAGTTCGAGTAATTTTCCGATAAAATGTGGAGAGGAGAGGGTTAGTTCCTCGAGGGGACTAGTCCAGCTAAATCCAGAGATATTCGCACGAAGGTCACCACCTTCTATATGAAGATTTCACAGGTGTGGTAAGTGAAGAACATTAGTTGGGAAGTTCCCACGTAGCCCACTGCCACACAACTTGAGAGATGTCAGAGAAGGGAGATTCACAAATGAGCGTGGCACGACCGAGCTAAATAATAAGTTCTCAAGGAGTAGTTTCTTTAGGTCGGTCATGTTCTCCATGATCAAGCCAAGATCCGGCATTTCCAATGTATGAGAAGAGAAGATGAGAAAGGGAAATGAGGCGAGAAAGTTTAGCAATTTCAACAGGGACTTTACCCATAAAAGTTATGGAAGAAAGGTCAAGATACTTCAAATGGGGAAACTGGCCAAATTTTGGCAGGAGAGTTACACAATTCAATGTGGTCATCATGATGACCATGGAAACCAGAAGTAGTCGGAAAGAAATTGTCACGGCAAAGACTTTTGAGGCAGTAGCTGGCTGGAATGGATATCAAGGTTTAGTGATCTACCATGCATCGTTGACCGTGAAGACTAAGTAAGCTGCAGTCTCAAGTCAATACTGGAAGGAAATTAATTAAGGTAAAGTTTCGTGATTAATGGTCTCTAGTGGTGGAGGAAAATTACGAAACCGAAAAGAAATTGGAGTAGATAGATAAAGCTTTTGCTAGCTCTCCTGGGGGAAGAGAGAGAGAGAAAAAAAAAAATACGCAGTCAGTTCTGCCCAAAATCAAACATGGTGTAGTAGTTTATTTCAGTATCTTACGTTGGGTTGCAGTATTCTTCGTCAGAGCAGCAAGATTGGTCCATGACCTGAGCCTTAGGCCAGTTAGGATTCCTGGCAACAGCAGGCGGTGATGGACAATGTGCTTCGGAACATGCTACTTGGTCGTGAAGTAGCAGTAGTAGTCTGGTAGTCTTTAGTCTTGTCTTTAGCTAATGGATTCTAAACGCGTTCAGAAAAAGGAAACCTCATTTCTAAACGCAACTCATTTCAAATCTTTAGTTATCATTAGTGACAGGGGGTTTAAACTAGCTTTATTTACTGATTAATTAATACTTGAATTAAGCTAATCGCTTTATTTAATTAGTAGCACAGAGTTAGTAGTTCAGTCTTCAACGAATACGTCAACTCGTACTCATAAGAGATGGACGGAAATCCTCTTTAGTAATGCACTTGTTTGGAATGGAGACCCCTCGATCTATTTAAATAATGACGCAGGGAGAGAGAAAGTAATTGTCACGGACTTGTAATTTTACAACAACGAATACGTCAACTCTACACAGATATACAAAATAAATTCTACTAGAGCAAGGATGGAGATAAAAAAAAATGTAGCTAATTTTTATATTTTAGTTACCTTAAATTTGATGAAACGTTTATAAGCACAGAAAAAAATTGTTAAATTTAAGTTTATATTAAAATTTTAAGGTGTCTAAAATATAAAAATTAATATGCATTCGGTTAGACTTTTAAACTAATTTTTACTGTTTGAGTGTATATTTAGTATTTTTTTATTTAAAAAATGTAGTCATTAACAATTAAATTATTTGTAAAATTGTATTTAATAAACTTTGATCATATAAGATTATTAATGGATATTTATAATTAATATAAATTAAAAGTTAAATATTATAAATTGTAAATAATTGGTGATTTGATTAATAAAAATAATTAAATAATGTAAATTTTAATGAGATTAATATAAATAGGATAGATAAAATAAAAGATGATTGGATAGTATAATCAAATATTTCAAATTTAAGGCCGGAATGTTGATGCTCTAAATATAATGTCTTCTTATTGAGATTCGAACATCTTCTGTTGATAAATACAGTACGTAAAACAGAAAGACGAAAACGAAGAAAAATATCAGGATACGGATCACAGCCAGATTAATAATTCAATATGACGTACTATCTTGCTGTTTGAGTTCGCAGATTAAGCTTGTTTAATTAATGTGATCAAAAGGTAGTGGAAGACAATTTACTGGACTAACCTTCAAATCCATCAATTCTAATGCATGCAAAATTGATGATTAGAGTTGTTTCACATATATTCTCTCTCTCACAATTTCAAGCACACAGAGTCACTACTTTTGTCCTGAGCGTTAATTAGTACGTGTCCTTCCCATCAGCTGCAGGTATAACAACATGTATTCTTAAGCACGAACGATTCCCCGAACACACTAGTATTTATTGCTACCGGAATAGGGCCGGCCAGCTAGTAAGTTCGTTATTGTTGGTCCTAAATAATATGCCCCCAAACGAACAGCGCTCTAACAAATTCGATTAGATCATGATTACAGCCGATAAAATTGATTCGAGCAGTCCAATTCGATTAAATCTTTGTAAAATCTAAAAAAAATTATAAACAGGACTCCAACTCAGAGCTTATACGATCGAATTTCGCACCGACTATAATTAAACCAATCCGATAGCAATCGAACCCTCTATTAACCCGTTCCGACTTTAATCTAAACATTAATTTGATTCGACATCAATCTGTATTTATAATTGTACATTTAATATTAACCGATTATAATATTAATAATAATAAAAAATATACAAGTTTTAGTATTCATTTAAAGCTTTAAAAAACATAATATTTTATTACATTTACTTATTCTTCTTACTTTTACCGTGGACATCCTTATTTTCTGCCAATATTCTAACTTTACCTTTTTTAACACAAAAATATAACGTTGAAAAACTCATAATAATAAACAATAAATTTTTAATTAGATACTTACATAAAATTAAATTTAATACTTATTTAAGAAGTTAATGAGTTTAACTCATTTTGGTAGTCAATATTTGGTTTGACCCAAACTTGAAGCAATCTAATCTAGAATTAGCTTAGTTCAAACCTAACCAACTTATTAAAACTATATCCCTCAAGTACCCAAACCCAAAACTTGAACCTGGCTCAATATATTGACTCCATATAATACGAATATGCAATGATCCAAAACCGACCTGAACTAAATAATAAAATTACCCGACAAATTTCAATTAAATACCTTGACATTTCTCTCTCTCTCTCTCTCTCTCTCTCTCTCTCTCTCTCTCTCTCTCTCTCTCTCTCTCTCTCTCAATACTATATTTTCGATTATTCCATTTAGGCACCTCCATATATCTATTTAGTTTCACTTGGATTCCCAAATTGTAAAAATAAACTACATTTTTAATTCAATGTAGGTACCCATTAGAGTACCCCCCAAGTAAAATTCAATTAAAATGTGGAGGTACCTAAGTGGAAATATAAAAAACACAGGTTACCTGAAAAATATTAAATCAAATATTAAGATACTTAAATAAAATTTATCCTAAAATAAATAAGCACCAAGTATAGTTTGGTCGTGTGTGATCAAAGTACTATTTAGGTAACCTTATCATTTAGTCAATATCTTATAAGATATAATTCAGATTATTTGTTATACCTTATTATTTTCAAATCCTTACAACCTCATTATTTACAACTTATTCTTACTTCATAATAGCTCCAACTACTTTTAACTAATACTAAAAAAATCTTATATTATTTACTTCAATTGCAAATATACCTTTATTAGTTATACCTCACCCACTTATACACACTCTTGCCCTTATTAATTAGTAAAATATTATTAACGTAATTTAAAATAAAAAATTTTAATAACTTATTTTTAAAAACCTTAAATATAAACTAATAGTTAGGTATAATTAGTTATAATAATTATTTTAGGAGGTCCTGTATTGAACATATTGTTATTATGTGTATTATTGTAACACATTGGGTATAAATTAATTAGGGAAAATTTTGAATAGAATTTGGGCTATTATATTTAATCCTAGTTATGCCTTAACCTAAACTATTTTATCTGAATCTAATTCTAAAACACTCTTTATTTTTCCTTCCCTTTTCCTTTTCCTTTTCTTTTCCTTTTTCTCCCCACCTGCCTCGCCGATCGACCCCATGCTTTATGTGCGACCTTCTTAACTTCTACAACACACCATAGCCTACCTCCATCTCCATCAACCATCATCTCCCTCAATCACAACTGGTATGCTCCTTGATGTTTTGCCTCACCCATGCCTTGCTTCTCTCATGTGTGCCCCTGCCATCCCCTTGCATGTCATCCCTTTCTTTTCCATCCTTCACCATGCACATGCCACTATACATACATAAATACGTACATACATACATACATACATACATATATACTCCTCTAATCTTCCTCTACCTCACTTAATGCACAACCCTTTACACTCTTCATTTTCTATCGAGAAAACCAACTCTAACCCTCTTTTCTTCTTCTCTTCCTTCCACTCCTCTATTTAACTTCATTGAACCACCATCACCATCACCACACCACCACCAAGTATCGCCATCTTCTTGATAAAACAACCACCTCAACCACTGCATCAATCCCCCTCACCATCGACGACCATCACTACCCCTTGCCTCCTCTTTTTTCTTCTTTTTTGTCTCTCTATATCCTTTTTCATTGAGGTGCATGACCCTGTTCTCCTCACATCCCCCAGCCGTTCCCTCTCACAAAATTTTACACATAGCCCATGCACCCTTGTGTGCCCTGCCTGTATGCGCTTGCGTAGCCCATAGATGGTTGCACACCCTTATATTATTCTTACCCATGCATTTTGAGCACAGCCATGTGCATCCTTTTCTTCTAGCCTATGCACTCCTCTTCTCGTTCTCTCCTCTCACACCAGTGTGCCTCATATATAGTCAGCCTATTCTTGTTTTACCTTATTGACTCGTTGCATAGAAGTCATGTGCCACCCTTGCATGACTGTGCTTAGCTTGTACCCATTCCTTTACTCCATGATTTGTTAACCTTTTTCCCCCCACTAGTTGTTAATTAATTTTGGTTATTATTGTGTTATAATATATGCTAATATATGCGAGGGTTGTATTTATGTAAGGAGTTCGAAGAGGTTAATTGGAGATTGGGTGAACCTTACTTTAATTTTTTTTGCTTGGATAAGAGGTAACCGTGCCCTTCTACTAAGATGTGAAATCATGTGGAATAAAAGTCGTTATGTCTTTAGGGTATGATTTATGCATGAGTTCGAAAGGTTATATGTAGGTATTATATGCTGAAGTCTTGCATAATACATGAAAGCGTTATTAATAGGTGTGAAGCATGAACGTATGGTAATAAATAATTAGCATGTATTCGACGTGTTAGTAAATAGAAGATCTATGCATGTGTATTTTGTTTAATGCTTAACGTAAGCATGTCTAGGGTTTTATTAGGGTTTTGATCTTGTCGAGACTATGGTGTAAATGCCAAGATGAGTGTACCATGATTACCTTTGCCTGGTAGATAGTGTTGATATAAAATACATTAAAGCATGCACACATGAATTAAGGTAAAAATACGATAATTATTATTCCCATGATCTAGGATTAGAAATGCATGATTATAGTTTGTAGAAATAAATCACTAAATACATAAAAAGTAAAAAATATAGTCAATTTCTAAATCATAACGATTATTTGTGTGCTAAAATATTGTGAATAATTGTATTTTAGCCATTTCATGACAAATCCTCATAATAATATTGTTTGATATGAAATTTGGCTCATAATAGTGTAGTTTGGGTTTCGAGGATATTTTGGTCATTTTTTATGGAATGCACCTTTTGTGAATAATTAGACATAGGATGGACTTAGACTTTTGATAGGCTTACCTGAGTGTTGACTTTGACTGTGATATAAACCAGTGACCTTAGAGTTAACTTGGATAATTTGATATAGAGGGAAATGGTTAAGTATAGAAATGAAAATTATTTTGCTATGTGTGATATATGTGATCATCCTATAAAATACTAATAATTAATGTGGAAGACCTTTATTTTGAGAATGTTTGATCTCTAAGGGTAGCTACCCTAGAGATAAGGTAGGAGCAATTGGTTTATTTGGTTCACTGGCGTGTTGTTATGCCTCAGTGAAGCTCTAGTTTACTCTATAGGTGACCTATAGGCCCTCTATAGGGTATTGATAATAGGTATTAAGTGTCTTAGGTGTGGATGGTATTGTATCACCTTATGCACTAGTATGAAAAGAGTGGTGTTATGCCTTTGGATTGAATGATTGGGAGGGTATCATGATACTTTATGCACTAGTATGACCGGTGTACTTTTATATCTTTGGATTATTATTATGTCCCCCACAAGTAAAAAAAATGAAACTAATTGTGAGCCAGTGACTCGTATTTGGTGTACATAATAGCTTGAATCGTTGTGTGAAGTATTTTGAAGGAATTGGGAATAGAGTTTTGAGTTGTCTTGGAAAGGTTTGAATATTTAACCTTGATTAAACAGGATGGAAAATTACCGAACATGAAAGTTGTAGATCTTTATGTTAACTTTCCAACGCATCAAGAATCATCTCAATTAGAGGTCAAATAAAGAATTTGTGGCCGAAATACTATAAATTATTAAAGTTGGAAATAAACATGGGGGGCTGTGTTTAGTATAAATATCATGCAATTAGAACCCTAATTAGCATAATGCCATCCTCTTCTTTCCTCTTGAGTTTTCTTATAATTTCTTAGTGAATTAAGTGATTCGGATGAGGACTTCTTTGATTCTATCTGTAATCACAATTACTTCACATCAATAAGATCATCTATTTCCCCAGTCTATGTTATTGAGTGCTCTTCTCTTCTCAATTATTTTGTATTATAATTGATTTCAATTATATCTTATTTTTTGAATTGGTATCGATCCCCAAAAAATTGACATCAAAGAGTAAAGTCCATGTTCAAGATGTCTACAGGATTTGATATAGAGAAGTTTGATCGGTCTGTGAACTTTGGCTTATGGAAGTTGAAGAAGAAGGCAATCCCAATTTAGAATGGATTGGAGAAGGCGGTACTTGTGAATTTAAAGAAGCCCAATTTAATGATAGATGAAAAATTTAAGGAGATAATTCAAAAGACCCTTTCCACCATACAATAGTATTTGTCTAATGAGGTTTTGTGCGAGGTGGCTAAAGAAATAACAATGTCATTCCTATGGCTCAAGCTGGAGTCTCTATGCATGACAAAGTCGGTGACAAATAGTTTATTATTGAAGAGTAAGTTGCATGACTTGAAATTGGGTAAGGAACAATCCCTAAAATCTTATATTCATGAATTTGACTCTATGATTATGGATCTAAGGAATATAGATATCAAATTGAAGGATAAAGACTTGCTATTACATTGTGGTGTTCTTTGCTTGCTAATTACAAGCAGTTTCATGAGACTATAATGTATGGAAAATATGATGAGTTGATTCTTGTTGATGTCAAGACTGCCCTGCTACATCGGGAAATGATTGAGACCATAACATTGCCTGACATATGTACAAACTCAAAAAGGTATTCAAATTTCACATTAGAAAGAACACTACATAAAATTTGAAAGATTTCTAGTCACCAAGAATCATGACTCTATGAAAAAACTAATACAAACTTTGTAGAATAACTATAAAATGTAAATAAAAAAAGTTACATTGTTGATGCCCAAACACATATAAGTAATTAGAAAAAATGTCACAAAATAGTCAATCCTTAATCTTCAACATCATTAGCAATAATAAAATCATCCAAATATGAGTGTTGCTTCTTTCACTTCCCATGACTTTCTTTCCTTCGTTGATTTATGCTCTTTATTTTACTTGTTACCCATTTGGACCAAATTTTCTCCTAGTTCTACTTTCTAGAAAACATAAGCAGAACACTTAATCTCTCCTTGTTGCACAGCTTCATCATTAATTTGATCGAGTACTTGCTCTTCTTCCACTTATGGCATGCTATACAAGTCTCGAGGCTCTATCTTAATCACAACATTCCAATCATCATGTCTTGGATCTTAAACATAAAAGAATTGCTCCACTTATGATTCTAATACAAAAGGCTGATCTATTGTTAATGAAGAACCTCTATGTATGCTAATTATTGGATATTCATCCACTTTATCTCCTCTACCTTCATGTTGCATGTCATACCAATTATATTTATAAAAAAAAAACATGATTTTCACTGACATATTGCAACTCATAAACATCTCTTAGTACACCATAATATAAGTCATTTGAATGACCATCTCTTTATACCATAACACCGCTATTTTGAAACTTCTTATCTACTTCTCGATCAAGCGTATGAAATCTAAACCTATTAGCTATGAGACCACTATAACGCCTTGTGGTGCATGATGGACGATACACTAAGTGATATAAAATTTCATCAATTGATCCTTCTTTATATAATTTCTCTATCTATTAATCAATGAAGGAAATATAAATACATTTACACATCTTAGGTAATATTTTATCACTTAGGAGGTGTTTGTTTGGTTGGGTAGTTTGTTCTGGTCAAGTATATGGTAAGATAGGAGGTATATGGTCTAGTAAAAAACAAAATTGAATGAAATATGTGTTCCGTTTATTACTGTCGAAAACTACTGCTAAATGTTTTTAGTTCAAATTAGATTTTTCATAGCAATTTTTTTTGTGGCTAAAAATACATATTAATGTGTGAATCTTTTTTCGGCCACAATTAATAAAATACATTCTTAAAGTTACATTGAAATTGATGAAAAAGTTTTTTCCCACAATTTTTTGTATCAATTTTATTCATGGTAGAAGTTAAATAAAATTTTACTAATTTTTTTTCATAATTAATCAGATCCGTTGCAAAAGCTAGTAGATATTGAAATAGTGAAACTATTTTCGGCCACAAATTAATAGTTTTGTGGATAAAAATATATATTAATGTGTGAATCTTTTTTTGACTACAATTAATAAACTATGTTCCTAAAGTTATATTGAAATTGATGAAACTATTTTTGCCCACAATTTTTTGTAATGATTTTATTCGTGGCAGAAGTTAAATAAAAATTTACTAAATTATTTTTTGTCTCAATTAATTAGATCCATTGCAAAAGCTAATAGAGATTGAAAATATTAAAACTATTTTGGGCCACAATTTAAAGATCCGTTGCTAAATTTATATTGAAATTGGTGAATTTTTTTATGCAACAATTAAAACTCCGTTGCTAAATAACAACATTAATTTTCTTATAATCTTTTCAAAGAATTTTATTTGTTTCTTTATTAACTTTAATGAAATAAACTATAGTGTAATATCTTTTATGCTTGTTCTAAAAAGTAATATATATTTTTTGTGAAATAAAAAAATAGCATAATATATTTTTAAATTTTTTTAGCTTAATAATTGTTTAAGGAGCATTAACTGAAATATGAGAAATCCTTACAATAACACAATTGCATTCTATATTGACTTACATGCAAGGTATAGAATAAAATAAATATTAAATACAACTAGATTACCACCCCATGTGACATACATAAGTATTTAGAATGCAATTTTAACTTGGCATTTGGTAATTCAAGTATTTAAGAAAAAAATATTAAGACAAGAGTTAATAAAAAGGAAAAAAAATGTAAGCAATATAAAATAAATTATCAATATATAAAATAATACAATTAAATGACCTCACATATCTAGTGTAATAATAAGAAGTGAAAAATACATACTTTATGAAATGCATGAGAAAATTTTGTTGCAAAAATATGTGCTCACAACAAAATTGTAGTAGCAACAATATTGTCTCATAACCATAAATAAGGTATTCAAAATACCCTATATTCATGTAAAAATTTTAGTCACAAGTTGATAGGTTGGTGCAAAATAATTTTTTCCACAACAACATGGTCATTGTAAAAGTTATATTGTTTTAGCAACGATCAATTATTGTGGTAGTAATTTTTTTTTATAGCAACGAGATTATAATTGTTGTAAAAAATACTTGCGTTCATGGCAACATGCTTTTGCCATGAAAGTTAATAATTGTGGCAAAAAATAAGTTTCATCAACAAAAATTGGACGTCATGGCTAAAATGCATTATGAAAAAATTATTTTCTTGTAGTGTTACTCATTGACATTTATAATATAGATTAACTTCCTAACCTTGCATGAAAAAAAATAAATTGATATTTATAAAATGAAAATACTATTTAAAAAATAATAATTAAAATAATTCATATCTACACCATGTACCATCCATAATAACCAAAATTAATTGATCTCTTCTAGGTTGTCTATGGCCACAAGTATGAGGTTGAATTAAAAAGCATAAGTACTAAAATATAAATAAAAATGAGAAAGCAAGAGGAGAAAAATCAAGAGAATGATCACTATCAAATTAACAATATACATATATGATAAACCTAAATAACCAAAAAAAAAATCAATATGACAAACCCATGGAACAAAAAGTTATCAAGTCCTTATATTTTTAAAGTTATTGCAATTTAAGATTTGATTAGTCTCCTTTTTGTGATAAAAGGGGTGTGGAATGGATGATAATTTCCTAGAATGTGTGACCATCAAATCCATAGATATGATACATGTAATGTTGATTCTTATAATTGTTTGACATATCCTTTCGATTTCAATTTTAATCACAGTCACAATTACTAATTAAGTCATGTTAGTTAGTATACAATCATACCAACCAAAACAAATATAAATAACAAGAATGATGCTTTATTTCCTTCTTAAGTGCGTGAAAACAACATATTCAATAATATAGTATGATCAAGTCTACATTAAAGAAGCTAGCTATCTAGGAAATAACTTATTCTCAGACAAAATAAATTCATTACACATCATCTAGCAAATCCCTCGATTAATCACCTTGATCTCATCCTTCGTTGTCTCTTAGAACATTGTTCCATGATGAGTTCAACCAAACATATCAATCTTGATAGCCAAGGAGGTGTTCTACCCCAAAACACAAAATACCCTATACTTAACCCTATTACTATTCCACTTCCATACCCCATCAAGACAATTTTCCAAAAACTAATATCTCTAGAATCATAATACTTTGGTGATTGTGGTTCCGTTTCATCATCATCATCATCATTACACTTCTTAACCAATGGTGCTCCACATAAACCAGGGTTTCCAAGGTATGATCCATTTTCAAAGGTGTTAAACTGGTTGCCTACTGGAATAAGACCAAATAAATGGTTTCCTGAGGCATTAAAAACTTCAAGAGATGTCAAGCTTGTCAACTCCTTAGGAATATGCCCGGCAAGTTCATTGGATGAGAAATCTAAAGACTCTAACATGGATAAATTTCCTAGAGAAGGTGGAATGGTACCACTGAAGTGGTTATAAGAGAGGTTAAGCCACCTTAGTGAGACTAAATCTGCAATTTCATTTGGGATATCACCTTCAAATTTGTTTGCCGAGACATCAATGGATGTTAAAACATATGGCACCTTATCAAGCTCCCGTTCGGATCCTTTGAATGTAAGGGTAATCGAACACATGTAGTTAAAATATCCAGAATACAATACTTCATTACTCAGATAATTCACCTCAGGTTTCTTATCCTTATTCATCATAGCTTTTAAGCTCTTGATTAGCTTACATGGTAAGTTACCGGAAAATTGATTGTTGGCTATGTCGAGTGTCTGTAGCTTTGGGAATGGGGTCGGACCATAATCTAGTTCTGTTTGACGGCCCTCGAACCTATTCGAACGTAGCACAAGGGCCTCTAGATATGGCAGAGTACCCAACCA
Source organism: Tamarix chinensis (assembly GCA_030549775.1). Taxonomy (NCBI): domain Eukaryota; kingdom Viridiplantae; phylum Streptophyta; class Magnoliopsida; order Caryophyllales; family Tamaricaceae; genus Tamarix; species Tamarix chinensis. The sequence goes on from CM060176.1 coordinate 13,861,544, forward strand.
ATGAGGAAATTTGCCATTGAGTTTGTTGTTTCCTAGATCAAGAACTCGTAGGTTCGAACAATTGGTCAAGGATGTTGGTACGGGTCCTTCCAACTGATTTCCATTTACACTCAAGCTATGTAAGAAGCTACACTTTGTGAAATCTTGAGGAAGCGTGCCATAAAATTTATTCAAATTTAGATTCAGTACAAAGAGCTCCTCACTCAGGTTTCCCAAGCATTGCGGGATTCTGCCGGTCAAGCTGTTGTTAGAAAAATCAAGGATCACAGGGCGAATTAAATCACAGACGGTTGAAGGGATCTCACCAGTGAACTTATTGTTTGAAACTAGGTAGAACAACATGGAGGGTGGTAATTGAGGGAGCGGGCCTCTAAACATGTTAGAACGGAGATCTATAAGTTTCAAGTTCCAAGGAATGTGCTCCAATCCACCGGTTAGATAGTTAAATGAAATATTCAACACTGACAGGTTATTCTTTACTAGCAACCAGTGAGGGACTTGGCCATGGATTCTGTTGTTGGAGAGTTCTAGGACATGTAAATTCTCTTGATCTATTAGAAAATCAGGGAACTTACCTAAATTGCATGAGGATAATCCTAATTCAGAGAATTGAGGCAACACGGTAGATGTTTCAATATCACTGAAAGACAACGATAAATTGTTGTTTGACAACCAAAGAACAGAGAGACTTTTCAATTTGTGAAACATACTAAAATCAACCGTCCCATTAAGCTTATTTGATGACAGATGTAACTCTGATAGTCTCTTGAGCCCAAAAATTGAGGTCGGAATCGATCCATGTACCATGTTACTGCTCAGATCAAGGCTCTGCAATGACTCACTAATATTGGCATAATAATCTATAACAAGATGGCCACTAAACTGATTTTCTTTCAAGTGTAAGACCTCTAATGAAGGTAAAGTGAAAACCCAAGATGGTATTTTCCCACTAAGCATATTTTCACCCAGATTAATATACTTTACTCTAGAAAGCTTGATTGTGTTTATTAAAGAAGGAAGCTCACCATTGAGTTGGTTTGATGAGAGATTAATTTCTTCGGTCACATTCCAGAGCCAAGATGGAATGACACCATAGAAGTTAGACGCAGACAGACTTAGTTTCCTCGGGAACTGCGTTGGTCTTGCTGGTTCGGGTAATTTTCCAATGAATTGTGGAGAGGAGAGGGTTAGTTCCTCGAGGGGGCTGGTCCAGCTGAATCCAGAGAAATTTGCATGAAGATCGTCATCTTCTATACGAAGATTTCGGAGGTGTGGTAAGTGAAGAATATCAGTCGGGAAGTTCCCACGCAAACTACAGTATGACAACGTGAGAGATGTCAAAGAAGAGAGATTCACAAGCGACTGTGGCATGACCGAGTTAATGAATACATGCTCAAGGAGTAGTACCTTCAAGCCGGTCATGTTCTTCATGATCGAGCCAAGATCCGGCATTTCTAATACATAATTAGAATCATAATAAGTATGTGAGATGTGAAGGGAAATGAGGTGAGAAAGTCTAGCAATTTCAATAGGGACTTTACCGGTAAAATTTGTGGAAGAAAGGTTAAGATGCTTTAAATGAGGAAAGTGGCCAAATTTAGGAGAAATAGTGGAGTTATAGAAGTTGTTAAATGCGAGGTTGAGGCTTTGGAGTGTTTGGAGGTGAAAGAGGGAACTGTTAGAATCGATAGTTCCTCGAATCTGACTACAGCTAAGGTCGACTTCAATGACGTGACCGGATAATAGGTCGCATGAGACTCCATCCCAGGAACAACAATCAGTGTTATTGTTCCATGATCTTATCTTTGGATAAGCAGTTTGACCGGAGGCGACACATTTCTCAGAAGCTGAGCTATCGATTACGAAATTTTGTGCGAATCGGAGCAGTGCGGTAGAGTCTTCGTGGTGGCAGAGGTGTATAGAGGAGTTGGGAAGTGGTAAAGAGAGAGGCAGTTGAATGTTATAAATAGATAGGAGTAGCAGGAGGAGAAGGAAGCGTAGGCAGTAGATGAAGTATCTCATCTCTATTAATTTTGCGGGGATACAGTTTGGTGGATGAATGGGTAATAAATTATTCGTCTAGGCGGGCGTATTATAATATATATATATATATGTGTGTCGGTCAACTTGTCAGGCAAGTCAGAGCATGCATGGTTTCCAACTTGTGATGCCGGAATCAAAAGTAGTCGGAAAGGGTTATCACGACAAGGACTTTTGAGGCAGCAGCTGGCATAGATACAGGGTTTTAGTCATCTACTATGCATCGACCGTGAAGACTAAGTAAGCTAAAGTCTGGAGTCAATTCACTCTTCAGTGGTGGAGGAAAATTACATGGCTGGCTCTTATTAAATTTTGCCCTTCTTATAGCGGACACATGTACTTTAAAATGCTCATGGGAGAAAAATAAATATAAAAATACAGAGTTCCAGTTCTGCAGTTAGAATCGATACTAGCTAGTAGTTAGCTGTGGTATTTTGGTGGAACATATTTTGGTGAGTAGTTGTAAGATACTACCACTCCATATCACAACACATATATTATTATGTCATGTGTGTACTCATTAACGGATTCTCAGAAGTCTTTAATTATCATTACTGACAGCGGGTGTAAACTTTATTTATTTAATTAATTATTACTAAAATTAAACTAATGGCTTTATTTAAATAGCACAGAGTTAGTAGTGTAGTTTTTCAACCGAAACCTCTACCTCCTACCCAGATTGTAAAAATAAACTGTATTTTCTAATTTTATTTAGGTATCCATTAAAGTATCTAAGTAAAATTAAATACAAATGTGAAAGCACTTAAGCAGGGTTATAGAAAACACAAGGGTACAACAGGGATGAGGCAAGGCAAGGGAGACTTCGGCGTGAGGAATGAGCGAGGAAAAAAACACAGAAGGTAAAGTGACAGGCGTAGGAGGTAGGTGCAGAGCCTAGAAAAAGCAAAATTGGGCCATGCAACGTGTCGGAAAACTTAAATTTGGTCCGAGCATCAAGTCTCCTTCGTGGCGTGCCGGAAACGGAAGAAAATGAAACTACACACGTACATCCTAAAAATTAGAACAAATCTATTAATTTTTTTTAAAAAAAAATTTAAGACTACTATCTACCTTAATTAATATAAATTATTAATAAATTTTAAAAAAATAAAAAAATTTAGCCTAATGCTTCTGATATTAATTTTGACATAAAAAAATTTCCGAGACAAGGTGTCATTTTTTCGGTGTTTCACAAATAGTATGTGCACTCAAATTCGACGTCTATATATTAACATTTCTGTACTACTTATAGCTTATTTTAAAAAAATAGCTCTAAA